>NW_004624749.1:4780814-4883369 GCF_000247695.1 Heterocephalus glaber
ATAATGTGAAATAGGAAGAAAAGGGGCAAAGGGGAAGGGGGAAGGGTAGTGGGAGGGGTAGGGGAAAGGAACGAAGGGAATGGAATTAATATGAGAAAATGGAAAAATGGAAACAAAGTCTTTGTAAATAGGGAGGGATGGAGGGGTTGAAGGGAAGGCAGGGGTAGGGGAAAAAATAAGAACCAAGAGAGATTACATAAAGGTATAAATTTCCAATGATGAATATAATTATATTGTATACCTAAAACGTACCAATAAAGTAAAAATTAAAAAAAATTACTATCCTTCCTGTGGCATTAAAAAATAAGAGCTGAGGGTTTGCATTGTCAGAAATTGGAGAATGGAATCCTACCCTCCTCTTTTTTAAATCCACAAAAGAGGCAGAGGAATAGGACAGGCCTGGGGCAGAGGGACTGCATTTGCCTTCCTGAGGCCCTTCTCAAACCTGGTTTCAGCTATGGTTGTGTACTCTGATTATATTTACATTTTGAAAACCTTCCATGTTTACACACAAAATTAAAATGTGTGTGTAATTTACATCTCCAAGTTTGTGTTTATATTTTTCACAATAAAATTATTGCTTCTCTTGGAAAGGTACCCACTGAGAAGGAGGGCTGCACAATGTAAATTTTAATTACTTTGGATTTTTTTGAGGGCCTGTAGCTATTGTTTCACGCTGAGTTGCTGAGCTGTTGTTCTGTATTTATTCCGACTTTGATGAATCCACCTCATTTTCCTATCGTTACGTTTTGAAATGTGTCATAACAGTCTCACCTCATTGAACCTCCAACTAAACTTCAATTAAAAACTAGCAGCCCAGCTGATTCTCTTTCTCTACAGCCTCGCGTGTCATGTGCATTTCCCCAAATCCAACCACTTAAACACACAGTGCATTCTGCCAGGGAAATGTAAGGAACTAAGCTGTGGGAAAGCAGAGCTCATGGAATCACCATGAGTGTCCTGTCCCTGACTGCAGAAGTCCCTAATTACCATGCCAAGCACAGAGCCCTGGAAGGAGTAAGGCTTAAGGAGAAAAGGCCTGATCAAATCAGTGGGAAATGGCATTTCATTAGAAAGATGAGCAGCACACGTCCTAGCTCTTGAAAATAGTTTAGCTCTTTGTCAGATATATTTTAGATGGACCTTCCAAAATACTATTCTTTTAAAAATTGCAAAGCCTTCAATTGTCTGAAAGCACTCAAAAGACCCTGGGGCATTTAGAAATGATTTATTCCATGCACACATCTAAATATTCCTGCAGAACTATTTAAAAATATATTTTGCTATTAATGAGTTACAGAAAATCTGAGATTAAAAAAAAACATTAGGAGTGCTGTCCATGCCACAAAAGTGGCATGTGGGACCCAAGCCTGAATTCAGGGATTGTCAGTGTTCTATGGGAAGCCCTGTCCCTGCCATGGTGTCCTCAGCCTGAACCTTGAGGACAGGGTCATCAGTGAACAAGGAAGCAGCCATCCAGTTGTCTTCCAAATTCAGCTTGTCTATACTTAAAGGGCTGCACTTGGTTTCAATCCCAATACCCCCCGCTGGTAAACCGGCTTCAGCACTGCTCAGCCCACTCTGCATCGAACTGTCCAGCACAAACGTGAGCCTGTGGTCTGCCACGGTGGTCCTACTGTCACTGCCATCATAATCATCATCCAGACATTTCAACACCAGAGAAAAATAAGCAAAGACAATGTCAGAAAGGATGTGTAAAGGTAAACCATGAAAATGCAAACAAAATGACAGCAGAGAGTGGAAATATTAACATCAACTAAAGGACAAGTCCTAGTTAAAATGTGTACAGCAAAATACAGTATGAAGACAGAATAGTCAGGGCATTAACAGAGCATCAAAGTAAGATATGTTAGGAAGAAAGAAAGAGAAATAGGATTAGGATGATTAGAACTTTTCAGTCCATCTCTATTGTGTAGTTCAAAAGGAATTACAAAAAAGAACTACATAAAGGAATACAAGAATAGAGAATTAGAACAAAAAATTAAGTGGGGCTCAATTTATAGATACAATAAACTTAGAATGCTAAGAGTAAGCCCCCTCTTCTCACAGATGCACGAAATAGTTACTGAAGTGGGGAGTACTGGAGCGATTTTGTATCACTTACATCTCAGCTGCAAAAAAAGCTTCAAAACTTCCAAAGAGTAATTATTTTACAGTTTGGACTTCTTACTCACAAATTTGACAAAACTATGAACTAAATATACTGTAGACATAAAGCTCTTCTGGAAATTTTGAAACAAAACAGAAACCACACCCAAATCATTCTTTATATTCACAGAACTTAATGTTAAAATATAGAAAAATAAAATTATGAGATTTCCTGAAGCCTTTCTTAGAGATAAATTCATATTCTCCAGGTTTTTATTATTTTTTCACAAAGGAAATTTATGTACTAAGCAATGAGTTCGAAGTTCATAATCTAAACAGAAGTACGAAAGATGGCAATAGGACAAAAATTACAAATGGAAAAACAAAAAAAAATTTATAGAATATAAATCAGAAGAACCTACAAAACCAAGATATAGTTTCTTAAAGGAAAAAAAACCCCAAAATAAAACATGCTACTTATACCAGTAGACAAGTTACGTACAAATCTATTCAATAAAAAGCCTAAATAAAAGATATTTGAGATAAAGAGATAAAATAACTTACATGGAAAGTATAATTATAAGAGGATATTAATGTTAAAATAGGACACAATGCTAACATATAAAAAAACTTGAAGTTGGCAACTATGAAAAAACTCACCTAAGAAATAAAATAAGAGATGGATAACCCTGAGAATACAAATAAAATAAAATTAAAATAAAAATAATAAAAATCACCTTTACATAGAGCTTCAGCTAGATAGTTTTCAAATAAAGTATTTCAGATGCTTAAGGGGAAACTAGTTCCCCTGTAGTTTCTTTCCCAGAGTAGAAAGTAATGGAAAGCTATGCATTTTATTAAGTTAGCAGAAAAACCTAACAAAAGAGAATCAATCCATATCCCTTATGGAAATAAATGTAAAAGCTTCAATAAATTATTAACAAATATAATTCAATAAAGTATTACAAGAAGTCAGAAGTTGTAGTATACACATGTAATCCCAGCATGCTGAGGAGCTGAGTTAGAAGGATCACAAATTCAAGCTCAGCCTGGATAACTTAGTGACTTAGTGAAACCCTGTCCTGAAATGAAAAGAAGGGGTGAATGTGTAGCTTAAGGTGAAGGCCTTAGGCTCAATCCCAGTACTAGAGAAAATTTACAAGAAATGGTGGGTTTTCACCCAGGAATGCAAAAGGGGTTTAACATGTAATATTAGAGCCCTTGGGAAGTACTGCCTCAGTAGAGAAAATACGTAAAACTATGATTATCTCAACTTATTAATTTTTGATCATTTATCTATAAAAATACAAAAGATTTTGCTGTTATTTTAAAAGGGGGTTAATAAAGTGATGGATTTAAACTAAATCAAGTTTAATAGCTCTTCTGTGAAACAGTTATGAACAATTAAAAACATTTAAAAAAATCATGTCCAACAACAAATAAAATAAGTGAGGATAACCTTAACATGACTGTCTGAGATGTATGTATGAGAAGGAATTTAAGAATTCCATTAAAATTTACCAAAAAAGAAAAAAAAACAACTTGAAAAAGGCTGGTCTAGACTTCTCAAATACCTTCCAACTCTCATATTTAATGCAAAGGCAAAATAATAGAGAAGCTAAACAAATATACAGGGAATAAAAGACTACAAACCTCAACTTAAAAAAAAGAATTCAGTGGCATTTGGTACATTTACAATGTTGTGAATAGCAAGTGCCTCTAGTTCCAAAATATTTCCATCATTCCAAAGTAAAGCCCTATACTCATTTAATGATTTCTCCCCATTCCTCAGCCTCCAATACATTAACTTCTTAATATGATTTTACAGTATTAACAAATGTAGCTTAAGCATCCCTAATCCAAAAGTCTGAAATGCTTCAAAATCCCAAAGTTTTTGAGTGCTGATACGATGCCCACAAGAGAAAAATTCTACACATAAGCTCATGTAATGGGTCACAGACAAAATGCACAAAATTATTTACAATGTCACATAATGTCATATAAGTATATATAAACACAAATGAATTTTGTAATTAGACTTGGATTCCACTCCCAAGATATCTCATTATGTGCATGCGAACACTCCTAAATCCAAAAACATCTGAAACCTCAAACACCTTTGGATCTCTCCATTTTGAATAAGGGCCACTCAAACTATACTATACTACACTGAAAAGAGTAAATGAGAAAAAGTTTTCTTGTTTTTACAGTGATGTCTCTCTCTCTCATTTATGAGCTTATGGACCATTCCTAAGAGTACTTGATACAACTTAGTAGGTTCTCCATGATGTCTATTGAACCAATACTCGGTGAAAGTGGCCAACATACTTTCAGAAGGAAAACTAGACTGAAAAATTAAAATGTGTAAATTCATAAGTAATCAGGGTACAATCATCTACATTACCAGGATGTTTTTGCTTTTTGCAAAAAACAAATGAACAAATGATAATAAATCACCAGTTACATTAAAGACAAATTCTTACAGCATCAGTATCTATTTACTTCACTAAAATCAAGCTTATATTCATTAGTATAGAAACAGTGAGTCATCTGACTTCTCCCACTCCTACCTGGGTACCTGGAAATCAAAGAGCAAGTATATAGCCTTTCATTGGTAAGCAACATCATTAAAGTGTTGCAGGTGGAACATCCCTAATCTAAAACTGGAAATCTGAAATTCAGAATTTCTGGAGCACTGATACAATGTCACAAGTAGAAAATTCAAGACCTAATCTCATGTAACAGGTCACAGTCAAAATATGTACAGGCATGAAAAAATATTGTATGAAATTACCTTAGGCTATGTGTTTAAAGTGTATATGAAAAATAACTGAATTTCATGTTTAGACTTGGGACCCATCCCCATGATATAGATAGATAGATAGATAGATAGATAGATAGATAGATAGATAGATAGTGAGGTATCCAAAATCTGAAAAACATCCAAATTCTGAAACACTTCTAGTTCTGGGCATTTCAGATAGGAATACTCATCCTGCAATAATTGATTTTCTATCAGTTTCTTAGTCACAGAAAAGGACTTTTAATTATGATATTAGTGTAATGAAAATTAGTGATCTCAATCTGAGCTTATATTGCTAAGAGCATTTGGCTTTCAGGAAGTTAAGTGGTCTACCAGTGTGCTGACCTTGTTGAAAACCCATTGACAACATAAAAAGACTAGAACCTGGGACAATGACATTACATCCTGATCACTAATCAACACAAAGTGCTTTTCCAGGAGGTCACATCTCAATCATGTGCTGATAACTGTATCGGGGTTATCTTCCACCTTGCCCTGTCAATGCTGGGTAAATAAACCACAAGGAAGTGGTAATGAACACGTGCTTCCTACTTGTAATTGACACTGACAAGAACACTTCAAAACCTCTGTGTTCTTTCATCTCAAGTCATTATTTTCTGCAAGAGGAAGAAGAGTAGCAGGCTTGGGAAGGTGTGACAGCTGCGCCCCATTCAACCCTCATATTACAGGCAGATGTCAGTGAGGCCCTGGAATGTATGATTCCTTTTCAACATCTTCCTGAATCCCATCTTGCCCCATTTATCTGCTCCACTACCTAATAACAAGTACATTATCACAGGTAACAGAAGGTTTGCTGATAGAATATCCCTATAGCATGTCTTTCTTTTTCCTTACCGGGTAGAGAGAAATGCACAGGAAAAACACATTTGATTAGCATTTATAGTTAGGAACATGTTTTTCTTCTCTAATCATGAAATTCTGAACACAAAGGCTTGTGAGATACAAAGAGTAAATCTGATGTGGCTGAAGAAATTAACCAATGAGAGATACTCAGGAGTGCTCTACTTAGTGTCCTGAAGCAAGACATATAATCAATTTTTTTATAGTCATGAATGGAAATGGCTATTGGAAATGGCAAAGGTGGTACTTAATGTTTGACAGGAGAGGCAGGGAATCCCTTATCCAAAATACTTTAGATAACAAGTGTTTCTGATTTCAGATTTTGGAACATTTACATATATGTAATGAGATATCCTGAGGATGAGAACTAAGCCTAAACACAATTCTTGTTTCATATATACCTGCACATAGACCAAGGGTAATTTTTTATTTTCATTAGTACATGTTTGTAGTACACAATGATTACAACTCCCCAAAATAAGTGGGGAGTTGGTACTTGTACATAACACCAGGAAAATTTATGTGATATTTTAAATAATTTTATGTATTTTAGCTGCCACCCATCACATGAGATCAAGTCTTAAATTTTCCACTTGTGGCATCCTGTAAGTGCTCAAAAAGGTTGGGATTTTAGCTGGGCATGGTGCTGCATGCCTGTAATCTCAGCACTTAGGAGGCTGAGGCAGGAGGATTGCTGTGAATTCAAGGCTAGCCTGGGCTACCCAGAGAGTTCAAGGCCAGCCTGAACTACATAGCAAAACCCTGTCTCAAAAAGATAAAGAAATATATTTGGGATTTTGGATTTCAGATTAGGCATGCTAAATCTGTATTGTCTTTGGAATGTTCCACTAATTTTATTTAAGAATTTAGCCATCAGATATAAAGGAAAGACTCACAAATAACCATTATATGTCATGTTCTCCATAAGTCATTTTCTCCACCATTGTCTGACCTTCCCTATGAGGTCTGAGGACTGTCTGACTCCCAGGGCAGAATTTATTCTGTGGTTTTCAACATCAACTGATTCTCCTGATGCTCTCTGAGGAGGTGTGCTATAAATACATGCTGAATAAATAAACACAGCAGAAATCAGCAGGAGAGCAGGGGAGACAGCCCGTGTGAGAAGGGAGCAGGTAGCACTAGAGAACATGACTCTGAAGCTGGTATATACTTTTGTTAGCTGCTAGGAATTTTTCAATACTCAAAGTTTTATCTTTTTAAATCAATCTATGTATAATACTGTATTTAAAGATATTTTTTCTTTTCTTAATTGTAGACTTTCATGGCATTTCCATTCTTGACTCTGCTGGTGTAGTTTTGTTGTTAGTTTGGGGGGCTATCTGCAGGGCACTTGGGAGGAGAACTTTTGGAGAGGCAATGGATCTTTTTTCTCTTCCACTCCCATAAAATGTTCAGTTCCTGGGAAAACAGTGTGTGGTCCCAGCACAAGTGAGGGTGAGTCTGTCTGCTTCTGGAACTTGAGGTGCCTGGGGATGTACCTGGATGCTAATCACATACTCAGCCTCTTCTCTTTCAGAGCTGGCCTCAGGATGCCCCCAGAAGTGACTCTGCCTGCTGAATTTCTATGAGAAACATCATAAAATAAAGCCATCTGGTGATCCTTGCTGGGCAGCTTGGGAAGGAGAGAGATGTCTTCAGTTCTCTGCACCCCTTCTACCAGGACACCAGACTGTTTTCTGTCACTATTCACAAGCCTCTGATCAGAGGCCCATGATAAGATAATGCTTCTATCTTCACACCTTCACTGGTGTCATAAATTCCATGGAGCTGCCACCCAAAGGGATGAAAAAACAAATTTTATAAAATGAAAAGGCTGATGAGAAACAGTCATCACATTTGAAATATGCTGAGATTATGATGACAAGACTCTGTGGCACAGAATGCAGACATCCCCTCTTCAGGAAAAGATGGGAAGAAAACCACTTCCTTAGGGCACTTTGTGGTTCTACAACCTTTGGCTTCTTTGCCTACTCTCAAGAGGTTAGTATCATAGAGGACTGCCCACAAAGCGTTAAGAATCTCCCTTTTCAGTGGAGAAAATTGTTAACCATGTTTACCAAAAGTAGACTAAAAATCTAATTAAAATACCCCAAGATTATGTTGGAATAATAACAAAATATGATCATTTTGTGGCAAATACTAGCAAGAGCAATCAAATTAAGTCAGAAAGTGTAAATGAGTATTGTCAAGGTTGTTTTCTATCTAACACCATGGCTTAAATGCTTACAGAGAAAAAAAAAGAAAAAAAAGCATTCAGTTATCAACCATCCTGTCCAACGTAATGAATATCAAAGAATAACATGAAATGTTTGATTCTTGACTTGATTTCTAGCAATAGGAAATAATTTTAAGAAATTATTTCCTTAAGGTGAAAATAAAGGACACTCAAAACTTAGTAAAGGAATGAATGACATAGACTATTTAATATAAATTACAACCAATGAGGGGAACCAAAAACAATCTACAAGGCAGTCTAAGGAGTAAAAAGAAAAGGCTGACTACAGCACAGGTAGTGTGAAATGGTACAAAATGAAAAGATGACAGAATAAAGCATGATTTGACTTCCAGATTTTCTAGATTTCTGCAAAGCATCTGCCAAGATCTTAGAGATCTCCCAGAAGGTAGATGGAAATGTACAAATTAGTTGTTCATATGGTTATATGCATTGGTAGCTAACTGAATTACCCGGCCTTAGGAGATTGGACAATAAATTTTTATTGCATGCTTACGATGTGGCTAGCATGTTCTAGATGTTAGAGATTCTTAAAGGAATAAAACAGGCAAAATGCCTGCCCTCATGGAGTTTATATTTTAATAAGGGGAGACAAGAAGATAATAAAAAAAATTTATACAGAACACTACAGGATGAAAACGTTATGGGAAAAATTACAACAGGGCCCATGAGTGTGGATGGGCATTATATGTATAATCTGGACATTTCAGAAACTCAAGACCCTGATAACCAAGACACAGTTTAAAACACAGTTTAAGAGCATTCTCCTCTAGTCCTCCTCCTAGCTATATATCTGCAGTGTTTCTTCTTTCATGGTGAGAACTTCACTATTGTAAATAATGCTGGCATTTTCCTTCTCTACCATGTTTCTGAGTGGAAAGCTGCAGGGGTACAGAAGGAGGAGCAAAACTGATGAATGATTTCAGGATCCAAGAGACAACTGAAAATGGACATACTTGTCAGGGGAAGGAGAACAGTTACGTGGCCACTGTAGATGTCTCACAGTTAAAAGGGCACTGTTATAAACAAAGGGCTCAAACGTCCTTTCTGGTTTCCTGCCAAGTCAACCCCACCAGGACACCAGTGCAATGCTGTTAGGACCCTGCAGTCTCCATAGGACCCAAATAAACTTCTTTACTTTATAGAGTTTCAGCCCCAGCTAGTTTCTTTTTTTTTTTTCCCCATTAACTTTATTGGTACATTTTAGGTATAAAATACAGTTACATTCATCATTGAGATCTTGTACCATTATATGAGTATCTTGGTTCTTATTTTTTTCCCCTTCCCTTGCCCTCCCTTCACCCCCTCCACCCTTCCCTATTTGCAAAGACCTTGTTTCCATTCTTTTCCTCTTCTCATATTTTTTCCTTTCCCTTTCCCAGCTAGTTTCTTAAGGCAACACAAAATGGACTAAGACACAGGCAAAGCCTTGTGTTAGAAAAAACATCATAAATAATCTTCATAAGACAGGCAGGATTTTCCCAAGGGAGGCGGCCAACACTAAGAGTAAATGCCATTCCATGGCGTTGCTGGACTTGACTAACCCTATTATGGTGGTAATAAATTCCAACATTCTCTTTCATGTTCTGTTCCTGCTTCTTCAACTCTTACCTGCATATAGGTTTTATGTTGTGTATTGTAAGGGTCAGTGGGAAAAAAATATATAAAAATTTTCCCTGTCTGTCTCTGTACTGGAGCCTGCCCTCTATAGCATTTTATCCTCTGCTTCGAGTATGTTTCTGGCCTCTCCTGGGCTCAGTAGTGGCACAACCAAGGCTCAGAGAAGGGAAACATCAACCTGCAATACAAAGCCTCTCACTTTTTAGCTCCTTTTGAATTCCAGTTTTAGAGCAATCAAAGACTTCATTCTGCAGAGATGAAGCTGCTGTTTCTTTCCCAGGAAACTCTAATAGCTTTAAAGACCTACTCAGGGAAGCCTCAAATGCTTTCTAGATGTGTAGTTATAGCAATCAAAGTGTGTCTTCAACTCCCACTGTATCTTTGAGCCTATAAACAGAATTTATTACTCAACAAATAACCCGCCAACACTTCACAAAAATTAGAGCAAACTGTCCTTTTCTAGATGTAGCAGAGTGTAAGCCTCAATATTAACTTTTCCCTCTATTTGTGTAGGTTTAATAACTGCAACTCGTAGGCTAGTCCTTGCCTAAAGCCACCAAGACATTTAACCCAAGTCACGGGTGAGGAGACATAGTGACCAAGGGAAAGCTCATGTCCAAGAGCAGCGGTGACTCAGTGTGGTTCACACCATTAGCCATCCATCCTCATTAGCCTGGCAGGCACCTTAGCAATCCTCATTTAAAAAAAGAAATCAAAGAATTTTAATCAGGATATTGGTGGACTTATTTTTCATTATCACATGCCTTAAAAGGAAAGGCCTGGAGTCAGCTTTGACCAATACAGCCTATCCTGTTTCCTGCTTTCAATCTGTTAAGCAAGAAAATGCCTTTACATTGGCACTAATCCCACTGTTCCCCAAAAGAAGGAAAAAAATCCCCAAGAGATTGTCTATTTAATATCCACATAGTCAGATTTTAGAAAAACAACACAGAACAAAAACCAAACCAAACAAAAAACCCAAGGAAGTAAAGATGATCCAGAGAATACTCCTGGAAAAAACCCATTTGCAGACACAACTTGAGTTCAAGAAAAGTTAAAAGATGACAGGAAACAATGACGTCCATGGAACCCATAGGTGGCTGGTGAAATAATTCTAGTTTCTAGAAAGTTACTCAGTATTAGTTTAAGTTCATGTGCTCATCCCTTCACTCCCAGCTGACTGCTGGGTACCAACATGGTGTTGGTACTGAGGTTAAAAGGGTGCTCCAATCAGACAGGGGCCACTGTGCATGGAGGTGACACTCGCCAGGGGAGCCAGCAATATGTAAATAAACAGGAGAATTCTAGACAATGACAAGTGCTTACAGGAAGAGTAAAGGGAGGATGTGGAAGGGCTGGTATAACTGTCATGATTCCTTCCAGCATGGGCAATACCTCCAACACAAAGGTACAGTGAGGACTTTTAGTCCTGTGGATGAAAGTCTTAAAATGAGAGAGCATGCTAATAACATTGGGTGTAAAGGCCAAAAATATAACAACATAAAACTGAAAAGAAGAAGCAATATGTGATCCTAATTTCTACCATGTCCCCGAGACCCTCAGAAGAACCTATTTATAATTTCATCGCAGCCATTCTGAAAAGGTAGAAAATCACAGGTTTTTTGGAAAAGAAATTTGCAAATAGCATGGCAGTATTGCAAAATGCAAATGTAAATGCTGCTGATCCATCTGTTCAATATTACGGCAACATTAGGAAAAGGCTCTGAAAGAAATGATGTTTGAAATCATTAAAAAAATAACATGTCAAGTTTAAAATACTCAAGAATCTTAAAACCAGCATCAACACATTCAACCATATGGCCCTACAGCAGGATTAAAAAAAAGCCTACCCTGCTTGTAATTTCTACTTCTGCCCAATGGTCTCTAAAACATTTTTTAAATTTGGGTACCTTTTTCTATTGAATCCCCTGGTGTATGCAATTTCTTAAATTATACTTAAATAATAACATTCATTTCACCCTTTCAGAAGTAGGAAATAATACAGTGAAGAAGACTTGAGTCAACTGTTCCAGAAAGTGGGACATGTAGGTGATGATATATAAGTTGTTGGAGAGATCTTGCTTTAGGTTTATAGTCTCAGTAATAATTGCTAACCTCATTGAATATTAGAATTTTCCAGGCACTGTGCTAAGTACTTTATATTCAACATATTATTCAATTGCCACAATTTTATAACAGATGCTGTTGTTATCCATATTTTGTAGGGACTTACCTCAAGGTCATATAGACAGCATGAGGCAGAGCAATAATCAGACCTAATTCTTTGGACCTTGATTTTTGAAGGTTAAGAAATGTGCAATATGTGTCTGAGGGTAGAACTACCTCCCTGATCTCATCAAGAAGAGAGTTTTGGGGAAGGACCTTCAATTAAGCTCTAAGGAACAGAAATAGGGGTCTACAAGAAAAATCTTTCAGAGACAGAAGACACAATGAGCATTGTAGAACTAGGAGAATCAAGAGTACATGGGGGAAGTTGAGTGAATTAAAACCACCAGATTAAGATCAGAAAAGCTCATCCTGTCTGGTACAATAGGTTAGAGACCTAAAATTTAGCATAACTTTTAAAATAACATTTACATAGTCATCCAAGATGACATGTCCTATTGCATAACCAGAAAAAAACCTACTGCTAGGGAAAGAACTTCTCTCAATCATAGAAGCAGTTTCTGCTGGAGGAAACATCTAGATTCTGCCTGACGATGGGCCAACTGCACCTAATAGGATCTGACCAGTGCTGCAAAGATCCCTGTCCCACAAACCCAGCAGAAAATTTGTGATAAATATTTCAACCTGTGAGTTGGAAAAGCAGCCTGAAGCCCATTGTTTGTATCATTGCTCAAAACTCATAAGTCAATTTCAAAGGTTGGTAAAAAAAAAAATCACAAAACTGATAAAGGCCCAGAGAATTACACAGTTGTAATTGAAAACTCTGGGGCCTTCACATGAATTAAAAAATTAGTTTCTTTCAATTTCAGTGCTTTCCAGAGTGCCTTGTGGATATGGTGGGAACCTAACAGATGATTACTGGAAAAAACTAGTGCTATATGCAGTGTTCAGTGTCGGGTGCACGTGTTTTGCTAAAGTTGCTTTGGTACCAAGATCATAAGGATTACAAAGTACATTTAAACAATTTGATGACTAGTTCAGGGCAAATATGAAAAAAAATTAGGTTGGGAGGACATCTGCCAAACACATTAAATTCTCTAAATGTAGAAAGATAAGTGAAATTATAAATGGAGCATGACCAAAAGCAAACAAAACAGACAAACCCCACAGGAGTGGATATGTATGTGGCCAGTAATTTCCAAAAACCTGCAAGCTACATTGTTCTTTAGTTTTGTCTAAAAATTAATCCTTGAAGGAGTTACTGAGGCATCTGGCCATGGGCATTAGTCTCAGGGCAGAAAATTATTTGATCCTACAAAACACTTTTCCCAAACTTTTTCTTCACTTACATCTGTCTATTGCTTTTGCCTTATCTGTCTTTAGGATAACTTAACTTTAGCAATCTTATCTTACTAACTTTAGCAATCTTATCTGTCTTTAGCATAACTTAAAATCCCTTGTTGGCAAGGATTAGTAAATAAAATAAGGAGAATAAACAACAACTTTGGAAATGTGGTACTGTACAGACTCCATCTTAACCAAGGGGCAAGAGACTGCTGGTTACTTGGGTATCAGATGGTACAACATTAAGTGTGTCTTATGCTATTATTGTCTCTCAAAGGGTTCTGGAGACAGTACATGTGGAGGAAGGATAGGATCTAAGAAAACTCTGGATGATGATATAGGGGCATGCAGGAGACAAGCACTAAACTTCCTTCCTTCCTCTGGTGTTGAAATGACCTTTAGAAATGAATAAACTGAGGGTAGGTGGGAGAGCACACCTGAGGCTGAGACCAGAGGATTGCTTAGGTCCAGGAGTTTGAGACCAGTCTGAGAAGCATAGCATAGCAAGACCCCATCTCAGAACAAACAAACAAACAAAATGAATGAGCTCTGTTTAAAGAATACTTTCTACTAAACTCCTATCTTTTCCTAGAAAGAGCTATGGAGACAAATCTTTACTTCTTATAAAACAATCTGCATAGGTATATAGGTTTTGAGAAGAATGCCCCAAATGAATATTTATTTTCTCAAAGGGAAAAAAAATCTGTGAAACTGATCATCTTTCACTCTAAATACATGAGTAATCATAATCGGTATCTATGTTTGGGAACTCAATTGCAAATGTTGCTATAATTGTGCCACTCATTTGCAGGCACAACTGTGTGAGTCAGAACATTGTACTGTACCCCATTTATTTGCATTAATTGTGATCAATTGTCACAGTATGTTTATAAGACTGAATAATTTTAATCCTAATATAATTATGCTGATTATCAAATGATTCTGTTATTAGTTCATTTGGGGGAAATGTTTAATATAATCATTGCATTCTCAGATGTTGAACTATGGAGTTTTTAAAAATTTCACTGTGCTTGCTTTATTTCCAAGAATTGAGTTTTTCTGATTCATTCTATCAAGGGCTCATTAGTAAGATAAACTAAGGTGATATACACTTTGTGGGTTTTAGGTGCAGTAAACTGTAAAGACAGGAATGTACCATTGGAACTTGTATACACACAAAGCCTGGCCTGGATCTTATCACCTTTCTGCTTCTAATGATGAAAACCCCACCTGTATGACAAACCCTACTCAATACTACCTCCCTGATGATCCTAAAATAACAAATCTTTTCCTTCTGTGATTTCCCAAAGTGCTGCCATTGTCACATTTCTCCTAGCCTACAATTCACTTAGATTCTTCTTCCCAAAATGACCTCAAACCAATGCAATACAAGATCTTATGAATGTTTTTGCCCTGAAACAAACTATTTCTAGTTTACTGTGTTATGTTGCATTACTGTATAGTAAGTCCCCTACTTAATAACATTCAAGTTGTGGACTTTCACAGGTGTACTGTGTAAGACTCACTTTGTTGGATTACAAACAAACCCAATTTAGGAATGTTCTCCAGGAATGGAACTCATTCTTAAAATACCCACTCCCTTCCCCTCCAATGGTGAGAAGAATATCTTTCCCTCCCCTCTGGCTGAAAGGTTGGCCAAGGGACTTGCTTTGGCCAGTGGGATGTAGCAGACTTGATGGAAACTAAGGCTTAAAAATGTGCTTACTCAGAAGGTCTTCCCTTCTGAAGGCTATGCCCTAGGCAGTACATAGTCAAGGGAGGATTAACCTATAAACAGATCCGAATCCAGCCTTCAACACGAGTTGGGTTTGGGCCCAACCATTTCCAGCCTAGACTGACAGGTCAAGAGATGGGACCAAGAGTACATAGTTGTAGTTTTAAACCACTGAGTTTTGGGGTGGTTTGTTCCACAACAATAGCTGACTGATACACTTACTTTATTAACATGTGCTTCATTCTTTATGAATGTGAGTGGGTTAAACTGCATTTTGGAAAAACTTCCAAAATGAAATAGATCTGCTTTTCCTATGTACTAAGTACATTTCTAAATCAAATTCAGATGACTTTCCTCTAATAGTGTTATCTCCCACTTTCCTATATTAAGTGAATGTTTCTCCTTTCAGTCCACTCAGTCTTTCACAATTTTCCTCTGATTTTTCCCTACCACATTGATACAATACTCTTCAGAAGAACTGGAATTATCTACAAACATGTCACTCTGCACCCTGTCTTCTAGAATCACATCCTGTTTAGCATGGGTTTTGATTTTCCTTTTGAAAGTGGTCCAGGAACTACTCACAGCACAATCATCTAGAATTGTTGTTAAAATTACCAACTGCTGGGTCCACTCCAGACCTACTAAGTCGAATCTCTGGGGTGGAATCCAAAAATTTACATCTTTAACAAGCTCCCTAGGAAATTGTTCTATTACAACAAAGTTTGTAAAACACTGATTTATGATAACGTTAACTAACCAGATCCCCAGCCAATATCTAATCCTAGAGGATTTAAATAATTATCTTTCATCATCTAGACATGAATCTGTTTATCCCAAATTTTTGTTTCCTCTATGTTTGTTTGAGTCACTTGAAAGCTCAACTAAAAAAATAAATGTGGTACATAATATTTTCATATGTTTTTTAATCACCTAAATAAGTCATTTCCATGACTACTTTTTATCAAGCAATTTATATACTCTCCCAAAAATGTACTTGGGTTACTCAGGTAACCCACATAGTAATCATACTCAAAATGTTGCCCTTGAGTTTAAAAATTTTTTAAAATTATTTATTCACAATTTTTATTTAAAATATTTGTTAAAAATGATACAAATGTATATATACATATTCAATGATTTAACATACACTGTTATCATAATATATTAACACAATAGCACCCATCACTATCATTTTATAAGTATGTCTGTTGTGCATCAAATTTCAAGTGAACAATACAGTATTTTATTATACTCATTATGATGTACATTAGGTCTTCCTGCTCCATTCACTTTCACCTGGAAGGTTTTGATTGTACCTGTGACCAGTGATTCTCTCCTTTAATGGAGGTCACTGGCTGGCCTCAGATGGAAGTGACTCCCAAATCTTATTTCTTTGGGTTTCACAAGGAGAGAAATTGTATCGGTAACAGATCAGATTTTTAGCAATGTTGCCAAGTAAATCATAGATTTGGATCAGTAGCTCTAAAAATGAAGCTGTCTTATTTCTGTCCCATTTATAGCTCTCACTCTCCCCATCTAGGTATTACATGGACAGTATTGCAAAGTGACCAGGACCACAGGCTTTAGAGCCAAAGCATCTGGATTTGTATCTTGGTCATATTATCTCAGTTTTCCCTCCTGCACCAATGGAAAACATAACCTACTGCACAGGCTGGCGTAGTAGATGAGTTATTACATTCAAAAGCGCATAAGTAATGCCTGGTCTATTAGAAGAAGTTAAGATTTGAAAGATGTCATTATTATTTTTAAGTCCTTGAGTATATTCCCACTCATATTCTTTATAAATCTGTTTTCTTAAATGTTTTATTTTGAAATAAATCACACATACAAGAGTGTCCATAATGTGCATGTACATTTTAAAGAATAACAGTAAAATAAATATTTGAGCACCTTAACTGCATAGGATATAGCACTATAACAATAAATGTGTGGACCTACTGTGTTCTTGATTTATCTCATCACCAGCCTTTCACTATCCCAAAGTAAGTGTTCGCCATTCCCTGCTTTTCTTTATAGCTTTATTACATACTTACTTTTATCTTTAAAGAAATTTTGTGGGTTGCTCATAAATTCTTTTATGAACGATTTCTTTGTTAACACTCTCCATCTGCCACCTTTTTTAGGCTTTCCTGTTCTTTTCCTTTGGGGGACAGCTGTAGATTATGAAGGCTGTTCTCTTCCCTACATTGGTCAAATTATTTTTCCTCACTGCTTAGTTCTGAAGACTTCTGCCACTTTCTGCAATGTTCCATCATTATAATCCTAGCTCACGAGAAAAGGCCATACTTTTAATTTCTATACTTTCTATTTCCTTCTGGAAAGCTGAATTTTATTGCATTTGCTGTTTTAAACTCTTCAACCAAGGGGGAAACTTCTTGGATTTCACAGAACCTGTTACAACACACAAGCTCGCTGCCAGAGAGGGGTCCCTGCAGTGTAGCACTGCACACACAGATAACTTCTGGGGTATTTTCTAACAAATGGGGCCAAAGTATATCCATCTTCACAGATGCTAAGTTTCATGGTTGAGAAAGCAATCATATGGCCTAACTCAACCCGACACCAGGCGAGAGGGTATTTCTCCAAGTCTGCATAGCTAAAACCCATTTTTCCAGGCTCATCTAATTTCTTGGCATCCCAGGCATGTTTGTAGGCATGCTTAGCCCCAGCCCTTCCACCTGGTCCAGGGTTCCCGGGTGTGGTCCTGATGCTGGCCCAAAGTATTTAGGCAGGGGATTTTCGCAACTCTACCTTGGTCCTTTATATTTTTCACCCTCCAAAAGAGCTGAGTGTGAAACACTATTTTACAAACATAAAAGGGATCTTTGGAACCTATTTGATGTGCCAGTCTGCTAAAAGCTAAAGGGTTCAAATGAGGTCACGATTACACTTACTCCATGTCCTCTTCTCAATTAAAATCTAGTGTCAGACACCAAAAGGTTTCCTCTTCTTGTCCTTCTTTTAAATAGTTATAATGGCAATTTAAAAGATCTCATTCGGTTATTCTACACAATTTTCTACTCCAATCACTTTCAATGATTTAATGATGCTAATTTAGCAAACAAATATTACAAGGTCTTTTATTAAAATAAATATAATTTAAAATAGAACACTTAAAATTATCTCAACAGATTTTTTTTGCAAAGGCACTACAGAAATTCAAAACAAATTATCTTTCCAGACAGCTGCCCATCTTGCTCAATAAAGACTCCACTATTCATTCCTTAGAGTCATTGATTTTTAGCAAGTAATAACAGAGGTCAAGAGGGAAAAATGGAAGTTTAGAGAGTGGCTGTTTCTCTTATTTGCCTAGGGCTTTCACAATTGTCTACTTTAGAAAAAAGGAAAAATGTGTCTCATTCTAAAAAGATAACTATTTCAGAGTAAAACTAATGCTTCTCTGGCACAAAGATAATAATTTGAGTGTAAATATAATACCTCCCTGTGGGCTATGAAGTTATATGATGACTGATTTAAACCACTCAAACTTTAGCAGTCACACTATTCTATTTATTTTAAGTCTCTGTTATAAAAGAGACCATTTCAGAGCAGAGTTCACATAACCTCAATTTTAATTCAGTATCTTAAATACATATAAGTATGACTTAGAGACACTGGAAAATACTTGGATTCTGCTACTCATTTATGCTTTTCTCCACGCAGCATTATAGAGAACACTTAAAAATAGATATGAATGTATGTGTTATGCTTGCACACCAAAACATGATAAAAATTATTTAGTGATATTATTTAGAACCTTTTAACCAAGGATCTTTAGAAATTATGAGCATGATGTGTGTGTGTCAGCTGATGGGTAGTATCTAACTCAGAAGCCCTGAATCAGATTAGAATGGACTCAACAGATGCAAGAACATGACAAGTTCATGCTCCATTTTCTTTTGAAATCCATATGCCACAGAGAAGTTGCCTCTTTTACAGTGGTGGAAGGAACCCTCTGGTTGGAATGATAAAGAAAGACCATAAGACAGATAATATGAGGATCTTCTAAGTCAGCAGAGTATCAGGAAGGAGGAGCAGAAAGCAACTACCTACTTGGTGCTGAGAAAGCCAGGTGATGCTATGGTCCTGAACAGCAGTTCAACACTACTGGCCACACCTGACCAGATCAGCTACTTCCTACCCTCCCAGCCCTGGTCTTTCAGAATCATGGTTTATCCAGCTTCCTCTTGCTTCATGATACAAGAAGCCCAATAATTGCCATTTGACACAGGCAGAAATCAGACAGAGGCTAAGATGAAGGTCTCTCCTCTAAGTCTGCCAACTTCATGCTTGATGCCATAGGTGGACCAGGATTTCAGGCCTCTGAGAAGTTAGTTGGCTGATAAAAGTCCACACCTGCACTACCTGTTAACTTGATAATGAAGCCAGGGGTGACAAAAATGTCTGAGCAATGTGTCCCCATAGTGCCTGTGGCTGAGCTCCATGGTGGCTGTCCTTGTGATCAGTCTCTTTTATACAACTATTTTTAAAAGCACAAAAATGGATATGCAGACTGGAAAAACTATGCATCTAATCCTTTAGGAAAGTCTCAAGTGAGGAGGCTACAAACACCATGACAAAGTCTTAGGAGCAGCTATATGAAGGCTGGCTGCTCAGGTATGCTCTGAACAAAGCCCATGTTCCCGACCTTGTAAGCTCTGAGCTGTAAAAGGTATCTGGAGATGAACAATGAACACCGAGAAACCTGAGTTAAACGAACTCAGGCCAGGGCCAGGGGCAGCTGCAAGGAACTGAAAGTTTCCAAGAAAACTACTGAAAGCTGTGCCTGAAATCTGCTTCCCAGCCTGGTGTTCACTGACCTGAAATATTAAGGCAGGGCTGAAACATTCTCTGGGAGTGTGGCAGACAGAGTGCAGCTTCATCACGTCCGCACCAAACCCCAAATCCAGCAAAAGGGCAAAAAGTCATGCCTTCTTTGCAGCTGGAGACTCAAGAGGTGACATCAATGTCACATGCTACTTCTTAGGGATTTTAATTAGTCTCCCCATGAACCTTCCTTAGCATTAAAGAGAGAGAAAAAAAGAGGTTTGGAAACACAGCCAGACTGACAGCAGTGCCATGATGTTCTCTGAGCCCATACTGCTAAGAATGTGCAGAGCCTAGATGGAAACCAGGCAGTGCAGCAACAGCTATGTGAGATGCTCAAGCAGATGGATGGATCACCACTCCAAGAGCACAATGGCAGAGTTTAACTGCTGTGGCCTGGCTGTAGGGTGCTGAGGAGGGAAGCAGTGGTGACCACCCCAGCCCATAGAAATAGGACAGCTCCTTTGACAAGTGAGGAAAATAGTAGGCATCTATGGTGCATCATCAATGGGCCCCAGAAACACAGAGTGGTGAAAGAGGAATCCCAAGACTTATTTACATGACCATGGAAGATCCTAGCTGACAAACTACCTACATTAGCCACACACAGTTCATATGTTTGAAGATGATTAGATTCAAAAGATCTCATTAAGGAGAATGGGAAAAATCCAACAAAATAAAGTGGAGTAGAGACCAATGTGTATTATATTTAGATCCAATAATGCAACTCCAAGAACACAGGAGTAGAGCTAGGTGTGGTGGTACATGCTTGTAATATCAGCACTTTGGGAGGCTGAGGCAGGAAGATCGAAAGTTAGAGCACAGCCTGGGCAACTTAAATTAGCAAGACTCTGTCTCAAAGTAAAAATTTAAAAAGGGTTGGGGATGTAGCTTGGGGTCCTCTCATTAACACTTCTCTCGCTCTCTTCTCTGTCTCTCTTTTTTTTTAGGTCCTTTGACTGCAGCTCAGGTACTTAAAGCATGTCATTGAAGCATGCACAGATGGGATCCACCAGATCCTGAGAATGGCTTCGCAGCTTTCAAAGTGTGCTGGATTTCTTCCCTTAAGCAGAAAAAATTTCTGTATTCTAATTTCTAACCTTTTAGAAATAAACCACTGTAGAGGCCAGTGATCCAAGTGATAACAACAAATAGGGCAATAATTATAATCTAGTTCTTTTGACTTCCATTTCTTTTTAATCCCAAAGCAGCTAACTATAGCTAACTATTAACAGCTAGCTAATATCCCTTCTGGTTCACAGAGAGGGCACTACATCTGAAATGTAGTCCACATTAGCCTGATCTACTGAAACTAGGAGAGATAGCAGGGGAGGCAAGAGAGGTGTCTGACAGGTGTTGCCCTGGGGGAAGATGTGTCCTGATTTGGGAGGAAGTGACATGTGGGTGGCCTCTTTATCTTGTTTTGAAAGTTCTGAAGGAGGGTTTTAGAGACTTATCATGGAAGCAGCATGACTAAAGGCATGGAGAAAGAGTGCTAAGAGACTTGAGTCTTAGATGATTTGCAGCTCAGCAGGCATTTTATCAGCATCACTATGATTCTGAATAACATCAAAGAGTCAAAGGGGAGGAGCCTTTATCCTATGGGTGAGGGGACTGGGTTCCCTTTGAATGATGCTGTCTCTGTTCAAGGGGAAGGGGAGCTCTGCCAAGCCCAAGATCCTGGTTTTAATACCCATTCTGCATCCAGACTTCAGGTGCCACCTGCCACACCACCAGCCCCATCAGCTCAGAGTTCTCATGCAAAAGTCAGATACCAAACCAAGTGGGCCCCCGGGTAGCAGCAAACTAGAAATGCAAAACACGCCCAGCATTTGGAATGGATGGGATTAGAAAGCTTCCTAGAAAATATTCTACAGGATTTACTTATAATACCTTTCTGCTGATAATATTATAGTACTTAAATCTCCACAAGGGCTTTCCATAAACAGGAGGCATTCAGCCAATGAATACTTCTTCTTCAGCCCCTACTATGCCCATGCATCTGTGGAGGACTAAGGGCTGGGGTATGAGGAAGGGTGGGAGTCAAAGATGAGTAGGATGGCACCATTTAAAATGCTGCTAACATAATCTTGGAAATTATGACATCTGTCCTGGGAAGTGCTGGAACAAATCTAAGACTTTACTGACTCATAAGAAATGTTGACAAAGAAGCATTTGACCATGTTAGTTATCTCCTGCCCAAGAGGGCCACAACTGTGTTGTCTTGCAAGGAACCTCAGGGTAACAGTTTATTTATCCTGGAGTACCTAAGACCAGCACCCCAGTATAAGCAGTGATGTGCCAGACATCAATCAAAACCAAATCAGAACAACAGAACCTCATCCCAGGAGGGTATTTTTATGGGAATTATTTTGAGGGGAAAGATATATATTCTTAAAATATTGTCACCCATAGATAGGGTCTTTTCTGTGAGCTGCTTTCATGCTGTTCATGAAAATCCAGAAAGTGTAGAAATATGCTGATGTTCAGTAAAAGATTGGCTGGATGACAGTCAACCTGCAGTGAGCCAGGCACAAAGGTGCTAGTACAGGTGATACCTGTCGGGGTCACCTCCTTGTGATTCCTTGGCGTATCTGCATGGACCCCATTGCTAAGTTTTAAAAACTTACTAATATGTGCCTGGTAGTCCTGTAGCCCTGTCTCTTATTTCAACACCAGTGTTTGGACAGAACAGAGCTGACCAGCCTCAGATCAGCCCCACCCACCTCCCCAGCCAGGTCCTCTGGCCCATTTTTGGTCATTCTCCACTGCTGCTCTGCCAGGAGTCAGCGTCTTGTCACTGAGTAGCTGAGGTAAGAGGCAGTGGTCTGGTTAATCTACATCTACCTCCTGTACCTCTCTCCCTGGGGATATAGAGTTTCACCCCACCATGTGGTCCTGCGGGGTGTGGTCATGTGGCCCAGATGGAAGAGGACAGAGCAAGCTCGTACCTGCCCTCTTCCACCAAGTGTGAAGCCAGAAAAGATAAGTAATGTCACATTGTGAGCATCCTATTCCTGAGAAGAAACTGGACCAGATCTGTTGCCTCTACTTGTCCAGACCCCATCTCTATGGCTTCCTGGAGAACCATGTCCTAGATGAAGGCGTGCATTCATCCAGAAGATAGTGATAAACTGACTGTCCTCTGAAGGCCAGTAGGCCACCAGGAAGGCTGGTCAGGGTCCCTGAGAAAGGTGGGGTCTCAAACATGGCTGGGAACCTTCTGATCCTTAAATGCATCTTTTAACCATGCTGGCATCTTTTCTCTTACAGCGAATAAGCAGAGACAAATAGCTTTTTGTGGGAGAAAAGAAAAAGAATCAGCAATCACAAGAAACAGTGTTTAAAAAATTATCAATTACACAAAGAAACCACTGTGTTCCTCAAATTGATTTAAATTCCATAAAATGTAATTAAAAATTTGGACTCTGTAATTAGACTGCTAATTTCATATGTTGGCTCTCATCACTTATTATTGACTTAATCTCTTTATATTTCAATTTGTTCACCTGTAAAATAGGCAATATATAATGATCATTCATAGGAATTTCTAAGTATTAGGTGCATGGCAAAGGGCCTGGCACGTGATAAGAACTCATCCTCAATAAATATTATCACTTATTATTATTACTACCTCTCCAAGATGACTGTAATCATGCACTGCAAATGTGTATTAATAAAAGGTTTAAAAAGTATCAGTGCTATATGCTTAATTATGTTTCTCGCTGCAGTGAATTCCCTATGATTCACAGGAGAACAAACTGAAAATTTTTGATAAGTTGATTAAAATCATTGTTTACTTTAATGATAAGGAAGGACTGATAAACTGGTTTATTTCTTGGATGTTTCTTTAAGACTTACTCTCAATTAACAACTGAATTATGAATATTTTTACTATACACAAGAAAGACATTTTGAGAAATAAAAGATGAAGAGTGGTTGTGATATGAACTTTGAAATCATAGCAATGAACTTAGAGTACACTGAAACCCACTGGTCTATCTTGTGTTTTGAATAAATCTTTTATGCATAATTTTGTAATACCATTTACAGGTCATCTGGAAAATCTTGGTTCACTGAGTTATACAGCTCTTCCTTATGTTAACATATTTCACTATACAACATCAAACACATTTAATATCACCGCTGATCTTATGGAGAAGTCTTTAAGTACACTATTTTAAGTTAAAGTAGTCATCAAGCTCCTGGCAGCAGATACACATTTTCTTATATTCTAACTTCTGCTTGGAGGTTCAAATTTTATTATTAGCAGCAAACACTGTCAGTTGTTTCCCCTGAAGTGGCAATTTCACTCCATTCATTTCGGAATAAATATTTTCCAGATACCCATGTTTGAAAACTACCATTTGGATCCATTCTTTAAAGTAAATTAGGGTTTCATAATAAAACACTGTGGGTGGGGGGGTGTCCTCAAGGCAATTGTCCTACCTGACTGGGCAGCAGAAGTACCTTACCCACATCTCACATTTACAGGATATGAGAAAGATACGTGCTCAATTTTTGAGATCTAATAAAATTACTAATGTTTGTGGCTTCCTAAGGGCATTCTTCAGCTGACCTGGCATTTTTTAAATGGGGAGTATGGGCACAGTTTGGTGGCCCCACTTTGATTCCTGCTAGGACACCTGTATGTTCAGCTCTCCCTTGTTTTTACACCTAGCATGGCATCCACACAATGGGGGAAAACAGGAAATATTTTCGTTTTTTAATGGAGTTAGTGTAGAATGTAGAGTCCAGGTACCCACTGTAAGGGTCTCAGGACCTTCAAAAACCAGACTTTGACACTGCTATCTCAGGTAGGTTTCCTCATTTCTCCACACCTCAGTTTTCTCATCTGTAAAACACTGACCATTCACAGTCCATGGCTCTTTGGGCTGTTGTTAGGATGAAATGGAATAAACCATGCAAAGAACGCAGAACAAGGCTGACCTAGGGTAAATGCTATGGAAGGACGGACTAACAGGGAGCTGGGGATCATTTGAGCTCTTTGTATTTTTTCCTTTGGTAGCACTGGGGATTGAACTCAAAGCTTTGTATAGTGCAAGTGCTCTATCACTGAGCAACATCTTCAGCCTGGACATCTTTTAAGGCTGATTCAGAAGTGGTTCAAACCACCATTGAGTGGTTATGAAACTTCTTGGTTATCTCCTTGAGGTCATCAAGGAGACCAGCTGGTTAGAGACACCTACCAGTACCACAGCAAGTAGATCTCTCTTTAAAAAGCTCCAGTCACAGCAGTCTCCCATGGGGCCTGAGAACATGATGTAATCACCTATATGTAGGGATCTGAGCATCACTCAAAGATCTGGAGAAGACGCTGACATTTATGTCCATATCTTCCTGTAGGTCAGAGCTCTCAAAATATTGTGACACCAAGAAAGACAAGGATAGCTTGGCCCTGTGAGTCACATCAGCTCTCTTAGGCTCAGCAGGGTCTTCAGACACAGAGACTCGGGATAAGAACATCTGCCCCATTGTCCAACAAGATAGAAAACTGATTGAGGTTTTTAAAATATATTATTAAAGCAGACATAAATGCATTGTGGAGTAAAATACAAACTCACACAAGTATTTTTAAGAGAATAGACTCTTTTTGTGACTAAAAACCTATGAGACCTTACTGAAATGTGTAGTTTTGGATCTCAGGGCAGGGGAGTGGGGGGAACTGCAGGGATCTTTATTAGGGTAATTGGTAAAATTTGGATATATTCTATAGGTCAGAAATAGGATTATATCAAAGCTAAATGTCATGATCAATTGAATATGATCAATCTTGGCATACATGCAAGAGAATGTACCTATTTTGGGGAATAATTTGAAATAAAGGGCATAGTATATACAATTTACCACAAATTTTTTCTAAAATGGTTAGGGAAATATTAGAAAGAGACAGACAGGCACAGATAGAGAGAAAAAGAAAGCAAACATAGCCCACCTCTCAGTAGGTTCTGAATCAGGGGGTTCAACTAACCATAGAGTCAGTCTTTGAAAAAAACAAAACAAAACTGAACATCCACAGACTTTTGTTCCTGTCATTACTCCCTGAACAATACCCTACAACAACTGTTTACACAGCCTGGTAATAGAGATTATAAGCAACCTAGGAATAATTTACAGTATCGAGGAGGATGCGGGCAGGCACTACCCAAACACTACACCCTTTGCACAAAGAACTGGCAAATTTACACCGGTATCAGTAGATGGTCCCGGAAACAACTTGCTGTCAGTACTGAGGGACGACTGCACAGCCAAGTGCTGTGAATCTGCTCAATCTGGGCACTGTGCACACAGGAATTCTTTGTATTATGCTTGTAGATTTTCTGTTAAGTTTGAAATTATTCCAAAATAAATTGTTTTAAAATACTGCTGTATAGTCCACAGCGAGCAGGTATCAATGCCACTCTGCTCCCTGCTCCCCTCTTTTCCCTCATCCTGGACTCTTTTCCATACCATGATGCCTGTCTCAGCCCTTCCCACAGGCTCAGCTCTGTCCAGCCCCAGCCCTGCTTCCCTTAATTTCCTCTAGGTTCAAGCGCCTCCCAGGCCCTCCCTTTCCAGGGTGCTCCTATTCAGAGGCAGGACTCAGTTTGCAGGACACACCCTCAGGACAGGGACCCCGCCATCCTGCTTAGGGAAGCCCCTGAACTTCCACCTCAGACTCTCTGTATCCATTTGTCTTACTTTTTAAAAAGAAAACTACTATTGCTATCTAAACTTATTTATTTATATTTATCAATCTTCTGCCAATAGATTAATTTTTCTCCACAAGGGTAGAGACCTTGTTAGTCTGGTCCCTCTACTTTTTTCTGTTAAACCCAGAACACTGTATGCATTTATTAAATATGTGTCAGCCGAACAAAGAAACAGATGTCCCTAGGCCCTTCTGGAAGTAGGGATTCAAACCTCCACCACCGGGTGCTGGACTTAATGAGTTCTCCATATAGATTTATTGACTGAAGGACAAGTGTGTAAATGGATGTGGTGGAGAGTGTTTTGGACACTAAAATGGGCTGGTTTCAGGAAAGTGAGGGCCTCACTAGTTACACTCATAGCTCTACACACATTTCGGCCTGATCTGGTCTTCCAGAAGTGCTCTTTGGCCTTCACTCTTCAGGTGACCGCAGCCTGGCTTTTGTTCCATCACTCTGTAAAGCTGTCCATGGGAGGTCATGCATGGCCTGCTTGTTGCCAAACCCAACAGGCCTCTGCCACCTTTATTTCTCTTGTTCTTCTAAGCAGTTTTTGACAGAGTGGCCTTCCTCCTTTGGTGACTATTCTCTAGGGTACTGTGGCACTGGTTTTTCCCTAACTCTCACTTTCTTCATCCCCTCCCTGCCACTTACTCAGGTCTCATGGTGCTTACAAAGGATTTGGTCCCATGCTTGCTTCACTGATTCCCTAAGCTGTGCCGTGTACCCTGTGGCTTCAAATATCATTCATACCTTGACTTCCAAATGGGCATCTCCAGCCAGGCCTCTTGTGCAGCTACAGACTCATCTATCCAGCTGCCTAACTGGCAGGTCCACTTATTCACTCATAGAAATCTCCAACTAAAATTGACCTTGTGATCTTCATACCTTAGCCTTTCCTCCTCCTGTCTTCCTTTGACCAAAAATCCACTCCATAAATCTACTCACTCTTACTTTCACAGTCACTTCATCTAGAAGTGGTAATGATTCTGTCTTCAAAAGATGTTTTACAACTGCATACCCTGATCCATTTCCAAGACCATTGCCTTAGCCTAAGATCCCATCACCTCTCACTCCCATCTCTTCTAACCTGTTTCTCAGCTTGTATTCTGGCTCAATCTCATTCTTCACATAGCAGGCAGAATATTCTTTGTAAAAGAAGGATGAGACCATGTCTTTCCTCTTCTTGTTATCCTTCAGTGGCTTTCCATGGCCTACAGGGAAAAAACTGAAATCTTAACATAGCCTAGGTGGTCCCACATGATCTTCTCCCATCTTTATTCCAAAATACTCCCCTCTTGGGTCACTAAGCTCTCCTTACACTCATCTTTCTTCAGTTTCTCTAAAGTATGCAGCTGTCTCACCTCCCAAGGCCTTTGCACCTGTTGTTTCTCATCCAAGAACAGTCTTCCTCCAACTTTTCAGTTCTCTAAGTCTTCCATGGGACCTCAGTAATAATGAGAATTTAGTGAAAGACTTTAAATAGAGCTTAAAATCAAATTTCTATTTTATAGTGTCAGAAGAGTGGAAGATGAACTGGAGTGGTATAGAATATAACAGCTAGCTAGCAGAGTAGCTGGGGGATGCTGAAAGACAGAGGGGGGGGTGAGAGAGCAAGAGGGAAAGCATGAACATGGATGAAAATAGAAGCACTGACAAAATAGCATCCCTGGTACAGTGAGCAATGCAGAGACAGATTTTTGGGAGATTCCTATCTCCATCCATCATTCTTTAAGGACAACAGAATCAGCAGGGCTTGGTGGGTGGAGTGGAAAGGCTAAGACGTCCTCTCATTTTCTGGTCTGAATGAATGACTGGTTGGATGGTGACATCATTGAGAGGAGACAGTGAGAATATATAACTGGTGTATAGGATGGGAAAGAGATAATAAGTTCAACTTGGGGTACACACTTGGGGCATCCATGGGACATAAGGTAGAAATGTCCACCACCTGTCATACCACCTGGTGTGGTGGGGTCTTTGGAGAGTTCTCACTACTGTAGAACTGAGAGAGGAGCCAACTAGAAGTATGAAGAAAGGGATCCCGAGGACTCATGGGTGGTGCGGGGTCACTGCAGTGGGTGACACCATAGACACAGGGAACCCCCTTTATGGTGACACAGTTACAGCACTTTATGAAAGACCATTCATTATTCCATAGCACAAGTTCATGACATGTTCACAAAACATATGAAGCCAGTGTGACTATTTGTGGAAGGCAATGAAAAGATTATGTGAAAACCTAATACTATCTTATGAGTATAATATACTGCTATGTTTTGAAACAAATACACCTTTCAACTGCCACTAGCATGACAGGTGCTAAACAGAGAGACTAAACATGATTGTCCAGATACTGGGTGTTAACTTTTTTCCATTTATAAACAAAGTAATTTACAAGAGTGTATCCTTTATACATGCCACAAGTATTCATTAAGTCCCTCTGTGTGTCAGGTGCTGGTCCTACTCTAGGTGATGGAGATTAAGTGGTAAGAAAGAGAGAGTGCAGGTATTTATAAAATGTATTGAATTAATTAATTAAATTAAGCCACTCTAGTACCTCACACCCTCCACCCTGCTCCCCAAGTTTACAGACATGCTACTATAAGGCTGCTTATTTTGATTAGGCAGCACTGAATATTGGAAAAGTACCCACAATTGAATGCCATGTTGAAAAAACAGACATTCAACAAAATGCCATTTTGTGAGAAGCAGCAGGAGAAAAGAAGAAGGGAGAAGAGGAAATTTGCATAACCTTGTGGCAAATTCTCCAGGCCGATCATGAACTTTCCTGGAGCTGAGAAGAAAATATCAAGGCAGGGCAATTTGACTGTGGAAAAAATTTCTTTTGGTTGAATTTTAAGAGGGTAAATTACAAGTTTTGGGAGAAATAGTTCTTACTATGAAATGTTCCTCCCTGTGTGATTATATTTAATTGGATTTTTGTGTGTGTTTGTGTGTGCTTTAGAGTCAGGGAAAAATCTCAACCTATAATCAAGTGCTTACTGGAACATGCTAAGAGTGTTTTTACCTATTCATGATGGATTTTTAAACACTCAGAATTTTCCAAATTAATTCAAAGTCCCCTGATTTCTTCCTTTAATATGCTACTTTACAACAGTTTTATTTTAGTAAAAACTAGGGAAAAAATTTTTCCTGGGGTTCTGTCAGTAGGCAAGTGATGGGCAGTTTTTTTCCAATTCTCGTGCTCTTTGGGCTAGAATTCCATGAAAACTCATAAGATAAAAATGGGTGTTAAATGTAAATTTAGGAAGAGGCATGCCATTCCCATTAATTACTTAAGAAAACTAATGAATTACTTAAGAAAAAAGTGCGCTGGGTAGGGGCTCCTGATGTCTGCCAACAAAACTTGCTTTAGAGCTCCTATTTCAGAGCATCCCAGTCAATCAACTTTGAGATTCAAATAATAATCCTTTTTGTGCAACTTGCTTTGTTAAGTCTATGGACCATCTTTCAAATACAGTCACATAGTACTTAATGACAGGGATATAAGCTGAGAAATTAATCTCATTCTTAGGTGACTGTACAAACATCACAGAGTGCACATGAAGAAACAGGCAGGTCAGGTCACCACTCGTGACATAATCAATGTGAGTTGTAAAACAGGAGATGTCTGAGGTTGTGATAAACTTATTTTTAATAATCAGGAGTATATTCTAACACAATGATAAAAGTATATAGTATAGCAAACATATATGCCAGTAACATAGTTGTGTGTCATTATTAAGTATTACATGCTGCACAAAATTGCACGTGCTATACTTTTGTACAACTGGCATGCAGCAGGTTTGTTTACCCGGCATTACCACAAACGTGATTAATCCATTGTGCTAAGACGTTATGAGTGCTGCAGTGTCACTCAGCAACAGGACTTTTCAGCTCCATTATAATCTTATGGGCTCATCATTGACCAAAATGATTCTTTGCTGACCAAAATCTCATTATGTAAACAAAACAGTATCTGGATCAAACATGGACAGAAGTAAAGAAAACTTGACAACCCTAAGCCCCTTAAATCAGGGCACTTCAGAGAGAAGATGCCAGGTTTCCTTTATGTGTGTAAAGTCTAAAGTCTAGGAGACTCAGAGGGAGCCCAGGAATCTGCTGGGATGAACCAATGAAGTGATAACTCATAGGGCTGAAAAAAATTCCAGAGCTGGTCATGGGGATGGAAACATAAAGCATGCAGTTCTCAAACTGTTCTCTAGATTGTATTCTTCAAGAAAGATATCTATTATTTATTCTTTTGAAAAAAACCCTGTGATGTCCCTATGCAGTCCATAATGAGTTCTGCAGATTCATGGAATTCCTTTCTTGAAATCATTTCCTTTCTCTGAACTTTTATGTTTATGCCATCCATCTTCTAGCTTATTTAAATTCAGACTGTGAATAGGGATCATGTTTATATCTTTGGGACTGTGCTCATCAACTTTCTCATAGCTCCATAAATGTGGATAACAATATTAATAATGTTAATGAAGCACTGTATAAAAACTACAGAGTGGGTATCAGTTTTTCCTCCATTTCCTGGAGGTATGGAAGCAACTTTTGTAGGGTTTCTGTTACCCCATGGATAGGAGAAAGGTCAGAGGGGCCCTATCAAGGCTATTCTGAGCTTTTGGATAGTTTAACTCAGGTCAGCTTGGCATGAACCACTAGTGGGTCTTTATACTTTGATGCATTTTGACAAAGACAGAAAAAGAAATTGACCATCATTTCATACATGGCCATGTTCATAAGCCATTAGGTGTGCCAGTGTGTTCTGCCTTGAGTAGGGAAACTCGGGTTTTAATGGTTTTACCTCTTTCTTGAGTTTAATGTCCTTTTCAATTATTATTAACATCCATGAGAACACATAAAGCAGCTATATATTCTTTGAACAGGTAGGAGCAGTCTTCAATTACCACTGTCTTTCACCTTAAAATATAAAGTAGTTAAGGACCAAATAGAAATATATCACCTATGAGTAGCATCTAGAATAACAATGGCAGGGATAAGATGGCTAGATGTTCATTACACTGCTAATGAAACCCAACCAATAACTCAAAGCTGGATTCCCTGAGGAGTATTGACTTCAAGTATTAGCTCAAAGATTATGTGATAAGAGAGATTTAAAACGAATACCACAATCTGACTTTCCAAGAATTTATTTTTGAATTTTTGTGGGTAGTTGTATTTCCATCCCCGACAGGTCATGTGAAGCCAGCAGGCATGGGCCTGGAACTGAGAATGGGAGTGGATAAAATGTGTGCAAGATACTAATGTGAGAACAGTGAGCCTAGCTCAGGTACCCCGTAGTGCCTAGGGGCTGTCAAGGCGTCTTCCCAGGGACAAGACTCACCCTAAGGCCCCATGACTCAGCAATGGGGCTGTTTTGCCTGTGGGGAAGGCCAGACAGACACTTGCCCTTTCCTAAAATCTCTAGATGAGTCACAAGTGCAGTGAGTTGGTGGCGGGTGGAGATCTGGCTCAAAGGGAGGCCACACGAAGGGCACAATGTGCTGCTGGCTGCGCAGGGCCCCGAAAGCCCAGGCTCCAGTCCTGCTGGGTGCCTGGGCACATGTGGCATATGGGACTCGTGCTCACCTCAAAGGGTGCTACCCACCCTGGAAAAAAAAATCCAAGCTCTCTGAGTAGCTGGGATAATACATAGCCAGGGAGACAGATGGCTCAGGAAGAAGCAATCTGGAATGAGAGTGAGGGTGTGGGAGGGGAGCTGTGGGCTGGGCCAGGAGCTCCAAGAAAGGACGGGCATCAGTGTGCAGTGACAGATGACAGAGTGCTGTTTGGGACGAGCAGTTGGAAAGGGCAAAGGAAATGGAAGGAGTGGGTATATGCACCAGGGCTCTATCATAGTTAGGAAAATTCCCCTTCTGTCTATGCCATAGGCCCCGCTTGGTGGAGACACAGGCAGACGCAGAGCACACTGGTGTCACCCAGGCAGCAGGGGTTACATGTTATTCCAACGGGCTTCTATTTCTGATCGAAACAAATCCAAACTGAGCTAATTTGTGTACAGCTGTGGGCAACATAAACATGGCTGTTTAGAATTCTTTATGGAGCATAGGCCTTTGTACTCTATACTTCATGGAAGTTAATAAGTAGGTGTCAAACTCTGAATTAAAATTCCCAGAAGAGAATACAGCACAAAGGACAATAAAAATGATTTTTTAAATAATCATAGGGATAAATAGCATCTACTTCTGACAAATGTAAGTGCTAGCATAAAATGTTATTGGGCTACCGAGATCGTCTTTTGTTCAGGAAGTATGTTTTATTCTCCAGCCGTGTCATTCATCAACCTAATGAGCCCTCAAAATGTAAATTAAATAGCAAAGACGGATTCATTCCAAAAGCATCTTTAAAAAAAAAAAAAGCTAGGTGTTAAACCATTTTTCTATCTTTATTCTTATGTATTGGTTCAGGTTTTCATTGGAAAAAAAAAAGGCCTCAGTGCTTGAATACTTTATAGGTAGTAAGTTCATGCAATTCATATTTTTAGTAAACAGTTTATTTACCCTCTAGTACTCTGGAACAAGTGATTTCTAATGGGGGCGGGGAAGAAATCTCATTTTAAAATGGTGCGGCTTACAAATTACGTTTGATCCTGGAAAATCTTAGAAACCTGTGCATGCATTTGGTTTTTTGTTTTGTTCAGAAGTGATTTGGTCCAGGGGAACCCTCAGTGGGAGAGGATTAGTGAAAATTTTTAACTGCTTTAGCTTATTGAAGTGAAGGCATTAATGGCTAAGCAAACACCATTTCAACCATTAATAATAAAAGAATAAGGTCACGAGCCAAATGAGTTGCAATTTTTTGTTATGTATTGATAAGAACATTACCCGTTCCTATGATGAATAGAGAAATCAGGGTTTTGTACTTGACCTGAATTTATGCATGAACACACACAACAGAAGCGACTGAACAGCTCTGCTGAGGGGCACCCAGGAAAAACATAGTGGGAAAGGAAAATAGCAGCAAATCACGTCTCATTTTGGCATGATTGGTCTTCATTTGCCCCACCACCACTTCCCCCACCTTCCCTTACTGCAACCTATAAATCATCCTTTGCATTCTTTGGCTGTCCCTGCTTATGCGAGAGCTCAGTTCACCCGTGTGTCTCTCCAGCTCCTAGCTCTGTGTGGATGAACGTATATAAAATGAAGAGACAAATAATTGCTCTGCTGAGGTTCGCCTGATGTCCAGGGAGCAGCCATTAATCTGTGCAAGGGGGTTTCGAAAGCCCCTATCTGCAGAATAAATTACCATTAACCAATGCAGGCATTCTAAAGACACTATATTTTTATGAGGTCAGAATGTTGGAGGAATATCCCCAAGGGAGGACTGAAAGCATCCAACTGTGAATGAAGCTACCTACAGAGCAGTACATGTAGAAGGGTTCTTGCTATTGCTGTAGGCTCAAGGAAAACCCCTGAAGTGTGTTTGATTCCTAGGGACTGTGGCACTGGGGAAACACCCATCCCCATGTGGCAGTGCCTCAGGATGGCCCTCCTCTAGTTGAGTGGTGTCTCCCTTGGCTGATGAAAAGTTGTATCCTGAGCTCCCAGAAATGTCCGTGTGTCCTGTTCTACTTTATTTACTTGGTTATTTTTAACAGAGAAGATTCTTTTTAATACAATCCAGCAGAACTCCATGCTAAGCTCAAGACTGTCACCGTGACAGGTGTCTACATGATGAAAACTGTAGTCTGAAGGCCAGACATGGCCACCACATTTCTCCCTATCAATTTCCTATTAACACACACTTTGGTGGGCACATTCATGGGTTTATGATGTAAGAACAACACTAATTAGTGAGGGAGAAGCCTGTGCCATGTGTCGATGGGCTAGACTGGTGACAAGGGGACAAGAAGACAGGACAGGGTGTGGTAAAGTGATGAGGTGAATGTTACTGCTGACAAGGAAAAGGAAAGTATTATTCTACCCAGATATTTAACTCTGAGGAAATGTTGAACAATGAAAGATATTTTAAGGTGGAATTGAAGCCTCGTGTGGTGAGAACTGGTTAAGATATCCATAAATTGCTTTATATTTGACTCCAGGCAGGAAAAACAATATACAATCTGGGAAGGAAAAGTGCCCTGCTGTGAAAAATGTGCGTTTTAACCTTTGCAATATGTTAATAATTAATATGAACTCACACCAATATGGTATCTTCATAAAAACACAGAATTCTCATACATAAAACCTCTCAAGTATAAAAGAAATAAGCTACCCCCTAAAGGTTTTCTGAAAAAAAAAAATCCCAATGAAGAAGGATCTCATGGTTTGAATGTATAGACTAGATCTACAATTCTGGGCAAACAGGCCCGATGCTAAATGACTGACAGTGCCACTAAGAACTCTACAAAATAAAATACATGCTTCATTAGTCCCCCTGCTGAACTCAGAATCCTCGGTCTCAGAATAAATCTCCGCCTTTAAAAATAAATTCTCTCCTGAATTAGCATCTCAGAATCATTAATCTTTGGAGTGACCCTTCCATTTCACTTGGAAGAGAGCTACCGCATTTCTCAAAAGTCTTTTTTCTTTTGGCACCATGATTTCGTGGAGAGAAGGAAAAATCACAAGCTCTTTCTTCTATCACTTCCCTGTTCTCACCCTCAGGGTAGCTTCTTTTCCCTTCTTGATGGAAACATCTTAAATCTAAAATCAACAGAGAGCCATCTACTGAGTCAGTAAGGAATTAAAATTTAGCTTCAGGTATAGGTAACAATAAAAACAGGGCTAGGTGAAATTATTATTATAAATTTTAGGAGGAAAGGAAGGATTGTTGTTAATAAAATTTCACACACTTAAAAATGGTTGGGACTCTATTCTTTACAAGGGATTTATCATGTGGACATCAAACTTGATTATTCCATGAAGTAATCACAAGAAATTAATAGTGCATATCTGTTTAATAGGGTGAATGAAAAGATGAAGTTTTTGTGCAGTCAGGATAAACGTTACCTTGTTTTACTCAATGTGTTGATACTAAATGTATGGGCATGTTTATTATTATACAAGTAGTAATTGTATATATTTGTGGGGGCTCTAATGTGATATTTTGATAGACATACATATACATGGCAAATGATTAAGCCAAGCTAATATATCACTTTACTTATAATTTGCTTATAATTTACTTATCACTTTGTTTATAATTTTTGCTTATAATTTTAAAAATCTGCTTACAGCAATTTTGAAATATACATTATATTATTATTAACTATAGTCACTATGTCTACTTGCTTATTTATTAATCTAGATTTTCCAAGGTGGATGTTTAGTCAAAGCAGAGTATGTCCAGTCTGTCACCTTCCACTGTGGAGGCCCCTCTGGGCCAACTCCAAAAGGAGACTATGCTGGCTCAGAGTGCTGGGTGCCCTGGATTCGCTTTCCTCCAGCCAGAGTAGTCACTGGAACAACCCATGTGCATTACCACATTTTTGGTGTTCTTCAGCCAAAAAGGCCTCCTCTAGAGCCTGCCAACTCCCCAGTTCTTCCAATCACCTCTACCTTCTCCTGCCAGGTTAACCTTCAAATAAAGCTTTCACCATTTCACTCTCTATGCTGACCAACCTTTAATGGTTCCCCATTGCCTAGAGCATTGGTGGGAAGCTATGGCATGTGTGCTGCAGTGGGCTATTTGTATCACTGAAGGCTCTAAAAGGTTCACCATCACTGGTCTATATGCAGGCCCACTCTAAGCCTGCATGTATGGCTGACCTGGGCACTTCCTTCTGCACAGCCATGAACATTCCTGCTGGGAGAATCTGTCCATCCCTTCACCAGGGATGTATTTCAGACTGTGGCTCAAATTCTTCCCCTGGATTTTGATGTTCTCATTACCAAAAAGAAGTGATAAATATTTGAGATGATGGATGTGTTAATTATTCTGATTTGATTATTACACAATGCATACATTTACCAAAATACCACATTGTACTCCATGAATATATACACTATGTATCAGTTAAATGTAAAATAAAATAACCTCAAATTCTTTCTCTGTAGGTCTGCTCAAACCTTACTTCATATGTATTTTTCTTCATCTTCTTCAAAATCCATCATCCACAGTTTCCTGCTTGATACTCCTTCCTGTCTTACTGAGCTATTAAGCACTTTATTTGTTGAAGTCTTACCAATCCCCCAATAGTAGAAATTATGTCTACAATTCTAATAAACCTACTTTGCACATAACAGTGTCAAACCCATAGCAGGGACTGAACCAATCATTTTATCATTTAAAAATTCTTTTTTTTTTTGCAGTGCTGAGGATGGACCCCAGGGCCCCATGCATGCTAGACAAGTGCTCTACCACTGAGTCACACCCCCAGCCTCCCAAAGTTCTTTCCTTGCCGTATCTTCAGCAGAGGAAGCATGAGACTCAGAGACACTCTAAACCTCTAAATCTGTGTTCATGCCCAGTACTTGTTGGTTTCAAAAGCAGGTACAGGGTCATCTAAGCCCTGACAATTCCACCTTGAATCTCCTGTAATTATTAAAAGTAGTAGAAGATACTGACCATTTTCTGGGATCCTTTTCTGGGACCACAGACTTTTGGTGGATCTGCTAATTCCTTATGTTACACTCCAGCATGGGAGAGAAACTCAATCACTTCACTTGGGTCCTCTGAATGAGCCCACTTGGAGGGTGGACCTGAGATTTGGGGCAGAGTTTTCTTTGGATCTATCATAGGACAGGGGTTCTTCATCTACCTTGTCTTGCCACCTTATAGGTAAGGGAGACTTACTCATTGTCAACTAGCCTAGTTCCTTTCCTTACATTTGGAAACCTGTCAGGGTCCTGGAAGTGGGAACACAGTGAAAGTTTATTGATCTGTTTTACTCCTGATGACTGATGAGAGACAGGGGAACGAGCCCTGAACCACATGCACACCCCTTTGTTAAATCCTCGAAATACACGAAGCCTTTCCTTTAAAATACCTTTTATTTACTCTATGCCTTGTCCAATCCTGTTCTCATTTTAATCTGTTCCGTCATCTCTCTCCTACTTCAAAAATGTTTGCAAGACTCCATGGTGGGGCACTTGGCCTCATGCTCCATAGGTCTGATCATTACCTTCCCACCTGCACATTCCAAGGTTGGTAGAACTCTTGTTTTGTCCCTGGCCAGTGTTTGCTGGCGAACCTTTTCTTTACAGTGGCTCTAGTCTACCAATGTTTAGATGCCCTAGGATGCTCACAGCTAAATTAGAACTCATTTGCCATCAAGGTTAATTGCCATTTTGATGACTTTAACTTCAAGTGCACTGGATTAAGGCCATTTAAAAAGGTCTGCATCCTGTACTGCATGGAAGAATTTTTTTCTTTTGCCCAAACTGAAAATAAAATCAGTGACAATAAGGAAGATGAATATCATGTCAGAATGACTGCTGTGAAAGAAATGCCATTATCACATTTGATTTGCAAATTGAGCAAGACAGCAACAGTATGAATGAAAAATATACAGGATATTAAGCTGGAATACTTCCTTAAAAGTTTTACTTTTTTAAAGACTTCAATTTAAGAAAAAAACCTTTAAAAATATATTTACTTCAACTTGTAACTACTATCAAAGGGAACCATGCACTTCCTTTAATTAAATTCCAGTTACCCCTAATTTTAAAAATTTCTCCACTTATCCCATCTTCCCTTAATAGGTCGGCTGAACTATTTCATGTGGTTGAGCATCCTGGCGTTTGAAACAGAAAGAGGTCTCCCCTCTCCTGGGGCAGGGCTCCCCAAAGTAGCAGTGTGTGTAGGTGGGAGAAAGCTGAGCTAAAGCCTTAACCTCAACCTCTTGTCATGCTCAGTTTCTCCGAAATCTCTAGAAACCCAAAGTCAGATCAGTTTCTCCAAAATCTCTAGAAACCCAAAGTCAGAGGCTGACGGCAAACAGCGGCTCACAAATGCGGGCCTCCCCGCTACCAGACCCTGTCCTCAAGTCCAAAAGAGGAAACACATTACTGCACATTGCCTTTTGCAAACACAAGATTACGGGGGGTGGGGAGAGAACCACTGTGATGAGAGTCATCTTAGGTAAGACATACAATGAATTCTTTCAGGACTCTGTGCCTTTTAAGCACCTGATTATTCAGGCAAGTGTTCATATCGTGCTTGCTAATTTAGAATCTGGTTATGCAGTCAGTTTTTTTTTAAAGCAATATCTGTTTGCAAGATATCATAGTGTGTATTATCAGGTATGTGGTTATCACACTGCATTATAATTATCACTTAAATATATGCACTCTTACCAGAAAACATAAGCTCTTTATATAATTTTAAAAATTTGTACTGGGGATCAAACTCAGGACCTTGCACTTGCGAGGCAAGCATGGTGCCACTGAGCTAAATCCCTGGCCTGACACAAGTATATTTAAATCACAGTTATTATGGTTAGCAGTTAAGAAACATTTATTTTTATTGTATTTATTATTAAACTAGCCTAACAGTTATCAATTATTGAGCTCTTGTTATAAAAGGCAATGTGTTAAGCTCTTTCCATATTTATCTGATTTGACCCTTCATCCTACCTTTGGGAGATGGGCGTTACTATCTTCAGTTCACAAGTGAAGGAACCAGGCTCAGTTAGGTAAGAAACTTGCTCCGAGCAGCCAGCTGTGCGGGGAGGATATAGGTTTCCATACAGGGCTTGGACTCCAAATGGGCAGGTGCCTAACGCTGCACCAAACACCCGTAAATACATGATTCTACCTCTCCTCAAGATTCATAATCAAAATTGGCAAATGCAGTAGTAATAACTTCCCACTTTTATATACAGTCAAAACTGCACCGTGTTTGAGCAATAAGCCTAATATTCAGCATACTTTTAGTTTCAAAGCAAGGATGAAAAAGTGTATACCAAATAAAACATGGGGATGAGAAGGCATAACTCTAAAAATAAAACACTGTAAAACTTTGGTGTAATTTTAAAACAAATGAAGAGAGGAGATGATGGGCTAAATTATAGACAGTTCACCTATAAAACACAGGCATCAAGGACAAGAGTATATCTAATTTTGTGTGAATAAAAACTGTCAATTAAACAGAAGCTTTAGCATATGTGTAATGTTTGAATTTGACCATTTGAAAATAGCATTTCATTTTCTGTATCCTATCTAAAAACCATATTTTATACACATTCGAGATTTCACAGATACAAAAGTAGAAATGTTTACTCAATTAATGAGTGTTTATTAAGTTAAATGTTATAACTACTCCAGCATCAGGATATACATATATTATCTTTTCCTTTATTTCTTCCTAATTCATTCATTTCTCTTTTAAAATCCCACGAGTAGTGCAGGTTTTGAAAATCACCATTGCACAATGACTTTTAAGTCTTTCAGCTGGACATTTAACCTCCGTAACTTTAAGAAGTCTTGGTCTTTCATGTATTTAATCAATCACTCCCACTTCTGAAAAGACTAAAGCATGTACATCAAAACTGTATCTCTCTTTTTTTAAGCATGCAGCTGTCTTTGTCAAAGCTTTGTATCTTTTTAAGGAAATGTCAGCAATGTTATTCTTGGGCCTCCTTCTGCCAAAGAGGCCAATGATGGCTAAACAATGAAGCTGATGAGACACTTCATCAATAGCAGTCACAGTCCCATTTTTTTGTTGTTGTTGTTTTTGTTTTATTTTTTTCTAGCCTCCAGAATCTTCATTTTCAATGAGGTTTACAACATGAAAGTAAGAAAACCAAACCCCAATCTCTACCGGTTTCAAGTGGTAGGTGGAGGAATTTCACTGTCCTAAAAACGATGCAATTGCATGCTTCAAACCTTTAAAAAATTCATTTTTAGACTTGAACCTAGAAGTGGGACAGACATGTTACCTAGAAATAAAAACACCAATTTATCAATTCTTTCTTTTTCTCATACTCCAAATAGATTCTTAACAAATCTGCCTCTTGTGAAGAAAAGCAAAAGGTTTCAGCACACGTCCTCAGAGATGTTATGAATAATAGATGTGAAATACTTTTATTAGTAGAGGTGCCATGCCATTGTTTCTGAATGATGTTGACACATGTCTCAACGTGTGCTCTCATCGTGACAGATTTATAGGAAAGGAGTATAAACATCACATAACACCCTCATAACCCCTCCCTAGGGGCAAAGGCAGGTTTTGTGGGCCCTTAAAGGCTATAAAGCTATCTTTTTAACGAAAGCAAAAGTCATGAGTTTAGAATTAGATACAGAGTCTTGGAAGAGGATCACGCAGCTCAGGTGCCCTGAAATGTAAGCTTGATTGATTTTATAGCAAATTTGTCGCTGTCCCATACACCAGAAAACAGAGTATCCTGCTTACATCAGGTGAGTTGTGAAAGAGTTAGCCTTTTTGTTTCATCTTCTGGGCCCTACTGACGCCTCCCCCGACCTCCTCCTGACAGTCTGTGTTAGTGTGACACATGAGCTAGTGTGTACTGCAGGAGCAAGCATGGGACATCAACGCAGGCTGTGCTCTCTGATCTTCTGGAAAATGATCAGCAGCCACTTCCACCCAAAGAGGCAGCAGAGGGGTTTGTGTCAAGATGGGTGGAGGGCTCTGATTTTGCAGTTTGGGAGATAGGATGTGTGATTAGGTGAAGGTACAGGGTTTTAATAACTACCTTTATACAACTGATCTTTCTATCCATGGGTTCATTTATGGGCTAAACCTATCATGGATTAAAAATACTGGGAAAAATTGCATTTGTGTTGAACATGTACAGACTTTTGTCATGCCCTTGTTCTCTAAATGCTAAGGTATAACAACTATTATCACATTGTTCACACTGTACTAGGTATCTCAAGTGATCCAGACATGATTGAAAGTACATGGGAGGATATGTGTAGGCTCTGTGCTAATGCTACACCATTTCTATAAGGGGCCTAAGCATTTGTAGGGTTTGGTGTCCTCTAGGGGGTCCTGAGACCCATGCCCAGAGATTCTGAAGGAGACTGGACATCCAAGTGCTTTACTTCTAGTAATTTGTCTTTGTATTAATTTTCAACTGAAAGTCAGAAATACAATAGAGAATGGAGAGGAAGAAGGCAGAAGAAATAATACTAGCTTTTAGCAACTGCTGAAGACATGGTGTGTTAATGCTGTGCTTTTCATTAAGACAAAAATAAAACAAGCCCTGTCTAGAACAGCTATGGTGTCTGAGCAGGCAAACCACATGTGCATGGAGTGTGCAGAAGGCCTGGCCAGGAGGCAAGAGCATTTTACGTCTAGGAGTTCAGCCCTTTCTTGCAGTCCCTGCCTTCTCAGGCATGCAGAGCACACTGCTGTCCCCTGCTCTGCTGTCCTTCAAACAGCAGGGGGGTCGGGTAGCCTTTGGTGTGCTCTAGCTCCTCTGTCTGGGTAGGAGTGACCTCTGCATGGCCCTGCCCTACCAGGTGCAGCATCCTTGGCCTGCCAGCTGCTGCATTGTCCCCACCTCCGGAGTGAGGCCCAAGCAGACCAGGTGTCTATTTTCGTCCCCAGGGCTGGAGGGGTATGAGGTGGTTTCAAATGTAGGTTTCCTTATCATTTGGGTATGGTGTGAGCAATACATCAGGGGACTATGGACTGCCACTGGAAAGACAGTTTGTCACAGTTCCCAGGATCAGGGGGTCATGGTACTTTGGGTGGAAAGGTTGGTTTGCCGTATTTTCCTTGAGATTGTTTGGTATGGCAGAAAAGGAAAGTTTAGGATTGGCTACTTTGAATGATTTCAGTGGATCCTGGAGTATTGGGATTATCTCTAGTTACCCTAGTTGCAGTGACCAGGGCAGAGGCAGGGTGCAGAGAATGAGAGCCCCATACAGGAGGTGACACAGTTTCTGGTGGGCTCCAGACTTAGTGGTTTGCATATGAAAGGCTGCTCTCAGCTGCAGGCCAGTCTTTTGCCAGGGGTAAGAATGAGTCAGCCTGTGGAGGGCAGTACCTCCAGGGTGAGCCACGCCCCAGGATGCCAAAACATCAAAAATACATAACAAAGAGACACAATTACATAGGAGGGAGGAGTGGCCCAGCCACAAAAGGGTCACAGCCCACAGCAAAGGTGACAGAGTCCCTTCCAGCTCCTGCAGGAAGGTGGAGCTTCAAAGAAGGACTGCCTGCCTCTCTGCTCCAGGTGCAAGGTAGTGGCTACCCAACTTTCTGCCCCAGTCCTTGGGACACTCAGAAGACAGCTGCAGAAGGATATTTCACCCAATGCCAAGAAGGCATACTGGGAGCTATCCCCATTTCACATTCAAAGATATTGAGGTTTGAAACACCTTTCCCAAGGTCTCTTAGCCAGCAGGTAGCAGAAGCAGGACTGTATCCAGATCCAGGATTGCTCTAGGATCTTAGGCACTGGGCTCACAGCCTACCAGCTTCGAAAGTCCCACAGCAATGTCTGAGACTCAAAGAAAGAAAAATAATACGGGCTCCAAAACAAAAAAGAGAAAGCTAAAATGCCAAAATTAATAAATGGGTAACTAAAAGCCTACACAGCACACTAGGTAGTTTTTATTAACTATATTTAGTATTCCTTAAAACAATTTGTTATCCTTCAAAATAATATGTACCTTTGATTTCTTTGAACTTTCCAAGAATTCTTGAGTTTACTTGATGATAACAAAACCAGCTATAAATTAAATGAATGGCCCAAATAACTCTAAAAGCCAAATTGTAAAAGTCTTTTGGAAAGTTTTAAAGCATTTATTTAAAAAAAATGTGAGATGTAGGTGTATTTTAATCCATTGGATATGCTGAGGAGAGGTTTCCAAAAGGTAGCAGGCCTACTGCCCTAGAGATCCTAAAAGGATCCTGCCCTGGTCTGCCTGTTCCCAAATCCAAGCTCCTATGCCCACATTCCTGCCCCAGGACACTAGGCTGAAAGGTAGCTTCAGAGATTCCTGCCAGAATGGCTCCCCAAGAGGACAGTTCAGGGCCACTGCTCCCTGCTTACTACAGCATTTGCTACCTTCCGTGTTGACCAAATGATTCCACCTGTTTACAGGAGGCGAGAAGCTTCCCATGTAGAGCAGATAACACTCGAAATTCCTAGAATGTCTGTTTAGGGCACCAACCAGGTCAGCAGTCCCCGGGTATCCATCTACTGCTACTGTGCCTTGACATGGACAGGTCCCTGAACTGGGCTAGTCTTTATTTTCCTTACTTATGAATAATAGGACTTGCATTATGACCAGATGGAGGGTTTCCTGACCTTTAAAGTCTTTTATTCCATACTGAAAATATACAGGTCTCTTCCCATAAGGACATGATTCTCAGAACAAAATGCTACACTTTTGTAAGTGGGTAATACTAGCATTATAGGCTCTGGATAAATGAGGTCACACAGGGAGGTCACAAAGAACGGGCTCTGGACCACACTGCTGGGTTAGGACCTCAGTAGCTGAGGCATGAGAGTGGCTTCCCTAACTTTGGCTTCCTTGTCTCTAAAGTAGGGAAAACAGCTCCTGCAGGTCAGGGTTCTTTCAGGACTCTAGGGTAGTAGTCCTGTTTCCTTTTGGGAGTTCTGCATTGTCCTATTCAACAGACTCAAATACACCCACATCTCACATTCAGTAAATTTAAAAAATGCTTTAAAACTCTCTCACAATGGCTGCTGCAATTAACTGAAGAATTCACCATCATGCCTGGCCCATAATAAATGATCAGCGAACCAGAATGTTCCTGATTTGAACTTTTAGCTTTCATGAGTTGAATTCCTCAGCCATCAGGCTTGCCACCTAACAAAAATAAGTGCCACTTAAAGAAATCAAAATATAGTAACATTCACCAAATGAAGCTTACACCCAAAGATGCCTGGAGTTCACATTTTATATTTGTTTTGGTTTCTAAATGTAAAATGACTGTAAATTTAAAACTCTCTGGTCAGGTTTGGCAATTAATTCAGTGTTTCCAAAATGCAGTAATGCTCTTGTGAGTTCTGGAACAATGTCATATCACCCCGAGTCAAAAAAATAAATACAAAACTATGGGCCAAACCTCCTATTATTGTTTACACTGTGAGGCTCAGAGAGTAAGAAGTTGAAAAACCATTATTATTTCATTCTTTCAACTGGTTCTCTATATCAGTGTACTATGACTTATAGGCCCATCACTGGCTGTGGGAAATAAAGTTTTATAAGCAGGCACACTCATTCATGTACACCATATCTGGGGCCACCTTCATCACAGCAGAGCTGAGAATCTGTCAGGGAAACCACATGGCACACAAAACCCAAAAAATTTACTACTTGACCCTTCCTAGATAAAGTTTGTTGGCTCCTGCTCTCACATATTCCTCTTCTATTTACAGAATTTCCCGAGAATATTAGAGGTTTACATCCATGCTTTACTGATTTAATACTGTGATTATTTGAATTACATGATGTAGGTTTTTTGGCATCATTTTCTTAAGCCCCTTTCCTTTCTGATTGGAATTTGGTCTAATTTTCAGTACTGCCACTTTCAAAAAGAGCGCTACCACTGTTTCCCTGGAAAGTTCATTTTAAAGTTACATCCTGGTCACTCTACAAACACATTTAAAATCACTCATCCCTCTTTTATTTTCTTCAGGAATCTAGTATAGCTACCCACATTTCATCACAGCTCAGATGCTGATGTTGGGAACTTCACAAAAACAGGGTGTTGCAGTGAGTCTAATGTAAAACTAAGATACTACAAGTCAAGTAAGCACATTCTCAAATAGGATGGTAGTTTAGGGATATAAATTTCTAAGAAGTTCTGTATTATTATTAGTGTTAATTTTGGGTTTTTTTTGTGGGTTGTTTTTTTTTTGATACCAGGTATCAAACTCAGGACCTTGTGCTTGTGAGGCAGGCAGCTGCACCACTGAGCTAAATCCCTAGCCCAAGAAGTTCTGTACAATTTTATACCATGGAATCTCATCCAAGAAACACCTGTTCTCATGGGTACTAAGCCAATGGTGGTGGCACAGGTGCCACCATCTTTCCCTCACACAACTGGTCAGCAACTCTCCTCATGACCTGTTTTCTTCCTCTGAGCATCACATGCGCTGTTCTGCTCCTCTGGCACGTACTGGCTTCCTACGTACCAACGACAAACTGGTGAGATCAACAGTGGGGCAATGGTTATCAGATTTCCCCACCTACAAGGTGAGAGCCAGGATTTCAAACTGTTTTCTCATCCTAGGAAAGCTTCCCACATAAGAAAACGTGTAGGCTGCTCACAGTTTTCCTCTAATCTTGGTTCTTGGTGCACCTGTGTGGCTGTTTCTGCCAGGAATGTCCTCAGGAATGAGCTGCTGGCTCACTGGGCTATTTTCAAATGGTTATAGATATTGCAACATCCCACTCTGAAAAGACAATGCCTATTTATCATCTGCCACCAGAATATTTCCTCAGACTTGAGAAGAAAATTAATATAGAAATCAATTTGGAAAAATTTCACATTCTGAAGTTGAAATGCATTTCAGTAACACACTGTAGAAACATGCCTTTGATTCTGGAAGGATGACATGTTAGAATTCAGATGTGTTGCAGCACAGAGAGCATATTCCACGATATTCCTGTGGAACATGGACCACAGCCCTTTCTTGTCTATTACTTGGCCGCACAGGGGGTCTGCAGACCTGATGAAGCAGACTCTCCCTGCCACTGGGCCTTCTATGCCGTATACTTTGTATCTATCTGCCGATGAAGCAGAGCAGCACAGCAGGGGCGAGGAGTCACCCTGAGTCGACTGAAGTAATAAACCACATTTGTATATTCTCAATAGCTGCTCTAAAGTCTGTTTCATTTTTCTTTTCCCCTCTCTCCCTCCTTCCCATTTTCTTATTTTCCTAAATATTATCAAGAAATTATCTGGTGATGAAAAAAACTGTTCACTTTACGTTTGTAACAAACACCTCGTTGATTGTACAGTACATAGTGTTTTTTCATGCTATTGGAAGTTTTCAGGAAACCATGTACCATGGAACGAGCCGAGCGTCCAGGCCAGGAACTTCCTATCTGTGCCAGGGCCCCTGCAGTTTCCCATCTCTGAAGCCCAAACTCCAGCACCACAGACTCCCCACCCCACTGCACCCCAGGCTGCAGCCTCATCTGCGATGCCACTCCGGAGGTGTTTCCATTTCCTGGCGAATTCTCCCAGGTCAGGGCCTGAATCCTTCTGCATAATACTTCACCCAACAAGCGTCCATCCATAGCAAAGTTTCCATCCAAAGCAAATTTAAGTTAAAATTTTTTAAATTTTCTAGTAAATATGTTTTGCTGGGTAATTTTTTCCCTGTCAAAATACAGTCTTACTCAACTGTTCTTTTCCCAGCTATATGTGGACTGTCTTGTGAGTACACCCTACAAATTATAAAGGCTTACTTTTCTATTACTTATTATTTTATTTTTTTCAATTGTAAGGCAAAGGTTCATCAGAAACTTAACTCCAGTTGGTTACTTTATAAACCACCAAAGTCATACAGAACAGATATTTATAATAAAAATGAATGGAAGTTGACTGCAACTAACTTACTATTAAATTAGCACCACTCAACCTGATCATCGTTAGAGACAACACAGACGCACAATGAAGCTGCATTTCCGAACTTTCTATTCAGCAGCACACATCAGTCAAACTGAGTTCTAAGCATGTACACTTTCGAATTTAACTTTTAGTCACGTGTGATTAATTTGCTTTGTCTTAAAAAAATAGTCCTACTTTCTATTGCTACAAAGTCACTCCAGCCAAACTTAGGAATGAAATAGTTGCAGAGACGATGAGAATACATAGTAAGGCCTCTTCAGAACTATTCAAAGGACCTGCGGCAGCAGCATTGCGGGTGTTTGGGGTGTGGTTCCTGCCCACAGATCAGTGAAGACCCTGCATGGGCCCAGCCTGGACCCTTTCCTGAAGGCCCCCGTCTCTCCTCACCTTGGCCTCCCACTGCCCACTTGTAGCTGCCTCTTTGCAGCCCTGTACAGCCCCTCAGGAAGCCTTGCCTGATGACCTCAGCATGCTTCTATCTTCCGCCCATTTGTGCAGTGCTGACTGTCTATACCACTCCCGCCCCTCTTCAATGCATGCACCTTCGTAGGGCATCCTCTGAGAACCTTTCCAATGAGTCGCCCTTTAGCAGTGAAATGTGCTCCTTACACCTTTTTATTTGCCCAGTGATGAGCATGGAGGTGGCAAATGCCAGGAAAGATTGAAATGTTTTGCTGTGAAACAAGGGCTTAGCCACAGCAAATGATTTTTATCCACTGAAAAGCCTCTGAATCATAGAGCAAAATTAGGATCTGCCCATTTGATAAAAACACATTCATTGTGAAAAAGAAAAAAACAAAGGCTCTCAAATGATTAACTCCTGAGAAATGCTGGATCCCTCATCCAAGAACCAGGCTGACAAACCTCAATGTCTTCTATTTCCAGCCAGCCTGTGCTTTCCACTGAGAGCATATTGAAGCTATGTGAGGGCCACGGAAAAAGTGGTTTTTTCTCCCTTTCCTGTTAATGAGGAAAAGTGTTTCCAGAATGGGAGATGCCTGGCTTCTCATCCTCTTTACTTCTTTAGCTTACCTAAGAATCAACGTTTCCTCTTAGATAATCTTCAAAATAATAACTACTCACAATTATTGAGCTTCAGCCCTGTGTCTGCCACGGTGCCAAATGACTCCCTGCACCATCTCATTTAATTATCATTCCAATCCTAAGGGGCAAGTACATGTTTGAGGACACAGAGGCACAGAGAGGGTGGGACCATGTCCAAAGCCCTGCAGCCACACACCCATTTCTGTCCCACTGCCAGCTGAGCTCTCTCCACCCACCACAGCACCCCATATCCCAGAAGGAGAAACTGATAATCAGGTAGAGCATGTCCATAGGCTACTGGATCTTGGATACATTCTGTTGGACCATCTCCTTCTCTGCCCTGGACATGGGATGGCATCTTATCCTCAGTCCTGACTCACCAGCGCTGCTCTCCTTTGGGCAACTCTGCTCCCTGTGGCCCACCTTCCCTCCTCTCCCCTGGCAGCCCACCTGCTTCTTGCTTCCTGCCTTCTGCTTTTTCTTCTACTCCCAAACTTCCACTACTATGAATCTCACCTTCAAACCAAGACCATTGCAAAAGCCATTTCCTCTAGAGGGCTGGACACACAGGTGTCTTCAATAAGTCCTTGTGGATTTGATGTCTGGTTTTTGGTAACGCAAAAATGAATGCAAAGTTCTGAATACATAAGAAAACAACAAAAAACACTTCTGGAAAAACATATCTCCTTCTTTTCCTTCTTACATCCCATGTTCACAGTATATACTAGTTCTTCCAACTCCCCTAATCTTGGCAAGTTTAAACTGCGATTTTCTGAAACAAAGGTCACTTGCTCAGCTACAGATAAATAAAAATTCACAAGCATCTCCAGCAAAATCAATACAGGTACTAAAAAATCTAAGTTGATAATAAATTTTAGTTCCCTTTGCACATAGCTCAGGAATGTCACTATTTACTGGCACTGCTGTAATACCAGATATTTCAGAAGGATATTGATTTTGCCACTGAAGTGTGACTAAAGGGATAAATAAACTGCTCCTGGGGTCAATCGACCCATTTATCTTCACTGGTATTTTATAAAAAGTCAAAGCAGTATAAACTTTGATAAATAAATGTTATCATGAAAGAAATATTGCTGACATAAGGATTTGAAGGAAGAAAGAACGGACAGTTCTGCCACTTGAAAGCCACACAATTGGGTTAACATTTTAGCACTTTTAATAACAGCTACCCACATAGAGGCATCCTTTCCTACTCAGTCTACATAATCAGTGGGAGCCAGGTAAAAGTTGAGCCACATGCTACAGAAACACAGAAGCTATAAGCCAAGTCCTTATGAGACAGAAAGGCAAGGGAATCAACTCTTTTTTTCTGTTTAATCAGAAAGGAACTGTTAGGGAACTGTCTCTAAAGTAGGCAAACATCTTTGAATATTTGGAAAGTATGCTTGGAAATGGCAGAGCAATTTAGACTTTAAGAAATCAGGATGGGATGCATTCTGAAATGGCTGTTTAGGGCTTTATTGTTAGGCCACGCTGCACCAATAATCACTTAACTGCACTGCAAAGATCCCATAAAGATTTCAACACACTAATATCTAGAACATACAAAGAACTGAAAAGAAATCAGACCTCCCAAATTTAAAGGCCCAATCCAAAAGAGGGCATCTGAAATGAATAGACACTTCTCAGATGAAGAAGTACAAACAGCAAATAAATAAATGAAAAAATGTTCAACATCACTGGTCATCCAAGAGAGGCAAATTAAAACAATACTGAGATTCCATCTCACTCCAGAAAGAATGGCTAATATCAAGAAATCAATCAACAAAATATGCTGGTGGGGCTGTGGGAAAAAAAGGAACTTTTCTCCCCTATTGGTGGGAGTGTAGACTGGTGCAACCACTGTGGAAATTCCTCAGAAAACTAGGATTAGAGGTCCCATTTGACCCAGCTATTCCCCTGCTGGGTATCTTCCCAAAAGAAATAAAAGCATCATATACCACAGCGATATACGAACACCCATGTTTACAGAGCACAGTATGTAATAACTAAATCTTAGAAACAATCCAAATGACTACCAATGAATGGATAAAGAAGATGCGGTTCTTCTATACAATGGAGTACTACTTAGCCACAAAGAAGGATAAACCTAAGATATTTATAAAAATGGATGCACCTTGAAGCTATACTTGTAAGTGAAATAAATCAGACCCACATGTGTAAATATTGCATTGTGTGTCTAATGTAAGAAACTGAAAATGTAAATAGGGACCAAAATGTGTACTAGACAATGTGAAATAAGAAGAAATCCTTCAAAAGGAAGGAGAAATTAGAGAGAAGGGAGGGGAAAAGAGGAAGGAAAAAAATGAGAAAAGAAGGAAAAATGGAAGTGAGGCTTTTGTAAATAAGGAAGAAGAAGAGGTGTTGAAGGGAGGGGAGGGGAATAGGAAAAAAAAAGGAATCAAGACACATCATGTAAAAGTACAAATTCCCTAAAATGAAGAGTGGGAACCCTGGGAACAGGCCATAACTTAGCATGAGAAATGACACTGGCCAGGCCCTACTTCAGTTGTGAGGAGACAGTGTGACCACCTTGTTAGGAAACAAGGTGGTGGAGAGTCCACCCACTGACACGTTGTCACCTCAGCCCAGTAAATGCTTGGGTTAAATGCCACATTCTGGGGGATGGTGCAGCTTCCAGACACCAAGACTACTATAAGACTGGAAATTGGTTTGGGTCACCTTTGAAACAGCTCTCAAACTTGAACCAACTTTCCAGTCCAAGTCCAAGGCTGAGAACTGTGCCACCTCCGCACCTTCTTGGGCACTACCCAGAGCCCACTCAGGAGCTCTGGCTTTGTCTTCTTACTTCACGCCAACCATTGGACTACTGTTGCCTTCAGTGATCCCTGCCCAGGAGACATTTCCCAGCGTCCTGCTCAGCATTTGGCAAGGCTGCCACAAGGATGGCATTTTCTTCAATGCCTGGTGTTGCCCAGTAGCACACAGTGGGTACTGGATACAACAGTGTTGAGAGGCTGGAAGTGTCTGGGTGGCTGGATCAGGCCTGCGATTCTGTGACAGCCACAGCATGTTGGCAATGTGGTACTAGCAGCTGCTAAAGCTGCCCTGGGCAGGACCAGAGCAGTAGTCATGGGTACAGTCAAAGGGAGAAATGCCCATGACAGAAGGCTGGCAGGCTGGACCATCTTCATGAAAGTGGTCTGGCATGTTACTGTGATGGGGGTCATGAGAGGGAATCCACAGAGGCAACAAGGTGCTCATTCTTCTCCTCCTCAAGGGTGAGAAATACACGATCAGTCCCAGACTAGTAAAAAGGACTGCCCCTCTCAGCAGTTCCTTCCATGCCATGTGAAGAGATAGAACATATGCATATGCATGCATGTGCACACATGTGTAATCTCACCATGTTCACTAAAAAAGCCTCTGTGATATTATAGCATTAAAGAAATAAGGCAAAGTTATTTTTGCTGGGATTTTTCTTCTCCTTTCTTCCTCTCAGTTCTTCTGAGGTCTCCTGGGCTTGTGTCCTCAGTGTCTAAGCCTGATTATCTCAGCCTCCTATTCCTCTGCCCCAAGTTGCATCTCCATGCGCATTATGTCCTTGGGCTAGCGAAAATCTGAACATTACCCAGTAGCCTGCATCTGGGTGTTTGGGTTGTGCAGTAAGCTCTGTTTCTCCATTTGGTTTTCTCCTCTCTTCAACAGGTTCTGCCAGACCCTGCTGCTCTGCCAAACCCTTGCTCTCCCTCTCGCTTCATGGCCAAAAGGCCATCTCCATTGGGAGGGGCCCATTATCTTGACCTCCTGACCTGCTTTCCTACAGGTGGTCATAGAACAGCACCTCCCTCCTTCAAGCTCCCCAAGGTGGGAACTTGGAGTCAGTCTTGAACCTGCTCATGTCTCTTCCACATGCAGCTCAGTCCCAAGTCTGTCTGGAGACCATCCATCTCTGGAGATGCCTTGCCATTCCTTCAGTGTCTGTTCTAGCTGATTCTTTTATTCTTTTTCGTCTCATGGCTGCCAGTAAGTCCCTGCATCTGTTCCTCTTCCAGTGGTGCTATGGTTTGAAGATATGCAGTGTCCCTCAAAGTTCCCAATATTAAAGGCTTGGTCCCCAGGGGCATTATTGGGAGGTGCTGTGGACCTCCAGGAGCTGAGGACCCTTAAGAAAAGTCCTTAAGGCACTGGGTGCATACTTCTAAGAGACTGGTCCGTTTCCTTCCTCTTCCCCTCCCTTTCCCCTCCCCCTCTCCTACTCTCCTTCCTGGCAAGTAAGATGCAACCAGTTTGTTCCAGAATGCACTCTTACTAAGATGTGCTGCTCTTAGCAGAGGAACAAGCATCAGGGCCACTTAATCTTGCAATGAAACTCCAAGAACTGTGAGTCAAAAATAAATTTTTCTTCTTTATAAGTGAATTGCCTCATGCATTTCATTATAGGAACAGGAAGCTCACTAATGCAAGTGAATTCTTTTGCCGTAGCCACACAGATCTTTCTATCTGGTCACACAGCTCCTCTGGTTGACACACTTTGATGGTGGTGCCCGTAGAACCAAAGGACAACTACTTGTCACAGCCAAGAGGTCATTTCACGATCTAGACTTAAGTTATCTCTTTTAACTCTCATCAACTCCATGTCAAACTCTTTCCATTCTCCTCTACATTTCCTGGTTTTACAGACGTCTTCCTCCACTGTTGTGCATCCTGTAAGTTTCTGCTTGGATGTTGTTTTCTCCATAGTCTGACATAGAAGTTCTTCCTGATTGTTCCCTGTGTGTTATGCTATTCATCAAATGTGGATTTTACATATATGTAGAAGTATATTTCCTCATGACTGTTTAAACTGTAAGCTCATGTACTAAAAAAGTACAAAATTAACGAACAGTATAAAATTTATAATGCTGTAAATTCTTAAAATCTGAAAGTTACATGCAATAATTAGAACTGACATATTATATATTTACAATGGGGGAGATATCATTTCTCTTTTATGCACAAAGAAATTAAGCATTTGTTTAAAATCAATGAGCAATAAACTAATTATCAGAGTCAAACTCTTTGGAATAATGTTTAAAACATGCATTTGCACAGATGTGTGCACTCACACATACTGAGGTTTATGTTTGAGTTTATTTACCTGAGTTTGTCAATTCAGCTCAACAGTGCAAGTGAACCTTTCTGACACAGATGTGTCTCCCCAATGCAGGTGTGCCTCTCCAACATAGGTGAGCCTCCTCTATGCAGGTGAGCCTCCCAACACAGCTGTAACTCATTTTACATGATAGGCATTCTTTTAAAACTTCATGCAAACTGAATTTTGGTGAATCAAAGTTTATTTTAAATGTCTTATTTGAACAAATTCTATGTACAAAGGGAAGAATCACTTCAAAATGTAACATTCTTGAAAAATCCAGACTTTCATAATTGGATTTCCTTAAAGCAATATTATAAAGTAATTAAATTGATTTTAGTCACAGAATGAAACACAAAGGAAAAACAGTGACACAAGATATATTCACACATATTACATATCACCATCATCCCATTTAATACAAACTTTGACATGATTAAGCTGTCTGAAAAACCTCTCACACATAATGAGGGAAGAAATATGGGAAAGGTTAGCATTTATATTCTTCTGAACCCCACTAGACCTAGTAACTCAAGGGTTTTCTTTTTTCCATTATTCTTAATTTACAATACCAAAGACACACAGAGTATTCTATACTGGAGCCATCCCCCTAACTCCAGAGGCACACAAAAAAAGAGTTTCTTGGTAGAGGAAACTCGGTTTTCTAAATAAATATGAACAAGTAAAAATAGTTGCTTAGGTATAGGAGCATATAGGTGTGAAATTATAACTATCACAACTGTGTCACTGCATTCCAATTTCTATGGTTCTTAGATGCTACCAGTATAATATACTGTTGTGTGTCCTTTAGAAAAAAAGTTCTCTAACCACATTGAGTCATAATACATTATGAGACATATTCCTATTTTAGAGATGGCAAAATGTGAGAAAATGTGCAACTTGAAATCAATACTAAATGGTCACAGACTTCTTTCTGTTTTACCCCCCGCATATGGGACAATGCTTAGCAATAGCAGAATTCTATTTGTTGGGTACATGAAAAAACAATACATAAATCTTTGAAACATAATAAAATATATAGATATCTTTCACTTATAAAATTATTGAAAAGGATAGGCACTGATCAAATATTTAAAAAGTACTACAGACTGAGTATCCCTTCTTCAAAATTCTTGAGAACAGAAGTGTTTTGGATTTCAGATTTTGGAATATTTGCACATACACAATGAAACGTCTTAGAGATGGAACCCCTGCCTAAACACAAAATTCACTTACAGTTCATATATACCTTATACACACAGCCTGAAAGTCATTTTATATTAAATTGTGCTATTCATGAATCAAACTTTGCACAGATTGAACTATCAGACTTGTGGTGTCATGTTGGTATTCAAAAGTTTCAGATTTTGGAGCAGTTTGGATTTCAGATTTTCAGATTAGGAATGCTTAGTCTGTAGTTGTTTATATATCACATTGTCTCTTCTCTAAAATCACAGCTTAAGAAACAGTATCTAAATAATAACCCTTGTACAGGCTTCCATTAAGTATATATATCTATCAGATTAAGACACAATTATGTCATATATCAATTTAATGACTTTTTAAATAATAGATCTTGGAGTGATCTCCTACCATGCTTTCTCATATATTGTATAACAGATTATTCTCCAAGTTTTGCTTTAAGCGCTTTACTTATTAGAGCCAGTGTATTTTTCAGGTCTGGAATATTTTAACATGGCTGAACATCTTGTAGGCTTATATTCTGAACCACATCCATTTGAAAGGGGAAGTGTCCTGTTTGCAATTTCTAAAAACCTACTGATGCTGCAATTACACATCTTCTTCCTGTACAGATTATAGGAACGTCCATTCTATTTATCTTCTCTAACATTCTTTTAAGACATTCCCAGCAGAGATCATTTCTCTCTATGAAGAAACAATTCAATACTCTCTCATTCTTCGCTTAAATTTGCCAAGTTTTAATCAATTGTCTCACACACTATCTTTACTGATTTTATCCTTCCTCTGCAAACCCTGCCCATTTCCTCCTTACTGGGCCTGCCTTCCTGGGTTCATGAGGATCAAACTGGAAACTGGCCATGAGGATCAAACTGGAAACTGGCTATGTCAGTTTGGAGAGCATTTCTGTCTGACACTAACTTGGGAGTAAAACTATGACATCCTCAAGGCTTGCTCTTCATGTATAAATGCTGGGTCTGTCAGGTCTGAGCTCACTGTGGTCTCCTCTGTACTCAATACACAGTGGAAAACAGTTTCTCTCTCTCTCTCTCTCTCTCTCTCTCTCTCTCTCTCAACTATGCAAGGACATCAAGCCTTGCCTTCACAATAAAATGCACATTTCCCATTAAATGGCAAATCACTTGCTTCTAAAGGTTGAATAGGATGACACTCAAATTTTACCAAGTTAAATTTAGATGGCAGGGCATGTCTAAAAATATACTCTGGCTTGGGGCTTTTTTTGTCTGATTTTGAATTAATTTATTTTACACTTTCCTTTCAGTACCTAGAGAGACAAACACCAGTTGATACAGCAACATCAGACCCTGAAATCTGAAATTTTAATGCACTGATTTGGTTGCTTCCTACAGTTGTTAATTAATGGAGGACTTTTTTTGTATTGATCCATTCTCTTCACTGCAAGCAATCAACTTTGCATTTGCCTCTTCCCTCAGACTCCCAGCAGCCGTTGTTTCCCCATTGGACAGCAGAAGACATTCTCTCATAAGACAACCAGCTCAACAAGCCAGGATACTGCAAGACTGCAACACTAATGCAACCCGCTTGGTCTTCTTTCTCTGGTTACTCTGAGGGCCTGAGGGCGAGGGTGCTGAGTCCTTCCCATGACCCCTGTTGGCCACACCATGGGGATGGAGGACGGGGACCATGCTGCCTACACTTCCATGGGGATTTGATGATGCTTGGTGCTCCTCTTCCTCCCCGATCCTTGTGCAAGTCACTTCTGGACTAGCACTTCCTGTTTGGGGCAAAGTTTCCTACAGAAATCTATATAGCAGCCCTTGTGGTCACAGTGAATGTCCACACAGATGGTCGAGGACAGTGGCCTGCCCACCTACTCTGTCCATAGGCATCTCGACTGCTCCTCCCCCTCTGTCCCTCTTGCTTGGAGATGAAGATCATGCCATGAGCTACTTTCTTTTCTGAGCATCTCAGAGCCCGATTCTTGGGACATGCCTGGGAGGACCTACACCACCAGCTTTCTGCTTGTCCCCGCTCTATTCCTAGCTCCAGACTCTTGAACAGAGGTGCTGGTGCATTTCAGTCCATTGGTACAAACAACACACCAGGCTTTTGTTTCAATTTTACATTTTAAAACTGTAACAGATATTCATGAGTTTAATTTAACTGTCTACTTACTAGGAGCCATGCTTGTTAAGGGCTGCAATAAACCAACTGAAAAATTAAGCGCTCCACTTCCTCACACCCTCAGTAATACATTATTTTAAGAGTTCCATCATTAGGAATTCAGTTGATGCTCATACCAGCAGCGCAAATCCTAATGACTCCATTTGATATTCATACAGCTGTTATCATGTATCACGCCCTCCACTGCCATCAGAGAATTATTCCCATTCGATGCTTTTTTATTCATTCCTTGTGTTTGATAAATAAGTTGATAATCTTTGTTCTGCACAATAAAAAGATATTAAAACCAGTCCTGACGAATGTGTGGCTGGAAATGTAAGTGGAAAGAAATTCTCATAGGTCCAAACACCAAAATATTCTGTCTGACCTCTTCCCTACTCCTTAAGCCCGCAGATCTTTGGACATCTGTACATTTTCAGATACCATTCCAAACAATGTGCAGAGATACACTCTATAAATTGCCTGAAAATCTTCAAATCTACCAGATGGTGGTAACCACTGCCTAACAGTATATTTTTTCATGCCAAACATTAGGTATGAATGTCCCAGGTCTTGGGACAGACATGATGAGGATGACAATATCACGCCAGATACCAGGATGTTCGGGTCCTAAAAAGCCCCACCAGGTCAGCACTATCAACCTCACTTTATGTCTGGGGAACTGAAGCAGAGGTAAGCAATGGTCTTAGCAACAGAACAAAGACATGCAGAGCTGGTCTTCAGACTCAGGGCTTCCCAGATACCAAGGGATGCTTGAGAACCTGCCTGCCAACCAGCAGCCTGATCCTGGCCCTGTCCATTTGGGAAGGTCAACTTGGCAAGGCTCCAGTGCCCAGCTAGTCAACCACATAGAGATGTCGTCCATCCGGGCTGCTGCTGGGAAGGTATTTTGCAGGCATGATTAAAGTCTACAGTGAGTTCACAGTGAAGGAGAGCATTCTCGATCATCTGGGTGGGCCTCACACAACCAGCCAAAAGAACTCTTGAGCAGAAAGGAGGCTTTTGTAAAGAAGAAATGCCATGTGAGAACTGCAGTTTCAGCTACTGGTCCAAAGTTTCCAGCCTGCTCTTCCCTCTCACCCATCCTGGTGATTGGGACATGCCCAGCCAGTACTCACCGTGGTACCAGCCAACTCCCTGTTATACATCTATCTTCTATATATACATGTCCAAGTATCCCTCTGTCTCATACTGTCCTGCTCCTTTGGTGGACCCCAAAGACACCATGCAAGTGCAACACTGATGAAGAGGAAAAACCATGCACCAGTATGGCAAGGCACTACATCTGTATACACACAGAGTCTACATTCACACCGTATGCCAGACAGATATTGAAAATACCATCTTTTTAGACTTCAACCTTCCTTAACGCCTTGACGACAAGCAATTTAACCCTAACAACAAACACAACTATTTTTTCCTCCACAAATTCAAGCTTCCTTTTACCCTTAATGGAGATAGAAAACAACCTTTCCTCCTATGTTTGAAGTCACTCATCTATCATGCCACTGATAAAGTGACATTAAAAGTCTGTAAAATCTGTGTGAGCCGCCTAATATTAGCTCAATTTTGTTGCACTGTGTGCAATTTTACCATTTTACATAATTAACAAGTTCATGCAAAACTCAGTCATTTCATGTGCTAGATTGAAGTGAAGTATTTTGAATATTACCAAAATATTATTCCTTAGATACTAGTTTAGAAAAGCTCATTCTTCTCTTCAGGTTAAATAACCCACGCTCCATTAATGCTTCACCATGAATCACACACACAGACTTGGAATAACTTTTCTGTCTGGCGGTGGTGCTTTTGCTACTCTCTTTTTTTTTATCCTAAGTAGCAAACATTGGATTCAGGCTTCTAATAACAGATTCAAAATTGTTGAGGAACACTGCTCTTAACATGAAACCAATACTACCTGGCACATTCAGTCTCCGGATCACTGTACCCATCTTCACACACTGCAGTCTAAAGGCTGGTTCTCCTCCTTCTGACCAAGGGGAGCTTTATTCTATTCTGCCCATCCTGATATGAACAAATGTGTATATGACTCATGACCACATGATATAGTTTATCTTGTCTCTAACAAAGCTGTCTACCTGATACTGGTTTCTATTCAGGTGGTCTATGTTTGCCCATTTCCTCCCATTTCTTAGAATAACTTTATTCTGTGTTGACTATTCTGACTCCTGTCTATTGGTATAAAACCAATAATGAGTCATCTATATGTTACTGAACATAGTTTTCAGCCCTACCCTCAGGCCATGGATCACAAGATGTTTAAAAATGCCCTTGTCATGAAGAGCAGAACTCTGTTCAATTTGAGATGAACTCTGAAATACAATATGTGCTGATATGGACTGAAAAGAGCAAGACCACAATGCTCTGGCCTGCCAGAGAGACCACTCACTAAACACTCATTAAAATAACAGGCAGGGGAAACGCATTCTTTAATGCTTGATTTGGGAACAAACGTGTTTCTGTTCAATCAGTGGTAAAAAACACTATTCTCCCATTATTTATTCACCAAGTATTGGCAGTTAACACTTTTATTACTCATTTGTTTTCATTCCCGTGTAGATTTTTAAAAACTAACTTGATTAATAATTTAATAGGCTGTGTTCAGTTGCAACATTTGGATATTATGCTTAAGTATTAATGAAAGATCTAGATAAAGGACAACAGTGTGCTCTTTTTCTATCAACGCGACACCATATGTTAGTATTTTAATCACTATGTGTACAAAGGGATGAAATGAAAACTTCTGTGTGAAAACTGCTAGTTACTGCAAGGATGTCATAGACAATCTTGCCTTCTAACCTAGTGTCTAATAGGACATAAAGGAGGACTGTCTCTTGGACCACAGTATATGGCAATTTTTTGCTTCTCCTAAGTTGCTGATAAATTTATACTTAAGGGCAACATGACTCTGGGAGCCTTTCAAGTTTCCCTTTTCTCTTCAGCTGCCAGGAAGCCCCAAAGCAGTTTACAGGCTTTTATTATGACAGCTGTATGATTTTGGTAAGTCACCTTACATTCTTTTCTGGAGAACTGACATGTGACTAGTACTGAAGTTTGGAAGATTAAGTTAAACGTGATCATTTCAGGAGCTCTGAGTGGCTTTGATGTTTGGTTAGACAAATCCCTTAATTAGAGCTAACATCCTGCACTTCTCTAAGTGCTAAATTAGGGACTCTATGATTCCTGCCTCCCTGACCAAGGTTGTTCTGACAACTGGTAAAGTTTAAAGTTTAAGAGTCTTAAAAGAAAGCTTTACCTAAATCGTAAGGAAGGCATACAATGGGCTTTTGATTTGTGCACACAGTGTAATAACCCAGCAGGTGTCTCAATCAGGGCTGCTGAGGAATGGGCTTCCCCAAGTGGGGCACATTAATCTCTCTATTCTGCTAGCCGCCTGATGCTTCATCTCTGACAGTGGATTGACTGTGTTGTCAGATATGTTGTGCTAAAGGCCTGTTTGGCTTTGCACGTGGCTATCACATCTCAATCTCTTTTTTTTAACTATTGTTTGATCTGTTTTTTAATGTGTTCATTTTTATAAGATCTCACATGTACCAAGACAGTACAAATGGAAGATTTTTATAAAAAAAAAGATTCTTCTCAAAACCTCAATACAAATAACTGGATAGACTAATTACCTTGACAGAGCAAGTGGTTTAATTGAACCTGGGTGCCCATTTAACAATCTGCACTTTTCATGCTGCCAAGCAGGTGTGGCAAAGATGTGGTCTGGTTGCTACAGCAGTTACCGACCTCTTTGGTGCAGTAAAATTCTGCGTAGGAAACTTTAGTACTCTTCAGGGGCTTTCTGTGTTCCAGGATTCATCTTGAAATTTACTGACCAACCCTTGAACTATATATAAAGACAAACTAAATTCTGGAGTTATGGATCATTTGCAAAATATTCCTTTAGAAAACTGCTCTTTCATACCACCATCTTCCCCCTGAAAGGATGTTCAGTGGTATCTGAGAGAGATGGGTTGAGTTATGGCAGCAAAGTTGCAGGAAGGGAAGACTTGTACTGAATCAGATGTGCCACCACTGAGAGAGAGTCCACCACCTCTGCCAGGTATTAAAGAGCTATGATATTGTGATGTCAAATCCTAAGAGGAACTGGATATCTGAAATGAGGTGAACATCTTAGAAGCTCTGACTCATAAAGGTTAACTTCTCTGATGATTCAGCAGCCTGTCTTGTTAAGAGTGGCAGAATTTACCAGCATCAAATAACAGCTGCCAGGGAAAAGTACCCAGATGAAAGGGAGGAGAACCCATCTCCAGCCAGGACACCAAGTCTCAGAAACAGGGCTCCTGCGTATATGGAACCAATGCCAAGTTTCAAGGGACCAGAACCTCTGAGTTACAACTGGCCTGACATACAAACAACTTGAGTTATGACTGGAATTTTACTTTCAACTTTTGACAAAAGTCTTGAGTTACAACTTGAATGCTGTCCACTTGTGCTTCCAGATGGTCTCAGATACAGATTTAACCCTTAGGGAGCTCTGGAAGGAACATTACAACATCCTCTCCTGTGTGAGGTTCATTGAGAAATCCTGAGCCAATGTCTCTCTAAGGATGCTGAGATCTGCCTGTAGCAGGAGAGAGACTTTGAAGGCCATGTAGAGGAGCCTAAGCCTTCAACTGACCGACTTGAGTCACAATCAGACCTTGAGAACAAATTGAGTTCGTAAGTCAAGTGTCCACTGGATTGCTCTTTAGCCCAAAAGGGAATAAGGCTGTGTTCACATTGTTGAGGAATACTGAGTCCCAATTTCACCAAGGGATTGACCCATAAAAGAAAGACTGCTCTAAGTATTAACATAAGAACCTAGCATTATTAGAGGCTGAGGGCAAAAATGCACCATGATCCTTGGGGAAACATCTCCCCAAGAAACTAACGTTCAATAGATCACACTGAGCTAAAGTTTTACACTTGATGACAAACAGTCCATAAATGCCAGTTGGTAATTTTCAGTGGTAAAAATTATTAGCTAAAAGTCACACTTTTGGGGCATATGTGCTTCTGTATACCACATGACTTGTTACAACATGTCCTTGAATTTTTAACTGTACTGAATGACCCCATTAGAACCCAATAAATATCCACTCTCTATCACTGATGGCAAAGATTGCTCTTCATTGGGGTGGTTTCCATTCATCCAGGGCTTTCAAAAGCTCATGTTTTAAACCTGAACATATATAGCTTTATTTCTCACCAAATGAGCCTCTGAGATTAGAAATCACTAGGATATGAAAGAAAGACACAGAGCTACACATTCAATTAAGAAATTGCAAATTCAATGAGAGTCAAAATCTCACAAGGTAGTACACATCCTCAAAGATAACACAGGGGAACAAATCCTTGGCTTACTATTTTTGTATTAGGGATTAATTTTTCCCTGCAAAAAAAATGCATAGCTATAAGCAAAACAAATGATGACATTTATTTTACATTCAGAGGTAGTTTGTTAGCAGCATAGTTACCCTGACACTCCTTGGGAGGACATCACAGAGGGGCACGTACCCTTTGTGGAGGCAAATGCTAAGTGGCACTATAACATTGAAGAGAAAGGAAACCTCCATCTGGACACCAGTATCTTATCTCCCAGCAGCCTCCTGTTTGGTGAGAGCCCAGACTCAGAGCTCTGTCCTGTGTTCTGGGTGATCTTACTCCTTCAGTTAAGTGGGGAGAGAAAGAGGAAGACAGGAAGTGATCTAAAGGCGAGGATAGTGATTTATATAACTATACCTACTGTTGTACCTACAGATAGCAGAAATTTTATATCAAGATTTATATTAAACAAATATTAGATTTTAGACAGGTTTGGGGTTCACTGTAGTATTAGTTAGCAACTTTGAAGTTCTATGCATGTGTGTGTTCATATTCTAATACTGAGCAAATAAATAAATATATTGTAGATAATGGGAATAAGGTTTCTCACTGTCAGAAAAGAGACAAACACAAAAAGAAGACTAGCATGAATCCTGTGGAACTAGACTGAAATTGAAGATATCAGTATGAAAAATAATTTTATTAATTAGCTAGGTAGACAGATTATAATAGAGACTTGTGTATATGTATATATGTCTCTCTCTCTCTCTCTCTCTCTATATATATATATATATATATGACACACACATGCATTCGCGCGCACACACACACAGAGTTTAGCTCTGTCCAATGAAAGGCCTAAGAGCAATGACACTCCGGAAGTATGAGCACACAGAGTACATAGATTTTAATTTTAAAATACTATTTCTGCAATAAAAGGAACCAGGGCTCCTTTGAGAAATGGCTGATTCCAAATCTAGCGTTGTAGAATTACAAAATGATTCTAGAACATCTTGTACTAGAAAAGGTAATAACAAAAATACTTCAACTAAAAAGATAAGCCAGCTGGAAGGGGATTTGCCACTGACCAAATCTAGGGGAATTTGAACATTAAAATATGAATAATTGATATAACCTATTAAATAAAATAAAAACCCATGAGTTCATACAATTATAAATAGAAGAGAAAGGTCTTTCTCACAGAAGAATGCCAGTTAATAAACATAGAAGTCATGATGCAATTAGAAGGTCACTGCTACAATGAATGACTCACATAGGTACCATCAGTGGATGCTAAAACTAGCCAGTGAAAGATAAGATGTCCACATGGCCTCAGAGATACTGGTCAGCAATACTTATTAACAACTTCAGGGGAGAAACCTGGCAGACACCCTCTTGAACAAGCAATGATGTTCACATCATTGGTAATGGGCCAAATCCATGTCACCTCCTCAGACATGGCACTACATGACAGTGCAGGGAACCACAGGAGACTGTGGCAAGTATGCCTTGGTGAGAAGGGCCAGAGCCCTGAGGCTCCTAAAAGAGGACAAGATCTCACTCCCCTTCCTCTCTCTGGTCTCCTGATGATGCTGCCTTTGGCTAAACTCAACCAGAAGCCAGAAGGCAGGAGAGCCTAGCAGGTCCTAAAGGGGCTTCTCTGGCACCAGGCTGGGAGAGAGATCTAGACTGACAAACAGAAGAGACCCCACACACTCTCAGTCATCCTCTCTGCTCCACATACTTGTAACATGGAGCACCTGGTTACACACTCTCTGATGGGAGTTGTATCCCTGTTTCTTTCCATGTTCTCTGCCTCTACTGGACTAAGCGCTCTTTAGAAGTGATGACTCACTGGGGAGCTTATCACAGAATCCCATCACATTGCAGAATCATGAGAATTTATGACTCTATGATGATTGTCAAATGGGCTGTCAGATTTTCTGACATTAAAAAGGACCAAAGAGTACCCGAATTTACAAATACTCAGATTATAGATGATAGTGATGGGCATCTGTCTCATTAACAGTAAGCAGAATTCCACACCAACTAATTCACATTTCCACACAAGATGCAGCACTCTCTAGTAAAAAAGTAAATGATGGAAAGTAGTTTGCTATTTGACAAGGACATTGCATTATCTACCCCATAAAAAGTGCACACAAAAATTCCATTGGGTATTTATTACTTGGCCATTATATGAAAATACTACAGAAATAAAAATTCTGTGAAGAGGAAAAAATCTTAACAAATTCTTACAAACTTGAATGGTAACATGCTAATGCGCCATCAATTCTGATAGAAAAAAGAGGAAGGAAGAGAAAAACAGCTTTTCTCTTTCAGGGATGTTTTCTAAAAGGAATAAATAAGTTACTGCTCTTTCAATCAAGCAATTCTCTCTTAGTATTAAAAATATCTTCTGGTTGCAGTTACAAAACAAAAGATAGTGTACTTTTTCTTCCTGGCTAACTCTTTGCATTGGCTGTATAACTTTTGGTTATGAGGATGATAACTCCAAAGTCAGAAAGAATAGTTTTCAAAACATTATCTTGCTTTAGTGACAATAAGGAAAGGAAAGACAAAGTCTGACATATCCTAGCTTGATCTTTGGCCATTTAAAATAATTCAAAATAATTTATGATGATAATTTAAGGCAATTATTTCTTCATCGCCTCTGGTGTTCTTAAGAACTCTACTTGCAAGCATATCCATCCCCCTATTTCTAGGTCTTTAGTACCTGAAGGGGAGGATGGTTAATTCACTAACATGATGTCTGGACTCTGCATTTCATGAAGAAGGTGTCCCTGTGAGAATAGCATCTGATCTGGTAGTGGATTTGTAATATTAATTGCATTGATCTTTAATTCATTTACAACTGCCAGTTGTTACATTCATTCATTCATTCAGACAACAAATATTTATGGAGTGAAATAGACATAACACAAGTAAGTGTTCAGTGAAGGCAATTCAGTCCAATAGGAAGGGTGGGTACAAATGTTGCTTGAAACAAAAAGTGATAGAAGTAGATTCCAATGGCCAAACATCCATGTTTTAATCTTAATTTCAGAGATTATAAAAAGAATAGCAGCAACAAAAATACTAAATTAATAGAAAAAGTTTAGTATGAAGACTAAACATGGATATCCTTCTTTGTCATCCAAAACCACTTTTGCATAAAACATGCTATCTTCCCCCAGAGTTCCACAGCAAAGTAATTTTCATCTAGGGCATGACAATGCCTGGTTATCATGCTTTGAAAAGCAGGAGGTACCGTCAATCCTACCACTACTGTTATTGCTTTATGGTGCATCTTAAGTTACTATCTTGATGGGGCCGGAGGTTTAGCTCAGTGGTTCCGGCGCCTGCCTAGCAAGCGCAAGGTCCCGAGTTCGATCCCTGGTACCAAAAAAAAAAAGTTATTATCTTGTTTTCTATGAATAGAGTCAATAATCATTATTTCCCCCATAATAATATGGAATCAGTTCCCTCCACTGTAGTGTTCACCTTCATAAAAGACATGAATAAAAATCATTTGGGGCACCTAATTCTTCCTTTATAGATGAATCATGAACATAAAATTATTAAGGTTTATCTCAAGCATAATGACCTATTTCCCACATCAATGCCCATGATCAAACAATTAAAACTAGATATGTATGCACATATATCACTGTGGTATGATTCTTTTAATTCTTTGGGGAAGATCCCCAGCAGTGGAATAGCGGGGTCAAATGGGACTTCCAGTCCTAGTTCTTTGAGGTATCTCCAAACTGATTTCCACAGTGCTTGCACCAGTCTACACTCCCACCAGCAGTGGAGCAGGGTTCCTCTTTCCCCACAGCCCCACCAGCATTTGTTATTGGTTGATTTCATGATAGCAGCCATTCTTTCTGGAGTGAAGTGGAATCTCAGTGTTGTTTTCATTTGCATCTCTCGAATGACCAGTGATGTTGAACATTTTTTCATGTATTTATTTGTTATTTCTACTTCTTTGTCTGAGAAATGTCTGTTCATTTCAGATGCCCATTTTTGGATTGGGTCTTTACATTTGGGAGGTCTGATCTTTTTAAGTTCTTTATAGATTCGAGATAGTAGACCTTTGTCTGAGGAAGAGCAGGTGAAGATTTTTTTCCACATTGTGGATTGTCTCTTCACACTGCTGGTGGTTTCTCTTGCTATGCAGAAGCTTTTTAATAAGAAGAGATCCCATTTGTTGATTGTTTGTGCTAGTTCATGGGCAACTGAGGTTTTGTTCATAAAATCTTTTCCTACACCAATGTCTTCAAGGGTTCTACCTAACCTCTGTTCCAACTGGTTCAGAGTTTCTATTTTAAAATTTAGATCTTTAATCCATTTTGATTTTAGTTTAGTGCATGGTGAGAGATACAGGTCTAGTTTTAATCTTTGGCAAGTTGAAGCCCAATTTTTCCAGCACCATTTATTAAAGAGGCTATCTTTCCTCCAGTGAGAGTGTTTGGCTCCTTTGTCAAAGATGAGATGGCTGAGTGTGTCTGGTGCTGTTTCTGCATCTTCTAATCTGTTCCACTGGTCATAGCAGTGCAGTTTGTAATAGCTAAAACTTGGAAACAGCCCAAATGCCCATCAACTGGAGACTGGATAAAGAAAATGTGGGTTTTTTAATAAAATGGGGTACTACTCAGCCATAAAAAATGAGAAATTAGAGACATTTATAGCTAAGTGGATGCACATTGAGGCAATACTCTTAAGTGAAATAAATAGGACACACATGTGTAAATATTAAATAGTTTCTCTGGTGTGAGAAACTGAAAGTGTAAATAAGGACTAAATGTATAATAGGTCATGTGAAATAGGAAGAAAAGGGGCAAAGGGGAAGGAAGTGGGAGGGCTAAGGGAAAGGATAGAAGGGAATGGGATTAATATGAAAAAATGGAAAAATAGGAACAAAATTTTTGTAAATAGGGAGGACTGGAGGGGTTGAAGGGAGGGCTGGGCAAGGGTGAAAAACAAGAACCAAGAGAGACTATGTAAAGGTGCAAATTTCCAATGATGAATGTCATTATATTGTATACCTAAAATGTACCAATTGTTAGAAGGAATAATTGATAATGTAAAATAGGAAGAAAAGGTCCAAAGGGGTAGGGGTAATGGGAGTGACAGGGGAAAGGAAAGAAGGGAAAGGAGAAAATGATGAGAAATGGAAAAAATGGAAGTAAAGTCTTTGTAAATAGGGAAGGGTGGAGGGCATGAAGGGAGGGCTAGGAATGGGGAAAAAATAAGAACCAAGATGCATTATAAAAAGGTACAATTCCCAATGAGAAAGGTAATTGTGTTGTACACCTACAATGTACCAATAAAAGAATTTAATACAAAAAAAACACACAAAAAACAAAAAACTAGATATATAAAATTTTGACATTGCAAATAAATTTAATTGTGTGAAGAAAATCTGCTGTGTGCCTTCTTGTATATATATTTCTGGAAGTGTTGCTTTGACAATCCCAGAATGAGCTGTGGAATGTGTGATGGCTTCTTCTATGAATTTCTCAAATCCTCTAGATAGCTATCATTAAGACCAGGGCATTCAGTCCCTGTTTAAATTATTTTAAGTCTAATAGGTAGACTCTGTTTATATTTAGAAAACTGATATTAAATTCAATTCACCTGCAATAGTTTTAATAAGTAATAATCCCACATTAAAAGAGTAGTTCTATGAATTTCTTTTTAGTCCTTGACAGACAACTAGTAGTTCTTTTAAGACAAAAGCTAAAAGTAATGCAATTTCCTAAATTAAGCATGAAATAAGAAGATATAAGAAAACAATAAAAATAACAAAATCAATGAAATAGAAAATGGACAAACAAAAATCTCAACAAGGCTATAAGTTTATTCTTGGAAAAGTTAATAAGCTTGATAACCATCTAGCAATACTGATCAAGATTTTAAAAAAAGAGAAAAAGTGAAAATTGCCAATATTAAGGAAAATAAGTGGTCATCGTTAAAAGTTGTATAAAAATTAGAAGCAGAATAAGGGAACAGAACAAACAACATTATGCCAATAAATTCTAAAACTTAGTTGAAATAGACAAAGTCCTTGAAAGATACAACTTGCCAAAATTTACCCAAGGAAGAATAGAAAATCCAAATAACTCTGTATCTATTAAATAAATGGAATTTTCAATTAAGCAACTTCATATTAGCAATAAAAATGGCTAAGAATATTTTTTACAAAACTATTTTAAAATATAAAATTTTGGGGGATACATTTAACAGAAGATAGTATTCTTGAATGCATAAAGAAGACCCAAAGAAATGGAGAGATAGACCATAAATACATGGATTGGATGAGTCAATGCCATTAAAATGTCGATTCTTCTAACATTGATATAAAGATTTAATACTATCCCCAAACTACAAATAGTCAAGATACCCATTGAGGGTTCAACCAACTGTATTGTATTTACAGAGCAATTATATGTATACGTAGAAAGAAATAATTTGAGATAATCATACACCTAAACATAAAAGCTAAAATAAAAAATTAGTAGAAATGATGAGAAGAGTAGATCACTTCTGCAGCATTCATTCCTCCCAGTAATCCACAATCACAGTCTAATTATGAGGAAAAATTCAGATAAACAAAAACTGAAGAGTATTCTACAAAATTCTGGGAGTAGCTCTAAAAAGAGTCAGGATTATAAATGATAAGGAAAAATGGAGAAACCATCACAGATTTGGGAAAACTAAGGAGCCATGACAACCAAATGCCACATGGTCTTAGGATGGATTCTGGAGCAGAACACCAGGGGACAACTGGGAAAGTTCAAATGAGGTCTGTCATTTACTGAATACATACCAAGGCCAATTCTTAGTTTCAGCAATTGTACTATGGTCATGTAAGATGTTAACTTCAGTGGAAGCTGGGCAAAATGTAAATAGGCGCTCAAAATGTAAATAGGTGTATGGAAAGTCCCCAATTTATGGCAGTTCAACATATGATAGTTTGACTTCACAGTGGTGCAACATTACATACGTTCAGTAGAAGCAATATTTTGAATCTTGATCTTTTCTCAGGCTAGCCATATGTTCACTCCAGATGAGGGGCAGTGGCAGTGAATCTGGAGGGCAATGAACAAGCCCTGTAGAGGGGACTGTGTTGCAAAGTTGTGATGTTGGTATGTTAGGTATACTAAATGCATTTTTTTAATTCCATCAACTTACAGTGGTTCTTTTGGGACATGACACCATCATACATTGAAGAACATGTGTACTTTCTTTTCAACTTTTCTGTAATTTTAAAATTATTTCAAACTAGCGAGATATTTAAAAGTTATTAAAACAAAGGATCAATTTTTTAAAATGAGAACACAGAAAGGAAGAAATATAAAAAACTTTATAACTTGGACTTAGTCATAATTGAAAAATTCCATTCATCAAAAACTACCATCAAGAGAATCAAGAGGAGTAACAGAATGAAAAAAAATATTTGCAATACATGTATGTGACAAAGTGACTTGTATCCAGAATATAAAAAGTACTACGGGACTCAGTAACAATTATATAAAAGACACAATAAAAGACTGTCAAAAGACTTGCTGAGGCACTTTTTATAAATGAAGGCAAACAAATGGCCAATGAGCATATGAAAAAGTACTCAGCATAATTTTCATTTGGAAATATAAACCAAACCACAGTGAGATACCAATACCCACCCATTAGAACAATTCAATGAAGATGGAGAATCCAAAATGTTGATGAGGATGTGATAAGATCAGAATTCCTACAGACTGCTGGTTAAGTAAAAGATGGTACAGTCATTTTGGAAAACTCCTCGGCAGTTTCCTTAAAAGTTACACACAATCTATTCTGGCTACCAATTCCATTTCTAGGTATTTATACAAAATAAATCAAACTATATGTGTGCAAAAAGCCCCGTATTACAATTTCCACATCCATTTTATTCACAGTAGCACAAAATTAGCAATAGTCCAGATATCTATCAAGGGATCAACCAATTGTGGTATATTCATATAGCAATAAAGTTTAGATAGGAAATACAGATACAATCAAGAAGATGGATGAAGCTCAAAAATATTATTCTAGATAAAAGGAATCCAGAAACAGAAGGTCCAAAAATGTGACTCCATTCCCGTGAAATTTCAGAGTAGGTAAAGTCAGCCTATAGTGACAGAAATCAGATCAACACATACCTCCAGAGACGGGCATTTTCTGCATTTGACATGTATGCACCCCAGTGGGCTGGAAGGAATGCTTGCTTGATAATGAAACACTTCTCTGTATGCAATTATTCTTCAAGAAGAAGGCAGTATCAGGTGTTGTAACTGCATTTTTTGATTCTTTCAACCTGCAGTGGTTTTATTGGGACCCAACACTATCATAGAACCAGTCTAAGATCTTACATTTGTACGTTTTTCTCCTTCATGCCTAGACTCTTTCCTCCTACCCCTAGGGCTGAAATAAACCTCACAGTTTCAGTCCATCAGTCACTTCTCTGGGGATGATTTTACACACATGCATATACCTACATGTTATTTTAAACTTAGTCTCTTGGAGCCCTTGACTAGGGCAGGCTATTGCTCTAGCCTGAATGTTGCTCTCTGAAATGCTTCTCAAGCAATATTTATTACCCTGTTGAGGTTTATATCTAGATGTCCCCCCAAGGCCTCATGGGCTCATAGGTGAGGCTTTTGAAAGGTGATTAGATCATGGGGTCAACATAGCTGACTTGCTCTTAGGTGTAGGAAGTGGCGTCTGGTCAGAAGAGGCAGGTTACAGTGGGTTTGACATGAGAGGGTCTATCTCCTCTCTCCTGGCTCTTCCCTTAAATGCTCTGCTTTCTAGGCACCATGAGGTGAGCAGCTTTCCTCCTTGGCAGGCCCTGCAACCACACTGCTTCTGTCCTACAGCCTGTCAACCATGGACTTGAACCTCTACACAATGTGAGCCATAATTAACCTCTCCTCCTTTAAGTTGAGGGAGTTGAGTATTGTGTCAGGGATGAGAAAAGTGACTAAGACATTCAGACATGCACACCATTTGGGACATCAACCTCTTAAGGGTTTCACATTAAAAAAAAAAACTTTAGAAGAAAACAGATCTGCTCCCCCAGTCCTCTTCCTTCAGAAGAGCTTTAAACTACCACGCAAAAGTCATTATGTTTTAAAACTCTTATTCCTCACCCCACAGGATGCACGGCAGTAACAGAGCTCCAGCTGCATCTACACAAGCCAGCCTAGGGGCCATCTGAAGATGAGACACAACTGCAGATCTGTCTGACCTTGATTCCCTGAGTCTTCTGACAGCTGCCATCTTTTCAGACTAAATGCCAGTTGCTTAAGTTAAATGGCTCCCCAGAGAGTTACTGGATTCTCTCCACAAGTGTCTGTGGTAAGGACTTTGGTCTGAACCACATTTGCCAGTACAGATTGTCAGTTTCTAGATATAAACTTTCAAAGCTGAAAAGCATATGAAGGAGCTGTAAAGAAATATGCTTTGGGCTAAAGAATCGGCAAGTACTTTAGTTCACATTCTACCTAAGTATGCTCAAGAAAGCTGCAGTTAAAAGTTCTACAAACTTAAGAGCTAATTTGTATTTTTGCAAAAGAAACAAAGATGACTGAGATCATGTGAGTTCTAGCTGGGTGGAAAGTTAGGTCTAATGAGTTTACTCAAAAGATTTTAAAGCACAAAATGATAATGGCACACAAGGACATCTACAGTGCTGAATGTGTGTCATTTGAATTTGATACCTACAAAATACTTGTTCTCTAGTTCATTTGCTCCAAAAAATCAATTTTTCTTTGGGAAAAAATATTTCCCATATAGAAAATTCTATATCCTTAGTTTCTGAGATTTATACACAAAACACAGGAAAGAGAATATGCTATGGTCTACCCCAGTACCCCAGTGCATATGCACCAAACATTAAATGTGTTTATTCCTTCTTTATAGTTACACCACAGAATTCATTTTACTGTTATAGTCATTACAATTAAAGTTAAACCAGGGTTAAGAACAAAGCCAATAACGACTAAGGGGTAAGAAAGAATTTTCCTATGATGTTTCCCCTCAAGTTCACCTGCCTGTTCTTCATAAGCACCATAAGTCTGCCAATCAGCCTTTCATGCTCTACACTGGACGGGGGATGCGGGACACTTCTATTTCTCCTAAAGGTATGGTCTCTGCTGTAGGAGTTTAAGTTTTGGTAATACACACACACACACACACACACACACACACACTCTCTCTCTCTTCATGTAAGATATTTCCACTCCCTTCGTGTAATATAGATCTTTCATCGCCATGAAGGCTTCACTTGCATGTCACCTCTAGAATCCAACAAGGATGGACAGTACTACTCTTACCGTGATTTGAATCTTCATCAGAGCTCTTATTTATAGTCAATGTTTGGAACACATGGAGTCCAGTCTGAGTCCTTCTCCAGTCCTCTCTGAATCCTTCCAATGTTGGTTAGCACAGCAGCTTGCATGCAGACAGTACTCATTAAATAACACCTCAAATCCTGAGTTTCATGTGAGTATGGGATATGTAAGAGAGCTATCAGCAGGAGGGGAGTGACAAAGTGGAAATCTGCCCCTAATTTCTAGTACAGTTCTTCAGTCTATCTCATTACTTGTAATTTCTGACCGTCCTACCTTTGCTTATTGCTATAAATCCATGGCAACATCATGAGGTCAACGTGTCTATCACATACTATGATTTAGAAACATTTAAAATTATACATAAAACCCCAAATGTTATTTTGCCAATTTGATTGATGTTCCAAAAAGGAATTCTCAAAAGGGAATTCCTATTTTAGAATGACAACATAAAATGTAAATTACTAAGGTTTTTATTATACTAGCATCCTTCTTATTATTAGAGATTTTTTCTTTTGCCCATACTAATTCATTATAAGAAACATCAAACTTGACATGGATGATCAGTCCCTTTTTTGGAAGCTTACTAGTGACATTTCCTTACAAAACATGTTTATAAATGTGTCTGTTTGGCATGTAAATATTCCTAAGGAGTGCTTGTCATTGCCACAGATCTTGATCTTGGATTTTCTGCAGATTGCTGTTGAGCTTGTTGGGGTCAAGGACTACACACTGTGAAGTCACTGTGTTCTCAGCACACAGCAGGTACTCAATGAAAGTTTGTGGAATGTGTACATTGTGTTAGCCAGCTTTTTTGTCACTGTGACAAAATGTCTGAGAATATCAATTTAAAAGAAGAAAGGTTTATTCTGGCTCACAGTTTCAGAGGTTCTGGCCCATGGTTGGTTGATTTCATTGCTGTCAGGCCTGTGGTGAGGTGGAAACATCAGGGCAGAGGTGTGAGGCAGAGAAAGATGTTCACTCCATGGGAGCCAGGAAGCAGAGAGAAAGGGAAGAGCCAAAGAGGAAGAGGTCAGGGACCAGATTAGTCCCCAAGGTCTTGCCTCTATGATCCACTCCCTTTGAATAAGTCCCACTTTCTGTTTCCACTATCTGCCAGAAGGCCTTCAAATTATGATCTCATCAAGGGGCTGAACGACTTCAAGTTAGAACCTTCATGATCCAATCCTTTCCTGAAAAGCCCATCAACTTGTAACCAAGCCTATATCATGTGAATTTTGGGGGAAATTCCAAACTCAAAGCACAACAGCCCTGCAACTAGTCTTAGGCAGAGAAAAGGACAACTCAAATATGAAGAACAGTGTAGTAAAATCCAAGCCTTCTCCTTCCATGGAAGGCTGCCTTTCTATGCTTCTCTGGGGAGTCAATGCCTTGTTGTCCCCAGGGCAGTCCAGGGGGAGCACACAGTTCAGAAGTGACATTGAAGCTGCAGAGAAGACTCTCAGTAAGTCTGTATTTGCCCTTTAAACCACTTATGCTGTTCTGAAGCCCCCAAACTAGACTACCATTCCCAACACTTTGCTGGATTCTCAATGAATTAACTAAGATCTTACAGCTATGGATCAGAAACCAATAATCTTGGGCTATCAGCTGATGTCCCTTGCAGGCTACAGGAAGAACACCACTGTGCTACCCCGCCCCCGCAGTCATTTTGACTAATATCTAAAAGGTTGTGTATAGAGAAATTCACACATTTAGTAAACATGTGAGCCCCAATTCACCTGTGCTAGGAATGGAGCTACAGGAATAAAAATGTACAATCCTTAGTTCTTAAGCCATGCTCAGCTGAGGGCAGAGGGCACAGTTATTGAGTTAGGCACAACAGAAGAATCCAAAAATTCATGCTCGGAAAAGAAAGAGTTAGTGAGGGAGAGAGTGGGAAGTAAAACCCAGGGGTGCAAAGTAATTTATTTTCTTTATTTTTTGCTTAAATTCTTTTATTGGTACAGTTTAGGTATACAATACGTTTACATTTATCATTGGGTGCTTGTACCTGTACATGGTGTTTCTTGTTTCTTACTTTTTCCCCATTACCTGTGAGCCCTTCACCCCTCCACCCTTGGTGCAAAGTAATTTAAACAGGGCCACCGAACCTACCTGCCACTGTGGATAACAAGCAGCCCATCACAAGCACGTGTGCAGTGAGGTTTTGGAGTTCTCATTCCCCACTGAGATGGATTCTACTGCTTACCAATGCAAATTCTTCCAGAAACAAAGTTCCTAAGCCCAAACCTCACGGGTTTTTAATCTACACATGCACATTCCACACACGGGAATAGATATGCTAGCATGAGGATCAGCTGTTTTGGACAGAAGTTTGGGGTGTCTCAAGGACAGTCCTGACTGAGGACAATGTGCACCTCAGAGAGTGACTTGCAGTCCCATGGCTCCATGCATTCGGCTTCAGCCACACCAGACCCAGGAGCAACAGCAAGCCTGGTGGGGCACAGGGCTGACAGGGTCAAGGACATCTGTGGCGTCACTCTCCACCAACTTCACTGCCCTTCCACCCACCTCCTTCTAGAAATCTACTTTCCTTCCTCTGCTTATATCAGCAGATAAAACAATTATTTTAAAAAATACAATTTCTTTGGTCAAATATAAGCAGATATTGTCCACAAATGTACATCTACAAAACAAACAGGAAGAGCAGCACCTAGGCAGGTGATGTCCATCCTGGTCAGTTTCCCTTAAGCCTCCTCCTCCTCCTCTTCAGCCTCTTACAATCACACGGAGGGAGGCTCGGGGTAGAAGCTAATATCCCAGGTGGTCCTAGAACTCTTGACTGCAGGGAATCCTGGCTCCCTGAAAGGCAGCATGTAAAAACTGCACCTTTTACCTCTGCACTTCTCATCAGGCCCCCACCAGTACAATTTGCCAAGGTTTAAAAGCCATAAGCTAGGAGACAGCCAATGAAATGATCTCCCAAAGATTTCCAAAGAAGTTGGAAACAATTCAGTCCCAGAAGCTCTCTAGGGCTCTAAACCTTAAAAACAAAACAAAACAAAACAAAACAAAAACAACAACAACAAACTTTAAGTGTCCTAATCAGAGAACCATGACTGCACATAGGGAGAGCCCACAGAGCACATGGGAGTCTATTTCATGTTTCAGAGTCATCACGGGACAGATGCACTAATGTGGGAAAAAAAAATTAGAGTTCAAGACTGAATACCTTCATGAGAACCTCAGTATGGTAGGTAAAGAGCACTATGCAAGTCTATTTAATATGCACAACATAAAGCCAGGGATTATTCCCTAAGTATCAGCTCCCCATCCTCGTTAGTTAGTTACAAGAAATGCTGGAATTTACAGGTCATCTTCACAACACACACTTACCTAATTATATCCATGAAACCAGAACAAGCTGTATCTGTCCTCCTACATCAGGTGGAACTTGAAAGCAGCTACTGATGAAAGAAACCTCCTCCAAAAGCTCAGTAACTGTATCTGTGGCACTAAGTTGTGTTACTCTTTATCATATTGCTTCAGGTAAATAAAGCCAGCCCTCCTCCTCCTCCTTCTTTGATGGGCCACGTGGCAAGAGGCCAGAAAACAAGATACAGAGCCTCAGGCCTTGGTGATTTGCTCAGCAAAGTAAAACCTTGTTTATGGCTGCAGACCGCCCCAACCTTGGTTCACTTGAGAGAAGAATTTTATTGGCCCAACTGTGAGGGACTTATCAAATTAGTCTGGAGTAAGCTCAAACCAATCTCGTGGAGTTGCAATGGACTGTGACTATAAAAACCCTGAACACTTTTAAATGTTGCGTACTTCCCAAAGAGGATGGAGGTAGGGGTTCTATAAATAAAGGTGTATTTAAACTTGCTGCCATAGTTTAGCATCATGAATGGGCACTGGGAGCCATGACAGAAAATGTGGCGATTTGTGCCCAAAAGGAGGAATTGGAACTAGAGTGTGTGAGTGTGGGAACTAACCAGTGACTTCCTAGAACAAAACATACTTGGACAGCCCACTGTGCCTCCCTCACTTGGTTTAGATTCAAGTTTGGAACACAATAAAGTACAAAGCAATTCACAAATTTTAAAATAAATATGACTAGGGTACAATATCCCATAACCCCAATATGATTAGAAGAGTATTCCTAAACAAAGCAAGAGGCAGGGGTGCCAGCATATGTCTTAGAATGAGCATGTGAGAAAGTGCAGTTTGACGTGTTTGGGGCAGCAGAACCATGACTAAACGCACCATCCTATGTTTAGATTTTTTATTTTTAAAAAAATTAGTGTCTGGCTTGTGGATATGTTTCAAACTCAGAAAAGCAGACATTCTTAGGATATTAAGAGAAAGCATTTTCATTATGATACAGAGATTGCCACTGCTCTGCACACTAGCATCTCTTGAAACTTAAAAATGCTGGCTTCTGGGCTGAGTATTTGAGGCACAGGTGAAGTCCACAGGAGAAACTCCCTGAACTTCCAACCCTGTACTTCCCAGTCAAGAAATGATCAAAGAATGTGCCTTATCTGCAGAATGAAGCAAAGAGTCCTACTTCTTCCGTCAAGGATTGCAATCTATTTAAGAAGACAGAGCTGAATGGACACCTGGTCTGCTAGGAAGGAAAGGCCTTGGGACCCCAAGGACAGGGTGGCCCTGAAATGCCACCCTATGGCCGGCCTCCTCAGTCAGAGTCCAGCCTGAGCACAGAACCAACCATATATGCCAGAGTCCACCTAAATGAGTCAGGAGCTTGTTTTGCATAGCGAGAAGAAATTTTGCAGTAGGTGGGACAGGGTCCTCTCCTTTCCCTCCTCTCTCCTCTGCTTTTCTTTTTCCTCTGTCTATCTTCTCCTTCCTCTTTTAATAATGCCTACTTTCTGAACTCTGGGACAGACAAGCTTCTGATAAAAGGTGACTGTGAATGGGTTCAAAAGCTTTGAGCGATGCTCCCACCTGCTATGAAAATCCTTGGGGTTAGAGAGAGGGGAGACCAGCCTAAGGGCTTTTATATTTCTTTAAAGCACCAGTCATTGATGGGCTGTTTACCACTGGGACCCAGGAAGACAGCCTGCAAACACAAGCTCACATATGCATATCTTCCAATCCATAGTTTTCAAGGACATGCCTCACTTCTGTGAGGGTTTCACGAGACCTGAGAGGTGTGCTTTTTTAAAAAATTCACATTTATAATGGATCTCACAGCACATCCAGGTACAATTTAGTAACCTGTCAAAGTACTTACATACCAGACCTCTAACAACCATTAGTTTAAGATTTAGAACTGAAATTCATATGGGAGAGTTTAAAGTTGAAAAATGAACCTGCTTTTTAAAACTTCACACTCTTGTAGATGATTCCTAATTTTAAAATGTTAAATAACCATGGTTTATCATGACACTAGGATCAGTTTGCTTTATAACAAAATAATGAAATATGTATAATGGTGTTCTCCCGCATGTCAGTATTTTTGGTTGGCTTCTACCCTGATTGTGAAGAGCCAGGACCTAAGAGTCATCCATTCATTGAATAATTACTGATTTCATGCCACTTTGTGGTGGTGTCAAGAAAACGGACTTAACACACATGGCTTCATGGAGCTCTCAGCCTCTGGCCACCACAGGGAAACCAAAGTACACAGATCCCTTTTCAGTGAGAAGAGACATTGATCTGTATGGCCAGGGAAAGGCTGGACCCAACAGGTGTAAACCAGGAAGGACCCCCACCCCCAGCCTTGGGGGCTAGTGGAGTAGCTGGAAGAACACTGTTGGGGTCTCTCCTTTTATCAGCTTGAATATTATACCCTCATCCATATAGCTATGTTCCAAGACACCCAGAAGATGCCAGAAACCACAGGAAGTATTGGGTACTAGATATACTATGATTTTTTTTCTAAGTACATATAGCTACGATACAGGTTTACTTACAAATTATATGCTGTAGTGATCACTAACACTAATAATGAACAACTGGAACCATGTACCATGCATTAGCCAGGTTTCTGTCCTTGTGACCCAGTACCTGCCAATACAGAACTTACAGGAGGAAAGGTTTATTTTGGCTCATGTTTTTAGGGCTTTCAGTCCATGGTTGGATGCTTCCATTACTGTGGCAGAACATCATGGTGGAAGGGTGTGGTAGAACAGAGCTTCTCGCCTCCTGGCAGCCAGGAAGCAGAGTGAAGGGTAGCCATAGGAGGAGGGAGGGTTGGCAACGAGATACAGCTTTCAAAGGCATTCCCTCAGTGACCACCGGCTCTAGCTGGCCCCACCTCCCCACAGCCCACTCAGCTCTCAACTCATTCACAGATCAATCCACTGCTGAGGTTAACAGCACCACGATCCAGTTACCTCTCTAGGTTCCACCTCTGAACACTGCTGCATGAAGGATGAAGCCCTCAATCATGAGTCTTTGGGGGCTACTTTATATTTAAACCATCACATACTGTCATAAAAAGTATTTAAAATTATGAATTATTTATTTCTGGATTTCTCCACTTAATATTTTAGAACCATGATTGACCATGGGTGATTGAAACCACAGAAAGTAAAACCACGAATGGTGGGGTGAGCTACAGTATTTAAAACCACAGTTACTGGTGGGGTGCTCTGAAAATAACTGCTGTGATCCTTTTACTGTTGGTTCACTTACACACACATATGGTAAGTGTTAGCAGTTTGCATCGTAAGGTGTAGTGATATACCCTAGACTGTCCCTGGGCACACGGAGGACCAAGATGTTAAATACCACTGTTTTTCTCAGTATAAAGGTCAGGTGCAGAGGTGGGGTGCAGTTCAATATCAGAGCATGTGCTTAGGATGTGTGAGGCCCCGAATTCAATACCCAGCACACACACAAAGAAAGGTCAAATGCATTTGTCTTCGCTGATTTAGCACCATGATCAGCACACAGATGCTCATCTTTCTCTTTGAGGAAGAGTATTTTGGAAACTTCAGAACAGATTTCTCCCCATTCCAGATTTTATGCTGATTAAAGAAAATAAGATGTACCTGGTTGTGGTGGGACAGGCCTGTAATCTCAACACTCTGGGAGGCTAAGGCAGGAGGATTGCATGTTTGAGCCCAGCCTGGGTGACTTAGCAACAGAGTGAGACCCTATCACAAAAAATAATAAGGGCTGTTCCTTTGGTTCAATCCCAAGTGCTGAGGAAAGAAGGAAGGTAGGGAAGGAGAGAGGGAGGAAAAGAAGAAGGGAGGAAGGGACCAAGATTTGGAAAGGCACATCCTCTAGTTCTCAGGGCAAGTAACAGACACAACCAAAAGACAGAAGATACTTGTAAAACTTTGAAAAGCAACAGAGGCAGCAAGGTAAACAATTTCCATGGGACTCTGCCGGGTAATCAGTTTCCAACGAACTTTTTCATTGTGCTACATAGATCTTGGCCTTCTCCGATCATAATGGACTGTTTTAGTAACACGGTCCTTTTGTGTTAACTGATGTTGAACACTGCAACAAAGTAATTTCACAGAACAGCAAACTAGATTTTCTTGTCAGGTAATAAATATACATGCTCATAATTATAACAGACTTGTGATTCCATAAAGGAGAATAATGGAATGAAGAAGGTGGAGGGTAAATTCTGAGTGTGGTCCTAGCAGTGATGAGTTTCACTTGAGATATCTTTCAGGCTAATGCAGCATTCTGAAAATTAAACATGTGGGGACTTCTTGGGAAAAGTACCAAGAAAGACTTCTTAAGTAGGAGACTGGATAGCTGGCAGAAGACAAAACTAGTGGTGACTGGAGGTGTTAAAGTTAGGCTGGTCCAGGAAGGGAAAACCATTGGTTTGGTGTCAAACCAATGAGCATCCTTGTTGCCATCACACTATTGTGTACACTGAGTGCCCCCAGCTTTGGAGGTGGTACCAGTGCCTCTAGGGTAGCTGCTTATTTCTTCAGAGTGGTTTCAAATGGCAGCACAAGGGGTTGCAAGGGCCTCAATCATGACACAACAAGGTCTCCTCACAGAAGCTGGGTTAGGACTTGGACTCTGGTTGCTTCTTTCTGTCACATGATTGAAGGGGACAGGATTCAGGTTGTGGTCTTTTTAGAACTATGGTTTGACACTGACCAGTCTACAGGCATCTTGGGTTTAGAGGATAAATGGATTGGCTGTGGGAGTCTGCATCTGGTTAAAAACATTACGACATTTCCAAGGAGAAGAGCTGTCTGTGACCCAGCATATAAAGAGCTAGAGAGGTGATTCCTAAGACAGCAGGATGACTCAAGGACCTGAGGGTGACACACACGTGTCCTAAAGGGCCTGTTGCCTGTGCAACAAACCTCACAGGAGAAGATGAAGGGAGGAGAGGAAAAGGGAGGGCAGGGGTCAGGAGGGGAGGGATATCCTGCAGATCTTCCCATGATCTGGAGGAGCAAAGGGAAGCTGTGAGGCCTAACAAGGAAGAGGATAGAGCACATCCAGGTCAACTGCATGGCATGGATGTCTTCTTATAACAGGTCCTGTGCCAATGCCCCCATGGTGTCAGTGCTCTCTTTTCTCATGCACTCCTTTCTGCAGAAGCCAGTTGGGAAGGAGCATTGTCTACCAGCTCAACTCTGCATGATTCCATCATGCCTCTATGAGGGAGAAGACTTGTGGGCCTGGCTCAGCATGGGCCTTCTGGATCTTCCCCAGGATGGGCGTGTTGCTGTGCTGTCTGCCTGGAGCTAACTCAGCATCTCTATCCTCAGGAGAAGTTGCAGGTGCCCAGCTCTATCTGAGACCACATCTGGACCAGTCAGCTCCTGGAGAAGCAGCACAGACAGAGACCACCTTCTCTAAGCTGACCTGTCAGCTGAAATGTCAATCCAGCTCTGATTGTCACTTATGTCTTACTTCTTATTCAGCTTCGAGTTTTGGAGATGAAGAAAGGGGTGTGTTTATGAGCCTCCTGAATCCCTGACACCTTGCTATCTGAAAAGGGGAGATCGGCTACTATTTAGCAATAATGCAGGGATGGCCAATGTCTACTGCTGCCTGTACCACACATGGTGTTCTCTGGAGCCATGAAGACCCCTGGGAAGTGCTCTCTGCATGGTGTTCACCAAGAAACCACTGCTGCCACATGATGTGTCACCTAATTGTCATCACTGATCTCTGCATTTTGGACTTTGGCTTTGTTAATTTCTGAACTTCTTACTTTGGATGGCCACACAAGTTATCTATGGTCATTATTCTCATTCATTCATTCTATAAATATTTAATGAGCAGTCTACAACTCTTATAGCAGAGGGAGACATAGGCATCTTCTTTAAGGAACTTCTGTGGAGTAATAAAATTCTGAGAATAGTAAAATATCATGAACCGAACTCAGAAGACATATTCTCACTGCATTAGTGGGCACAATTTAGAAAGAAAGGGATTAAAAACCCCAAGGTCTTCAGAGCTGGTAGGCCATCCCCATAAAGGAGTGTGACAATCCATTGTTCCATGTGTAACTGAGAACTTTCTAAGACCTCTGCCTTACTATGGGTGACTTTAGGAGCTCACAGGCAGCACATATCAAAAGGCACATGGTCTGTTTCCCACACTGGACCACCACTTCTCTCTTGAGTACACTCACAATCTGACTACATTCCCACATTTTCCATATCACTTAAAGGTAGTAGAGGAGTAAGTGATCAGGGAATTCAGCAACATGGAGGAGAACAGCACGTCTAATGGAAACCATGCAACTTCACATAGCCTTCTGGGTAACTAACCCACATACTTATCTTCCATCACACAGACTTTTGGGTAACTAACCCACATACTCATCCCCCATCACACAGACATCTGGGTAACTAACCCACATACCCACCTCCATCACAGAAATTGCAAGATAACTCATTCCCAAAAACCAAAAGGATGAAACTCACAAGAGGATAAATAATACCCATCCTCACTAGCTGATCCTGGGGCCTGTGTAATAGACAGGAATAGAAGAAACAGATGGCGGAGTGAGAGAGCAAGACAATTTTCTAAGAAAATAATGACAAGAAGGGAAAGTATAACTTAAACACTCTCCTGATTTGTTTTGTTGTTTGCTTTGCTTCCCACCCCTCAGGCTGGAGCTTTGGGGAGAGAGATTTGGGTGTTAGCTGGGTATTAATTAGAGGATCTCCGCTGGTTGCTGTGGGAAATTAGCACTAGCCAGCCGCATGGAGCTCAGCTAATCCGTCATCTGAGGCACAAGGAGGAGCAGGGTGGCCTCCTGGTGCTGTGTGGGCAGGGGCTCCCAGGAAACCTGGAGGCTCATTTCCCGACAGCCCTGCATGCAGGCAGAGGACCAGCACCTGGCCTGCTTTGATGCTAGGCTTTGCCCTAATCAGACCACCCAGGAATCACAGCGACAAGGAAGCCAGCTGAGTTTCGAGGCTCTGTCCAAGAAGCCAGGAGGGGGATTACAGCAGAAAGGCAATCTTGTTATCTGTCAAGCCCACAGCCATGCCCACACAGACAGGAGGAAATGCCGGCTGGGCCCACGTGCATGTACAGTTTACAGACTGTAACTTCCTCTTTGAATTTTTAAAGAAGAAATCATACAAGACTAAAGGAACAAAGCCCAACTTCAAACTCAGAAGTCCTCAGGCAGGAAATAGGAATTAGTGTGCACTGATTTTGTTTGGAGACTCTGGCTCATAGAGAGAAATTCCTGGAGTTATGAAATATAAACACTTGTTAAAAAGGCACACACACACACCTTTAAAGTACTAGTGACTGTCATCAAAGAAAGCTTTCTTCCTTCAGTCTGAATGAGATTTAACTGCAATACTACCCATGACCAAGGGCAGTGCAGGATGCGTAGGTAACAGCCCTCAGATACTGAGTAATAATGCAAGAGCATCTTTGGTATTTTTCCTGGGTCCCCAAACCAAGAAAACAACATTCCAAAATGATGATATTCAGTAAGAAAAGAGAAGAAAAATGTGATGTATCTCTGGATGGCCAGCATGAGAGCCACAGATGTCCTGGTTGGAAGGTCTGGGAGAGAAAGGAAAAAGGGAGTTCTCAGGTCCTTTGCTGCAGCCAGGGGAGCTGCAGGAAAGCACAGAATCTAAGTGAACACATGGTTCTTAACAGAAAGACTTAAGGACTGCAACAGAGTACGGTTAAGAATTCTGTCTCATGACATGTGGTCTAATGCCATGAGAGTGGCAGGAGGGTGGTTTTATTGGTCAGACCATCCTAGAACATCCAGATCACATGGCTCTTGGATTTTATGGAAAGGTTACTAAAAGGAACTGACAGTCACTTGTGCATTTCTGGAGTCATCCATACTTTACTATTGGCATTCTCCTTTTAATATGTGATAAATTCTAACAGACACTTTAGGGTAACCAGACGGCTGGATGTGGCTCTTGGCTGCACCATTCACAGTCTTGTCCAGGTTAGTGACTTCTCAGAGTGCCAACAATTCCCGCTGGATAAAATACCAAGTGCTTAGATGACTGTGAAGATCAGAGAGCTCAGCCCAGTCCCAACATCTAGCAGTTGCACAACAAATGGGAATAGTTGTCCTTCATTCAGGGGACAATTACTGAATTGACAATCGCAGCCACCAAAAGGAGAATCCTATCAGTTCTGCCTTCAAGGAGAAGTTACAGGCATGACAGACACATGCAAGATGGAGGTAGAGAATCTTATAGAAGTGTGGGCTGGAGACACAACTTCTCTAACTGTACCTCTGTCCTCTACAACATGGTACTGAAAGAGCATGTTCCAGGCATGTTGTCATGAGGAGCCAATGAATTAATAAATGCCAAGTGCTTTAAAGAGCTCACGCACACAGTACGTAACAGTGATGAGGGAGGAAGCTGCCACTGTGTTTAGCTTTCTGTGTCAACTGAGTGAGGTAACAGTACCTAAATATTTTTTCAAATACCAGTCCCGACATCTCTGTGAAGGTATTTTTTTTTCAGATTTTGAGTAATGCAGATGACTTTTCATAATGTACATGTGTCTCATCTAATCAGCTGAAGGCCTTGAGAGAAAAAGAACCAATCTATGACTACTACAAATGTGCCTCTATGAGTCCATGATCATTTTATGGCTAAAGACAGAAGAGCAACGTGAGGGACCAATATCTCCACAAGATTTCAGCTTGATCAACTTGTCTTGAGTGGCCCTGATGGACATTCCTGTTTGAGCTTTGTTTCCTAAGCCTGTGGCAGAATATCAAGAAGTTGCTTAATCATATATGGCCATTTCCTTCCTATTAGAAAACACATCTGAATATTTAGTTAAGTTAAACTAAAGCACTCAGAACTCATGGCAACACCACAGGGTCAGCTAATCACATCAACATAATGGCTGAATTCTTGGATTCAGGAGAGAAGAGGATCGAGATTAGTTCCCCTCTTCAATACCTCCAGACCTTCTTTTCCACAGAATTGTTGATTTCTGTTTAGACTCACATGTATGTAAGGAACACTGAAATATCTTCAGGAAACTAAAACGCACCACCCAAATTGGAAAAATCCAACATCTACCCTCAGCTTCGGAAAGGCTAAGACACCGAAGCAGAACTTGCCAGTTGCCCTTCATTTCTCTTAACGCCACACAGGAAGACATGGAGCTATTGGTTAAAATGAAGCTTCCTGAAACATCTGACACCCTCACTCGTTGTGCTGGATTAATGAGACACTTGAAATGTAAGGAGCAGATTCTGTGTTTCTCTCATTATCTGTTTATGGCACTAATAAGAACCACTTTGTTCTGTTGTCAGCTTTCTATGGGGATACTTCTAAGGCTTTAGGAGTCCATAAATGCTTTATATCTTCTAGGTCCTGTTCTAAATGATGATGACCATTGTGTTCAAGCAGGGCCTATAGTATTGGGATTACAGTTATGACACATTACCGCATATTGAGTAAAAAATTAATTTCAGAAGAAAATTCCTTAAACACATACCAGGACCTTAGATTTCTCAGGAACTTTTGCCCAAAACAGACATCCAATGTGGCAAATGGCTTGTGCTATAACACTAAATTAGGAAACCTGGATGCCCGGGATCTCAGTCCATGTGCATGACCCAGGCTGAGGTACATGTACACGATTACACTTACTGCACTAATGGGCTTTTCTCTGTGATCATAAAGCATTTCACAGAAATTAAGTAATTAGAATAATATCCTCTGAAATGTTAGAATTTTCCAGTTTTCTAAATTATCTGTGCCAAAAAGCAAATTGAGAGAACAGGAGAACTGGAGGAGAAGATCAATCGTGGACTGTTGATTTTCTAGAAGCTTGCTGCGGATGGTTTTCCTAATGTAAACTTGGCTGTTCTTGTTTTAGGAGGATCTTGGAGCCTCCCTGACACTGGGAATGGCTCCTGTTCTCATCAGGGGAGCTCTGATCTTCACCATGAGCATCACTTCCTGGCTCCAATATAGATCCCTTGGCCTGGTAGCACAAATCTTTCACCCCATCAGCACAGGTTTTCTGGCTTCCACCACTGGCCTTTGGGCCTTCCGGGTGTAGATCCTCAATACAGACAAGCATGAGGCATTGGTATGGGCTCTAGGCCTCTGGATGGACTCATGGAGAACACTGCTTTGGGCTCTAACCCTTTAGCTGGACTTGTGTGGGACATTGCTATAGGATCTGGGCCCTTGGCTGGATTCTTTGGGCCTCCAGTGTGCAGTTAATCTCTTGCTCCTTTGTATTTGACTTTTTGGGTAACATCATAAAATAATCTGATAAACTATGTGTCCTATATTAAATCTATTTCCCTTGTAAGCCCTGACTACAACATGAAGTATAGATGGTTGCTGGCTGCTAGCTCTGTATAGCCCCATGCAATCACCTCCTCTGTACAATGCCATCCAAATTGTGCTGGATAAGGTAATGTACCCAGCCAAACAACTACATTTCCCAGGTTCCACTGTGACTGCACAGGTGACCAAATTCTGTTCAATGAGATATAAGAAGTTATCTTCTGGGGCTTCTGTCAAAGCTCCTTAAGTGGGGACTTAGCCAGCAACCCGTTTCTCCCTTTTCCTTAACAGGAATAGGGACATGATGGCTGGAACCACAGTAACAATCTTGTGACAATGAAGCAATTTTGAAGCTAGAAGCGTGTCAGGGATTCTAACAGAAAGAAATGAACTTAGGGCTACCAGGTTTGACTGGATGACCAGTTCTCACCCTTGGGAAGCTGATGATCTACTGGGGAAACATGTGGAGAAGCAACAGATACTTGCTGAGTTATCAGTAAGAGACACATCATCCCTGGGTTCAAAAGGTGTCTACTAAGCACCTACTGCAAACTCAGCCTACCAATACAATAACAAGTACATATCTCGACAACATGAGGGAAAGCAAATCAAAGGATGGAAAACAGAATCAATGGAGATGAAAATGAATGAATAAGAATTTCAGATGATAAGGATGAGGTGACAGTGAGTGACTGCTTGGGAGTATTTTCAATACGGTGACCCCAACAAGCCAGGAAGAGCTCGGAGAGAGAAGTTCCTGGTAGAAGGAAAAGCAAGTGCAAAGGTCCCAAGGCAGGAACAGGGTTAGAGCATTAGGGGATGGTGCTAATGACTCAGGCCTTGGCTGGTGGGAAGGGAGATGTTTGGCTGCAACCATGTCCTCCTCCTCTTCCTCTCCAGACTGGGGGCTTTCTCACCAGGACTGGAAGGAGTGGGCCTGTAGTTACATTACCTTATCCAGCACAATTTGGATGCCATTATACAGAAGGGGTGATTGGATGGGGCTATACAGAACTAGCAGCCACCTGGCTGCCCCCAATTATTCAGTGATAGCACTCAGTGGGTGCCAGTGCCACATATGCAATGTAGTTTCCTCCCCTGAGAAGCAACCAGATGAGACTCAGACAGAAACAGAAGAAACACTCCCTCCTTCCATATTAGAGGACAGTGCCTATCAGATACAGCTGTTTCAAGTAAGACCCAGCATTCACCCTGCTGAACAGCCACACTAAGCTCACCCAACCCATCCCAGTTCCCAGCCTGCCCAGAACCTCAGTTCAAAAGGATCAATCCCATATTCACTGCTGTGTTTGGATCTTAAGTGTCCCCAAAGCCCATGTGATAAAAGGCCCAGGCCTTAGAGCGGTGATCCCAGGAGGGCATGGGTCCTTTAAGAGGCAGGGCCTAGTGGGAGGTCTTATGGTCATAGGGGCGTGGCCTCCAGGGCATTATGGGACCTCAGCCCTCACTCCTCCTCATCTGTACTCTGGCCAGGAGGGAAGGAGGTGCTCCTCTAGAGCTCCTGCCCTGACATGGTGTCTTGTCACAGGCCCAACAGCAACCGGGCCAAGGGATCAAGGACTGACACTTCCAAAACTGTGACCAAAATAACCTTTTTTCTCTTATAAACTGATTATCTCAAAAACTCTGGCTTCTTCAGACGCACAGTTGCTCCGATTCCTACCACCTGGCAAGGGTTGCAGTGTCGATCGGAACACAGCTCTGGCAGCCTCTCCTCTCAAAGAAGGCCACCTGTGAAGGGTCAACAAGTCCTACTACTTCTTGCTTTTCTAGTCATTCAGCACATCTGTGCTATGGATTATGGGTGGCTCTGGAGGAACAGAGGAGGGTAAGAAAGACAAGGCAGTGGCTAACACCTGCTATGGGGAGAACAGTGAAGGGCCCATGGGCCCCATGTCCAGAAATAGCTCTCTTTTACCAGCTAAAGTGTAATGGTCAACAACAAAAATATTTATGGTTTTTATACTCAATTATGGAATGGACCTTAAAGAGGATAGGAGTTTTAAATAGAGACAGTGGAGTCATAAAGAGTCCAGTGGATCTTTGGAATTCATCCACTGAGGTATTCCTAATTTACTGGACACCTTGTGTGTTTGCACACATGTGCACATGTGCATGCTAATGCTAATGGAGACACACACACACACACACACACACACACACACACGACCTCGAAGAGATGCAGACAGCCCAGAGAGGCTTTTCCCCTTTGCCCTACTGCCCTTCAGACTGCTCCGTGACATACCAAGTTGCAGGCTGAGGAAAGTAAATTAATTTGCACCACCCTAATTTGCAATCAACACGTGAGGAAGAATGAAGCCAAAGTTTACATTTTTCACTACTTCTGTAAAATGGCTTGTTTGTAGCAAAAGTCAGTGTGTGAGAAGGTGCTTCTTTACTTACTGAGACTGCAGTAGCTCCTGCACCTCTCAAGCCCAATTATATGCAAATAACCAACACTACAAACCATTAAAATAGTGACTTGGCTTTCATTTGTACGTCACTCAAAGGGCCTTGCACTACATTCTAGATAAAATGATCCTTATTAAAATATGTCCCTGTGGGCTTCTATTTGCTAGTCACTTCATGCAAAGAAACATATTATTTGACTTAGTCATTAAGTAAATATTTATTCAATGCCTATTAGGTGCAAAGGTCTGGATTAGGGACTTAACTGTAAAGATAAATGCACATCTGAACAAATACATGGGCTATAAAATCACAAAGCAAAGCTGCAGAAACACTGTGTGGCCATGACACAGGAAGACTGCTTGCACCCAGGGAGACCAGAGGCAGGTTCAGCACCAGCCTGGGAAATGCATTCGGTTTGAATTTGGGGTTGGACATGCGGTGACAGACTGCTGAAAACACCTGGAAGGGAGGTAAAAGCCTGGCATGGGAGCAGGGGGACACTGAGCCATCATTTTTATGCACATGAGATAAACACAGGGAGTGGGAGGGGGGATAAATGGGAGGAAGCAATAGGAATTCAGCACAGAGGAACCTGCTGCTAACACTGGCCAGATTGACTGATTGACTGATTGACTGATTGATTGATTGCAGTGCTGGAGACTGAACCCAGCCTTATGCATGTGGCTTAAATGCTCTACCACCTGGCTTTGGCATCTAGAGTTGACAGTCCAGAGACACTGAACACTTACAAGCCAGGGAGATTGTGATCACTGCACTTAGGAGTGACGAAATCAAATGACTTCTCTGTTTCCTGTCACTCAGGTGTGTGCTCCACACGGGCTCACTGCCCACCCCATCCTGGAGGTGTTAGGGAGCTGGACTGCAGGCTCTCTACTCCAGGTACCGCCCGTGTCCCCAGTGTGTCCTGCATCCAGCTCTGTCCTGGGGAAGGCCTGGCTGCTCCCTGACCACACTGCCTGGTTCCCACATCACTCACCCTTTTACAGAAGAGCAGGGTTTGAAGACTCTTGTCCTGAACTGATGCTGTCCCTTCAGGCCCTGTGCTGCCCAGGTCCTCTCCCTGCTGTGACACATCTTGCTTTCTCCAGCCCAGTCTGACGCCCTTGCTGGGCTTGATACGAAAACGCTCTGGGTCATTTCGTTTGATGCTATATTTTATGGAATTTCATTTGGAACAAAAAAAAAAAACCTCAGAGGAGGCAGGACAATGAGCTGGAACATGAGCAGCCAGTGCTTTCATATAAGGCTGAGTTCTTCCTCCACCCTGGGTGGCTTCTCACAGTCTCCTGCCCGCTCATGGGCACTTGCTGCCTGACTTCAAGAAGGACCAGATGTCCCGCATGGAGAGTCCCAGGAAGGCCATTCAAAGCCAGCAGCACGCACAGACTCCTCTCATCCAAACTCGCGCCCACATAGATAAAAACCACAGTCAACACTGTGCCTCATAAATACATACACTTTTTAATGTAGAGAGACTATTTCACATCAGACTCCACCAAGAACATAACACTGTCTTGCTGAATAGCCAACAAATTGTTAAGTGGGGCTTATATCCCTATTGAAGTGATAAAGAACCACAAGTTCCAGCAAATTAACTGAACTTTAAAAATTAAAATAACTAAATAAATACAATTTTTACAGTCTAATCAGAACTTTTATTTGATCATTACACATTGTATACTGGTATCACATTATCATCTGTACCCCATAAATATGAACAATTAAAATAATTAAAAAACACACACAACGAATAAACCAAAAATAAAAACTGTGGCTTCTCTATTCTCTTCCCTAGTGGAGCATGATGAATACTGAGAAAGAAATGAATAGAACCCCCTTGAAGCAACCTCCACTTAGTTCCTCCAAAATCAAAGTTAGTGGGAAAAAATAAAAGTAGCATGTTAACAGAGGGTCTCTGTTTAAGTTGTCAGTGGTATTTCCAGATACGATTCCTCCTGTCTGTTCTAGGACAGAGGCTTGCTCTCTGGCACCGCCGTTATGTGACTCAGGAGGCTGTGCTGCAATCCTGTGCAGGGGGCCAAGCCTGTGTATTTGGGGGTCAGAACATCCCAGCTCTGCCACTTAGCAGAGTCACCCTGAGCAAGTAACTTAGACCTCCAACTCCCCATCAGTAAAATGGGGACAAAAAATTGGGGCTATCAAGAATTAAGCGAAATTATTACATCTAATACTATTTAACATACCCACATAACATATTTTATTTCTGCTAACATTCATGGGTCTAAATCATTGTATTTAATTATCTGTTTTCATCTCCTTAAGTAAAATATGTGTTTCCCTTGAGTTCTCCAAAAGGCAGAAGAAAAGATAAAGCCGGGGGAAACATGTAAACTCTATTTGATGAGTGAATGTTCTAAATGTTCACAGGCATCTCTGCCTTCTGCAACTATTAGAGTAATTTTTCCAACATCAAATCATGGAGTAAGATATCTTTTCACATCATACAATAACCATACAAAGATTTTTTTTTTACTCTTTTCATGTACTTTAAAGCCATTTCCACTCTTGTATTTTCCCATTTTAAAAAGTCAAATTTCTAACCTTAGCAATTTTCTTTGTAAGAGACAGCACCATATCACTAACAAAGTGACTTTAAAACTTAATTATATGTGCAATTGCATCAATTCAGTTTGGACAAATAATTATATGATCAATCATGCAGAAACATAAAATGTAACAGAAAGATCAAATGGATTATTCCTTTACTCTTTCCTTGGTCAAGCATTTTTTCATTTGTTGTTGGGTTTCTAGTGTTTTGGGTTTTTTCAACCTGTCACAAAACAAAGGGAAAGCAATCTAAATAAGAGTAGGTGTGTAGATAAATCTGTGACAGAGATTTCAGGACAGGGAAAATGAAAATATACTTGTTGGATATGAGTATGTTTTGGTAAAAGTGATAAAAAGTCAAAGCATTCTTTCCTCAGACCCTAGAGCATGGGAGACCATTAAATGTTTTGTTCTTTGAATGATCACAGTAACTTATCACTACAAAGAACAATGAAAATAATACAGCTGAGTAAAATTTTGTTGCCATATCCATGCAATCATTTTATCTTAGAATCTCAAGATAAGAGTTAACCATTCAGTGGAGATTTTATCCTTTCAGTTAGTGAGTACTTCTATTGTGCATAATTAACACAGAAGACTCAGACTCATGGATCAATGTATTAATTCAAAACAGCATGTGATTTATATGTTTCTTGACAAACAGGTAATAAACAAGCTCTTGAGAAGTTTAAACACACTCCCCACCAACAGAAAATAAAATCCAATTTGCACACAGAAAACTAAGTGTCAAGAAATTAGGTAATAATGAGAATCTCTGAACACATATGACTATGTGTGCACACATATACATGTGTATTTTATTACCTGATTTAGTGCCCCAAAGGGGCTGGCACAGTACATCTACTAAAAATAGAAGCCAAACAGTGATATAAGCTTAAATTTAAAACTCAAGAAAGAAAAATTAATTATTCTATACCTTAACACTTTTATGTTCTAATAACAATTATACACTCACTCTAGAATAAAGAATGAGTAGTCATAATTATTTTTCTAACAAAAACTGTATGATTGCCCTTGAGAACATCTTTATGATTTTTGATTGAGAAAGAGAATTACTTTTGCCAAAATGAGTTAGAGCTTCTACTATTCTTCCAGTGGTTTTTTTGCATTTCAAAATTGCCCTTGCCCTCATCCCACTTGATCTTCTCTTTGATGACTCAGTTATCCAACTCTACTAGATGCTCATTTGCTGATGGCTCTGCCTGATTCAAGCAGCTCCCCAATGTCACTTTCATGGACATCGTGAAACCCCATCCTTTGCACAATCTGCACTTCCTGTTTGCTAGCTGCACTGTAAGATGTCCTGAACAGCCCATTAGTGAAAGACAAAGAAGGTGGAAAGGCACAAGAGATGAAAGGTAGCAAAGGAGGGATGCTAAGCAGAGACTAATTGTACAAATGAGAAATTCATTACAAAATACACCAGTGACTTTTGATTTGCTCTGTAACCCTGAGACTGGGTGAATTTTCTAATACAAATTGGAAGACATACAGTGAAGAGCCAAGTTGCAGTGTTTAGAGAGCAAGAGGAATGGATCCCCTCCTCTACCTCAGCAAAGTCTCTGCTCCTGAGCCGACCCCCATCACCCCTCTCCCCATCAGCCCCACCATGGAAGTGCTCTGCTTTCTTGCCTTAAGCTATTCTGTCATGTTTGGCCTTGTTTCTTTTCATAGTTTTACAGTCCTATGTCTTATTGTTTTTAAGCTTTATTAGGAAAGTAGCCCAAGTGAGTGCCAGCCCTTACTGGGAACTTCAAACACCAAGGGATGCTGAATACATATACCAGGGCCCCTGGGAGAGCCCTGATGGAGGGAGAAAATGTGTGTTCCCTGTGAAGGAACCACAGAGGCTTCATATTTGTAGTCTCCATGATTTGGGAATGGGGATGGGACCTTCTGGGATCTGTGTGACTCTAGAACAAATGTCTTTGGACTTACTTCCACTGTAAAAATGGAGACAAGTGTCCCTAATTCCAAAACTATTTGGAATAATTATCTCTAAGGTAACGGACTCTCACATCTGATCTCAAATAGATACTTACAAATGTTCATTTTTCTTCTTCCCATATTTGGGAAAATGGCCTTCAATTCAACTTGCAAAAGCTAAAAGAGGATGTGCCATTTAAATAAAAAAGTGCTCTCTGATTAATTTTAAATCCTGTGTCCAAACTGTAAACTCTAAAAGATTGAAGACCACTAAGGGCTATAATGTCTCAAATTGCTCAAATTTTATTTTTTCATCCTGTTGTGAAGTGACTAACCAAGGTAATGTACAGGTACAAGTTCCCTATGATGAATGCTATTGTTATATATATCTAAAATGTACCAATAAAGTTAATCTAAACAAGAAAGGTCTCCTGTGATAACTATTCTGGAGCAGTGTTAGAGGGGGAAATACCTGCTGATAAACATAGGTAGGAAAATTATGTGTAAATGAAGACAAAATGTGCCTGACAAGAATCACAGAACCCAGTCATGGGCTGCAGGCACAAGAGAAAAGAGTGAGAATGGTATAGAAAGAACCCAAGGGAGGAAATGCCTTCTCTCACCACTCCATGAATCTCTGGTCCCTGAGGGCTTTTCTAGAATGCCCTTTTTTTTTTTTTTGTACCAGGGATTGAACTCGGGTCCTTGCACTTGCGCAGCAGGCAGTGAAACCACTGAGCTAAATCCTCAGCCCTAGAATATCCTTTTGACAATAGCTTACAGCAAGAGAGACATAGCTCTCAGGCATACAACAGAGTGTGCACTGGGAATATATAGGGAATGCTCAGTGAGTTCAGAGAGCCAGTAGTATCTTGTAGGTTCCATCGCTTGGCCAAAGTCATGGCCCAACATTTGCTAATTCCAGGGACCTTTGTGAATGTGTGTGAGTGAAGTAACATAGCTGCTTTATCACTATTGGGCACAAACAACCCCAAAACCTCAACCAGTAAGTCCTCTAGATGGAGGGTTAGCAATGCCTTTCCATATACAGTTAGCATTATATAAACACAGGGAAATTAAAATGCTGTGGTACCAAACACAAAACAAAACAAAACAAAAAAATTCATTTAACTAACAATTTGCTATGCTTTTAATTACACATAGAATGCATTGCTTAAATTTTTCTACCTTTGGTCACATTTTAGTGCTCTTCTGACTTACAAGCAGAGAGAAGATGGATTTGATGTTTTCCCAATAAACAGTGACATAAATACATAAATCCTGAAGTTCTGTGGGAATGTTAACAAGGTGATAGGGTAATACGGGAAACACTGTATGGAAGCAAGGCATTTAGAAATGCACTAGTGATCAGCAAGGTGATGTAGTAAAATGAGGATAATAAAAGACAATTAAGCATTAATTACAGAAACTATCAAAAATAATTGACTTCTACAAAGCACAGCACTCCTATTAAAAAAGAAACTGATGAATAATAAAATATATACAGTATTCCATCCTCTAGACATAATTATTCCAAGGCAGCAGTTAAATTTATAGAAAACTGTTAAGTTTCTTCTCTGATGCTTTACAACTGTGAACTGAAGACATTTTGATGGAGAATTGCCTCCCAAAATTCTTATGATTATTTAATATCTTAACCATAAACTCAAATATGTGTTTTATAAACAAAAAAATGTATTTTAACACTCTTAGGACACTGCCACATTTGTCATATTTCTGGTTCCCAAGGGACTGACTTTTGCTCCAGTTAGAAATGTCTAATTCTCCTGCAGTCCTGTCTGAGCAGTTTAATTGTAAGGAAAAAAATTAATTTTAATGCAAAAATAATATTCTGCAGAATGAGTAGCAGAATATATTTTACTAATAATTATCATGCCAAATTTTTTACGCTCTTTTGTTTCTTGGCCATTTAAGGAGGCAGACCATCGTCCCATAAAACCATTCCAGTGTCCTTATGGGAAGCATTACGTTCTTTAAAGGTATAAAAATCTCTCCTTTTGGCCTTTTTTACAGCACATTCGGAGAGTCCAGAGAATTCTCCCCATATAGGTGGCTGTGAATGTAAACTTGTCTACACTGTTCCTTGGAGCGGGGAGGCTGCAATGACAAATCTTTTTATATTGACAAAATGCTTTAATCACTGAAAAATGAAGATGGCTTTAGGCAAAACGAGCCAGTGTCTATCTCTCTACAAGATGGAAAGGATGAGGTGCATCACAGAACAGCAGCTTTCTAGCTGCCAGCCTCTGCTGAGGGAACTCTGCTGAGAGTTCACCAGGAAGCTCTGCCTCCTGAGACGGGTGAAGGATGAAAAGGACCAGCTGGCCCTACTGGGTCAGAAAGGTCTGTCAGCTGAAGCAGTGGGGCAGACAACAAAGAAGTCACTGAGGGGCTGTGGAGACTTACAGAAGATCAAAGCCCGCTGAGAGTCTCTTTCGGAGGGACACCCACCCTACATGTGGAACAAAGGGCTGTGCCTGTTCTACCTGGTGTATCTTGGCACCTAACGGGGGGAAGGCAGGTGTGTCTCTGCAAAGGAGACCAAACCCGGCCAGACGCATGAGTCACTCTTCTCAGGTGCTCAAAGAATTCCTGGTTGACTTGACTCTGCCGCAATAATTAAAACAAAAAGATTCTCAGACTGGCATGTGGCTTTCCCCCAGAAAGAGGATGTCAGTTACGACAGCTGTACCCTAATCAGAACAAAGTTCAGGGGGTTTTGTATGTTTTGTTCACTGTTACATTCTCAGTGTCTAAAACCTGCATAGAGTGCAATCAATAAATATTTTGCTGTTGAATGAACTTACAGAGAATAAGCCAAAATAAAAATAATGCCTTTTGTTCACTTGCTTATTTGCTATCTATTATCCAGGGTACTAATGCATAAGGTACCACAATCAAGATATTACAGTAAATGAAATATGAAAATGCATAGCAAAAACCCATAAACTTCTTCTTTTGATGGGCACTAGAGTTAACATGTGAGCAATCACTCTCCCCGCACACATCTTTAAATGTTTAGTGTGTTTAAACAATAATTATAAAATAAACATAGGTTGGTCTCTACTGTGATTTTGAGACTCAACTAGAAATTTCTGGTCATATGTAACTTCACACATTCTTAACTCTTGAAAGTAGTACTTCTGATGCTTCATTTAATATCACCATTTACAATTATTTTTTCTGTTTACTGAGAAAACCACTAGACCATATGGAGTAACTCAGGGATATCCTGCTGGGATATTGTGTTTTATCAGCAATATGCTAAGTGCTGCTATGCTTATAACAACTCCCAAACACTTTGCTTCCTATCAAAGGGCTTTAGACTACAGCCCTTTATTAAAAAGTCAAGCTTCTGTCACTGTGCCTTGATCCTTTCTTCTTTGCCTCCTTTCCCTCTTCTCTCCTTTGTACCTGCATGCAGGGACCCTCCCCCCAAAGGATCAGGGGCTCAGTGTAGCTGGGGAGGGGCAGATGCTGGTCCCAGAGTGGCCTGGGTAAGAGCTGTGGTCCTTCCAGATCTGAGGGCTTACTTGTTGGGCTTTGCTACCTGCTCTCGTACCTGGAGTCACAATGAACCAACCAGATACATTCTGGCTTGCTGCTCTGTTCCGCCAACTAAAACCCTCTTTTATGGGATGATCACATCCTATAGGTGTCACAGTTGGTGAAAAAGTGTGGTTATTAATTACTCAGGTCAGCCTGGGAGATGTATTGATCTTTCCTACTTCTGAGCTCCAGTGTTTCTTGCTCATATCACTCACTTGGCAATTAATCACACTTTGCCTTGAGACATCTGTGGTTTCACTTTTGCCATTTCCTTTAGCTCTCTGTTCCCAACTGACCAGTCCACTTGACCAGTCCACTTTATGTGCAAAGGAGTAGTAAATTAAGTGTCTCTGTTTCCCACAGACCTGTACAAACTGAGCCTCAAAATATTTTTGGATTGACCTATGGACTAGTAGCCTGAACAAAATGGTGTAGACTCCTTTCTGCCTGCTCCTCCCTGTGAAGCATAATGATAGGAAATACTGTGAGGGCGGTCAAAGGATGAGTCTGAAAGAGAGAGTAGTAAATTGGATGGGAACCCTGGGACTGGAGGACCTAAGCTTTTAAAAGATGTTTAGCCAGTAGGAGACAGCAACCTACTGGCATCTCCCAACCCACAAACTAAAGTAACAGGTGTAGCCCAGGTAGGCTCATTCCTTCTGCAAATTGAGAGTCCCAGCTCATCACCAGGTGAAGCAGAACTGGTAATAGGAACAGATTGATCACTCTACTGGAAATGTTCACCAGAAGAGGTACTCTGTTACAGCTGCAGGTTGTAGGATTCACTTTCCAAACTCAAAGACACCATGCAATGGGGAGCTCATCACAAGTACTGAGCCCAGGGAGGGCTCACCCTCCACCATGTCTTAGATACCACAGGGCACATGGGCACACCAAAAAGAGGGATCCTGCCACAGCAAGCATGAAACCCAAGAATCCCTGTTCATCCATGTCTTGCCTACTGGGTAGACCTCCCTCCCTACCTACAGGCATCCTAGGACCCAGCCTGCAGAAATGCTGGCCCTCCACAAGTAGCACAAGATAATCCAAGCAGACCAAAAGAGCACTAAAAAGAATACCCTTACTATAATAGAGATGGCAAGACATAAGACAAAATCACCACCCTACTAAGAATAGGGGGAATCGAATTTGAGTGATAATCAACTGATGGCAAAACTGAGATGACCAGATGTTGAAATGATGAGGCAAGGACTTTAAAGCTGTCATCAGAGGGATCTCATCTTATTAAAAACCTTCTGCACTGCAAGAGAAACCACCAACAGAGTTAAAAGACAAACTACAATATGGGAAAAAATTTTTAGCAGCTGTACCTCCGACAAAGGACTACTATCTAGAATATATAAAGAACTGAAAAAAATCAGAACCTCCAAATTTAAAGACCCAATTCAAAAATGACCATCTGAAATGAACAGACATTTCTCAGACAAAGAAGTAAAAGAGGGAATACATGAAAAAATGTTCAACATCACTGGTCATTTGAGAGATGCAGATGAAAACAACACTGAGATTCCATCTCACCCCAGAAAGAATGGCTGCTATCAAGAAATCAACAAATAACAAATGTTGGCAGGGTCGTGGGGAGAAAGGAACCCTTTTCCATCGTTGGTGGGAGTGCAGACTGGTGCAACCACTGTGGAAATCAGTATGGAGATACCTCAAAGAACTGACTAGAGGTCCCATTTGACCCAGCTATTCCTCTCCTGGATATCTTCCCAAAAGAATTAAAAGAATCATACCACAGCGATATATGTGCATCCATGTTTATGGTGGCACAGTTTGTAATAGCTAAAGCTTGGAAACAGCCCAAGTGCCCAGCAACTGGAAACTGGATAAAGAAGATGTCAGTTTTTTTTTTATATAAAATGGAGTACTACTCAGCCATAAAGAATGCTAAATGGATGCATATTGAGGCCATACTCTTAAGTGAGATAAATAGGACACATATGTGTAAATACTGAATAGTTTCTCTAGTGTGAGAAACTGAAAGTGTAAATAAGGATTAAAATGATTAAAATGAATAAGTGATAATGTGAAATAGGAAGAAAAGGTCCAAAGGGGTAGGGGAAGTGGGAGGGGAAGGGGAAAGGAAAGAAGGGAAAGGAAAAATTATGAGAAAAGGAAAAAAATCAAAACAAAGTTTTTGTAAATAGGGAAGGGTGGACAAAGAATGGGGAAAAAATAAGAACCAAGATACATCATGTACAGGTACAAGTACCCAATGATAAATGTAAAGGTATTGTACACCTAAAATGTACCAATAAAAGAATTTAAGGGAAAAAAAAAGCTGTCATCAGAAAAATACTTCAGCAACAAACAAGTGATACAAATCTCTTAAAACATGAAAAGCAAATCACTGCCAAAAAAGCTATAGGAGTGAGCAAAATGGAAAGCATGCAATTATAAATACTGTAGCAGAATATGAAAACTTACTGGATAGGCTCAAGAGTAAAAGTGGGGATGAAAGAGGATAGAATCTGTGAAGTAGAAGACATATCAATGGAATTTACTCAATCTCAGGGCCGGGGATGTAGCTCAGCAGTACAGTGCCTGCCTGGTGAGCTCAAGGCCCTGAGTTCAATTGCTGGTACCAAAAAAAGAAAGAAAGAAAGAAAAAAAAGACAGAATATACTCAATCTGAACAAAGAAAGAAAACAGACTGAAAAACAAGAAAAAGAAAAGAATAGGGACCCATGGAACAATATACAAAATATCTGTTTTTTAAAAAATTATCATCAGAGTAACAAAAGTGGAGAGGAAAATAAAAGTACTCAGAATAATAATAGCAATAAAATAAAAGTAATGTCTGAAAATTTCTCAAATTTGATGAAAGACATAAACCCACAGATTGAAGAAACTAAGTGAATTCCGAATAGGATAAACTCAAGGAAATACACACTAAGAAACATCATAATTAAAATTCTGAAAACCAAAGACAAAGAAAAAAATCTTGAAAGCAGCCAAAGGGAAAATATCTTACTTCTAGAGGAATGATGATCCTCGTGGAAGAAGACTTCTCATCAGGAACCACTGCAGCCAGGAAGAGGCATAAGATGTGTCATAAGCACTTAAGGAAAACTGTCAATTTTGGATTCTATATTTGGTGACGTATTTTCTTAGAAACAGTGGGAGAAATAAAGACATTTTCAAAGAAAGAAAAGAGACTTGGTGCTATCAAATCTATACTTAGAGGTTGGCTGAAGGAAGTTCTCAAAACAAAATAATAAAAGAAAGTTTGAAAAAATGAAATTCACAGAAAAAATGAGCATCAGGCTGAGTTAAAGTGAAGATTGAAGCAAAAATTATTACACCATCTGATGTTGTGCACACTGTCTGTAGAGGAAATTCATAAAGACTACATTTAAAAAGATAAAAGGCAAAGACATCCAACTCTTAAGATATTGATAGATTGAGAAAAGTTACATGCATTTATTGTAATACCTAGAGATCCCACTAAAAAACCTATACACAGAGAAATACATTAAACAAAATGGTACTACAAATAGGTCAACAGGGAATTATTATTTAAAATGTTCCAATAACTCACAGAAAAGAAAAAGAGGAAGAAGAAACTTTTAGAAAACAAATAATAAAATCAAAGACTTATGCCTAAACATATCAATAGTTACCTGAAGTATAAATGGTCTAAATTAACCAAAATAAAAAGCACAGATGTCAGAGTGGATAAAATAATACGATCCACTATGCTATCTCCAAAAATACTGACTTTGCATACAACACCACAGGTAGACTAAAAAGGATATAAAAGGAAATATCATGCCAAAACATCAATTTTTTAAATGCCAGGTGCACCAATCTGTCAAAATGAAATTCATTAATCTACATAACCAATAGGCACTAATGAAAAAGTAGAAAAATCATTTTATCATATTTAAGAAAAAGCAGAGGTGGCTATATTAATATCAGATAAAATAAACCTAAGAGCAGAGAAAAATACTAAGAGATAAACAATAGATATCATAAAACCATCATTCCACTGGGAAGGGAAAACAGTCTTAAAAGTATGTGTACCAAACAAAAGAGCCTTACAATCAACGAAGCAAAAACTGCAGAGCAGAAAATCCTAAGAAACAGACAAATCCATGAATATAACTAGGGACCTCAAAACTCCAATACTTTCAATATACTTTCAATATAGTTAGAATTGCCATGCACAAGGTAATTACCAATCAGCAAGGACAGAGAAGAAATGAGCAACACAACCAACCAACAAGATTTGATAGATACAGAACACAGAACATGCACCCAGACATATTCTGTGCCATACAACCAATTTAAAAGAATTAAAATTAAACAGAAGGCTTGGAGTGTGGCTGAGTAATACAGTGCTTGCCTAACACACACAAGGCACTGGATTTGACCTCCATCTTCCATCATGGAAAAAAAGAAAAGAAAAGCAAATCACACAGAATGTATTCTCTAGAGAATCAAACTGGAAGTCAATAGCACAGACACAATAGGACAATCTCCCTACACTTGGAAATCAAACAACACAGTGCTAAATACTTCTTGGTTTAAAGAAGAAATCTCAAGGGCAATTTTTAAAAAGCCATAGAACTTAATGAATATGAAAACATGACACATCAACATATGCATCATGCAGCTAAGGCAATGCTGAAAGGGAAATTTATAGTACTAAATGCTTACACTGAAAAAGACAGAAAGTCTTGAGTATTTGATGAGAAAATTTCCCATAAAATATTACCAAGTCAAATCTAGCAGTGTATAAACAGTTATTCCTAGGAGGCAAAGGCAACAAAGAAGGATATTCGTGGTAAAACTCTTCTGTTTTGACTGTGTTGCTGTCAATATCCTGGTTGCGATCCTGTGCTATGCTATGGTGCTGCAAGATGTTAGCTAGCACTGGTGGAATCCGGTTGAAAGGTGCACAGGGTCTCTGTGTATTGTTTGCTACAACTGCATGTTTAGTTAAAACACCTACAGATATAAAATGTAGTTAACTTCAATCATCAATTTGCACACAATCTTATGAAGGACTGAAAGTATCCTGACTGTTGCTATAACATTCCTGAAAACTAAAGTTTGAGATTGTTCTCTGTGATCTTAACTTTATAAAAAAACACAAAATGAATGCAGGATGAATAAAAATTAATTTTCAAAAAATTCACTGATTACTAGGTCTATGAGGCTAGACTGTAAATTATAAGAAACCAATGATCTAAGGAAAACATGTAAGCCAGGTATAGTGGTGCAGGCCTGTAAATCCCAGCATTCTCGGAGGCTGAGGCTGAGGCAGAGGATCACAAGTTTGAGCCCAGCCTGGGCAACTTAGCAACTTAGTGAGGGTCATTTCTCCAAAATGAATAAACAAACAAATAAGGCCGAGGATGTAGCTTAGTATGAAGTCCCTCAGTTCAATTCCCAGTACCACTATAAAGAACAAAAGATGCAAGGAAAGATGAAGGGCGGGATGGAGAAAAGAAGGGTAGGAGGGAGTAAGGAGGGAGAGAGGAAGGAAGGAGAAAGGGAGAGAGAGAGAACACACAGCTCAGAAGGGTGGTTGGAACAAGCATGTCATCACAGAAAGCAAAGAAAGTGAGCACAGCATCTCTTTCCAGGGAAGAAGTCTTTGCCAAATATACTATGAATACTCTGTTAGTAAGGAAGGCCTTTGCACCATGGAGACAGAAGCACACAGATGTGCTTGCTAGACTTCAAATATCCCACTCCTTCTCTCTCTCCTGAGGTGCAACAGGGAAACACAAGGTATTTAGAATCCCACAGTAAACCAGCAGGTGGAAATGGGAAAGCTAGGTTAGAATGATCATTGTATTCATTTCTGCCCTTCTCTCTTCCTTTGGGCCAGCCAGATCACAATCCTATATTCTTTCCTAAACCTTTGGTCCTTTCTCTGCTTAACAAAACACACTGGCATTCTGTTTTCACACATTAGTCTGAGGTAGGAGATTAGGGCTAGGGCAAACAAGACAACTCACTAGGCAGAAAGGGTCAAAGGTAATAAAAACCCATAGGTACAATGTGGGAAAAAATCTTCATCTGCTCTTCCTCAGACAAAGGTCTACTATCTCGAATCTATAAAGAACTTAAAAAGATCAGACCTCCCAAATTTA
>NW_004624749.1:4884164-4995790 GCF_000247695.1 Heterocephalus glaber
ATCATGTAAAGGTACAATTCCCAATGAGAAATGTAATTGTGTTGTATACCTACAATGTACCAATAAAATAATTTAATACAAAAAAAAAAAAAGTAAAAAAACCCCCACAGCTAACAGATTGAGTAAGATGCTGCCTAAAAAGGACATGCGCAGAACTTGGGACCCAAAATGAAGTCAGGCTTAAGGCTGAGCACTGTGGACCAATCAGAAAAGTGCTATTTTCAATCCCTTGTCTGAATCTGTTGCTGTTCACAGGACCAAACAGAAGATGCTATTTTTTAATCTTTCATTTGCATGTGGGCATAGCCAATCAAAAGACACTGTTCCTGATCCTTCAATTACATCTGTCAGGAAGCCAAGTGAGTCTTTCCACAGGACAGTTTAAGTCTAGCAGAACACCAAGTGAGTTTGCCTTATTTGCATGAAGGGGAAGCCAACCAGGAATTCTGGATACAAAAGATCCCTTTCCTTTATCCCATGGCTCTTGAGACGCTGTTCACCAGCATGCTCTTGCCCTGTAGAGTGTATCTCTTTTCTGCCTTCTATAAATGTGCCCCCTTCACTGCCTTTTCTGTTTGTTTCATCCAACTCCTTGTTCAGGACACCAAGAACCTGGAAAGAATCCCCCAGCACCCTCCATCTGGTAACAAGTCTTGTTAATTATGATTAGTTTAGTTGTACGAGTCCACTCTTAAGTGTTAGGTAGCAAAATCAGCACTTCTGAGCTCAAGGCTGTGACAAGGTCTCATTGAAACCAACCAACCACATATGGACTCCCGGAAGTGAGACTGGCCCTGGATGACACACAATCCCTCTATTTAAGGGGCCAGTATGATCCCTCCAAACCTACTAGTCATCATTCTGCCCAAACCACCAAATTAGACCTAGTGATTTGTTCCCTGAATTTATTAATATGATTATCATATGATGAATGGAAATATGCAAGGGATTTTTATTACATTCACTAGCAAATGAAATAATTTGGTATTTTATTTAAAGCAATATGAAAATTCAAGATTTAAAAATTATTATTATTATTATTATTATTATTTAAACACCAGACTTAGATTAGGACTTTTGTTGGTATGCTTTACTTATACCGAGCTTATCATACAGATGACCTTTCCAAGCCATTTCCTTCCTTCTCCATTAGGATTCCCACCTGGTCTCCAAACATCTCATGTTCAAGTGAACTGCCAGGGAAAAGCAACTTAGATGGTATTTTGTACTTAAAGATATTTTGATACTTTGTACTTAAAGATAAAGAATAACTTACAAGGGTATCATGCCCACTGATTAAAATTTATGCATGCCTAGAAGATCTTCTGTTGCTAGTGGCAAGAAAATGACCTTGAATTCAGAAATGATGGTCTTGAAAGAAGATAAAAGAGTGGCAGAGAGCATGATCAGTAAAATCAATATAGTTTTTTAAAAAGTTACTGATGAATCAAATCTTTATCATGATATTTATGTGGAAAATAAGTGATCATAATTTAAATAATTTCATTAAGATAAAAATGAAAATGGAGAAAAAATGGAAACAGATTAACAGCACTCTACGGAAAATTGATTACAGGAAGGAATTAGCTTAATGATGTTCCCTCAGGAACTTCATGAAAATTAATTCATGCTGGGCCAATTCTGATTAAAATATTTATATTCATAAACTGGAAGTCAAAATATCCTGTACTCCTCATGATATCACTGCATTCCTGGATTGCCCCACCCTGCTGTCTTAGGTTCTAATACTCCTTTTTCTTCCAATTCTCTCCTGAACTTTTTCTTTCCCCAGACCTTCACTTGTTTTTTTTCACATCTCATCTTTACACATAAATCCCAGTGTTCCATTCTCAGCCCACTTCTGCAATTCCCCCTCCTTCCTTTCTTCTCCTGATTTCCTCAGTCCTCCCTCAGCCTGTCATGCTGAAGGCTTCCACCCCTGCTTCTCGCCCCACCTTTTCTCCTAAGTTTCTAATACCAGCTGGACTCTTTCTACATGGATTGACAATCAATATGGTACCTTTCTCCATAATTTCTTGAACACATGGCTTTGCTGGTGCTCTCTCAAAGTGGTCTGTGATCTGACTATGTATATCTCTTCCAAACTCCACATTCAGTGACACCATTCTGGTTGTAGACTGAACAGGCTTACTGAGAGTGTTTACCATGGAAAATGGAAAACACCACAAAGCAGAGTTCTGTGGTCTCAGAGACAAAAGTACACCATCATGTATAAGGCACTATCTTTCCAAGTTATTCAGCCAAGATATCTGGAGTAAACTGGCACCTCACCAACCTTCATTCTCCGTGATGAACTAATCACCGAGTTATCTGTATTCTAACTCAAAATGTCTCTCATGTCTTCTGCTTTCTTTCTAGACTCAATGACACTGCCCTAACTCAAACTACTACCGACCAGTGTGTGTGCTGGTACTGCAAACTTCCTGATCTGCCCCCTTGACTTCCGTCTTGTCTTCCATTCCACACACAGCCACAGGTTCTCTTTCCTGAAATACAGCTTACAGTGTCTCCCACTTCCTAAGAAGCACCAAATCTTTAGCCACAAACTCTGTGCTCCTGGAACCCTAAAACATGCCCTTATACACATCTGCCTATGTCCTGTGCTTATGGTTCCTTAACCTCAGATGTCTTTACCCTCATTATCCTCTCTGGATCCTACTCAGCTGAGAAGCCCCTTTCCTGATGCCCCCAATATCAGCGAGCTACTCCTGCCTTTCTGCCCATACAACTCTTACACGCTTCACTATTGTGTCCTGGTTGTATGCTTCAGTGTCTCTTGTGTGCCAGTCTGGAGAGCAATTAGCTTCATTTCCATTAGTTTTTAAAACTTGACTTTGCCCTTAAGTGACAGAGATTCTATTTTCCTTTCAACCATGTATTTTTTTTCATTTTGCTTCCCTAACCCAATTTTAATTATCCCCAAACTATAAGCATTTATGAGTTAAGAATGCCTACTCTCTGTCACAATCATGCAAGATGAAAAGATATTTAACCACAGGCTGTGTGTTCCAAGTGCCTGCAATTTAAGCAAATCCCTCCCCCACTTTGGTTGACTCTATGATTAAAAAAGAAAATGATTTCATTAAAGATAATTTAGTTGACATTTTTGCTTTGGTAGAAGTTAGAGTTGAGATGGCTTTCACTGCCCTGGAATAATTTAGCATGTGGTAACATCCAGAACCACAAAGCAGAAATGCGGTCAACATGGGTGAGTCATGGGGAAAATGTGGCATGAGCCACCAGGAGGTGAGTCTGGCTTGTCCCCAAATACTTGTGGGAAGCGAGGCCAGCTTCTGGCTACATTCTGTTCTCTTCCTACTGCCCTCCTCCTTTCCACCTTTACCTCCTCTGCCTCTCTGTACCCACTCCTAACACAGCCAAAGCAGGAAGCACTACCTTCTTAGCTACAGAACATTCAAAATCCTCTCTACTAGCTACTGTGAAATATACAACTAGTTATTGTCAACCATAGTTAACCTACTGTGTTACGGAAAATCAGAAGTTAGGCCTCCCATACAACTGCATCCCAAACCATTAACCATCCTCTCTCTCTTCCTGTCCCTTTGCTCTCCCCAGCCTTGTGTGACCACTATTCTGCTCTCCACTTCCATGAGATGAACTTCTTTTGGCTTTCACATATAAGTGAAAACATGCAGTATTTGCCTCTTGCGCCTGACTCGCTTATTATTTATTAATGGAAAGTAATTATATTGAAAATCAGTACCATTTCTAACAGATCATGTAGATTCAGATTTTGAAAATCTACAAATACTTACTGATACAAATAATTTTGACATTTCTAAGTCTGAATATCATCATCATTTGTAATTAGGGTCTTCAAAATTTTACAGAAAATTATCACAATGGTACCACATATTTATATAATGTTTTCCTCCTAAGAAACACAAAATATTTACAGGTATTATCTACCTGAGTTTCAAGGCACTCTTTGTGCAGCTCTCTGGGTGCTGGATGAGAGGAAACACAACGTGGAGTTATGGTATACAAATACTATGCACCTGCTCTGGAGAGGTAGAGACTTTTTTTCATAAGGAAGAAAATGGCCAATGGCACAAGCATGAAAAGATGTGTGCACAGTTTTTACTTTTGGATGTATTCTATGGCTGACAATAACCTAGAGTTCTGAAGGAAGAATGTCCTCACCTTCTACACAGTACACATCTACCTATGATTCAGAGGCAGCCCTTCTCTCTCCTGTCTGCCATCCTTTTAAAATTTATATATTTATTGGTACATTTTAGGTATACAATACATTTATATTTATCATTGGGTGTTTGTACCTGAACATGATGCATCTTAGTTATTTTTCCCCCATTACCTGTGCGCCCTTCACCCCCTCCACCCTTCCCTATTTACATAGACTTTGTTTCCATTTTTTTTTTCTTTCTCTTAATTTTTCCTTTCCCTTCATTGTCCTCTCTTTCCTTCCTTTCCCCTTTCAAACAACCCTAGATCTCCCACAGCTTGAAAATCCCATTGGCTGATCCTAATGCTTTTCTGCAAACCATCTCTCTCCTTCACACCTCCTCTCCCTTTTGTCCTCCACCCTGCCCCCTTCCCCTCTTCTCCTTTCCTCCCTTTCCTCCCTTTATTACCAAACTTGGCTAACAATCAGTTCTCTATTTCATCATCCGCCATGCATTCACTTTGAGATCCTTCATCATCTGGCTGAGGTTCTTGCCACACTCTTTTTATTGCTCTCACCAAAGTCAGCAATGACCTTCTTTTTTGTCACAGGTGTGAGCCTTTTTCATAAATGTCAAGGCCTCTGACACTGTTCACCTGCTGCTGTCTTGACATCCTCCCTTTCTTCCACTTCCAAGACCCTATTGGCTTTTCCTTCCTCCTTCTGAATTGCTCCCCACTGGGATCCACCATGTACCACAGGAAGTCAGGGTTTCCAAGACAGAATTCTTAATCTCCTGCTCTAAATCCCCTTCCCAAAATGATTCAACAAGTGTTCTGTTGATTTAACAATCATATCTACGACTTCTGTCTCAAACACCTATTTCCAAGTGCTTCCTCAGCATTTCTGGGGACTTTGCATCATCAACCCAGCTTCTCCACACTCATGAGCTATGGACCTTGTACTTTCTAACCTTCCTAGGCATCTAAATCTGTAATATGAGAGTCAAAATATCATTTCCAGAGGTTTGCTGCATGATGAATGATTTTTAAATTACGCCAGGGATAGTTCAGTGAAGCTGCACCTGCCTGGCAAGCACAAGGTCCTGTGTTCGATCCCTGGTACTGAGAAAAAAGAAAAAAAAAATCTATGGGAAGTGGTGAGTGTATAAAGCAGTATATATCATTACCCCCCTATTACTCTAACCAGCTGGTTTTGTTACTAAGTCACAAGATCAAAGTTCCTAGTTTGTTCTCCCTTCACTTCCACAAGATGCCCAGTCTCCAGGTCCCATCACTTTCCTTTGCGACATCTCAAAGGTCCACGCTGCTCTCTCTAGCTCATTCTTCACTCTCTCATCCCAGGTCTCCACCCACTTAGTGCTGGCCTCTTCCAACAATGTCCTAATTGCAATCCTTTTTGCTATCTCCCACAATAATCTTCCTAAAACTTAACTTTGACCTCATCTCTTCCCATTTCCTAAACTAATTATGATTCCCACTATGCCCAGGAAAACATCCCAACTCTTCTGGCTGACTTTCAAATTCTTCACAATGTAACATTTTCTCTCCAGCTAAAATTACCTCCAACTAATCTAAAACTACAACCTGCCACTCCTAAATGTAAATATCTTCTATCCCGCAAGGCTGAAAGCTCCTTGCGTACATCTTAAACTTGTTTTCTGTAATTCACACTGTGCAGTTCATTGTTGACTGAGGGTGTAGAGTTTGATCTATCATGTACTGAAAGCTCTAAGCAGGGAAATGTGATCATAAAATATAATCGGAAAGTCATTTTAGATTAAATAATAACTCATCATCTCACCCACACTGGGGAGTAAGACCCAGGGCCAAAACAAAAAATGAGCAATCAAAGTCAATGTACTCCTCAGAGGTTTTGGCTCAGTATGAATGATCTAGGAACATACCCAGAGGTCTGACTCAAGAAGCTTTAGACTGGAAGGAAAAAAAGATTATGATTGATTTTCACCATCTAATCCACAAGCAGGAAACCAAAAGAATGTGATGTGTCTGTGTATTTTAAAGACAGAAAAAGCCTAAGTCAATCAACAGGTGAAACAACTCAGACTAGATCCCAGCAAGGCAAAGAAATCTCCCATCCCAGGCTGCCTGACCATCTGCCAGATGGCTGGTGGCTCCAATACATCTCCTGAGCACTGAATGAGTATATTGGGCATCACCCAAAATGTATCCTGAACTCTGGCACTGTGGTCAGTGACAGTCTAACACAGAGGGCACCTAGAGTGACCTTCCTAGGCTTGGAGACACAGGCTGGCTTCACAGTCTACTGCGAGATCCTCAAGGATGCAGGGAGATCAAAAGATCTATCCAGAAAAAAGATTTTGCCAGGAGCAAGTTTGAAAGGATTATTTTCATTCAGAGCAGCTAGTAGTGTTGGTTTAACTCTTGATTCAGGTAAGCTAGGCGATGTCCTTCCCTCTCTGGTCTACACAGGGGCAATTTTATGGGAATCATGGTTTGGTGGGGGGTGGGTTTCAAAAAACAAAGACAAAAGAATGACACCATGCCCGGAGTTCTGCAGAATATCAACATTCTCTGCTTTTCATTATGATGGTATTTTAATTTATTGGTTCATTCATTCAGCGCATGATCGACCCTGCGCAGTATGCTAAGATCTTACAGGTGCTGGGAATATGGAAATACACAGACACAGACACATTCAGTCCTTAATTTATTGAAGAGGCAGGGAATAAACCTGTAAACAAATAATTGCAGGTGATGCCTAATGATATGAAGAATTTATTACAGGTCAAAAAGAATGGAGAATGACTGAAGGTAATTAGGTACATTAAGTACAGTCAATTAAAAAACAGGGAGGAGGCAGGGAGGTGTTCCAAACCCCTCACCTAACTCATGGAGTTGGGAGTCACTCTAGCTGCAGACCCATGGCCAGTTCTGCCATGCTGCACTGCTTTTAATTGCTCTGTTAAACCCAGTGCCCTCCTGACCAAGCAGTGCCTCACCACTCATCTGAACACAGTATGCTTTTGACAGAGCTGATCTGACTAGAAGTGGACCCAACACAACACATGATACTTGCATTTTTTTCCTGATGTACCTTGCAAGATTTCCAGACCCTTAAGATTCTCACGACCCTTTGCTGCTTTATACCCAGTGTTCACTGTGCATAAAGTTGCTCTTCTTGGTCTTCTCTAGTAACACTTATCACTCACTGAGTCTAGGCCTGTGCTGGTCATCAATGCAAAGATGCACCTAAAAAGTATCTCGTTCAGGAGGCATTTGAGGTCCAGGCTAGAACAGAGCAAAAACAGATCCTCAGGGTTTCGACTGCTTTGAGGGTGTTTAAACAAGGTAGGGAACAGGAGCAGAAGAACAAATTGCTTTACTGTTTCGTTATCAAATAAGAATACTTCCAGAATATTCTTTATCCATGGGCTCAGCAATACACCTGAGACAGGGGATTGGACTTTATGCATATGACAAGAAAAGCCACTTAAAATAGACTCAAATTTCTCCTAACTGTGACGCGCCCAAATTTGCACAGTTTGTAATTTTAAGTTCGGTTACAGTGAAATAATTCTCTACCCAACTAGACTATATAAAACTCTACCACATAGACCCTAATTGCCTAATTCTAATTCTTAATGTTTTCCTCCTGTCAGGTAGTCTTCTGTTTTGTGCTTTTTGGTTTTCAAACAAGTTTTTTAATAGAAAACTGTGGCTACAGGGGCAGGTATCCTGTGTGTGCTGTGTCTCTGTAGCTACTGTTTTAATTCGCCTGTCTGCTTGGGAGCTGGCCTTTGGTGGTGGCCTGCTTTGGGGCACGGGTGTCTGTAGAGGGTTTCTCTTCTGAAACACAGGCCTTAATGAGCCATTTCAGTAATAAGAGCTGGGAGCCTGAGCACCTGAGAAGCCTCAAGCAGCAGAAAAGCTCATGAATTTCTGAAGCTGCCTTTTGAATTTGCATTTAAACATCACTCCCAAAGTAGAACAATTTCACCTGTGATTTTCTGAGCTGGCAGAGAAAGGGATTTTAGATGTTGAATGTGTACAAATTATGTTAATACAGTGGAGGTAAATGAAAGTCAAATGCATTGTCATGTAAAATGCACACATCTCCATGTCTTTTCTACCAAAGCTTATTTTTCCCCCTTAAGCAAAATGTGATGGAAAAAATATTTTAAATTAAGGGAATCTTTATAATTCCTATTTGATTAAAATTCTCCGATTATTCCTTGTCTTCCTGTTACCTAGACATTAGAAACCGTTACAAGAGGAGGGATTAGTTGGTGCCTGGTGACTTCATACCATAGATTGAAACCAATCTAATTTAACACCTGTGTGCTCATCAATAAGTGTACTCAAGCACAAAAGTGAGCAGTGTTGAGCAATTCTGACACTGACTGCATGACAACTGCAGATTCTGTATCCAAACATTCACAGACACAAAGCTAATTGCAGTGATGAAAAGCACACCACTAAAAGCATGAGTAATCACTGCCTCGATCCAAAGATAACCTGCTCTCCTTTCCTACAAGGGTTCGAGGCATTTTCTAAACCTATCTCTGCCCAACCTGACAACCTTTTGTCTCTCTGACCACTGAAAGACAGAAACCCTTTTTCACTACTACTCCTGCAGTAGTAAATGTTCCCTTCTGAGCATGGAGATTTTAGTTCACAGCTGAAAATAAAATAAATGCAAAAACTGACATTTGTCACCACACCATACAAATGAAAGGCTAATTAATGAGGTCTGTTTGAATCCCTTCTCCCCAATCTGCCCTCGGTATCCAGATACTGTAGATATGTTGCTTATCCCAATTGTGACCCACATAACAAACTACCAGGAAAAATGATAGTTTGAGAAACAAATCAAGATGCAACCCCCATGGAGTGTGACAAAGAGGAAACAGACTGCCAGGCTGAAAATCAAGGTCATGGCACTTAGGAATGGGCTTCCTGAAACACAGAGCTCCACTGCTAAAACAATATTAAGATCTTCCACATGAAATAACTACAATTATATGGACTAACCCAGAAGCCCACTGAACTGGAATACATCTGTTGTGTGGCAATCACATTTACCTGCTCATAGGCCAATATCAACTTGGTTTTGTGTTTCCCCGAGCTCTCTGGGTCCCTCCTTGACAGTCAATAGGCCAAAGAGCAATACTTGGCTGACTTGAAGGTGGAGTTCACTCCGTCCATGAATCAGTAACCTCTCATTTTAACACCAGTGAATTGGGGCAAAATTAGGTACTCTGAAATATCACACAAAGGAAAGAAAATCCAACAATCTATCAAAATTATTCAACTATCTGGACAAAACAATTTTACTCAGATAGAATATGTTTACTTGTGAAATACTAAGGATACCAAGCAGGTCTTCCAGTGTCAAATCTATTATTACCAACTTTCTATGCACAATCATGGAAATATATATATCGACTAATTGTCAGTAAGTCAAATCATTTCCTATGGCCTTTTGTTAATTAAGTGGAAGTAAAATGAAGTTTTTTAGAAAGTCGGGACTTCAACACATTCTGTTTCTTTAGTGTGTGTGTCCCTCGGCAGAAAACATTTGTATTTCCACGTTGCTGTACCAATGTTTGGAACCCAGTAGAGGAGATAGGGTGAGCAACACGTGAGCTTTAATAAGCAACAGCAACTGTGGACAGAGCCCATTCCACCAACATCTCTCCCCTCCTCTCATTTCTTTTTCCCCTGAGCCACCCTACTAAGTTTTGCATTGAGGAACATCTCATGAAATTCCTGAAAGGCTCAGCTATGGAGAGAGACAACCAAAACATGTTTTTAAAAGTTAAGAAACAGATTTTGAAGGCAGCATTTCCTGACAAGAAAGCCCAGGAAGGTGACAGATGCCCCAGCCATCCAGAGGCACAGCCTAGGAAGACCCTGAGTTCCTGATACCTGGCCAGCTCACCATGCTGCAAGGAGGAGGTTAACACCAGTGCTTATTCAAAATTACATTCCATTAGATATCGTGTATTTCTGGTGGGAATACTGCAGAAATGAAAAAGCATTTCCAATTAAATTAAATGAAATTTCCAATTAAGTCACAGAGAACTGTACTTCCATAAGAATCTGTTTTACTTCATCCTTTTATAAAAAGAAAAACTCATTTTTTTCTTTCTGGTCATAAGAGTTTTATGCAAAATTATTCATTTTGGCCTCTGGTTAAAATGCTTTGTGCTTTAGGTTTGGAGTTTAGAATCTAAGCTCCAAGAATGCAATACAATGGTATGGAATATCTCCTGTAGTTTATAGACATGTTTCCAGAAGGTTCTTAGTATTTATCAGGTTTGCAATTAGATCTATAACTCCCCCAAAAGAATAATAATGTCAATTCCAGATAGAGCCAAGGTTTTGCAAAAATTAAGAAATTTTTACTCCAGAAACTTACTTCTCTCACTAGCCCCTAATCTCTTCAACTCACACACTCACTTTTAAATTCACAAAGGAAATCTAGAAGACCCACAAAGAGAAGTCAACTCTGGTTCTCACTGGAAGGGGAATAGGCAGTAATTCATTAATCCTGCAGTGATGAAAACTTAACTTAAAATGCTTTACTCCGTTTCAGGTGTGCTGAGCTTCAGATGGGATGCTGTTACCAGAGAAGACACTTTCATGTGTACCCCTCTTTCACCTATTTTTCCCCCCAAAAGGGTGATATATACTTGATTTGAATTTTGCTAGCAAGCTTCTTTCCTGGAGTTCAAGAGATGGGATCTGAAATTATTCCACCTGGGAAGAAGAGGCAGCTGAAAGCCAATTTAATACAGTAGCATTGGTTTTTAAATATATGAGTGGCGCTGAGAGTGAGAGGGTGGGAGCCAAAGGAAATGGCCTTTGAACAAATGTGTGAACATCTGAATATACTCTAAAGCTAAACTTCCTGTCATAAAGAGTTTATAACATTAAACTGAGAGACCAGGGGATCTGTTTTGGAGATTTTAAAAAATAAGTTAGGCCCCTAAGTATCTTGGATAGCTTGAGGTTTTGCTTTTTTTTTCCTATTGGGGATCGAATTCGGGACCTTGCGCTTGTGACGCAGGCGCTGGAACCACTGAGCTAAATCCCCAGTCCTTGAGTATGTTTTTGCCTAAAGCCCAGGGGATAAATTTTACCACTGCGGTCTCCTCTGGTCCTATAGATCTAAGGGCATGGCTGGCTTGTCAGATGTCACAGCAGGAGCCCAGGACTGCTAGAGACTCACCATCTCTCCAAGGGGGCAGCAGGCAGTCCACACATCCCCCCAAGCCCTCACTCCTCTGCCACTGTGTAACTTGAAGCCTGCTTTGTCTGAGGTTGGAAGGGGTTTCCGATAGAGAAGAGAGCTGTGCAGCTAACTATAACCCTTGCCTCCTCCACCAGACCTCAGAGAGCCTATGTTTTCAAAAACAAGAGCAGGTCTGGAGTGCAGTAGCAGAAATTACATAAATGCCTATTTTTTAAAGAATCAGTATTGAACTTTGCAACCTTCCTTTTCTCTACTTTTGAGGAAAGGTAGTAGCTCAGCTCTGCTACCAAAACAAACAAGAATTAGAGGGGTCTTCATCTTCCTTTATGCTGGACAACTCTGATCCAACTTAGAAGAGAGTGTTATACCTTCAGGTATGGCTCAGAAGTCAGCTGAAGTTCAGCTCCACCTCCCTCCCACTCCTCCAGTCCTCACAGCTCTAAGATGCTGAGTTCTGCAGAGATCCTGGACATCTGGTCCACCCTTATCAGTGACGTACATCTCTTAGCCACAGTGCCCAAGTATTCCCTCAGCTCCAACCAGAGACTCCAGGAAGGGCAGCTCCTAACACCCCACCAGTCCATTCCAGAGCTGTCCAGTTCTAAAGAGGACTGAAAACTCTCATTTGAAGACCTAAAGCATAGCTGGGCATGGTGGTGCACACCTATAATCTTAGGACCTTGGGAGGCTGAGGCAGGAGATAGCAAGTTTGAGCCCAGTCTGGGTAACTTAGTCACTTAGTGAGACCCTGTCTCAAAATAAAAAATAGGCTAAGGATGTAGCTCAGCGTGAAGGCCCTGGATTCAATCTCAAAGGGAGAGAGAGGAGAGGAGAGGACAGCAGAAGAGAGGACTGGAGAGAGGAGGGGAGGGGAGGGTGGGGAGGGGAGGGGAGAAGCAAAGAGACAGAGAGACAAAGAGACCTAAGCCGAGAACTTTTACCTGGACAGTATAGTTCAAGCTCAAAGACAACTACACCGTCCACTCCTGGTGAGGTTCAGGAGCAGAATTACTATTAAGTTAGTGTCACTGCCCTTTTTTTTAACAAGATAATCTAAAATGTATACCTGAATATATGTTACTAGTTATGACTGCTCATAGACCTTGGATCCACAGGAACTACACATCTCAGCAGGATAAACATGTTTATGCATATGGGGTGGCTGTTGTAGAACTAGAGTCCCGGCAGAAACTAAGAAATCCTATTAGCTCTTTACAGAAAAAAATATTTTTAAAATGCTCCATCATGGTTTTAATAATATTTCCAATGTCAAAATCACTTATTATTTAGTAAAAATTCCAAAGTATCAGCAAGTAGCATACAAAAGTGGGTCATTATTAACTTCTCTCTAACCACACAGGCTCTGCAGCTGATACAACAGACAGAAAATCAGGACACCATCCTCTCCCTGGACAAACACAAGGTGTCATGTGGATGCACCAGGGAAAAGGGGCACGTAGGCTACAGTCTGAACTTTTGTCCCCCATTTCTCCCCCAAACCTAACCCCCCAAGAGATGGTTGTATTAGGTAGTATCAGCTACTTTGGGAGCTGATTAGAGTCAGGGTGAACCCTCCACAGATGCATTAGGGTTCTGACAAGAGAGGTCCCAAATAGCTTCCTGGCCCTTTCACCTTGCAAGGACACAGCAAGAAGACAGAAGACAGCATCTATAAGAAACAGGTCCTCACTGCACACTGAATCTGTTAGCACCTTCATCTTGGACTCCCATCCTCCAAGACTGTGAGAAGCAAATGTACATGGCTCACACACCACCCAGTTTATGGTATTTTTGTTACAGCAGACCAAACAGATCAAACCAGCAATTCACAAGAACCAGGGCAACTCCGGAAGGGCTCTCCTGCAGAAAAAAAAGGCTGCAGCAAATGAATATGATTCATTTCTGTCCAAACCCTGGAAGAGTCTAAATAGGGGATTTAAAAAAATAGACACATTTGTGTTCCCCATTTGTACCCTTAAAAACGAGGACTGGAAAGAAGTTGTTCTCATATTACCTAGGGACCCTGAAGTGCTTTGCACAGAGGAGGCATTCCACTTACATTTATATGAATTAGAGGGTATTTTTTTCAAGGAAAAAGTCTGTGCTTTTAAAGAACAATAATAAAGGATCTGATCACAAGCTCAGAGAAGCTATGGATTTGAGCCTGCATGGGAAGATTTAGTTCAGCAAAGATTCCTAGACCATGAAGAGGGAATATTTGGCATCCATTAAGAGGAAAATTAACAGCCTCCCCTTTTTATAAGTTTCTTTTTTTCTTTATTCCATTCTTTACCTCACACTGTAGCATTCTACCATCTCTATATTCAACATGCCTTTTCTGCTGCAAATCCACTATCTGAACTCTCAGTATCAGTAAGAAGTTGAATCCCATAAAACACAAGCAATGTAGATAAGCAAACACTGCTCCGAGTCTCTTGCCGACTGTATTTCTCGCTCTCTATGGTTTTCAACTACACTTCTTAGCATAATCACGTGTCCTTAATTAAATCTAAGTTACCAGCCAATTTTTTTAAAATGTGAACACTCATGACAATGTCCTTGGGTTTATAGCACCATTATTATTATGGCAAGCTATTCAACCTCAGCTATTGCTTGACTTGAGTTAATAGAGGATTCTGAGTTTCATATTCATGGTAACAGCATCACTTATGGAAATAAATGTTGTGCTACATATTTGCTTTTCCCTGGCTGTTCGGCAATCATGGCTCAGCCCTGAGGGCTGTCTGGCACACGTGGCCCTGGTGCCAGGACAGATGACATGCTGTCAATGAGTCAATGTTTTCTTCCCTCTAAGTGCAGATATAATGACATTCTGGCATGCATGTGTGAGAGGTGGCAATTAGAGACAGGGCTCATCTCCGGAACAACTCTACCGGAAGGACACGAAAGGCAATGATTTCTCTTTCCCACTACGTAGCAATTTTTAGATTTCAAAGGGATAATAGATACACCCTATGAAAGGATTTGATTTGTGGCAATTGCTTTTCTTGTCCTGATTCTATGAATGTCAGGATTGTTGGCCATAAGCACAGGGCGAGGTATTTTCTTCTTATTTAGTACTCCCTGGGCAGGGCTTATCTCTATCAATTTTCCTTATCCAGATCGATTCTATCAAAATTACGTGTCTTTCAGTCACTGCATGTTATTTAACCAAAATATCTTTGACATAACATGCTTTTATAGTCACTCTAAGGCACCTTTAAGTCACAGAGTTATTTTTAAATATGAGTTGTTTCTGATAGAAGTAACTCAAGTTCATTTTTAAAACAAACTGGAAAAGAACTTAATAACCCATAATGCCACCAATCAAGATAATCTCTGGTAACAGACTGTATGTTTATAAAATCCGTGTCATCCTCTGTATACTATTTTTTGTACTTATTTTTCAGTTAACAGATCGTGAACATTTTCACCTGGCATTAACTCCTTTGTAAATCATGTTTTAATGTCATATAGACCATAGAGATTTTTCCCAATGCCTTGATGTGCTAAGTGAAATCAGGATACATGTTACTTCCTGTGCACAATCTTTCAAATTTCTTCACTCATAATCCAAAATGCTCTTTTGAAAATTAGCAATTTAAACTTCTAGAATGATACTAGGAGATGTTTGCTTTGTAAGCCTCTGTAGTTTTTCAATTTTTGCCAGTTTGATAGGTAACATGTTATGAAAATGATACTTTTGGGCTGGGGATTTAGCTCAGTGGTTCCGCCACCTGCCTCACAAGTACAATGTCCCAGGCAACAAAAAAAAGAAAATGGTACTTTCACTGGCACCTTTAGGCTCATTTTTCCATTTTTTTGGGGGGGGGCAAATTATTTGCAAATTCTCTACTCCAGATCCTTCCCCATTTCTCTTTCACAGCAATATTTTTATCTATTTTTTTCTAATTGACATTTAAGAGTTTGTTCTAAGGAGATTATCAGTTTCCATTTTTTCCCCCAGTATGTTATTTGCCTTTAATTTGAAACCAACTTTAAAAAACTCAAATAAATAGGAAATTACATCTATGTCAATTGTTATATGAACTTTAAGGTCTCAGTGGAAATCACTCCACTTATAATAATAACCAGATATATTTTGTGTTCTGAATTTTTCCAGTGACTCTTTATAACTAGCCTCTTCTACAAAAATGAGCCTCCAGCTGCTAACTAGAGGAAGATACATCGTGGCAGTTCTTTCCATTGTGTTTCTTCCTGTTCAGGATACCAGGACATGCAATGCTGCACTAGGGTCTTCCTCAAACCAGAGAAGCCTCACACATGTGAGCAAAGGCAGTATGGGCCTGGAAGCACCAAAGTGACAGACCCAGAAGGAGATAAACATAAGCAAAAAAGTGCAACCCAGCCTAGGCAACCATAGATGCTCCCTGGGTCCCTGAGTCTCCTTCTGACATGCTAACTACTGTAAATACTCCTTATGGCTCTCCCAGTCCAACTTCCCACACACTATGGACCCAGGATATTTTTACGAGAAATCTGCAATCCAATCAAAACAAAACAAAACACCATTTTAAACATGGTGCATTTCACTCATAATGAAACTGAAAATGAGATGATCAAAAAGACAACTCAGATTGGAAAGAATATGGAAAACGAGAAAAGCAGGGAAAACATTTTCAAATAAAAGATAGAAGAGGATTTGACAGCGGAGGAACCTGGGAATATTCTCTGTTTATGAATTACAGGTTCACTTTCAATTGCCCAGGTAACTGCCATATAAAGGTTACCTTATAAAGGTTACATAATCTCCATCACAACATGGAAGTGCTCAGGAGTTCATCATAGGATAATCTACAAATAGTCCAATAAAGACAAAAATCTCAGTTCCTTAAGAATTATTCATAGGTGGTTGATCAGAACTCGATCACAAGATCTGAAATATATTCAATGAAATCTAGATTATGCTTAACCACAAGAGCCTGGCACAAATGTGTGATTAATTTAGCTTTCCTTGAAGAAGATGGCTCCTTCCAGCTGTCAGTCACCATCTACCCTAATGGCAGAGGACACAGAGCTGAATGGAGAGCCCCCTCTGCTTTGTCCATTTGCTCCATTCTGCTCTGAATGGTTTACAACTTTTCAATCATTTCCATAGGAGATGATCCTCATGTATCTCAATCCTTTCTCTGGGTCTTTTCCTTCATGTTCAATGATAAAATTCATTTTTTGTGGATTACTTGGAAATTACTTTCTAATGTCTTTGTTGTTAGGATTACTATTATGATTTTTGGTATATGCTGGAACAGTATCAAGTACATGACAATATCTCTGCTGTCCAGGCAGAGACTTGACTTTCAAGGGTCTGGAGGTCACCATCTGGCAGGAGAGTCTGAACAGCAACAGGATCTGTTTCTCCTATCTCCTGACTTCAAAGGGCCAGGAGGCCAAAAGAATAATTATTTGGGAAATTCAGGTGAGCAAAATTCATTTTTCCCTGAATCCTCTCATCATGAGATTTAGACCAGGTTACTCAATTCTACATTGGTTTGAGTTTAATTAAAATAAGAAAGGGGAACATCCTCCTGCCAGGAATGAAGTTTCCAGCAGGGTGAGGGCTCTGCAATACCACCACCACATTATCTCTGAAAAGTGCCAGCAGAGCATGACCATTCATCTAAATAACATTACTTTTAATTTCACTCATTTTTGGAACAAATTCACCTCAAAAAGCTTATAAAACAAAGCTTCATAACCATGAGAAAGAATAGCTCTTTTTTATACAAAATGAAACAAAATATAAACATATTTTGTCCCAAATTGTAAGAGCATTGTTTTTGCCTCTTTCCATCTTTTAATTTTTTAATTTTACAATGTAGTAGAAAAGGTCTTTAATATTTAAAATGCCAAGTTCCAAGTGTTAAACTGACAGAGGCTGGAACGGAAATAAAGTGGAGACCAATCAAATGTAGAGTGTATATAAGATTGATGTATGAGTATCAATCTCTTCCAGCGAAACAGTTCACTGATTTCTCTTACAAAAGGAATCTATGAAGCTTTAAATTTGGTCCTGAGTAGAAAATTTTAATAATGAAAGAGATTATCTTCACTCAGTTTCCATTTCCAGTTTCACACAAAGTCTTTATTTCAGTATGCTATGAAATATCCAGAGAAAATAAATATGACCCCCTTTTGTGGAGGCTGGGACTAAACACAAGGTTGCTTAAGAAACAACCTGAAGGATTATCTAAATGTGTTTTGCTTTTTTGGGTAACGTGCATGATGGTAAATATGCTATAGTTCTATGGATGTAAAAATAACAGAAAAGAAATGGAAAGAGGTATATTAATAAATTACAGACCTACAAACAAAATAGTAGATTAATACCATCTGTTCTGGGCCCATCCAATCCAGCTCTGCCCACCCCACCAACTCCCAGCCCATCAGAAGGATCTAGTTAATTCACGGGAACTGCTTGCTGCCTGAGATTCTTGCCAGAACACTTAGCAGCCCCCTCGTTTGCTAGGTGATTTTATAGGTCTCTGGTGCTGTGCAGAGGTAGGACAGCTTGCAGAGTGTGAGGAGGAGAGATAAAACCACCCTGCTGTGTAGATTTAGTCCATTTGCACTGGCTCTCAGACAGAAAACAAACTGCAACCTCTCACAAAGGGGCCCCTTTCTGCACTTGCAAGCCTGAAAAATGCAGGCAAAAATGAGTAAATCAGGCAACTTCACATCAAGAGGAAGAAAAAAATGGCTACCACTCCAACAGCTGCTCTCATAATTAAGAGCAGATTTCATCCCTGAGCTCTTGCTGGTTATGTCCGCAGCAAAACAAATACACAGATGTGAGGCATTTACATACTGGAAATTTTATACTGAGTAACCAAACCAAATTTACCTTTTGTGCTTTAAAATATTCCCTTAAAAATATCACCCATTCGGTGAAAAAGTATAAGGTGATGTCCAAATCTAAGTACTACTATATTTCTGTCATCATCTTGCAAGTAAATTTATTTTGGCATTCTACCAAATTTGCTCTCTTTTTACATATTCAGAATTACCATGTGCCGCCATGGACACAACCTCTTTGCAATAATAAAAATGTGCTACCCATTTCTTTTACTCATAAAATCTACTAAATTTATTGCTGCCTCATTTATCCACACTTTAAATGGCTGCATGACACATGCAATAAAAGGAATCACATTTGACCTTTGTAAAGGTAAATTGGTGTGACGTTAAATCAGAGAAATAAAATTAATGAAATGGTAAAATTATGATAAAAAGTGATAGGTAAGGGTAAGTTGATGGAAGGCTACCCCACTGCTATAACAGCGATCTGCAATTCACACAACATGGACAAATCTCAAAGAAAATGCTGAAGAAAAGGAGCCAAGATGATAAAGTCCAAAAATGCCCAGAAATAATTTTGCTGTACCCAGAAGGGTTCTTCTAAAAGTGTGGTCAGGCTCCAGTTTTTGATCTGGGTGACAGGTACACAAGTGTGCTCAGTATGTAAAAATTCTTGATGTTGTGCACTTAGAATAACTTTCTATGTGTAAATTATACTTCCTAGGAAGTCCAAAGGTAGGTAAGGCATGCACTAGATTCCATGGTTCGCAGTGTCAGTCTGAAGCTCTTACTTATCCCATTCAGCCACAACCTTCTCACATGGCACAATCCATCCTATGTTCACCAATCTTCATGGCTCTGTGACAACAGTGTTCTTGTTAACAATGTGCATCAAGTCCTAAGTTTCAATTTCTAAATGACAAACTGACTTTCTTCCCCAAAGGTGTGAATGTTAAATAATTTTTTATTGTGAACTGCATTATCACTAGTATAATTTAAAACAAAGAAGCAATTTTAAAACTGTAATTTTCAGTAAAATGAGGCTCAGTGCCTTTTGAAATGATTTACTATTCTGTTTTACCTATGGAACAATAAGACATACAGAAGCTCACAGATGTAAATAAGCTGATCTAAAAGTAGAAAATGCAAAATAATGCCTACTCAAGTTGGCCTGGTATTTCCTAACACCCAAATGCCTAATATTACGTGTTAATAAAAAGAAGAATTTGGGAGAGAAATGTTAATACCCTGATTTAATCACTATACATTGTATACATGACATATGAATTATGACACTTATACATCATATATTTATACAATTAAAATAAAAAAATTAAAAGAAAACAGATTTAAAACACTCCCTCCACCAATCTATCCAACTGCAGCACAGGTAAATTAACTAGAAGTTGAAAGAGTGGCATTCTCATTTTGAACTGTACTTTCCCAGGCTGAAATCAAAATCATGCTGTTGAGGAACCACTAAGCCATGAGATGACCTGGAGACTTAAACTTAGGACACAAGTTGTGGTTGTTGGTGACCAGGGTGGCAATAAAACATGCCGTGTGTCCTGCACATTCTTCCATCCCAGTGAGGTCTTTGGTGAACTAAAAGGCTGATAGTTACAAACATAATCACACACACTTTGCTTTAAGTGGCTTCACAGCTGTGCTTCTCAATTGGCAACCATCAGTGCATGCGCCTGGGGTCAAAGGCATAAAGAGACTTCCTTTATTCTCAGAGGAGGGTCTCTCTGACCTCTCCTTTTATGTTTGTTCATCTATTTCAAAATTGTTGCAAAGGCCAAAGCCTCCTGATAGCTTGATTTTATGCATTCATTAATGTTTAAACCATTAAACCTAAAAGAAAGAAGGATGGAGAACTTTATGTATAGACCTTCCCATCACCTATGTTGGGTCTTCATTAACAAGAGAAAGTCCTAGAGAACCCATATCTAGCACAATGAAACACTCCACAGCCTGGTGTTTGTTGGGAGTGAACTGAAGTAGGTGTATACTAGGTCTCACTTTCATCTGCAATAATTCCAGAAATGGATGGCCATACTTGGAGATGGTGTGCTGAGCTGATGTTCATTTAGATCCATCCACAGACCCTCCCATTAATACCAGTTTGAGATCTAGTTGGGGACTCAGGTTCGTTCAGGACTCATTTACTTTTGATTTATTCTCAACTGTAGCTGGAATAAGCAGTGACTTAGACTTTTGCTTATGCCTGACAATTGGCATTTGTTTTAAAGAACCCCTTTCTTGCTAGAATTTGAGGAAAGTCTTAATGAAATTATAAGATTTCCAATTTCTATTCACTCTTAAAGTTGAAATCAATTCCAATTCTCTTTCTACCAATTATCTGCTACCTCAAACAAATTTTTTATCCATGAGCTCATGCTTGCAATACTCATATGTTTTAAAAATGTATTCTCTGGTGTTTAAGAACTTAATGTTCAGCCAGAAATCTGACAAGATGTAAGTTGTAAAGTATATTATTTTCTCAATCTCCAGCCTGGGATAATGCCTGCTTATAAAACACTATGAACCCTTTAGGAACAGAACTGTTGTGTGATTTCTTTAAAGTTTTTAATATTTAATTCAACATTAATTTGTGAAATACCTGCAGGTTAAGCACCAGATTCAGCACAGAGGATGTAAGATGAGTAAGGCACGTGCCAATGCTCCAGGAGCTCACAGACCAATAAAAGAGGCAGCTATGTGAATGTAATGAAAATATAATTGGATGGATGGATGGATGGGCATTTGGATGGAAAGATGAGCCAGGAAATGAGTTGGAGGAGGGTATGAGGAAACATAAACAGCAACTCATTGTAAAACAGATTTTGCAGAGAAGATGGCACAGAAGGTCTGGTTTGCTTTGATGGGTCTAGGGTGAGTGGACACAGATTTTTGGGATGGAGAAATTCACAATAAAAGCATAGAGTCATGATAATACATGTGTTAGAGGGACAATAGTTAAGTTCTGAATATACCTGCCACCCTGTCCTAAGGATAAAGAAGAGGGTCAAGTTGGTGGTAGATTTTGGTCCTGTCTACTGGCCCCAAGACTCTAGATTCTTACCTAATAAGGTAGTATTTTCTAGCATACACTTCCTAGAGTCCTTGTTCTGTAGGTTGCTTTGGAAAAAAAAATTTTTTTTTTGCATATTTGGGAAATGCCACATCATATAGTTTCTGTTCAGAGATTCATGATATGCACTTGTATCAGAAGGGCTAAGAAACCTAGCAGTAATGAAACCAGTTTATTGTGAATGCCTGTTTTCATAAAACTATTGCCATCTCTCAAAACCAGTGGTCTGGGAGATACTTGAAAGCTGTTCTTCTAGGAAAGGGGGAAACAAAAAGAGCAGTTGGGATATGAAAGTAGTATGATCTGATTTATTTTTTCCTTCTCCTTAGGATAGAAATCTATTTTCTTAGTAATCTGTGTCTGGTAGTGACATGGAGATTAAGAGATTAATGGCAAGTAGGCAAGTGGAAATGAAATACAGGAGGGAGGGATCCAACTCAATAGACTTTTAAGAGAAAATGAGAAAGAATTAATGATGGACAGAGGTGGGATGACGGGAACACAGTGAATGAGAAAGGCTTCAGAGGCTTGAGCCTAGTGGACAGGCCAAAGGCCCTCCATTACCCACAATGCAGCATTTTGGAGGAGAGGCATACTCTGCAGAAAAGGCAATACTGTCAGGGCTGGTCTTTTTAAAGTATGGGATATCTGCAGAAACATCCTTTAGACACATTCAGAAGCAGTTAGAAATAGGGTTCCTCAGCATAGAAGGAAAATCAGGACTGGAAATAAACACTGCAATCATAAAGACTTTACAGAATGCCACAGGGATGGATAAAGTCCTTCTGGGAAAACACAGGGCAAAAGAACACAGAATCCCAAATGCCAACATTTCCATGTGTAAAATACAAAATCAACTTATCAGGTTTATGGATATGTAACATTCTTTGATATGGTCAGCCTAGGTTCTCTTGTACATAATCCAGAACAGAATATAGTACTGAACCTCATAATGCTTTATATTTTTTTTAAGTATTGACTAATGGTACACAGTGTAAAGCAATCAAAAATTCTGGAACAGAAAGGGGTCTAATTAAATACATCTGAGGGCCAGAGGGATTCAGAGAATTGACTAAAGCCTTGCAGCCAGTCTTGTTTGCATCTAGTCTAAAAATGATGGAAGGAAAGGAAGAAGGAAGATAAATAAATGAGCTTTAGTCTAGAAAGGAGCCCAAGGAGTCTATCTGTGAGTTTTAATAAAAAACATATTTTTTATCCTATGAAAAAAGAAGGTTGAAAATTAGTTCAAAATAGGATATTCCCTTTCATTTTACTTGTTTCTAAGGCACTTGAGAATGCCAAAGGGGGAAAAAATACATGTAATTCACTTGAAAGGTAAGATCATTAACAGGTATTAGCAAAAGCATTTTGCTGGTTTCCCGTGTTCCCTTTTTAATTGCTCTATGAGAGCATTAACAATATGAGCTGATTTCTTCCTGAAGTACTTGAATTATGTATTACCAGAATTAGGAATTGGCCTGTATTCTTGCAAGGGTGGCCAAGAAAAGCAAAGTCCTGACCATGGTCTTTTCATCCTACACAGCCACTCAGCAAATACTACCAAGTGCCTACCAGGGCTCAGAGATGCTCAGAAAGGAAGGGACAAGAGCATGCTCAGACCTGAGCTCAAAGAGGACTCCAGTGGCTGCCACTTAATTGCATGTACTTTCAATTGACTAGTGTGAAGTCCTTGAACGTGTTGGTACATAATACTTACAATCCTGTGTTAAATCTAATGGGATTTACAGGTCTCTTGGGTGAGGAAGCCCTGAAGAATTAAGAAATGTTGTTGCACTACAACTGAAGTGCTGTGTTATGTAACACTACTGAATTTAAAAATGTTTAAGGTGGTAAATTCTATGCTAGGTGGGTTTATTTCACCACAATTTAAATTTTTTAAATTAATTGTGAAATTAAATTATCTTTAAACAGCTTACATTTGTCCATAAAATATTTGTTCTATATTCTGCAGGGACTGTGGACCTGACAGTTTTTGAGCTAAGAAAGACTGAAACTGGATCTTCAAGATGATGAATCAGATCCTACTGCTTGGGGTTTATGAAAGAGAAACCCACCAGATGGATATGCAAAAGTTAGAAAAAGTAGCAGGAAAGGGAATGATCTCAATAGGATAAATGTGAAAGACTGTTGAGAAGAGTAATGCACAAGGTGTGGACACAGAAACAAATCTGAGATCACGGAACATGAAATCTCAGAGATCATGGCAGTTGTCATTATGGCCAACTTGAGTTTAAATAAAAATAATTTAAAGGAATGGGTTGGAAAAAGGAAGCTACAGTTTGGATATTATTTAACCAGTAGGCCCCAGACACCAATCTGTGGTATGTGTCAGACACATGACCAGGAACTCAGAAGAACCCCCCTAAGAGAGTCCAACCCTGACACAACCAGCCGAGTGGTTGGGTTTCCTTCCTAAGGTCACCCTGCCCACATGTTTTTACACAGTCTTTCCTGAAAGCCCACCTATGTGTGGAGAAGGGGTTCACACAAAAAGTAAAAATCCTTTGACTTCAAATTTGATACTGAATAATTTTCTCTGGTGTGAAAAACTAAAAGTGTAAATAAGGGTCAAAATGTGTAATTGATATTTTGAAATAGGAAGAAAAGGTCTAAAGGAGTAGGAGAAGTGGGAGGGGAAGGGGAAAGAAAAGAAAGGAAAAGAAAAAATATGAGAAAAGGAAAAAAATGAAACAAAGTCTTTGTAAATAGGGAAGGGAGGAGGGGTGAAGGGAGGGCAGGAGGATGGGGAAAAAATAAGAACCAAGATACATCATGCAAAGGTACAAGATCCCAATGATGGATGTAACTGTATTGTATACCTAAAATGTACCAATAATCTAAATGGGAAAAAAATTTGATGAAGCTAAAGAAATTTCTGGAAGGTAAAAGAGTCTCTTCTAAAAAATTGCTTTGCTCTAGGGAAACCAAGTAGAACCAAGAAAAATTAAACCCCTGACAATTTTTGGCAACTGTTGATCTTCCTTCCATTTTGGATCTCAGTACCTGCAAGCAACTCAGAAACTCCTGCTCTGCTCTGTAGGAAAGGGGATTGGGGTTAATCTGTTGGACATTCACGAGGCCCACAAGTACCTCCTCTTCATTCCAACACTGGGGTGTAGCAGAGTTAGAATGCCGTGTTAATCTTGCAGAATCCTACTTAAAGTACAGTACTTTTTAAAGAACAGAAAGAAAACTCGAGTTTTAATTTAAAATTGTTGGAATGCTATCAAACAATGTTTTAGCCCTGATAGATGAAATGGAACTCTTCCACATACAAGAAGCATAGCCAGTTTCTAGGAGGTGGGGAGTAGTACTAGAAAAAACAAAGTAAATTTATTTTCACAAGAATATATACATTTAGACCACCTCTCCTAAGTCTGTCCTTTAAGCTTAAATACTTATTTTTATTTAAATGTGGGCATGTTTTAATTTCTAATAGAAGAGTATCATATTTACTAAATTATTTTTTTACTTCTGCTAGCTACTTAATCTGTGAAATACAGCTCAGAAAAAAATGCAGTTATAAAACCTGTTGGTATAAAGATAAGCAGTTTATTTAATATCTAATTAAGTGTGGTCACCAGAGAAATCACAGCTTATGAAACTTTATCAGAAAAAGATTAATCCATTTCAGGCTTAACCCAAATGTCATAAGAGAACTCATGAATTTAGATAGGAATCCACTTATTATCCAAAGACATTTTCACATTAAGAGGAACCTATGTAACTGGGTATATTTATACTTACTGCAATCAAATTCATATACTTTGTAGCTGTCATTGATTTCAGAGATAATTATCCAATAATTATCCAATAACTAGAATAATATAAGAAGGAGTCTTCTTTTTGTCAAATTTTTAGAATGTTCTGAAATACTTCATGAATGTATAGGCCAATTCTTTCAGGGATTCAAAAAATAAACTAGAGCACTGCAACTCAAAAACAACAGTTCAACAAATGAATATTGTATGCCTACTATAAGTTGTACTAAGATACTAGAGAAATGAGGATGGAGAAAAGTCATTCTTTTCTTTGAAGGGCTCACAAAATCATGACAGACAGAGAATCATGTTTTCTATGGTAATAAAAACTGAATCTGGACACACAGTGACCCAGCACAAAATCTCATTTCCCAGCCTAAAGCTAGACAGCCAAGAGACTCCCCATCAGCCAGGGGATGAGGCAGAAAGTGGTCTGTGCTTCTTCCAGCCAGCAATTTCATGAGCACGATATTTCCTCTCTCCTTTGCTTCTTTCCCATCTAAGAAAGGAATGTGGCTAATCTTGGGCCATGCTGATATTGTTGGTTGGAATGTAAATTAGTTTGGCCATTATGGAGAAAAGTATGGCGGCTCCCCCCAAAATTAAAGACAGAGCTGCTCTATGATCCAGCAATCCCACTACTTAGTATGTGGCCCAAGGAACTGAGATCAGTATGTGGAAGATCATAAAGATATCTGCATTCCATGTTCATTTCACTCACAATAGCCAAGATCTGGAATCAACTGAGTGTCTATTAACAGATGAATGGTAAAGGAAACATGGGATATATGGCCAGTGGAATACTATACATGTAAAAAGAACAAAATCCTGTCATTGGCAGTAACATGATGAATCTACAGAAGATTACATTGGTGAAATAAGCCAGGAACAGAAAGCCAGCACGTGATCTCAGGTATGGAAACAGATGGTGCTGGACTCGTAGAAATGGAGCAGAACAGTGCTTAGCAGAGGCTGAAGAGGAGTGAGGGAGGGCCGATGGGGAGGCTGGTCTGCAGTTACGCAGGAGCAATGCCTTCTCGTGTTCCACTGCACAGTAGAGCGACTATGATTAACAGTACCACACGGACTATTCCAAGCAGCTAGAAGATTTTGAATATTTTCATCAGAAAGAAAAGAAAAATGAGAAGACAGATATGCTATACACCCTGATTTGATTATTACACAGCGATACAGGTATAAAATCGTCCACTCTGCCCCATAAGCACATGTAATCATTATGTATGCAATAAAGGAAAGGGGCGTGGCCACACTACTGGTGGCAGAGTCACAGAATACAGGGCTCTTCGGTCCATGGCAGGATGGCACAGAGCAGAACGAGCAGAGCACCGCAGACTTCAAAGGAAGAAAAATGCACCTTGGTCCTGCGGAGCCACTGTTACCTGAAATTCATCGCAGGATGCAGCTTTGTGCTCTCAGTGATACATAGTAAGAGTCGCTTCTTTTTCCGATTTTTTGGTACTGGAAAATACTCTTTAAATAGAAGAATCAAACTTCAATAGTACAAATGAAGCAAAGTGTGATTTCCAGCTTTTTCATAAAAGATGAAACTTTGAGTTATGACAATATGAGTTACGACAATAACCTACAATTAACAAAACATCAACATTAAAATCTGATACATTCTTAGAAAAGAATGACTTACGGAGTCACTGGAGGTCATAATTTTTTAAATAAAACCATATGTTCACATAGTGGAACTAAAACTAATATAAAGAACTAAGGATAAATTAATTTTAAAAAATCAGAGACGATAGGAACCAGAAAGACACTGAAAATGGAATCACTGACAAACAGGAAAGGTAGAAAAACAATAGTGAATGCAGCTGAAAAAAAACTGAACAGTGCATGCAGAGAGGAACTAATAGGTAAGAAAGAAAGTCAAAGGCTGCCTGTAGCTTAGCGGTGGAACACTTGCCGAATAACAAGCGCATGGTCCTGGGTTTGATCCCCAGCACCAGAAAAGAAAGGAGGACAAAAGTGACTCAACATAAGGATGATCCCTTTTAGGTGAAATCGAAAGCAATCAATATGTGCCAACAATGAGAATACTTAAATTCCCTGAACGAGGAAAACCTATCCTCAGATGGAAAAAGTGTCCCATGTTTCAGGAATCACTTAATACTGAGGCACTCTTTGGTGAAGCTGTATGAATTTTAAAAACTCTTTAGATATCCAAGTACAAAGAGAAAACCACCTACCAGCAGCAACAGGGTAGGAATATTAAAAGAATATATATCATCAAAGCTCGAAAGAAGTTCCAAATATGAAACCAAAAAAATGCAAAGGCAGGGGGAGACTGTTATCCATAATGAAGTTAATCTCATTTTTGTGACTTTTTGTTTCTGGATGGTGGGATTTGATTTTTAAATATCCTCTTTCTTCACTTTATAAAGTATTTAAATACACAGGAAACTTATTAATCACTAATTAAACAGAAAAATATCAAGAACAAGATGAAAACCAAACAGAGCAAGATTCTGACAATGATCTACTTCTATTACTGCTATTTTTTAAAATAAAAGTAACTGGCATAAAAGAATCTGGAGGGAAAACTAAGAAAGGATCATACTCTAGGTGTATACAAAGACCAAGAAGTATGAAAGAAAATGACAGTTTAGAAAACAGAGCAGACTGCCCAAGTGACGGAGACAAAGCCTCGGCAGATGATGCAGAGCTACACTATGGTCTTTTTTTTTATTGTAGTTATGGATTTACCAAACACCATTTAAAATGGTGAAAGCAGACTTGACTTTCTCAGTGTCCAGAACTCAGGGATAAAATAACTCAGTATTAGCTCTAGTAGCACCCAAATCTAGAAGACCATGGTACAAAGATGAATGCTAAGGGGCTGATCCTCAAGGCACTCACATTTGTAAGAGCTGACAAACACCAAAAAAGGTGAATAATAATGTTCAGTAATATAATACATGTTGACACAAGAGAAATTTAGGAAAAAGGAGGCTCACTGGTGGTGGGGGCAGACTGAGGAGATAGGAGGACTGTGACACGGGGTCTTGAAGAAAAGATGGGAGTATTTTAAGATTTCCAGTCTTGCCAGGTATGGTGGCACATGCCTCTCATCACAGCACTTGGGAGGCTAAGGCAGAAGAATTGCTATGAGTTAGGGGCAGCCTGAACTACACAGTAAGTTTAAGGCCGGTTTGAACTACATAGCAAGACCATGTCTCGAAAAACCAAAAACAAACAAACAAAAATTTCCAGTCTCACAAGGATCCCTACCAATAGCTGCATCATAATTCCATCAAGATGATGCATTTGTCTTTTTCCTTTGTGAAATTATAAAGAAAGGATGGACTAATAAATCGTTTATGCTGGGATCTGGCTCTCTGAAGAAATGAATAGTACAGCCTTACCTCTTAGCAAAATAAATTCCAGATAGATAACTTTTCATCTATTTCCTTTACAGTTTCATATGCTAATTCTGGATTTTTAGCATGTCTATGAGAATAGCCTTTCTAACCATAATAATGAAGAAAGATCACAAAAGAAGAGGAAGAGAGAGAGAGAAAAAAATTTTTTTTAATTTCTCCACTAAAAATAAAGGTTAATCGATAAACTGGAAAATTGCTTACAATATTATTTAGGAAAGGTCAGTTTTTTAAATATTTAATTCTTTTAACTGAGAAAGACAAAATACAAATACAAAAAAGAGGTAAAGGATATGATCACAAAACTTACAAAAGACTACTTATGATAACTATGTGTTCATTTGGGATTACAAATCAGATTTCTAAGAATTTTTGCTAAGAACAAATAATATGCATATACTAATTTACTTATAAGACCATTCATTCCTGAATAATTTATAATAGTGAAAAATGTGAAAACACCTTAAATGCCCAACAAATAGATTACGGAAATACATTACAAGATAAAACTAAGGAAGTTGTATAACTAAATGAGCTGCAACCACTAAATACCACACACTGAGTGTGGCCAGAGACTGCTCAGTGATACGGTACAGTGGTTACAACATGGAAGGAAAATAGATGGGATAACAACTATATGTAATATCTCTATCTCAGTTCAGTAAAGCAGGCCAGAAGATGGAAAATTCATATGAATCTATTCCAAAATGCTATATGCGATTACTTCCAAAGTTTAGGATTACAGGTGACTTTTGTCAACTTTATTCTCTCATTGATTATTTTGTGGTCCTGGGGCTTAAACCCAGAGCCTTGCACATGCTAAGCAAACACCAACGTGCTGAGCTACAGCCCCATCCCTTTTTATTTTGAGACAGGGTCTCACTAAGTTGCCCAGGCCAGATTTGAACTTGTAATCCTCCTGCCTGAGCCTCCTGAACAGCTGGGATCACAGGTGCATGACACCATGCCTGGCTATCTTTATGTTCTAAATATTAAACAAATTTTTACAAGGAGGACATATTATTTTAAAAATCTTTGCTCCCCTTGGCAACAAGAGTAATCTATATCCTTGCAAGCACAAGGTCCTGAGTTCAATCCCCGGTACCAAAAAAAAAAAAAAAGAGTAATCTATATATATAATATCTTTATTTCCTCTTTCTTTAACTCTCATGAAGGTAACTGATGGCTTCCATGTTACTGAATCCCAACATTGGCACACTTGATGTTGGTGACAACCTCCTCCCCCAGCTGTGGGACTTGAAGGCAGCATGAGCCTCAGCAGGCTGCCACAGAGAGAAATCTATTCCCTATGGGGGGCTGGAGGAGCCTGGCCATCTCCGATGCTCTCTATGGAGTCTTCAAGACCTCCGAGGGCCAAGGCTGATGTGTATTTGTGGCCAGGCCTTATATAAACAAATAGCAGAATGTGTACATTTTTCTATTTTCTGTTTACCCTTCTGTCACACAGATAAGAGGTCGACCATTTACTGTGTATGCAAAGCATGCCAAAGGCTACAGGGACACAAATGCTATGTAGCCAGCAGCACCTCAAGAGGGTTGGTCTATGCAACCACAGACAGATGCAGCTCTGGCTAAGCATGTGGGAAGTTTACCTAAGCTATGAAATGATGCATTAACATGAAGAACTGAGACAAGAATCATGACAAACAGAAAGACTAAAGCACAGAATGAATGAGACACATCTGTGAATCAAGGGGTGCCACTAGGAACTCTAGTGTGTGTTCTAGGCTGATTTAAATCCAGTAAAACTTAGCTCATGTGGCAGAAAGAAAAGATGAGCTCTCCCTGAGAGTCCCCCTCCTCTTCCTCCTTGTTTCCACTCCCTCTTGCTCCAGTGCCCATCCTGTGTCACTCCAGGGAATACGAGCACCTCTGAGAACAAGCACACACATGTCCCCAGGCAAGTTCACCTACACATGAAAACCATGCTGGAGAGAAGGAGGAGGAAAGACCCCCCAGCACATCACAGCCCTGGCAGGGCAAGACCTGCTTGGCCAGAAACAGCTCTGTGATTCATTTTCTATGTGCTGTGTTTACATACATTAGTAAATATGGTTCCCATTTCTCTCTGCAACAGCGGCTATAAATTATATGTTGGAAGTGTTTCGCTCCTCTCTTTCCATAAAAGGTCTGTCAGGAATTACTGAGGCCCCAACAAAAGGTGGTCAGTGGTTGGAAGGAGACTGACTTCTTTTACTCATGGCCTTAAATTAATTAGCTAATTAAATAAGTATCTACTGAGCACCCACTATGTGCCTGGTACAGTTGGAGATGCTTTGGGAAATAGTCAAAATAACACAAGACTCAAATCCCTGGCATTGTGGAACTTAAATTGTAGGGATATCTATTTCACCTCAATTTCCTGATTTAAGACTGTCAAGCTATCTGGGGTTGGAGACTTTAAAAGCAAATGCAAAGCCAACAGAGCTACTATACATTGTTATGATAATTATATTAAACCTTGTTAGTGTGGGTTTTTATAGAGGGTTTCCTATGTGCCGGCCCTTGTTCTAGGCACTGCACAACTATGAACTTTTATAGTCACAGAAGTGCTGTCGATAAATTCTACCTGATTCCATGTCACAGATCAAGCTACTGAGGCCAAGGAGTCTCTCTAGCAAATAACAGTGAGAATCTGACTCACAGTCTTGCTCTAAAACCACACTCCTTGATCTAGAATTGGGTCAATTACTGCAGGAAGATGTATCCTAGGCAATATTCCTCCCCGAATCCTATTGGTCCTGAAGCTTGACCTTCAGTCAAAACAGAACAACTGCAGAGGGCCTAGGGGTCGACAACAGGTGGCTTCTCACATGTGCAGCTTACAGAAGAGGGTCTGCAAATAGCACTGGAGAGACTCCATTTTCATCCACTACAAAAGTATTGCTAGTGCCGGTTAATCATGTGGAGATAAGTAATTCCATTGCTCAGCCCAATTAAACATGCTATTTAATACATTGTGGCTTCAAACAGATCTCTTTCAATGAATCATTCTAAATACTTACTACCTACCTGAACACTGCAACATTTTTCCTCCACCCAAATCCTGTTGATTTTGTATTTCATTGAATTGGAAGTAAAGCTCACAATGATACATTCCACTATAGATAATAGCAACTCAGAAAAAAGTAAAATAAATGTACAGAGAAAGAGAGCAAATGTGATCTCAGACTTGGGAATAAAATCTCAGGAGGGAACTAAGCATTAAGTAAGGGAGAATCAAGTGACTAGGGCTTTGTATTAATCCAGAGTAATCTCAGTCTTTGATATTTCAGTTACTTCTAACAAATAAATACAAAAACCCTTCAGAATTTCATATCCCTCTCTCTCTCTCCTTTTGTCTCTTCCTATGGTTCACACTGCACACACAAAACAATGATATCTCCATCTTTATACTTTGTCTTTACTAGGTAACAGCAACAGCAACGTGGCTAGTACTTACCATCTTATCATTGTGCTGAGCACATTACAGACTCTACCTGATTTACTGTCCTCTCAATAGCTCTGCCAAACAGGAGTTATCATTTCGTCCACTTCTTAGGAAACTGAGGCCCAAAGGAGTTCAACTATTTGCCTCAGTCATGTGACTAACAGGTGGCAGATCCAGGCAGTGCACCTTGTTCTTAATGATGGTCTCTGGCACTGTGATCATTCTACTGTGTTCCACCTCTTCCCTGTGTATCTGGATGACTGCACATGGCTTCTGACTAAGAAAGGATGGAATTTGAAACAAGAGGCTTTTCTCCCTGGACACTGTAGGAAGGCCCTTGCTCATGACTCCAGACACAGAGATCCCGGCTCCTGATTAGGAGCAGGAGCACAGCCAGCACACACTTGAGGCTGCAAGTTCACAGAAAGCAGCCCAAAGTCTGACCAGATGTTTTTTGGGGAGGAGGAAGCTTTACAAGAACTGAGAAAACAGAGAAATACAGCCAATAATCTCCCTGCAGTCCTGGCCTCAGTGCCTCCACCATCAGAAATGGATTCCCACCTCCAGTAGAAAACTCAGCTTCACAGTAGAAATCCAATGGAGCCCCCAAGAAGAAAGGGAATGGGAAGGGACACTAGTGTCTTTGCACCTGGGATGCACTTCAAGGCACAGTCTCCAGGCTTTCCAATCGGGGTCATTGAAACCAAAGTCATCTGATGTTACGAAGTGCCCCATTGGCTGAACATAAAGGGGCTAAAAAATATGGAAAGATTTCCAAGTGCCAGCCTCCACTGTGACTTTCAGAATGACCTAGTGAAAATCTAGAGAGCAAACACTTTCACCCAGAGTGTCTGAGTCTTCAACCCTCTGCATAGCAGCAGGACAAGTGTCCCGACCAAGAGGATGAGTGCTAAGTGTGGTAAGGGCAGCAGAAAGTGGTGCTGTGGTGAAGCCACACCATCCCACAGGACACGGCCTCCACCTGTCATGGGTGACAGGAAGGATGCTGCCATGACAGATGGGGAAACTGAGTCTCCAGTCTTGACACACACCCTCATTTCATCCAGGAGCAATCTGATAGCAGACTTCAATCTGAAAACATTATACATCTCAAATGTAATTAAGAAATTTCAACTGACATGAATATGTAATGTACACACTGCTCGCAGATGCCTTTTCTGTCCGACAGGCTGGTGCCGACTTTAACTTGGAAGAAATCCATTTTCATACAAAGGTAACCAAGAGTGACAGGAAATACGAAACCTACACCATTTATCTTCTGTGAACTTAAAAAAAAAAAAATTAGCTAATTGCTTTTCTCGGAAGCTATTTTGTAGAATCACAGTCTTCATTTTTCTACTCTCATTTGTGGCATAAGCAGTGTTTTTTTAAATGCCCATCATGAAGAGGCTATGATTAATCAATACAACTTAAACCATTTCATTACGCATTTTAACAAATAAAATTCTGATGAACAAAAATGGTCACTCTGGGGGCCGGGGATTTAGCTCAGTGGTGCCACCGCCTTGCAAGTGCAAGGTACCAAGTTCAATCCCCAGTACCAAAAAAAACAAAAACAAAAACAAAAAATGGTCACTCTGTTCTTGTGGATGAATTGGTAACCACTACTAAAACTCCTACCACACAATCTACTGACACTCAAATTTAGGGCTTTCTTTGAACCTGACCAGCTAAGCCACAGGGAATGAGGCTTCCTGTGCCTCCTGGCTTCCGTGCACTTCATTCCCAGCTATCAGAGTCCTCTGTAATAGCAGATTCAAATCATCCCTATTTATTAAATTGATATCAAACAAGGTAACATGTATAGGGTTTGGAGTACCACTGAGGGAACTACAGCCTGCCAAACAGACCGAATGCAGAGTCTATCTAGGTCTAAAATTGTACGCTGAGGGCAAAGTGTGTGCGGGGCGGGGGCAGGGGAATGCTTCACTTCAATTGGAAATATAATTTGCCATGCTCTGTCCTAAAATGTTCTAGAATGCATGCTTTGGCCATTCATTAAGTCCATTGTCTCTCACCTAGCAGTAAACACCTTCCAAGTGGGACTCCTGGAGGGGCGCTCCTAATGAGGGGCGGTGCCGAGAATGAGAGACTAGGCTGTAACAACAAAAATATGTTTTTCATTTTATACAAAACCGAGCTGGGACAAACCAGCCAAGAGGCAGGTGTATCAGTTAAAGAACTCTCTTGAGGCCTTTAACTTCCACATCAAATTGCACTGGATTTTTCTACACTAATTACCTATTATTGAGGACCAAAGAATTATAACAAATAATTTGCCGTGGCAGCAGATAGAGTGCAGATGTTGTAAGGGAAAGAACGAGGAGTTTATGAAGTGTAAAGTCAGCCAAAAGACATTCACAAATTCTTCATTTTAAAAAATTACAGAATTATTTTTCTACCACAAGGATGATGAAGGTGAGGAAAATTTTCTAGAGCTAGAGGGCCAATTTTAAATTTAGTTTGGACTGAAAGTGAAAGAAACTGCAAATTAAAAGCTACAAGTGTAATTTATTCCATTCATGTAGATAGATAGCCTAAAGGCAGAGATCACATCCTAGATTTATTTTTAATTTCCCACATTACACAACACCTAGTCATTGATCTGGTTTTCTTATGAGAAATGTATCTTCACAATGCAAAACAACTATTTTTTGCAGCCCTCCTTGTTTTTACATCATTTTTTAGCTAATGTTTCCTTTCAGCCTCTAAATACTTCACATTGTGATAATCTCATTCTACAGCTAACACTCTGAATAACTCTAGTAAAGTAATGCAGGTTCCCTTCAGGTCATTTTTTTCTGTAAATTTCCCTAGAAAACACCTTCTCTACCTCACTGGAAATTAATGTCAGTGTTACTGAGTGGAAATTTCATAATGGTGGTACCCATATTAAAAATATATACAGGTATGACTACTTTTGAAATTGCTTGCTACATTAAATAATTTTACCCCTTCCAAAAAGTAAAATAATATATTTCCTCCGAAGTAAATCTCATTGATAAAATTCTTTAGCTTCTAAGCTATGGTTGTGGATCCTATAGAAATGGTGTACAGATATTGAAAATGTACCTACAAAAGGGTATTTTTTAATCATTTCTTAGAATACTATCAGAAAAAAACCCTTATAGTCCAAGGGTAGGAAAAGTGACTTACAGATACTATTTTGCTACTATCAACAAAAGAGTTCTTTTTTCCTGTGATGCTAGACGTTATTAACAAGTGTTTCAAGATTCAATGTATAATACTTTTCTAAATGAGCAAAGTGCATCCCTCCCCGCAAAAAGATCCCCTACCAACTAAAGCTTTCCTCTACAAACAATACCTCACGTATCAATTTTCAATCAATGACAATTAATTAGCCTCTGATGTATTCAGGGAACAAAGCAAGAAGGATAACAAACTATCAGGTTCAATGTCCTTATACAAAGGGGAAGTGAAATACCTGCCATATAAGCTTTGATTTTTCTGTATGCCTATGTCAAGTGTGTCCCCTCTCTGCCATGAGCAAACAGTGGTACAGCATGTCATTCCCAAAGTGTGGTACTCAAAGGGGATCCTGACAACGTGCAAGTTGTTAATGACACGCTCAAAAACCTCCTGAAAGCTGGACAGTTATCTGCAAAAGACTCTACTGGCTATCAGAAATAAGCATCTTTTCCTTTTAACCTGACTTGTATCAACAGACTGGGTTTCAAAATGAATAAACAAATTATTACCTAATAGTGTTGAATTTGCTTTGGTAGATAAAAATCATTTTAGCAAGGAGTTGATAGGGATCCAAGTCATAAAGGATTCCTGTGGTTTAAGTTAGTCACCATACTAGAGGTCATTTGTCAATGATGACAAAAATCCATGAGCCCAATGAGTTCTGTTTGATAAGATGGTCTCTATGAGTGTTTTCTATGGACTTTTAAAACATAAATCCTTGTAGAAATTACATTTTTCCTCCATTAATTCCTAACGAGCACTTTCCAGAGCCCATTGTAAATGTGTAATCAAAAGAAGTTACTGGTGTCCATGTCGCTGACTCTCCTCATTAAAACCTGTGTAATCATCTGCTAGGATACCAAGGACATCTCCTCCTCGAAAGGTGATATGTTCATCTGGCAGATGGCCCATGGGGATTTCTGAGGTGATAGCTCAGAAATGCATAAGCTCAGGCTTGTCCGAGATGCAACAAGAAATGTCAAATCATATGTTCCATTTGGTGATCAAATCAAATTAAGATGCCAAAATTATACTGGTCACACTGTTACTCTATCTTTAAAAAAAAAATATGTCAGCCAGATGTGGTGGCACAAGCCTGTAATCCCAGCACTTTGGGAGGCTGAGGCAGGAAGATTCCAAGATGCCAGCCTGGGCAACTTAGTGACTAAGCCAGATCACATCTCAAAATAAAAAACTGGGGGGCAGATATAGCTCAGTGTGAAGGTCCTAGTTTCAATACCCAGAACCCCAAAAGGAAAAAAAAGAGTAAGTCAAAAAGAAAAACAAGTTAATAGTTCCTAGGTACACTGTTGGGGGACTCAGACTATTCCAGTTGATAAGCAACAATAAATGTGCCTTGTCATGTTTCTTTTTTGTGTGCTCTTAAAAATGATCAGTTTGGAGTACAGTATGACAAGTACATCTTTAAAACAAAATTTTTTTACCTAAGTTTACTGTTCAAGTGACTAGTGACTGCCTTTCCTGACAACCGTCATCATGTGATTGCTTGTTCAGAATTCCAATACTCAACACATTCACGCTGCTCTTTTTGTAATGCAAAAAACAAATACCTTAAATAAAATAGAAATGCAAGCCAGAAAAATATGGACTCAAATACTTTACCTGCACAATACTTCATCCACCCACACAATTGAAGATTATTTTTATATGATAAGGAGGGTTCAATAACAATTCTTATCAACAAGAATGAATCTGAATCTTAAATATTACAACAGGGATGGGCCATCTGGGACATTTGAGTATTCACTGTATTTCATATTGAATCATTTAAACAATAATAACATAATAATATTTAAAAGTTATTATGAGTTTCCTGTATGAATTTTTCCTAGGACATTTCAAAACTGGTAAAAAAAAAAGTCACGATTTTGAGTTTCTGAACTTCTACATAAATTTTTTACCTTCTACATGCTGAAAATTATAAACTTAGAAATGCTTCTATTTCTAATATATAATATCTCAGTCAACACTATCTTGCTTACAAAAAAGTTTCTTAAACTCTAGTGAAAGAAGCATTCCTTCCCTAATATGGAGCCTACACACACACACACACACACACACAAACTGCACTTGTTAGTACTTTAAAAATTCCAATTATAATAAATTTGAGATGCTAAGAAATCATGATTTATGTCTATCTTGGTAGTGATTGCTACCAATCCTACCACATGAACTCACCCACATCATCGAAGACAAGACATATGGATTGACAAGACATATTGAATTCTTAATTACCATTTAGCCATGTAACTTCTTCAGCTGCATGGAAGTGGTACTAAGAAAAGACTCACCTCTCCTTGCTTAGGGATGCTGAACTTGGAAAGCTTGGCCTTGGCCCTGGCCGACTCTGGCTTGTTGGCTGGGACTCCCCTGTAGGACGCACAGTGTACACCAGCTTCTGTGGATGACTTCAGCTTGGGAGACTCATCAGGAGCTTGATCCTGGCCATCCATTGGTCGCACATATGCGGTTGGTTTCTGCTGGACCAGGCTGGGTTTTGAAGCCAGGGAAGGAGGAAAGTTCTGAACGCAGTGTCCAGCACTGCTGTGTTTGGCTGCCATTGCAGGTGGCCTTTCCTGGGTTGGAAGCCCCACCTCCATGTTGCACACTTGTTTGGTCCGTGGCTGCTGTCTGCCAACACCATCTCCAAGCAAGGTCCTGAGAGAGCCCTGTTGTGCTGAGTTGGAAGAAGGAGGAGAAGAAGGAAATGAGTGACTCAACACGTAAGGGCTTAGGTCTTTACTCTGGTTCTTTGGGTTAGCAGATTGTGCAAAGCAAGCACTCTACACTCCTGCTTACCTGTTCTCTGCTGGCCATCAGACGGTGGGTGCCCAGCCTTCTGCCAGCCCACGGTGCCTCTCTTATTCTGCTGCCCGGGGCCAGCTGCTGGTGTGGAGGATGCAGTGCTACAGACAGATGGGGGCTGGGGCTGGGCTCTTGAATCTGCAACAAAATGTTCATCGATCTTGTTCACAGGAGTCTGAGGAACCCCTGGTTTGGGGACGCCAACAAGATGACTCTGATTGGATCTATCAGTTAAAAAGTCTTTCATTTCATCATAATTGCCTAAAGTATTCTGGATCCGGTTGGAGAGCTCATCCCCCTTGTTAGTCTGGAGAAAGAAAAACACATCCATGCTATGGTTAGAGACAACAGGAACAGAGAGCGATGGACAGGTGCCCTCATAGATCACACAGCCAGGCTAGCCAGACTCAGAATGAGAGCTGAGAGATGAAATCAAAATCCTTATGGTCTCTGGAGATAACCTGTCAGCACTCTGCATCACTCCAGAACTGGAAACCTATGACAAATGCTCTTAGGGTACATAAAAAGAAGTCTATCCTTGTATCATATTGCAGCTAAAGTGTACTACCTAGAAATCAGAAAAATGCAAATCCACAAAATGGTCTCGATTAGGTCTTTCCAGGATTGGATTTTCTTTTCTTTTTTGTAGTTCCACTGAAGGCTTTTTGTAAAAATTCAGAGTTGGTTGAGAGTGGTCTCCTTCCAATTTCCAAATAGGTAATTAATTATTCTTGTCAGAAACCCAGAGTGACAGGGAGGAGAAGTAAGAATGAAACTTACAACACGGGACTAAATGTGCAAGAGTTTACCAGCCTGAACTATACATAGCCCCATGCAGCCTAAGATACTGGTAAATTTTGAGAAGATATTCCATCTAGGAAAAAAGGTTACATGTCTGCCTTTGGTAAAAATGAGAAATGACTTTATAATTTCATTTTCATTAGCCCTGGTAAGGACCCTGACTTTACATGACTCATACATGTCAAGCATGTGACCCAACTTCTTTTGAACCCTGTTTGTTTCCTAAAAGCTGAGAAAACAGCACATGGCATTGACTTTGAAATATCAGTGCAGAGACGAAGTCTGTACTATGGATAAAAGTCATAGCAAGTGGATCTGAGTATTAAACAAGTTACATCTTACTGAAGCAGAAGCCAGTAAAGATACATGAGCAAGACACTAAGACATGGGCGGGGTGGCTGAAGAGCCAGAGGCTACCTGGAGTTTGACTGGTCAGCCCCTTCTGTCAGGACCACCATCATGACTGGGTGAGAGGGTCAGGGTAGGGTGAAGGTAAATAACCAAAACTGTCTACCTTGTAGGGCTCACTGAAGAGGGAGTAGCTGGAGTTGAATGTGCCACCATCCTGTTGAGTTTCCTGGTTTCTTCTCTCTCGTTCTTTCCTCCGTAATGTATTCCTATCTGGCTCATAGACACTGTATCAGGAGAAAGAAAAGAGAACAACCCCAAACATTAAAGAGTAAAGCCCAGTGCACCATTCACCTGAGTTCAGACTTCTGAGTGACTGACAAATAGCAATGACCTCAAGAACACAGATCCAATAAAGCCAGTCTAATCAGGCCCTGTGAGTCTGGGTATCTGATAGTGACATTTATTGTGGGGGGGTGAGGGAGAAGTCTTTAGAACAAGTTTCTACCAGTGCTAGACTTCTCTGCCTGATATGTGAAAAAGGAGCCATTTAAACAACTTTGACAGAAGACTGAGAGCAATCGGAAGGCAAATGGTAATTACAGCAATGTGTAAATAGGAATTATGAGCATACTTCCTCTGGTGACACAGCCTCTGAGTGTCACATGGGAATGCTCCTGTTTGGGATTTTTTTCTTTCTTTCTTTCTTTTTTTTTTTGCATGGTTGTGTTTCTGTAGTGATTCTTTCATTAACTAGCTCCCCAAAGAGCTGTTATGACTCCATGCTGCAGCAGTTTCCACAGTTATGAGCCATCTTCTGATCTCTGTTAATCAGTCAAGTCATCAAATGACTACTGAATCAATTCTTCCTTCTGACCCATTTGACACTATCACTCCTCCAAACTATGAAAAATGTGCCAGGAGGAAGGGGTGCACCCAACGAAGGGAGAGAACAGAAGTTGAATTATGTTGTATCATCAAGAAACGCAGCCTTTCAGTTGGAGAAAATTAATATCTATTCTCCCAAAATACAATTATCAAGTGGCCAGACATCAGACAACTGTTAGAACTAAGGGAGAAATAAAGTCTTCTTCCCCTAAGAAAAAGAAAATAAAGGGGCTAATGTAATTGGTGATAGCAGTTGACCTGTTCTTCGGTAGAAGGAAACACACTTGTTTTCTTTGGCCAACTGGGTTCACAGTAACAACAGAAATACGACACCACTGCTAATCAGAAAACCTAACACAGCTCTCAGAGCAAGCACTGATCTCACTGCCCAGCAGAAGCATTTAATGGCAATGACCTTGCCATCACTTTCCACTCCTACTTGGTCCAGTGCACAGTGTCTGAGGTGGGGCCAGGACACCTACTGTTAACAGGAGCTGTGCCCTCACCAGAGATAGACGACAGAAAGCTGCTCAATCTCTCCACACCCCAGTGTCTCTGTTAAAATGCAGGGATGTCTTACAGTGTTGTCGTAAGGTATAAACACAAAGGCCATTTATAAAAGAGCTTTGGAATGGTTACAGTGCTTCAAAATCCAATGTACTGCTATTAAAGTAGGGTTAATTATAAAAGGATTTGTGCATTCAAAAGAACTTAGGAAAATAAAAATTTCTAAAGCTAAATAGCTATCTGTAGTAAAAGAGAGTATTTGTGTAATGTAGCTGTAGGGAACACAAATAACACAACTATAAAATGAGTACTGCTTGTCCTAGCTCTGCCTGTGTGGCCAGAACATATTTTAAATTCTCTGTCTATGGAGTGATGCAAAACATGCTTCTGGCAAGGCTGCTACAGCCCCTAAGGCATTTAATTTAAATTTAAAATTAGGGAATGTTAAAATATCCAGAACATGGAGACTATTAGCATTTTAATTCATCCTAGTACATTACCCAAAGTTATTAGGTTTGGGAGTCCAACCAGTGCCCTTCAGATAAGGGAAGCTGCAGCCTCTGGAATCTTTTACCAACCCAGAGGCTCACAGCTCAAACATCACGGTCACTTTCTGGTGAGTCTGTGGTGACAGTGACTGACATACCAGAGGCATGAGATGGAAATGATACTCTCATTTCCAGAACCAAGCTTCATATTGAAAGGAGAGGGTACGAATGTACTGCCCTGCTAGTGGACATCTGTCAGATGAAAGCCGAGCTTTCATGAACATTCATTCCATGGAGTGCAGACGGAGACAGCTCTGAGCACACACGATTTTTGGTACAGATGACCATGTTCAGGCTTTAACCAATAGGAGAATTTTGGTTCTATTATGAGTTTGTAGGTTTTAGTCCAACATTAGCATTTGCATAATAATAATAATGATAATAATAAAATTCTATTGTGCGTATCAGAACTCTTGTCTCCACCTAGGATGTGGAACTTCACAGAGACCTCCTTGAACATGCTGGCCGCCCGCACCAGGTCATGCCAACCAAACACATAGGACAGTATGATTCATGAAGTGGCCTGATGGAAGATGGAGCAGGCAGGTGGTCATTCAGGATGATGCTGGGCTTGAGACAGTCCCATGCCCAAAATAATACCTCCTGCATCTGCTGGCTGACGACTGAAACTCCACAACTAGAGAATCATTCCGCTGGTTTAAGATGTCTTCACCCCTGTAAGAAATATAAACACCACAAGAAGAGAAAAACACTTGAAACCTAAGCAGCCTTCCTTCTGTGTCTTTGTGGGTGAGCATTTTCAGCATTTTTCCCAAAGGCCAAAGGGAAAGGACACAAGGACATTACCATTCAAAGATGGTCCAAATGGGAGTTGTGATGGAAAAAGGCAAAGACAAGAGGAGAATATAGAAAAAAAATTACAAACTGTACTTATTTTGCAACATAGCTTGGATGTGTAAGGCAAAGGCAACAGGATAAGTGCCAGAATGAATTCAGCAGATACCAGACTCAATACATTCCCAGGGTCTGGGAGGAAAGATTATGTCATAATTTGCAAAATCTGGAGACATGGGGAAGCTGCTTCTCTCTAACTAACCTGCCAGAAAGCACTCCAAGGTGCAGCTCACTGCGAGAGGCTGTGAGCCTGTGGCTCCTCATACGGAGCAGAAATGGACCGTTTCCACATCATCTGCTAGCGGAAACACATTGCAATCTCTGCACAGCACAGCCACAAAGCTTATGCCATACCTTCCAGCCAGTGGACACAGTCAGGTGAGCCCAATGCTCACCATCCCCACCTTACTTTTCAGTTAGGAAACACAAAAGCAAGGCCAGGCTACTCACAAGCCTTCTCTTTGGTGTCTCTCCTCATCCTTCACAGGCAGCTCTGTAAGCTCCACTGAGCTCCAGCCCTTCCTGGAGGAAACCCATCCACTCCTTCTCCTCCACCAGTGCCACAACCCCCGAGTGTCATTTTGGAACTAGGGAGCTAAAATGTCCCTTGTTGAAAGCAAATGCCATTGTAAGGAAAAGTCAAGACTTCCCACTTCCCTGCCTCCCTGAGCACCTGGACTCTCAGCTCCCCACCAACAGTAAATGTTCTGAGTCATAAAGACAGTAGCTGCTCATGGCGAGCCCATCTCTCCCCTAATTACAAGTGAAATTTGTACAGGTGCCCACAAGCCCACTGAGTTCCTTTCTCTGCATTTCTTGCCATGAAAGCGTGTCCTGCTTAGTTCCTCTGTCCTCCAAGCATTTCGAAGACTGTGCCATTTGCTTTGGGAGCAAAGAGCCCTTTAGCTTGACATGCTGACAGCCAGGTCGGCTTCCCTGGCGACACTGACTTAAGTTTTAGAATTCCGATTCTTGGCAGGCCAAGGTATGCACTGAACTCAGTAAGCACCATGTGTTACAAGCTGTTTCTTTGTTACCAGTGGATGATAAAATCCCTATCATCTGTAAAGTTATTCGTTCTTCCCATAAAAATTACAAGAATCACCACCCCAAATGTATATTGCCAAATTTATTTACTTATTTTGCACAAACGTGGAGGAACCAACTGCTACGATATGATTTATTATTTAATGCAGATGCAGAACATTCCTATAAAAGAAGCCCTTTAAATCAACTCTTTTTAAAAGGCTTATTTTTAGAGTTTTAAAAAATAGCAAATGAAAAATGTAGTGAAAACATTTCTGATTATTTCTCCCTTTTTTTGTTTTTTTCCTTGCAACATTGGGGATTTTTTTTTTTTTGGTACTAGGGATCGAACTCAGGTCCTTGCACTTGGGAGGCAGGTGGCAGAACCACTGAGCTAAATCCCTGGCCAAGGATTTGTTTTTGATATATAAACTGAGATTTCTTGGAGGGCTCAAGCCAAAGCCAATTTTGGAGGCTGAGAAAGAAGTGATGTCTAAACATAAAATTATAATTTCTAAAATTAATCCAGTTGTAATCATATAGTAGCAGTATGAAACTTAATAATAATAATGCCTATGAGCCTGACAGCGTCTCCCTTCTATGAAGCTCAAAACATTTTATCTGCATGTCTATTCATTATCCTTATAATATCCCTTCGAGAAAGACAGGAATGGTGAATATTATTACTAGGTGATAATTTTAATTTAAAAGTCAAGGGACTTAAGAGTTTCATCACAAAAATTCTGTCATAAAGAGAACATTGTGTAGAAGGAATGGCGATGTCCAAAGTATTTTATTCATCAGTACCCAGAGAAGACTAGCTACCCAAGAGATGGCCACGCTTCTACATCCTGGGGTCTACAAGCCTAGTACTGATCAATACAGTACACAAGTCCCACAGAAGCAACACAGGATGAATGAAACAAAGGGAAGTTATTTCCCATTTGGAGAGAACCATGAGGAGAATTGTGAATATGGAATGCAAGAGAAATTTAGTCCCTTTCCATAGCACACTCACAAAGCACATCCATGTTACCTAGACCTGTGGAACGGGATGGATGAACAAATAGAGAAGTTACAGATTTTAAAGCAAGCCAGCTGGAGCAGATGGCGCCCTATTTTCATCAAACGTGGCTCATTCGCAAGCCTGCTCCCATCTCTCCCCAGGTTGCCCTGTTGGGTGAAAGGCACTAGATCCAGCACACCCCACAGCTGTGCCCCACATGACCCACAGACCAGCTGGCCAGGAGGCACTGTCACATGGCAGAAGGCATCGTGGTGGAAGAGCATGCCTAAGAGTCAGCGGGCACACAGCAAGACAGAAGCCAGAGGGTTCAGGGGCCAAGCTTGCTCTTCTTATAACAGCTCACTCTCAGCCACTCACCAGAGTCCTGAAGATGGCCTTAATCCCTTCCTAGGCAGTATCCCCAATGACCTAGTCACCTTCCACTAGGCCTCACCCCTTAAAGGTTCCTGCACCTCAATACCTTATGTGGGGACCAGGCCCCCAGCACATGAATTTTAGGAGAAACACTCCAACCCTATCAAGAGCACAGCAGGGCCTAAATAACAAATGAATTTAAGGTGATGAGAATGATCAATCTCTCTTCTATGTTTTGGATAAAGTTATCATGTTATCCATGCTTAAAAATAAGTATCCTTTTCAAATAGCAGAAATACAATGCATTTTATTCCAAAGCATCTCCTGTAACCCAGTGTGTCAGATACTGGGGGAGATAATGAGGGCTGTGACCCACCTGTCCTAATGCTGAGAAACTAATGCTCTAGAGGAGAGAAGAAAGAGGATAAGGGAGATGTGGTGTGTGGGCCAGCAGACAAGGTGGGCACCATGTTTAAAGGGCACTGGTAGGAGAAAACACAGGGAATCAGGGGCCTCCTACAGATCAGCCTTAGATGAGTCCTGCAAAAGGGCAGGTCGAACAGAGGGAAGAGAAGAAGGGCTGAAAGGTCCAAGATACATAGATTATATTAAGTGGCCTTTGACAGTCTTCCCTCTCCATACCTTACTTCTTTAACAGAGCTGGAATTCCACAATTGATGCTCATGTTCTTGATCGGTCCATTACTAACCCATCATCATCTGAACCCTTCCTGAAAGCATACTTAAGTTGAAGTAAAGGAGTGAATGGCAGACGCAAAGGAAAACACAGAAAAACATTCTCCCCTTCTGTACAGATTACATCCGGGCTGGCCCTGAGGAGCCAGCTACAGAAGAGACCACCTCTTCAGACACTTCAAGTCTTGGGATAGCACATAAACGTGGCCCTGGGCATGGACTGGAACATGAAGAAAGGCAAACAGAAAGAAAGAAAGGCATAGGGCAGAGGGGAGAAGACTGTTCTCCAGAAACCCTTCTACTCTCTCATCAGCAACTGTGTATAATTACAGAAATGTAATCAAACACTCCAAAATTATAACAATTGTTTTAAATTTAATGAGTCAAGCTAATTAGCATCTCTTGTTATTTATAAAGCAAATGATAAAAGATCAGTAATCCTTTCTTAGAGAAAAGCAAGGCTGTAGAAGTATACTTGTAAATCCCCTTCTTCTAGAGGCAGAGTTGGTGGACAGAAAAGAAGAAAGGTAGTGGAGAGATGAGCAGGTGATAGAAGCAATTCAGACAGAAGGAGGGTGAGGGTGAAATTAGGGCTTGGTTAAAAGGCAAGGATCTCCCAGCTGCAATCCTTCCAGGCCTTGAGCTGTCGTGGTGCTGGGACTGGAGATGAGATGGTGGTGATGGTGGTGATCATGGTGACAGTGGTCATGATGGTGACAATGGCAGTAATGGTGGTGGTGATGATGATGGTGGTGATGACCACACTAATGGTGGTTTTGATGGTGGTGGCAGTGGTTAAAGACTGCAGAAGACTCAACAATTCATATAACAAACCCCTAAGAACGTAACTATACCCTTGCTCATATATCTGGTCCCAGGATTCTTCTTTTCACATCAAGTAATTTCAGCCCCATGCATGTTTACTCTGTTTTCCCCAATGCCCTCCACTGCTGCTCACTGTGTCACCCTGCCCCATGGGTTATTCTTACTATGCATTCTCTGAAAAAGCTTAGCCCAATCTTTTACTTGTTTGTGACTACAAAGGTTATCTCAACTTTAATCCAATCTCAGAGATACACTCTGGAAGCACTCGTAGACATCTGCCTTAGGCTTGTGAACCTGTTCTTCCAGAAATGGAATGAGATTGAGGATACTAAATGCTATAATCACTTGCATACCATACCTTCTGGGAAAGTTACATCAAAGGGAAGCACAAAACAAAAAACACCTGTAGATACATTAAGCCCACAAATACCCCAAATAAAACTTTGGGTTATCTATTCCGTCTTCCTAGACCCATATAAAACTTTGCTAAAAACAATAGCTACTCCACAGTACACTCTTTTATTTAATAATCTTGAAAACCCCAAGACATTATCTCCATTTACCACTGAAGAAACAAGAAGCTCCAAGGTTAACTAACTTGTCCAAGTTCACCAGCCAGCAAGCAACATCCTTTCAATTGGAAGCCGGGCAGTCTGGCACCAGACACAGAATTCCCAGACTACACGAGACTGCCTCCCTGGAGAACAGACCCTTGACAAGCTCTGACAAATTGCACCCCCATCCTTTGCTAGTAGATGCCAGGCAAACGGGTATTAATTTTCAGATCATGACTATTTCAGTTCATTCTTTTAAGATTTGCTAAGCCTCCATGGTTGATATACATTAACTAAAAATTCTTCTAAAATTGATAAAATAAGACTAGGATGCCCACTTCCAATGAGACAGGACTAGAAATTAAGTAATATCCAGCTCCTGAATTTTTTCAAACATATTTCAGGAGTTATAAGGTGAATCAATTCCCTGCTTTTATCTATTCTTAATAGTGGAATTCTGTATACTGAATTCCTGTAAAATGACAGAATGCCATAATGAATGCATTTTACAACACTGTAAACACATCGTGGCTGCAGACATGTCATTCCAGACACCAGTTTTTACTGATCATTTACTGGATCCCATCTCCATTTCTAACTCCATGGAAATGATGACTGCTTCAAAGCTCTCATAAATATACTGCAGTAGGTTTTCAGAGCTAGATGACAGATAAATGACAGCTTTGTATTTTCAAGGGTTAAATGCTTTTCCTGAGGGATCCCAAGTCTTGGTGCCATAAGAACACGTGTCAGGCTCTAATGAAATTGGTCCATGATGAATAAACCACCAGGCTGTATGACAAGCAACTTTCAAAGAGCCTTCCCATATAGTATAGACAGCAGAAGTTAATTCGAGTTTCTTAACAGGACCTTTTCCTTTTACAACATAAAAGTGCCTTGGGATGAAGCAATTACTCTGATTTACCATCTTCTCCTTGGTAGAAAATAAAGATGCAGCAATGCCTCACAAAAGCAGTAACTTAGCCAAATGAGACTCACTTGCAAAGTCCCTACTATGCTATTTCCAAGAGTTCACTTCCCAGCAGCAGCACCAAGCGCCCATCAATCACAGGTACCTGACAATGAGAAAGATGTTTCCTCCCAGGGATTTTCACATGAGAGCCAATAAATTATTTTTCTTCCACCAAATGCTGAGTTAAATTTATAGCATCCATTTCTAAACTTAGACTCTTCGGAATTTTTAAAGCCATGTATAGGATGCATCCCATGATGTTAGAGCCAGCCTGTGTTTTAACTAGAATGCTTTTCCATATGTACCTTGCTGTGGTCACTCAGGGTCGTAGGTGGTGCTTTGCTTGGGTCAGAGGTCAGCAGTGTGACCAAGCCCTTGCATCTAACTTCCTGATACTACAGGTAGGTCAGGCTCTTGGATACAGAAAGCTCAGGGATCTGAGCATCGACCACTGAAGAATGACATGTCAACTTCTGACCCCAGACCTTCAATTTCCATCCCTCTCAGAACCCCTCACAGAGATACTAACTGGTTCAAATGAGATTTCTGGAAAGGATTAATAGACAGCTGGGGCTACGGCTGTGGGCCGACCTGAAGCAATCTACCTGGGAGGTGCAGCATTAGCCACGGGCCAGAATAAAAATAAACAGAGCAGACTTCTTGGAAAGGTAGAATTAAAAGGACATGAGTGGCCCCAAGACCTTCTGAGAGGCAATCAAGCTAACAGACCACCCATCAAGGTCATCCACAGAGACACACAGGTGAAGCCACTAGACTCAACTCCCTAATCTACCTGAGAGGGAAGCACACCCTGTTCTGAAGACGAGAATGACCCATTTGGGTACAGGACTATTTACCATCTTAGGTAGAATCTCATGGGCTCAGCAGCCCCCTGGACTCCCCAGTCCCTGACTTCCCCACCTCACCTGCCCCTTGACCTCCCTGCTTTCCTCCTCCCTCTCACCTGGGCTCTGTGCCCCCATCCCCTTCCACAGATGCTGCTTCCTCCTCTTTGCTCACTATCTTGGGCCCTGCTGGCTTTTTGAAAAAAAAAAGAAAGGGGGGGGGGAGACAGAGGGAGAGGGAGAGAGAAAGAGAGAGAAGAGAAGAGAAGAGAAGAGAAGAGAAGAGAAGAGAAGAGAAGAGGAGAGGAGAAGTATGGAAGTCCCCTCTCTGTTCAGCCCTCCCTATTCCTCCTCTTGTGTGCTCCTCCCCTCATCAGACACCCTTTTCTGCAGGGCTGCCTACCCTCAATGCCTCTCTCCAGGGCCTGGCTTTCCTAACCCAGGGGATCCAAATCCACAGCAGTTTACAGCCAAGTTTCAACTTCTGCAGGGCCAAGACACAGGCACTCTCACTCCATAACCTCCTAGAGCTCACACTGCCTTTGAGGGGTGGCTGTCCCTGAGTGCTGAGGCTCTGGGCTCCTAGAGGCTAGTTTGCTTTGTGCGTGTATTTTCCCATGCCACTCAGGGCTCTGTGTCCCAGGATTGTCTTCCAGGGTGACATTATTCTTCAACTGCAGGGCCATCCTCATGTGGCTGCTGTCCAAGTCTCCAAGATGCACCCAAATCCCAAATCTCTCTTCCTAGTGCCAGACCCATACATATGACCTTGTTAAGTCAAGGTCCCCAAACACCTGCCCTGCCTTTGACACTTAGCTTACTGCCCACCAGTCAGCCTCCACCTCTATCGGCTGCCTGTGTTGGTGGGTGGCACCCCTACTTCCTCTGCTGGGGACAAGGCTATGTGACTTGGGTCCCATAGATTGCAAGGCCAATGTAACTTTCTTTGGGAAAAGAGAAGTTAATGGAAAAATCACAATCTCCCTGGCTGTGCTCAGAAAACTCTCAAACACAATGCTCAAAGAATCCAGGCATCGGGTATAGGCAAGGACCTATTCCCCATTTACTAGTTATACATTTACCGACCTTGCATGAAAAAGTACACTATTCCTATCCTTGTACTTCTTGCTTGCTAATAGAAGCGGGTCAACCACCAAGACTGTTATGCCTGTCCACTAGAGGTAGACTCCTTCTGGTCCCCTTCTACCTTGAATATTGTCTCTGTTTCTCTTTATTCCCCATTATTCCTCCCTACAGGTATCTGAGGGTCTGATCAGCCCTCAACACTCCTTGATACCAAGTCCTGAGTCTATCACTTCCTGTGCCACTGTCCCCTATCTACAATCAATCCCCCAGTCCTGTTAACTCATCTCCATGAATATTGCACACATTTGTCCAATGCTTTCCTTCTCCAGGGCCACCTCTTTAACCTAGGCCATGATAGCTTTGTTTAGGACATCACAGTGCTTCTTAATGAGTCTCCCAGCTGTTCTTCCTGTCCCAGTCCAACTGCTCCCCAACATCTATGTTGGGTGTGACTTGAGTGTCCCCCAAAGGTCCATATGATAAAGCTTGAAGTCCTCAAGGTGGTGCTACTGAGAGGTAGTAGAAGCTTTGGAGGCAGAAGGTTCTCAGGTCCCTGGGGATAGTGGGACCTTGCCTACCCTCTCCTCTCTCTGTTGTATTCTGCTTCTCCACTTGCACCCACTGTGATATGCCATACTCACTGGAGGTCAAATTGATGGTAGCTGTAAAATCTCACACAGGGCCTTCAAGATTATTAAGCTCAATAAACCTGTTGCAGTAATGCAGAGCTGGCTGATATAACATTAGAGCCATGGTGTTTGTTTTTAGGCAAATTCTAATTGTGAACCCAGAGCCTTTACAGTGAGCTATATACCCAGACTTACTTTTTTATTTTTATTTTGAGTCAGGGTCTCACTAAGTTGCTCAGGCTGGGATTGAACTTGTGATCTTCCTGCTTCAGTCTCCCAGAGTGCTGGGATGTGTGCCACCATGCCTGGCTTCCATGGTATTTCTTAAACAGCCATTTGATTCTATTACCACCTTGCCCTCAGACAGAGGCCTTTCAATGCCCAGCCCTGGACACTGGGTCCAGGTCAGGCTCAACCCTCAATCTCTATCCACAGCCTCTCTCAGAGCCTTGAACACCTCTGCTCTCGGCCTGTACTCCTCTTCCTGGTCCTCTTCATGCCCAGATGCACCTAAATACACCCCAGGGCTCCTCCCCTGTCCTACATAGTACCCTATATTTTCCCCCATAATCACATTTATTATGCTAATTTTCTGAATCCTCCATTAAACTCTTAGTCTCATAAGAAGGTCTATGTCTACTTTCTGTAAAACTGTATCTTTCTGCACCTGGAGAGTAACTGGCACCCAGTGGGGACTGGAAAAATTACTTTTAAAAGCTGTAAAAATGCACAGTAAAAGAATGCTTCCCTTTTTTCTCCTTCATTTCCAATATTTCACCCACAGGCATATCACAATTTGAACAAACAACTGAAATCCATTTGGATCCTGGGTCCTAAAATTTTCTTTATGGTTTTTGAATTTAACAATCATGGGAATCATAATAACAATAATATCAAACAACTGCTTGGTGCTGGAGAGCTTGTAAAGAAAGTTTATACTTACTATCTTGTTTATCCCTCTCTACAATCCTGTAATGTAGCCCTTTTTTTGGCAAAACACACAATTTAAATAAATGACCATAAAACTATAAAAGTGAAATAAGATAGATGTGCCATAAACATTATTATGCTCATTTTACAGATAAAGGTTTTTCATCAATAAAAAAAAAGCAAAGCTTAGAAGTTTTTAACGACTTGCCCAAAGCAAACAATAATGGTTAGAACAAGGATTCTAAGTTCCATGGAAACTGCAAATATTAAAGACAATTTAAGTTTTAAAATATTATTCCTTTTAATTCAATAATTATTTATCTGACACTGATCACATGCAAGGTGCAAGCCAGACATGAAAATGGTCCATGACCTTAGCCTCCTCCACATCCCACGCAGCACATTTCTCCAGCTTCCTGTTGTGAAAACCCTGCAGTCAATTAAGCTTGACTTAGAGGAAGACATTAAGAATTATAAATTATATGCACTCTACAGTCCTATAATTCATTCTGTGCTAGTGACACTAAAGATGATTAATTCTAAATATCCATACAGCACAGTGTCAGAAAATCAAGGGGTCTTCCTAGAGCTGATGGATCACTCACAAGTTCCCAGTTTCAATGAGATGTGTCATCTATCATAAAAATATTGTATTTGGTTCTAGAACATAAGGAATATTGTAAAATATATTATGGGGCTGCCTATGCATGCTGATAATTATCACAATCTTTAAGAAGTGTTGCAAAGAGGGCATGCAGTCTACTCTGACATGTTTACTTTCATACTACCTTCAAATATCTTTACCCATGCTTCCCTCTCCTTTTTGCTTTCTCCGCCGCCCCCCCCACCCCAGGTACACCCACGCACAAAAGAGTAAGTCCACCATCACAGGTAATAAACAGAGGCAGCTCTGGGATATTAAGATAAATTAGGTAATGTGAAGAAAGCCTATGAAAAAGGTTCTTCCTCAAAAGGCTGAGCACAGAGCAAAAGAGATCATCTAGAAGGAGACAGGGTGTGAGTTTAGTGGCCCATGACATGGGACAAGAGAGCCCTCTCATGTCTCACTTCTCTCCTGGATGCTGATCTCTGCCAATTTGACATCAATGAGTCCTTTGTTGAGGTAGCAGGAGAACTCCATTCTGTGAGCTACCATCTTGCTTTTTCTGCTTTCTGGGCCCTTTGAACTTTCCCTCTACAGGACTTCAGTGTCTCCAGCTCTCAGAGTTCACTGAGAGCAATGCCTGGGCCACAGTGGGACCCAGTGAACATTTGTAACTGAGCCAGTAAGGATACGTAATGTTGTGAGGAAATGAGTCTGTTTTTCCCAGGACAGAAGTCCTCTGGGTGCTTTCTGAAAGCAACACCCCAGACGGTTGATAAAGCTCAGTTTTACCATGTAATTCTTTATGACTGGCACAAAGAAGCATGGGAGTGCTGTATTATCCCATTTCAATTAAAAGTTTACATATATGAACAAAAAGGGCTATAATATCTTAATGGTAAACATACTGAAAATCTATGATCCAAAATGCTTCACAATCTGAAACTTTTTGAGAGCTGACAAGTAGAAAATTCAACACCTGGCATCATGTGAGAGGTCACAGTCAAAGCACAGGTGCACTAAAAATATTGTATAAGATTACCCTCAGGCTATGTATACATACAAAGTGCACATGAAAAATGAATTTTGTGTTTAGACTTGGGCCCTATTCCCAAGATACTTCATTATTAAATACACAAATATTCCAAAATCCAGATACTGGAAATCTGAAACACTTCTGGTTCCAAGCATTTGGGTAAATGGTATTCAACTTGTAGAAAATTACTAAACTTGATGATTTCTTGTATAAAAAGGAAATGGCTCAGTCAATTGGAATTAAGCACAACAAATCCTTCCATTGAACACAAAGAATATTTCCCATTGCTGGGCCCCTAATTTCCAAGGAAGTTTCACCAGCTTCAAAGAGATTAACAGGAGGCCAGGTCACAAGACACTCAGCTAGGGTCCAGACACAGACAAGACGGGACCCCTTCTGTACCCTAGGGCCTCTTGTCAAGCAGAGGTAATAAAACCAAATCCATACATTGATCAGTGGTTGTAAGAAGCAAATGAGGTAATGAATGCTGAAGAGCTTGAAAATATTACAGTGCTTTATCAGAGTCAAACATCATTAATACCTGGACAGAAGGTGACCAAAATAACCACAACACAGATAGCAAAACCCTTTCTTACCCATTTCAGATAGACCACTTGAGTAGCCTGTCATTAAATACTGACTTTGACCCAGCAATATCAAATTGAGGAATGTATACTGATTCATATTTAGGATTTGCAGCATTATTCATAAATTATAAAACAAAAAAATTTAAAATTAATTTAAAATACATTTTAGGAGACTAGCTAACAAATTATAGTATTTCATACAATGGAAGACTATGAAATAGATTTAAGTGTACAGATAAAGAAACAAATCTAAAGCACACATATTCAATGAAAATAAGTTGAAGAGTATGAGTGATATAATCTCTTTTACATAAAATAATGTGTGCACATGAAACTTTTGAAAGTTATAGTGGTGAAAAGTAGGGAGGAATTTATATGTTGCCTTGATTGGAGGTTTTATAAGTGTATAAAACTTTTTAGTATAAAGTATTCCGTTTTTAAAATATTGACAGTAGAAGCTTTTATTGTTCTTCCCCTTCTTAACTATGGACATGCAAAATGTAAAATTAAAACACTGATCACTAAATTAGTATTATGTGCTACATAATAACAAGATCTTGTCTCTATCAAGCCAGGCCTGTTTTTTTCTACTCCCTTTCCCTTATAACTAACTCCTCAAAAATAACTACTAATCTTTCAACAACCCTAACCTGTAGACTTTAATCTGTACCAAAATCCATGGTGATCAAGAACATTCTGTAAACACTAAAGCATGCAGGTTTTTAAAAAAATTACTGTATTCATCCTAATAGCATCAAAGTGGATCTACTCTAGCATAATTGGGGTCTCAGACAATCCAAATTATTGCCAAAGATAACTCAGAAAACTGTAGATCTTTTCATATGCAGCCTGCAGGCTTCTCTTAATGAACTCGTCACCTTTTTCCAAGAGATGTAAGACCTCAACATGGCACAACTGGGTACAGAGGCGTCTGAACTTCTGATTTATAGTGACAATTTACTGAACTGCCAAGACCCTCTGGAAACTGAGCTCTACTCTCTGGGCTCCAGACTGACAAGGTGCTGATTTCCCTCCCTGATCCACCCTCATCCACATCTCTCTCTTCACAGGTTCGGCAATACTCTTCGGGGTCTGCATGAAGCTGTCTCCTTACATCTCATCTAGTCGAATTTTGCTGTTTGAGAACTGCTACTTATTACTTCTTTTCAAATTACTATGTAATAATATTGGAGTTTTAGGTGAAAATGAATTATTCTCCAGATTATAATGTGTTTTCTTTTTTCCAAATATTTACATTTTAAGCAGTTCTCTCTGACTAATATTCACAAGTCTCACAGAGGAAGGAAGTCCTCATTAATAATGGAACACCATCTCAACATCAAGCATATTACATTTTTTAAATATTAAAGGTTATGGCTAATAGCATCTCATTGTTTTACTATGAAAACATTGGTAACTTTGCAAATTCAACATGCCATTTCCTACCTATGTGAATTATCTGATCATACTTTGAATTCATGAAAGAATAATAAACATGTGAAAACTGTACATCACAATTCAAAATAAAAAATGCGCACCAAGTAAAAGTGAACCCATTGTTACCTACCTGATTGGAAAAGATTTTCTAAAATTAGCTGGAAACATAATATTCAACACTGGTATGTGCTGAGTGCCACTGACATCCCCACAAGGCTGGAGGGAGAGCACATCAGAGCGAATCCATTGAAAATAATTTTGCATTTTGCAATACATTTTTAGAGCTGCTAAAAAGAACTTTTCACCTTACTAATCTCCTCCCACAAGTCTGAGCAAAGGAAATTATCAGGAATGCAAAGATTTATGCCCAGGAATTTTCATCAGGGAATTGTATGTATGAAAGAAGGAAGTAGAAAAACCTAATGTGCAATAATCAAAAAATATTCAAATCATTATTTATGAAGCCATTAGATTGCTGGCATCTCAATAATATTCAAGTACACTGGATATGAACAATACAGTATAATGTTAGATGAAAAAATAAGTACACGATTGTAATTTTGTTCAAATTATATAATGGTATATTTGTGTGTATAGGTCTGTGGGTATACACAGGTACCAGGCACACCTACATGGAGAAAAATCTAAAAGACCTTAACAATGCCTATTCCCAAGATATAGAAGAAATGCTTTATTTTCTCGTATTCAGTAGTTTTGAATTGTTTATATTGAGCATTACTATTCCTCATGTTCAATAGGTTGGCTACTCTCATAAAAATTTAAAAAAAGAACAAAGCATGGGGGCGTGGAGAAAACCCTTGGACACTGTGGATGGGAATGTGAAATGTATAGGTCTCTATGGAAAACAGTGCAGGTTCCTCAAAAAATTACAGATAGAATTACTGTGTGATTCAACAATCCAATTCTGGATATATATCCAAAAGAATTGAAATCAGGGTTTTGGAGAGAGATTTCTACCTTTGTGTTCACAACAGCAGCATTCATAACAGCCAAGAAACAGGAGCAATCTAAGTGTTTATTGATGGATGCATGGATTAAAGAACTACCTATCCATGCAGTAGAATGTTATTTAACATTACAAAGAAATGAAACTCTGGTATGTGCTACAATGTTATAGGCTGAATTATGTCCCCCTCCGATTCACAGGTTGATGCCCTAATTGCCATACCTCAGAGTGTGACTGTATTTGGGGACAGGTCCTCTAAAGAAGTGATTACATTAAGATTAGGTCAATAGGGTGGTCCCACTCCAACCTGACTGGTGTTCTTGTCAGAAAAAGAAAAGTTGGACACACAGAGACACCAGGAATGGAGCACACAGTGGAAAGACCATGTGAAGAGGTAGTGAAAGGACAGCCAGCTGCAAGCCCAGAGAGACCTTGGAGGAAACTGACCCAGCCAGCACCTAACCTTGGATATCCAGATTCCAGAATTGGAAGAAAGTAAGTCTGTGTTTCAGTGGTATTTTATTAGGACAATCCTAGAAAACAAACACACCCAGTGTGGATGGGCCTTGAGGACAGTACAATGAGTGAAATAAGCCAACATAAAAAGACAAGTGCTGCGGGATTCCACTTATATATGGCGTCTAGAGGAGTCCGCTTTGTTGAGAGAAAGCAGAAGGATGGCTGCCAAAGGCTGGGAAGAGGAAAGCCAGAGTTTGTTGTTTTAACAGATACAGTATCTTTAGAAGAGTTCTAGAGTTTGATCTCACAACAATGTGAAGATACTTAACATTACTGAATTGTACATTTAAAAATAGTCAAGAAGGTAAATCTCTTTTTGTGCGTATTTCACCACAACTAAAAAAAATAAATCAATAGACTTAAGTTTTAAAAATACTGTAGATATAGATATAGATATAGACCTATATATATGAATGTTATTAAGATTAAGATTTTTTTTCAGGTAGGGTTTTACCTTGAACTCATTATGTAGCCCAGAATGGCCTTGAACTCACTATACAGCCCAGGCTGGCCTCAAATTCATGGCAATCCTCCTGAGCCAGCCTCCCAAGTGCTGAGATTACAGGTGTGCATAATAATACCTCGCTCATATTTTATTAAGATTTAAGATAAAATACAACATATGCAATTTTCCTTGCCAGTTATCAGCAGTAAAATAATAGCACAGTAGAAGTTCACCCTAACTTTGCAACATCATTTGTCACTAGGAAATTTGAAAGTAAAACAACTGTAAGGAGAAGACCACTACACATCTATTGGAATGGCTAAAGTTACAAGAGCCACCACTACCAACTGTTGCAGAAGAGAAGCTGGCTGGAATATAAAAGATTATGCAGAGGAAACTGACAATGTCTTAGAAACTAAACATAGCTTTACTGTACAATCCAGAAATCATTCCCCTAGGTATTTACCTTACTTATTTGAAAATCTATACACAAGAGTCTATACACAAATCTTTGCAGAGGCTTTATTCATAATCAACAAAACCTGAAAGCAACCAAGGAGTCCTTCAAAAACTGAAGGGGAAACCATCCATGCAATATCTATAATACAGTACTGTTCAGCAACAAAGAGAAATAAGCTATCAAGCTACATAAAGACACAAATGAATCTTAAATGTGCATTGGTAACTGAAAGAAACCAGTCTGAAAAAGCTATATGATTCCAATTACAAGACATTTTGGCAAAAGCAAAACTGTAACATGTTTTGCACAGCTTGGAGGTGAGGAAGTGGAGAGGGGTGAACAAGTGGCACATAGGAGATGTAGGGCAGTGAAACTATCCTACATGATTTTGTAATGGTGAATATAAGATACTGAGCATTTGTCAAAAGTCACAGAACTTCAGAGCATAAAGAGTAAACCTTAAATCTCATTTAGGTAAGAGATCCCAGGAAAGAAAGCAGAATGTGACCCCCCAAAAGGGTGCTAACCTAAAAACCTTTGGAAAAAGCAGAGTCTAAGGAAAAGAGAAAAAGAACTTGGGATCAGTATTGTCCTCTAGTTGATAAGGGTGTTTCCCAAGGGGAATACAGGATAATAACTGTGAAACTACTATGCCTTACACTGGAATTGAAGAATTAAGTAAATAAATGGTGAGTGGTAGAACCCTGGTTTCTCAATGTGGAAGTGGGAAGCAGCAGATAAGCAAAGGAAGGAAGCTCACACGACCTGTGATGAGTGGATGAGAGCCGGAGACACCAGTATGAACTCAGGTTTAGGTTAATACAGATAGATGATTACACAGAGTAATATTTTTCAGTATGTGTACATACATATATTAGCATATGCACATATATTTCTTTGCTCTGTCAGCTAAGCAGACCTAGGAGCACCAATTGCAATGAGCACACTTAGAAGGGTAAGGATAGTGATAGAAGGATGCCCAAGGAGTTGTTTGGAATTCTGGAAATATTCTACTAAACTCAACCAGGGACCTCATTCTGTCAGTGTTCTAATCAGCTCAATGAATTGAACTTGATCTCTACCTCACACTGTACACAAATTCAATCAGTTGGGGGCAGGATGGGAGGGAGAAGCCTGACTGTAATGTAGGGATTAAATTTAATTTTTCTCTATAGTTTGATTCAACTGACTCAGCACAAATGGTTAAAAAGACCATTATTCCCCCATTGTTCTGAGGTACCAACTTCTGTCATAAATCAAGTCTTTATAAATATATCATATATATGCTTATATATGTATATCACACAGATTATATATATACATATATAAACATAAATTATATATATTTCCTTTTTTTTTTTTTTTTTTTTTTGGTAGTGGGGATTGAACTTGGGACCTTGCACTTGCAAGGCAGGCAGTGGAACCACTGAGCTAAATCCCCGGCCCCCATTATATATATTTCCATTCCACATGTCTATCTGCCCAACTCTGCACCAACACTATATGGCTTAATTATGACACATTCACAATAAAGTCTTAATGCCCAGTAGAGTAAGTCCTACCACCTTTATTTGTTTTAAGATTGGCTTGTTATTCTTGACCCTTGTATTTTCCACACCTATTTTGAAATTAGTTTGCCAATTGCCACACACAATCCTCCACACAATTACTGGGAACTACTTAGGGAGTAAGCGTGTCATACACACGTGCTGGCTCCATATCTCCTCCTTGCCACGTGTGGAAACACAGAGATGGAGCTTTCCTTTATCAGGGCCCCTGAATGCAGTCAGTGCTGCACAAAGCCCCGCCCACACACTCACATCAACACATTATGAGTCTGTGGTATGAGCAAGAAATAAAACTCATAATTTAAAAAAATTCTATAGAAAACCTGGGGTAGGAGGGAGATAGAAGAGAAAGATTTAAGATTAACCATGGATTTATGTAATTGAATGTCTCAGTATAATCACTGTGGATGTATTGTAATATCTGAGTTATGACATGTGCAAAACTTTACTCACACACACAAATGTGGAATGTATGAATTATTAACTCCTTGCACTTCTCTGAAATTAACACAAACTACCAGGTGGCGAAATCTGGAAATTTAAAATCTGAAAAACAGTACTACCTGATATTTACAAGAAACACGCAAGTGGAATTTCAAATTTTAATTTTGAAAATAGGAAACAATATAGAATTTTATTTCTAACATTATCTTTGGATAATAATTCTGATTTGCAAAAAAATCTATATTTTGTTAACAAATCTGCATCTGCCACTTGCTATTTTTCTTGGATAATAAAATCTACATAAGCTTAGAATTCATCAGGATTAATAAAAAAGATGCAAATTCTTACAACTTGCTGTTTTGTAAAACTTTTTAAGAACCAATACAACCATTTTTATGCATATAAAATTAAGATTTACTATATAATAAAATTATGTAGTAAAAATATAAACCTTTATCTAAAGTTCTATGATTCTTTAATATTAATCCACTACTACATGGCAATGCATAAATCATGCTGAGGAATTCTCAATACATATTATACAGGGCACAGAATTATTTTGATTTAATTTTCGATAAGTGAAGCAGTAACTTGTTACTTCAGACTGGCAAATCAATATCAAATGCTTGTTCTAAGACTGGTTATCACTCCAGTCATGCAAGTAGCTTGAAAAAACTGACATATTAGCATTGACAAAGGGATTGCTCTATTTGTTTTCCAAAGGTTTTCCTGCATGACTCTATGTTTAGTTTTATGCCAAGGAAAATCAATTTCTTTATTCAACTTGTCAATCAGAAAACACATACAGAAAGAATGATTTTATGATAACACATAAAAGTGCACCAAATGATTCTGTAAAATGAAATAGAAATGGAAATGCGATTTTATATAAAATGTACCTATATAACAAAGAATTAGCATGCGTATATGACAATATAATTAATATACATATGAATATAGACTTTAATACAAAAATAAAAGTAAATATAGAAATTCAATGTAACTGACAAATATCACTTGAATAGACTTACCACCATGCCCAGTTTTCACATACACCAAGCTCTTTTCATGTCAGAAGTTTTTAAAAACAATCTTTAAAAGGACTGGTTTCTTCTGATACAATGAAAGTTCATAGAAACCCAATTTTCTTTATTTTTTAATCTATAAAGATAAAGCTCTCTTGATGGACTGTAACACTAGCACAATCATATCAAAATAGCAATGAAGAAAACATTTCTCTTTAAAACAAGGATTTTGAGTGACTCTAAATCATTTTTTACATTACAAAGAACCAAGAAATACTGATGCCTGGCTCTTGGTCTGGTGTCTATAAAAAGAACCATGAAATGGTATGACTGGGTCCCAAGGTAGAGAGCAACATAATCATAAATCTAATTATCACCCAAGTTCCCTCATTTCTTCAAGGTCACTCAAGTCCACTATGCATGCTGTATTAAATGTCACCTACATTAACTGCCACATGCGAGTTTATTTTAATGGGTGAGTATTGTCAAGCCTCAGGGCCTGTTTCTAAAAAATGAAGTCAAATTCTTGTCCTGTCATTCATTCCCCTGGAGATCACCACATCCTTAGAGACCTCAGCTCCCTGTATCCCCAAGGCCATCCATAAACCAGGAAACAGCTCTGCACACCACATCATGAACAAAATGCCTGGGCCAACCACACTTCCTTTGCTATGGCTGCGTTCAAATCCTTCCATTAGAATCTTTGTCTCTGGAATTATCCCATGCAAAAATTAGAACATATTTTGAGGATGCTCAGGCCAAGACCCAATCTAGCTTTCCACCAACTTGTCAAAACAAGGATGCTGATGCCAGTAAAGCATACTTCACCCAAGTATTAGCACCCGACATGAAGCCATTCATTAGCCAACAGAATGCTCATTGAGTTAGCCAAGATTTTCCATAACCAGGAAAACTGTTGGTGTGCAAGGAGTTTCCAAAGGTGAATGGATGTGTCTACTCACACCAGTAACCAGACTTATCAATGTTGAATAACAATGATTGCCAAGGAGTCTGATGACTCTGCAGTGAAGAAAGGATGGCCACCAACTTCCTATCGATGAAGCAATCTAATCACATTTTGGCCACTATTAGCCAAGAAGCTTGCAGGTCCCTGTGCCAAGTAGCACAGTGTAAAGGAAAGAGCAGTGCTTGCAATCACAAGTCTAGCTCTCCCTTTGAGGTTACATAAGCACTTGATGAACAAGAAGCTCTCTTCTCTTCTATGAAACCTCAATATCCATCATTGCCTGCATAACTAGGGCCTTAACGAGTACTTGTTCAATGACAGAACAAGGGAACATACTAGGGGACACTAAGCACCCAATGTCTTTGGGTACAACATTCCAGATCTTTAAAAATGAGGACATAAAATGCAATACTTGTATTTTATACTGGGTTGTCCTGAGAACTTAGGGAATTAACAGATGGCCAGTTATCTGTCCCCATGAAGCATGTTACAAAGGTATCCTAAAAGTAAAGAAGTATTCCTAGGGGAACAGGGTAGCAATGGGCTACTTCAAGGAATACAGCCTTCTAAAGCCAATTTCTCCTCTGCCCCTTGAACACCCCCCACCCTTTAACATCTCAATTCACTTCATGGCTGGAAAAGATGTTAATCTACAGGAAGAGATAACTAATATGATGCTAATCAAAATTGAAAGTGTGTGCCAAGCTCTGAAAAACGAATTGCTGACCAAAAAAAGAGTTCAAACTCTTTCCTGGCAACAGGCTCCCTAGTGAATTTCCTATTAACATGGACACTCCCCCCCCCATAATGTGCTAGGTGTGCCTGCCCTTTGCCAGTCCTACCTAATTCCTTCCACTCAATAAGCCCAGCACTGCCCACATTTGGCCCTCGCTCATTATTATCTTGACCCCCACTTGTCTAAAACCCAATCTCATCTCACTAGCTGTATCAAACTCACAAAGAAAAAGAAGTTTATAAATAAATTAACCTTTGTATTTTAGAGGAATATTTGAGGAAATATACAATTTGGTCCTACCCCATATCATAATAATATATAAATTCCAATTTGTTATACTGTCTTATAGAATAATTATTTCTAAATGAAGGCATAAAACAATGGCATTTCTAGTCAACAAAATAATGAAAGAAAATGAAAAACATGTAATATATTTGACCAGGAAAATTTTTTTTACTTTAATATAACTCTATATTAGTAAAATATGTAAAAGCACTCTTCTTAATTCTATGAAAAAATAAAACAAAATTTTGTAATAAAATAACTAGAGAACAGTAATAATTAATATAGTATGTATTGTGATTTAAAAGAATGGCCAAAATATTACTCAGAAATTATGAGGTTCTATACACCAGAAAATTACAACAAAGTTAAAATACTAAGGATAAATTGGGAAAAATGTATAACATAATAGTACTACTATGGATACTAGTATTATTATATATGAATTAGTATTACTATATTGCTTTTTGTTGAGTTTTGTTTTTTAGTCAAGGTCTCACTATGTATTCCAGACTAATCTTGAACTCACTAGGTATCCCAGGCTGGTTTTGAACTCATGGCAATCCTCTTGTCTCAGCCTCCCCAAGTACTGCAACTACAGGTATGTGCCATTATACCTGGCTCAGTATTACTATATATTAAGAGTTTAAGAAATAAATAAGTTTTTTAGGCCATGAACAATAAATCATGAGGGAAGAAAATGTCCAAACATATAAAAAATATTAACACATGAGTAATCCAAAAATAGAAAAAGTAAAGAAAAATACAAATAATAAAGAAATACTCTTTTTGTCTACCAAAGCAAGGAACTAAATAGTATAACCTGCAGCTCAGTTGTGCAGGGCAGCGAGTGGTCTCATACGCTCCTGCTGCAAAAACAGGTAAATCTTTCTGGAGAGAAATCTGGCAACATATCAAAAAGTCTATAAAAACTCACTGCCTCCAATCAATAATCTCATTTTTGTGACTTTTGCCCAAAGAAATTACCAACAATATGTGCAATAATTTCTGCACAAAAGCGTTTATCTTAGCATGTGTTCAGAAAACAGCCAAAATATTAGGAGAAAAGAACTCAGTGTTCTATAGAACAATAGTTAAGCAAGTTGTGATACATTCATATAATTGAAAATTAGGAATCTGTTTTCAAGGAAAATGTAGTGATACTTAATCGTATTTTATGCACACACACAAATACACATAGACACACACAGAATCAGGCATCGCTTAACAATGGGATACATTCTGAGAAATGCAGACTGAGACTATTTTGTCAGCATGTGAACATCACAGAGAACTTACACAAACTAAGATTATTACCAGGTCCCTAGGAGTTACAATCCTATGGGACCATTGTTATCTATACAGCCCATTGTTGAACAAATCAGTACAAGGCACAGGACCCTGGGAGAGCGCGTGCACGCATGCACACGTGTGTGTGTGTGTGTGTGTGTGTGTGTGTGTGTGTAGCTCTGTGAAAAGGTCCAAGAGAAGACTCTCAACTTCAACCTTAAAGGGTTTTGCAGTATTTTTGTTTTGCTTTGTAATTATTCAATTGTGCCTCTCTAGATTCTAAAATGGCACAGGTAAAAGGAAAACTTTTGAAGTGAGTACATCAAATCGGAAAACTCTGGGCTTTGTATGTTCTCACCTGAAAAGTCTTCATCAAGCCATTAAGGAAAATGGAAAAAAGAGAGAGAGAAAGATAGAGACAACAGAACCATAGGTCCTATGCAATGGAGTGAGAGACAGATTTCGATCAAACAGACCCGGCCCCTTGGCTCATCCTCTTCCACATTCCCACCTTCCAGCATCAATCAAATTGTCTAAAATCTTCCTCACACTGAAAGAAAATCCAAAGATATCTATAACTCCCCAAGAGACTGCACAAACGCCTATCTATAAGAGACAAGTGTAACACAGAGTCAAGAGTTTTACAGAAAGACACAGAACAGGGTACAAGATCTCAGCCATCCTGAGAGCTCATAATACAAAAAGAGCTTTGAGGCCAGGGATTTAGCCCAGTGGTTCTGCCACTTGCCTTGCAAGTGCAAGGATCCAAGTTCAATCCCTGGTATCAAAAACAAAAACAGAAACAAAAAGCAAAGAGAGCTTTGATTTTATTTTTCACATATTTTACAAACACTGGAGAACATGAGGGAAGAACATCATGCAGCCCACAGCTGGGGCAGGAGCCCAGGCATAGGTCCCTCCTCTCCCATGATTTTCCCTGGGACACACATATGCTCCGAGAAGTCCGCCGTGTGACAGTGCATTAAAGCGATTTAATTTCTATCTGTGCATCATGGGACTATGCAGTGTGCTCCTCTTCTTCTTTATAGTTTTTCAACTTTTGAATTTTTCTGGAATTAATCTATTTTACTTTTATAATGAGAAAAACATTTTATATCAGTGTTTAAAATTTTAATTAGGTAAATGAAATACCAGCTTCATTATGTCACTTCCTCTTGCTCAAAAAATCCACCATGGCTTCCCAGTAGTTATCCTATCAAATTCACACCCGACTTGATGTCCAGAACTCTTGTGTCCATGACACTAAAGGCCCCTCAACCTCCCTTACCTCTCTGGGGAGCTCTATCCACATTGCTCTCCTATGTGCCCTCAGTCTACACTTCCAGGACTCCCCAGTGCACCACTTTCCCTTACACTTATGTGCCTTGGCGTGCCATCTTACTTTACTTGAAATTCCTGTTTTGTGTCCCCACGTTCCACTCCCAGTTGGCTCTGCATGGAAGGTCCCCTCCCCCTGGGAAGTAGCCCCTCACGTAACAGCCTGCTGCCACCTCTTTGTCTTGGTGAGTTGTGCTCATATTTAGTCTCCACTTGCTCTCTGGGATGGGCACTCATCTTTCTTCTCAGCAGCACCTTGCTTGATGCCTTGCTCAGAGATGCAAACAAATAAATGGATAAATAAATGTATGGTACATAGAGTTTCCATCTCACTCATTCTGTTTCTTGGAAAACGCCAATGCAAACTCAACTCCTCAGCCTGGTGGACATCTACCTTAGCTTCGATGACCATTTCCACCCCAACATCTGTGTGTCCCATCCTTCCATTTGGAGGGCCATCTGCCCTAACAACCTACAGCCTTCCCCTTTTCAAATCCCTCAACACCTTTCCACAGGAAGACAAGAAACCTCCTCTCCACCTGATCACCCCCACATACTCCTCTATCCTTTTCTCTGCTGGGCCTTTCTAAACCTGTCATCACTTAGATCCTTTGCTTGCCCAATGCTATTAAGAACTACGACAATTATTGCTCACTACTTCCCACATGAGATGGTAATCTTCTTAAAGAAACAAAATGTGACAAATGATTGAGAATTCCATTTCCACTGAGTTCATCATATAGAACTCCACACAGAGAGAGCTCCAACCAAAGTCTGTTGGAGACATTCCTCTGTTCCCAAGAGTCTCACCCAGCGGAGAGGCAGTCATTTCACTCACTGAGCTCTCAAAGTGCCAGGTACTCCTGGAGACCTCCCTGTTGTTGTCTACAAGGGGCAGAGAGAGGACAACATCAAGGACCCTTTTCCTAGTCATCAGCAGCAAGAGAAATGAAAATGCCCTAATGTCATCCATTACATCAAAGGAGGAGCTAGAGGGCAAGATATGGAGGCAGGACATCTGGGTCACCCCGCTGGTGAGGGCAATGCAGTGCTGGAGCTTGTAAACATCTGGTTCATTCACTTGCTACTGACTGGTGGCCTTGGCTTTAAAGGGTCTTCTCATGCCCATGGCCAGTGAAAGCAGTGTTTCAACACACAGCTTGGCTTCAGGGCTTGGGGAGGTGCTGTGGTGATAAGACTGGCTGGGAATCAGACAGGGCAGTGATGTCTGGATCTGCTCACAAGAGCCTCCCTGGCTGCTCCCTGCAAGGAGAATAGGGAGGTGGAGCTACAGGTGGAAACTTCTATCTCTGGGGAATCTGCTATACCACTGGGGCCAGACTCATCTGGGTTCCAACCAGTCTATCACAGGCACGGCAAGATTCTCTCTCTCTCTCTCTCTCTCTCTCTCTCTCTCTCTCTCTCTCTCAATTGAACCCAAGGCCTTCACACTGAACTGATTCTCCCCTTTTTTACTTTTTTTTTTTTTTTTAATTTTGAGACAGGGTCTCACTAGGCTCCCCAGGTGGGACTCAAACTTGTGATGCTCCTATCTCAGCTTCTCTGAGTGCTGGGATTACCAGGTTTTCTCTATTAGGATTTTAAAACTCAAAGCTAAGAGAGTTCACAGTTTAAAAAAAGTTAAATACAAAAATATAATAAAAAATTTAAATCTGTCTTCACCATTTTCCTCTACTACCAACCCATCCATCCGACCACCCTTCTGATTCAACAGAATATGGCAAAAACTAAATCTTACCAAATTGTAATCTATGGATTTTTAAAAGGTAGATTTCAATGTCAACACAAATACCTTCTAACCCTTGCAGTTCAAGTTCTGATCAACCTGAACTCCCTGATCCATCAGGGCCAAAGGAAATATTAGCATTTACTTTCCTATGTCTCCCTTCCAAATTGGAAAGAGTTAAGATTTGCTGACTTTTGCATCTAACAATTTCTTCCTGCAGATTTTGAAAAGCACCATAGACCAGGGACAGGAGCACAATGCTTTAGTGCTAGCACATCTGTGTTGGACCCCATTCTAGAATTTGGTAGGTCTCTACATTAGAAAAATGATCAGTGACTTTATCTTCAAGGTGGGCATAATAATGCCTACCCTATATAACTTTTCCAAAAAGACAAAGCAAGAATTTTGAAAACAAAGAGAATTACTTTGGCAGTGTAAAATGTTATTCACATACAAAAGCAGTTTAATTTAGTTTACTTTAATTCAGTTATGCAATACCAGAAAAACTAGTACGAATAACAAAACATTAAAATCTGTACAAGAGGTTCTGTCAATTGAGTTCTTGCCTCAACTACTACTAAATTTCCTCACTGAGTTTCTTGAAGGTTATCAAGTTTTAGAATTTTTAAAAATGCAGTAAATTGGAATGTTTAATAATAGATCTCCCTAATGATGGAAACTTCTCAGACTCTTTCTATTTCCTGGAAGAGAGGAGTGAAGACACCCAATAGCAGTTCATAGGGCCAGATGTTGCATGGTCAGGGGGCAGGTGTGGTCAGGTTCATGGTCAGTACATTCCAGCGATCCTCTGGGTTACAGACTCTTCTTTGTCACCTTGATGGTTAAGCCAAGCCAGGTCACTGGGTTTTCCCAAAGAAGCCAACACAGAGCCCAAACTATGCAAATACATAATTTCCTAGGGATCAAAACTGCATGTGCCTGATGGCTATGCAAATTCCATCTCAGCAAAGGAACTTGTTGAGGGCCTCCTAAGCACATGGGATTCTCTGGCTCCATAAACGGGACAGGTGGCATCACAGAAAAATTACCCAGTGGCCTATCACAAAGGCATGGCTTCCACCTGTGTTTGCAACATATACCTTGGAAAAACCCCTCACTTGTTAAGTAAGGATTTCCTGTGCAGGAGCACTGTCAAAGGTTACATAAAAGACAGTGCCATGCTAAGCAAAATATTCTGTTAATGGTTTAAAAAAATTACAATTTTAATTCTGAAGTGCAAAGTCACCTAATTGTCACTGTTTCGTGTTCAGATGACAGGCAGGAAGCTGAAGCAAGAGTTTATGCTTGTCCAATTAATCAAATAACCTCCACGCCACTTATCCTTGGAATTGGCATTAGAAAAGCCCCCATGTGCCCCCAAATCATATAAATTCCATGGTTTCCTGTTCATTAAGCCCAGGTTGGCCTATGGTGATATGTCATATTTTGACATGTAGCCACAAGGGATACACAATCAAAATTAAGAAGAGACCTTAGCTAAAATTGGCATGCCCTACTCAAATGAACAATTTATGCCTATATGCAGATAAAACCACATGTATCTTCTCCAAATGATGAATATTAAACTGTTGGAAACACAGAGAGATCTAATCCACTGGCCAATTCTGCATAAAACATTTCTTTTCACTTTTCACAAAACAGAGGAGAGATTTGCATCCTACCAAGTACACAGGCTACTATTCCATGTGATTACATACAGGCTTTTGATACTATTATCATCACAATGTTTACTGGATAAACATGCAGTGTTAGTAAAATCATATTCTTTCCTTGCTTTAAACTCTCCTTCGCTTCCCTCTGCATCTGGAATAAATGTCAAACTCGTCACTGTGTAAGACACTGCCCCCGAGCCCAGTCTAAGCCTGTCGTGCACCTCTCCTCTTCACCCACCCCACAACCTCGGCACCCCTGGCCTTCCCACCATCGCTCATCCTGCCCGCCACACTGGCTTCTTTCCTTGTTCTTTGTCTCTTGATCCAGCTAGGAGAATGGCCCTTGTCCCTGCTGTTTCCTTTGTTTGAAAGGCTTTTTCCCCAAACCTCTGTATGGTTAACTTTTCTGATCTCAGGTTAAATGTCATGTCACCAGTGGGCCTCCCCAGCCACCCTGATGAGTACTGCATTCCACTTCCAACTTCTCAGTCCCATCATTCACTGTATTTTCTCTGCAACACAAATATATTCCAATCTGAGGCATCTTGTTTTAGTTGATCATCTGTCCTACTAAATATAATCCCTGATAAGGAAGAAGTGCACTTTCACTACAGTGCCTAGAACTGTGATGAGCACACACTAGGATCACAATAAGAATTTGTGACATGACCAGCACACAGTAGGACCACAATAAGAATTTGTTATAGAAATAGACATACCTTGAGACCATCAACTTAAGTGAAATATGTCACACAGGCAGCTTAAATATTTCATGGTTTCTCTTAAAAGAGAAACCTATAGTATAAACATATTAACGGGTAAAATAAAATAGGAAACAGAGAGGTAGATCTTTTGCAAAAAGGAAAGGGATCAAGGGATGGAGGAAGGGGACAGGAGGAAGGAAAAGGGGAAGTAAAAAGAATGAAGATGTGTTATGTATCAACTCCTCATGAGGAATGCAATAATTATGTACTGCAAACATGTACTCATAAAAATAAAAATTAAAAAAGGAATTTGTTACATATATGAATGCCATGCTAGAAGGTTGATAAAGCATCTTACAGACAGTGACCTGTCCTCTCGGTGGTATCCAGTGATTGAAAAGTGAATGCACAAATAGCCACAAAACACAGAAAAGAATTTAGTAGTTACATACTGAAGTATGATTAAGTGATCAGTATTTGCCAAAATATCCAACATGAAAAGAATTATTCAGTAAAATAAAAACAAGTCACATGGAAATGCTAATGAGCAGATGCTATGTTTGAATATGGTGTGAGCATGTCCCCCAAGGGACACTTGAGGCTTAGCCCACAGTGTGGCCATGTTGGGAGGTGGGGGGAAGTGTTTAGATCATTGGGGGTGTTGTCCTCAGAAGAGATTAGCATTTCTCTCATGGGAGCCCTCTGGCCAACAAGAAAGTTGTTATAGAAGAGCAACCCACCCCTCCCCTCTCTGGCTCCCTGTCTCTGCCTCTCACCTGTAATCCATCCCACCATGGTGTGACACAGCCAAGGAACCCTCCCAAGAGCCAGTTCCATGCTCTTTGGACTTTCAGCCTCCAAACCTGTGAACTAAACAAACCTCTTTTCTTTATAAAGTTCCCAGCCTCAGGCATTTCCTTAGAGCAACATCAAATGGATGGATACACTTGCACTGAGAAGGTTCTGAGGCTTGAGAATGAAGAACTTGAAAAACCTCCGAATATGGTGTCTGTTATGGAACACACTGCCTGAAATGTGATAGATCCTGAATAAACACCACTAACTTTGGAAATACTTAAACTAAGAAAACCTTCAAATGCTATTTTCATTTTCTTAGTGATTTTTTTTTAAAAGGCCAATTCTCTGTAATTCATACTGCTATTCCTGGTACCAACAACAGACATGCAGGTATTACGATTAGGTAGTAAAAAGAGAACCCATGAATACAGATAAGATGCAACCCAAAAGAATATTTTTTAAGCAAGGAGGACTTTTTTTTAGCCCTGAAAACTTCAAGGAAGTTTTGCAAGTGCCAACAGACTTGAGCTTTTTCACATTTTTCATGCCCAGAAACTGGGACATGAAAATGCCAGGAACCCTTTCAATATCTACATCATGTGATCAACGCAGGAGAAATTCTCCAACCACCAACATTCCTCCTGTGGGGCTGCCAAAGAACCAGATGCTCCCTTCAAAAGAATGTCAATATGGCTTTGACAAAAACTTGTGACCTCAGCCCCAAGTGGGAAGGGCAGGTGGGATAACACAGCATGGGATGCTTGTCTCCTTTTCCCTGGACCAGCAACCTCTCCCAACAGCAAATCTGTGCTGCTCCCAGGCTGGGAAGCATGTGCAAGGAATGCGGCTTTGCTGCATATAAGGACAGGAATTGGAAAGATTTGGTCTGGGTCCATGCAAAATGAATTCTGTATATGGGAAGACAGTGATATCGAAAAAGGTGCAAAATAGCTTTGCTGCGCTTGTGGTTTTCATTTTCAGAGAATCTGACATAAATGAAGCAAAAAAAAAAAAACCAGCTGCACTGAAACAGAGTTTCTAGCAGGACTCTAGAATATAAAACTTGTTTTTTAGAAACCAACACATACAACAAAGAGCAATTGTTTTTACCAATCCCATTTAGCAAACTATCACTTGGTAGCTCTTTCTCCTTAATCACGGGCTTTTTTGGAGATCGAACTCAGGTCCTTGCGCTTTTGAGACAGGTGGTGGAACCACTGAGCTAAATCCCCAGCCCAAACACTAGCTTTTAAAAGGCCCCATTCACATGCATGCCCTTCACAAGTTCCAAAACTAGAATGACAGGCTGGCTGGAAATAATAAATGCCACCAGTTTCTATGCTAGCAGTTGTGGAGGCTTTTTGTGTCTTTAATTTTTAAGACAGTCCTGATTCCGTGCCTCTGTCTGCAGTTCCTCGTGGAGTTCATCAATGTTTAAATTCGCTGCCAGAATTATTTTGAGTCTCTTTAACCCTGGTAGGCCCCCTGAGAGCCTGTGCGCTCTGGGTCTTCATAATCAGGATGCTCACACCTGCGCTTCCTTGACTTGGGTAATTAGATCTCACCACCTCAGTTTTCTTCCATCCCATCCAGGAGCTGAAACCACACCCTGCAAGGCACTGGATCCTTGCTTATCTCCCACTGGCTCCAAAGGACAGCGCTACAACCTCACTGTGCCCCTCTTTGCCCCCAGGAGGGTCCTCCTGCATGGAAGACAGCTCCTCACCACTCATTTCCTGGCACTCACCTGTCTATATACACACGTCCACTTATGTATTTGGAGTAAAATAGCTTTCTATTTTCATTTCCTGTGTCCACTAGGACACAAATATTGGGACAAATCTCTGAATGAAAATACTGGATGTATTCAGAATAGCGCCTTTTCTCCCTTCCTTTGATCTACGTGAGCCATACTGAGTGCCCTGGACCTCAATGCCTGTTTTTTTTAAAGAATTTTTTCATTCTCAATACCCAATATAAGTTCACTTTCCTGACCCACTGCAGTAGCCAACAGCTAAAAAAATAAATAAATTCCCTAGGCAATAAATGGACTGCATGCTACCTCACCCCCTCCTTGGAGGACTAGCCTGATGTTTGCTGGCTCACCAGTCAGTGGATGACAGACATGACAACAAAAATTAAGCATTCGATAAAAACAGACTCTCAGGTGTAGACATTTGAGATTTAGCATGGTATGTGTATATTCTTTTTAAAAGTGGCCTATAGATGAGGCAAAGGAGAGAAAGAAAACAGTACTGTCCACAATGATGACAGCAATCTGCTTTGGAAGCAAGAGCCTCAGCCCAGGGCTGATCTTATCCACAGAGGTTCCTTGCACCGCCTCTGCCCAGCCAGCTGTGCTCTCTGAACTCAAGGCTGTCTGGAAGGACAACAAGAGAAAGGGGAGTGGCACAAGCCAGGCAGCGAGGTGGAGAATGGACAATGGGCGGAGAGTGAAGAATCGGCTATTTTCTTTATTCAGGGTGTCAGAGGACTGTGAAATCACCACGGAAAACCAAGCCATGGATGGGCTGATGCGTGCTTAGTTACTGCCCACCCACAAGGATCATGTTTTTACCAGTGTCCTTGTTCTGGCTCTAAGAAGGACACAACACAGCACAGCCAAGTGAGTGCACACAGACTCACTTCGGAATAATAACACCAGCAGCTCCCTTGCTGAGTTCTCCCTGCATGGCAGCTACTGAGCTAAGAGCTTGCTAAAATCTCCCCTTTAAGAGTAGCAATGAATGTTCATTGTTTTAAATATACTTACATGTTTAAATAGGATCTACCACTTACTGATCCATGACCTAGGCAAAGTTTCCCTACCTTGAAAGAAAACCCTGTCTTGATCTGTAAAATGGGAATAACAGAACTGCATACTTAGTATGGAGCATAATTAAAATTAGATTTTAAAATACAGGTGGAGCAGCCCTAGTCTGAAAATGTGGAATCCAAAGTGCTCCAAAATCTGAAACATTCTGAGCATCATGTCAGCCATTAGATTTTTGATTTTCAGATGACTGATACCCAGCTGAAATCTATGCAAATATTCCCAAATCTGAAAAACCCTGAAATCTGAAGCAAGTCAGAGGCTAGGTATTTAGGATAAAGGATACCCAACCTGTGTAGATCTATGCTTTCCATTATAGTAGCCCCTGGCCACAAGTGGTTACTTATTTAAATTAATTAAAATTAAATTAAGTCAAAAATTAGTTCTTTGTTCCTGACAGCCACAAGTCAAGTGGGCCAGCCACACGTAGCCAGCGGTAACTGCACAGGCAGCAGACAGAGACAGCCCTGTCACCTCTGAAGAAGGAAAGCGGTGTCACTCAGCACTAGTGCAAATGCTATGAGGGCAAGAAACTTTTCCCTTAAACATGCTCAGTGTACTTTGTTTAAAACATGAGTGTCTTACAACATAATCTGAAAAATCCATTTTCCATCTGAATGATCTCAACTTCCATTATTTACACAGTCCTTCCTCGAGTCCCCTGCCTGTTTCTAGCAGTGAGGGAAGATGAATACAGTGACTGATTTACTTCTCCGTCTCCCAACAAGTCCTCAAATTTTAAAACTTAGTAGCTGCTGAGTCCTGGAATTCTCAAGGGCTCAACATAGATGCTGCCATTATAAACTTACCATCCTCTGACCCTAAGCCAAACAATCAAAATAAAACAAATTGAGTATTTTTTATATTACTTATAAAATAATTCATAGCACATATCCTTGGGAGTTTCTTTTTAGAATCTAATCAGAACAAGAACTTATCACATTCTTCAAAATAGGTAGAAGAGAGAACTCTGAATACTTCCAACACAAGGAAATGATAAATATCTGAGGTGAGATATGCTAATTGCTCTGATTTGATCCCTGTCCATTATACACAAGCGTCAAAATATCACACTGCACTCCATGAATATGTACCAGTATGTGTCCACTAAGTAAATGAGTCATCTCACTGCAAAAAAATACAGAATCAAAAAGATGTATGCTTATAATAAAGAATACCAAAAAGATAAATACTTTTAATAAAATTAAAGGAAATTCTTTTTTAAAAAAAATCCAGTGACAGGGATTAAAATTTTGAGTTTAAAAAAGTCAACCCTAACCTCTATGCTCATGTTTATTGGTGTAATAATGCTTAAGTTCCCCATTCAATCATTAGTGCACTGAGGAACTTCTCTGTGCAGAGTAAAACACTGTGTCCTCCATGACAAATTAAGCTTGCAAAGTTGCTTGTGCTGTTCTCTGCTTTCTAGCTTATATTAACCTGTGCCATAAGAGAAACTCTTTAAGATAATATTTATTTGCAGAAACAAACATTGATTCAAGGCACTTGGAAGCTGATAGGTGCACTGAGAGGGACACTCAAGGGAATCCTAATATTTTATCATGTTGTGGATATTATTACCAATGTACCTGCATATCGCCATACTCAGCCTGCTTGCAATATTTTATGTCAGGCTCTACTGCCAGCCAGAGCCATTCTGGTGGCGTACCTACATAACACCCACCCACGGTAATGACACCAGTAAATTTCACGTTTTACCCTTTGTCAGAACTGTCTACAATTCCATAAACATGACATATTTTAAGAAGGAATGCATCTCTGTTGTTTACAATTTAACAAAGATAAAGCCCTGACAAATATCATAAGCCATAAATAAAGACATCTAGCATGGTAGTACACTTATTCATCTCTGGGTTGAACAAATGTTAATTATAGGGAATTTGAAAATGGGGCTTGTTAATGTCATTTTTAATTTAGCATGTTACAGTGTAAATGTTTTCCATTGTGTTAATTTACACCTGTTATCACAAGCTTCATTATTAGGTTTATAGTGGAGCAGCTCTCTGTGACTCTAAAATTTGCTTAAAATGGCAGAAACAATTACTAATTAGGAGGGCATGTTTACTTTAATTATATTTATTTCCTAGTCTAGTTTTATATGTAATGTACTATGGAAGTGCATGATTTAATTAGTGAAACCCATTTATCACAAGCAATTTCTCAAATGAATACTGCTTTAAAAATAAAGCATTTGTATTTCATAAATCCCTAGGATACTGCTACAGAGAGAAACATCTACATGGAAATCTCTCACTCATGATCATTTTTGCTTAAAATGCTGCAGATAATTATTAGCAGCAAAAATTCAACTCTTAAGAATTTAAAGGCAAATTTTGAGATATGGTGTGTAAAATTTAGAAATTATTAAGTACAATTTAAAAATCTATATTTGAGATTAACATGGGCTTTTATGTATTGATATCTACAGGCACATATTTCATGTAAAAATACTATTCTAAACACACAAAAAACTAATTCTACTTTTTAAACCAAAGGACATAGCTTTTCTTTTTCTCCCTAGAGTCATTTTTCTGGCAACCAAAGTACAAATATTGGGAAGGGGAAGTCCAATACTGAGGACAGTAACCACCACTGCGATAACTGATTATGGTAAAAAGAATCAATAGATGTTAAAACTCCAGGGAAGGCTGCTGGAGAACAGGATTTTAACCTGGTCTCAACTACTTAATCACACAGGAAAGAAGTACTTTAATAGCACAGAAATCTAGTAGACACTACCTTAACCACATGGCCAAACAAACATCACCCCAGTGGGACAGATGGACAAGCACTGTGTTTTCTGAGGTGCCTCAGCAGCAAGGCCTCGAGCCCTATGTGATGTTCTCCAATCTCATAAAAGGAGATAAATGGAACTGTGGGACATTCCTCAAGAACCAGCCTGGGTTTTTGCAAGAGAGTCAATGTTACTAAGGACTTTAAATAAAGCTAGGGGACCATTTGAGATTAAAAAGAGACTAAAAGGATGTCAGAGGTCAATTGGATCCTAGATTTAAAAAAAAAAACAGCTCTAAGGAAATAGCTGGAGAGAAAATTATTGAGACAACTGGGGAAGATCTGAATACAGGCTGTAATCTATAGACTGTTATTACATCAAGGTAAAAATGCCTGGTGTTTTCATGATAAAAGAATAAATACATCCTCAAGAGAGCACCTGAAATGGTTAGAGATGAGCTGTCCTGATGTGCAACACTGCTTCAAATGTTTAGAAAACAATGTGAAAGTTGTGGAGTCAATGTAGCACAAAAGCTGATGAATGGGTGTGAAGTATATTACCATGTTCATTGCACTCTTTTTCAACTTTTCTATAACCTTGGAACTTTTTAAAACACAAGTCTGGGAAATGTAAGTAATCCTATAGGCAGAGAAACAGGCCAAATTGGGAGCTCTCTTCATACAACTTCTTCTTCACAGACTGGAAGAAATGCTACTGTATTTCACATGATTCCAGATTCCAGGAGCCAAGGTGGAGCACAATAAAATGTCAGCACTGCATTCGTAAATTGTTTCACAATCCTGTCTCAGAATATTTACTCACATTCCCTTGAGGTTCAGTTTAGTCATCCTATGTTTTCAGACCCCACAAAGAATCCATGACCTGGAGCAAACAAGACATTCTTTTATGAAAACTCACACATCTGACCAACCATGGTAAGAGTTCAAGCTTTTGCTGTTGTTGAGAAGCTGTACCTGTAGAGGGTATTTTAATACAGCCTCGCATAGTATCCACTAGAGATTAGTTCCATATCCAAATACCAGGTCTCATATAAAATGGCATCGTTCAGGCATATAACCTACACATGTCCTCCCACTACTTTAAGCATCTCTAGATGACTTTTAATACTTAGTAGAATGTAAATGCTATACAAATCATCATTAAACTGTGTTGTTTAGGGGACAATGATGAAAAAGGTTGTACATGTTCAGTACAGATGCAATTTTTTTCCAACATTTTTTTAATCTCCAGTTGAATCCTCGAATGCAGAACTCACAGGTTTTGAAGCTTTCCACTAACCATGGCATTTTTAGGAACGTGGGGAAGTTATGTTCTAGTTACATTTCTGATTTGTCCCCATGGCAGAGCCCATTTTTTTCCACCCCAGGGAGTTATCTTTAAATAGAATTAACCTGCTGCTTGGAGTAGAGCTTGAGCCACTTGGTTTAAATGTGTACCTATTCCCACCCCAACCCTGGATTTTAACTATGAGGATAGACCAGATCTAACTAAGGAAGTAAAAAGGTGCTTCAAAAAAGAGCTAGAAAGTACCTGCTAAGCCAACTGAAAGCCTCTCGGGAAGATGCCAAGGGCTCTAGAGAAAAGCTAGTTAAAACTGGGGAGCTGATCTACCGGTAAATCAGCAGCTCAGCATCTTTCAACTCCAGTCTTCAAATAGACTGCACTTGCAATGTTCTGATGCTGAAAATAGATCTTCTATCTCCAGAAAAGGAAAGAATTAGGATGAAGCAAAGCTTGTTATGAGAAACAAGAGAGGTTGGAATTAAACCTGATTAGAAAGTAGCATTGTCCTACTCCCCTTTCCCAAGCTGCAAAAAGTTAAAATGAGATAACTAGCATGGTTCATATTTCCTATCTACTGTTAATGTTGAGACAAAATTAAAAACCCAGGGAGCTCTTCAGGGCACAGGACTGTGTGTGTGTCTGCATTCATGTGAACCCCCAGACTCATACATGTACAACATAAATTGCATCTGAATTTCAAGGAGGATAAACCAGGTAAGGAGAAGTTTCTGAAGTGGGGTAAGTTTCATCAAAATGTAACCTTCGCCTTAGAAACTAGGAGCCAGAGTAATTAGATTACAATCTTTCCAACACTGTGGGAGAGATTTGATCAATTAGAGTCAAGATCAGTTACATTATTTGGTTTACCTAAGTAATGGACCCTTAAATGCAATCAATACTTCTCTAGGCTGTGAGACTCCAAGACCTGAGATGCATTCAACAAAAAACACAAATGGATTTTCAAAGGACCTCAGGATGTTCAATCAAAGATGAGAACAGGGATGGGGGGCGGGGGGAGAAGAAAACATGTTTTCAAGCATGCTATATGGAGTCTCCATTTCCTCTCTTTATTTGTGTGCTGTTTTCACAGTTTGCACAGGAATTAAATTTGTTCTACCAAAGAGCCTTAACCCAGGGGATGAGCAGCAACACCTTTTGATTTCTTTTTAAAATTTCAGTATCAAAACTCATTTGATAGGAAAAAGAATAAGAGAAGCATTTCTACTTTTATTTTTTAAAGCCCACAAACTTAAATGATGAGGTTATGAAGAAAAATGGCAGAAATGGTTTCCCCTTGCTCTGTCCCTTTTGCAACATAGTTTTACAGAAGAGCAACATCTGGGTCAGTCTGTCTGGGGACCACCTACAGCTGACCATATCCTGCCTTCTAAGACTGCCCTTGCTTTGAATGGACCCATGACAGCCCAATGATACTAACACCAAACTTTCCAAGGACCTACACACCCTGTCCCACTCTATTCCAAGTCCAGTAGTGGGTTAAGCAATTGTCTGTTGTTCAACTCAAAAGGCTAATTTACCAAATTATACCATTTACAGCCAAAAATAATGCATCTGCACATTCAGACAGAACACTCCTAAAATTGCACTTTATCCACTCACTATTGTCCTATATTAAGTCTCCTGGTAGGGCAAAATGAGGACAGCAGCACCTGCTCCCAACTCTTTCTGTGACCTCCATGTGGGTTTGTTTGGGGCATGCGCACCTGTGACATGCAACACTCTTATCTATGATTTGTTTAACACACTTGTAATAATTAGAAAGTGAAGCAACTAATTCCTGACTCCCCCAAGAGTAAGGCTTCTATGAAAAGGCATGGGGAAATGTGACAAGAGAGGAAGTGGAGAGGAGGAAATTGATACTGAGGATTTACTTTGCATAGCTTTGACACCTTTGCAGTCCTGATGAAGAGATGTTGAGATAATGTGAAACAACAGGTAATCAAAAAGCCATTTATATTTACCTTTTAGCATCAATTACCTTCCTCTCGGCAGTAGTTGAAAAATTATGTTTTACTCAAAAGTCTGCCTGTTGACTTTATTTATACAACACCTGAACTTGTTGGGTATCAGTATGTTAGCCACCACAGAATTCCAGATTTTGCTGTTCAGCAATAAGTGCACATTGACTCTGAGAGCAGCCTTCAGAATGACTTTTATAAGATCACTGCCTGAAGTCACATGAGCTCCATGCCAAGTGTATGGAAGCATGAAAGGGCATGATGTTAGGAACTTGTATCTTCCTATTGATTCCAATCATTTTCTTTCAATGGGGAATACACACCTAACATTCAGTCTTTTCATTGAGGAAATGGGAATAATAATGTGTAACTTACATGGCTGAATTTTACAGCAAGAAAAATACAAGCACCTAGAATAATCCTTGACAAGGCAGGGGCTTCCTCTATTATGATGGCTGTTAAGGATAGTATCCCAGAGGGAGGGCTTCTCTTTGAATGGCTTGCATCTTTTCTGCCCAAGTCAACTGGTAATTCAGCAAAAGGAGGCAATGTGCTAGGAACTCTGAACTAATTATTCATGGAGCATGAAATCTGCCTGCTCATCCTTCTTCCTCATCCTCTTGATTGCATTAAAGGATTAAGCAGAATTTGGGGCTCCCTGAAGAGGCCAGAGGGTGTGTATGTATAAATGAAGAGCTCAGAATCCAAGTACATGAGCTAACACTGTCCACTTGGTCAATGGATCACCTCCTCAAACCAAGCCCTCACTCACAGGGGCTGCAGTGATTTGTCCCCCATAAGGCTTACATTGGAAGGCATTGTTTCTTCCATTTCTTTTACCAATCAGTCTAATCCTGAGGGGCAACAGTTCATCAACACAACCTCTACGTCTACTGAGCAGTCTGGCATGAGGAGCATAGGGCTGTGGGTTAAGAAGACCTAAATCCTAGGGCCATGTTGGCCATTAACCAAGCTAGGACAAAATGGTAAAGTTACACCCTTTGAGACTGTTCTGCCCATTCACAAAATAAGGACATTGCGTTAGATGAGCACTGTGATGATTAATTTCATGTGTCAAGTTGGCTGGGCCACAGGGTGCTCAGGTATTTAGTTGAAGAGTATTCTGGGTTTTTCTGCATGAGATGATCATTCAATCCAAGTAAAGCAGATTGTCCTTCCTAATGTGGATGGGCCCCATCCAGTCAGAATGAGGACCCAACAGAGCAAAAGACCAACCCTCCTGCAAGTAAGAGGGAATTTTCTCCTAGCTGATTGTCTTGACATCATATTTTTCCTGTCTTTGGTCTCAAAATAATCAGCAGGTTTTCCTGGGTCTCGAGCTGCCAGCCTTTTAACTAGAACCACACTATCAGCTTACTGACTCATCTTGCAGGTCTAGGAACTTCTTGACCTCTATAATCATGGGAATCAACTTTATAATAAATCTCTTTAGACAGAAAGAAAGATAGAACAGAGATGCACTAATCCATCCTTGGTCCCATTTCTCCAGAGAACCTTTATACAATCCCCACAACACTTCCAGTTCTAACCTCTGCCAGCCACCTCACCTGTCTTGATTATTATTGTTGGTTTTGCTGCCCTTTGGTTTTCCTAATTACATCATGGAATGTGGAGTCATCAGCTAATGTTGAGTCTGTAGTTAACCCTTAACTCACACTCACAGGAATCACACTGAGGTTGTCATTGCCCAGTACTTCTGCATGGCACATCTGGCACATGAAGTGCAAGATTTCCCATTTTAAAAAATATAACCAGAATCATCTTGCTACCTTGCAGCCAGAAATTTTGTACTGCTTACCCCGTCATCTACAGGACAAACTTTTCTTACCTCTGTGTGTAAAAGCAGAATTATACGTCATGAGCTCTAACAGAAAGCTGGAAGTGGCACCTAGCCCCTTGCAGCTTTCCCCTCTAGCCTCTCCCTCTTGCCAGGGCCTGTATCTCTGACTGCCCATCATAATCACAATCTTCAAACACACATCATACCCAATCTCAGAGATCTGGATTCAGTTGGAAGGGGTGAGAGTTAGGGAGGGGCAGGGACAAAGCTAGGGCATTAAAAAGAACTGTTTAGAAAGTTCTATGGTGCAGCACAGCTGCAAATAATATTCTGTCTAAGCCAGGGGTCAGCAAACTTTTTGGGTGAAAAGCAAGATAGAAAATGCTTTAGGCTTTGTGGGTAACTGGTTTTCGCAGCAACTTCTTGGTTCTGGCATTGTAGCATGACAGCAGCTATAGATGATATGTAAGTGATGGGGCATGGTGATACTTCAATAAAACCTTATTTACATAAACAAAGGGTGGGCCATATTTGGCCTGGGGACCACAGTTTGTTGATCCATTCATTCATTTCCCAGTTTAAAAATGGTTATTGCAGCAAATGTAAACTCATCGAACTGTGTGATTGCCCCACTCACATTTCTCCAACTTGTCTGTGACATGAGAGACTCCCCAGAGACTGAAGGAGATCAATATTCACTCTCTATCTGGCATCCCTGCATGTCTTACGCTAATGACCCTGTCCGAACAAGGAAAAAACTTGTTCTTAGAGAGAATCCTTTCTGTCCAATACTCACTGCTGCCTTTGGATATGTTCACAAACATCTGCTTAACATTGCTTCTAGAATTTCATCAAAAATGGACTGGGACTTGCCCATCTGCGGTTCATGAACTGTGCCCCTCCCTTCCACCTCAAAGACAGGGATACAGTCACTAAAGCCATTTGCAATTCTCTGGCACGCTACCCTGCTTGGTTCACAAAATCCTATTGAAAGTGGTTCCATGGGCACATAGGCAAGTTCCTCCTGTGCCCAGCAGAGATGTATGTCTTAGCAGCTCTCACTATCTCCTGTATCTTGAGCTTGAATGTCTCCTATCCATGTTTATTTTACCCTTTCCAACTTAAAGATCATTTTTCCTGATAAAGATGATAAAATCAAAGTAGGAGTCCAGCAGTTCTGCTCTGTAATCTGTTTACACTCTACCATTTGTTCTAAATACGGCTCTCTCTCTCTCTCTTTTTTTTCCTTTTGGCTCCAAAAACAATTGTTCTGAAGCTCCTATAGGCATGTGACCATAGACTCTGGTTTTGCCTGGGACAGTCTGCTACATGTCTTTTGCCTGGAGTAATGTTTGTAGGGCCCTCTTTGTTCTGAAATGTGTCCAGTTTGAAGGGATGGTTCTACAGGTAATGTAGAAGACAGGGTAAAGCATTTCACAGGCATCATGGATTTTCAGTTCTCTTACACACTCTAGACCAAGAAGAAAATTTCTCTGTAGAAATACTCAGCTACACTGGACACACTCCTACACCTGCCATTGACTAGCTGTGTGATCTTGGAATAAGTTCTTTCATCTCTCCAACTCTGTTACTTTGCTGCATCTTTGTGCCCATTAAATGCTAAATGCATGATTAAAGTACATAGCATGGGCCACATACCACACAGCAAATGCTCCACAGATGCTACCCATGATTGTTACTCAGCTGAAAACCAATGTCCTTCATTCCCTCAATTCTTCCACAGTGTCATGGCATGCAGAACTCTCTATTGTGCAGTCTATTCTTTCTTTTCCCTAAATTCACAGCCTGTTTCTCACCAATCTCATGCTCTCAGAGATAAATTCTACTTGATCTTATAAAGTCTCTCCCATCTTGTTGATGAGAATCTTTGTCTTCACTAGAAAGCTGGAATGTTCCGAGGAAGTTTCCCTACTGGCAAAGAAGCTACCTGCATTTATAACCAGCATAACTTGTGAGCAGCTCTGGCAGAAAGTCAGACTTATATCCTAGGAGTCCCTTAGCATCTGTATTTCCTGGAATCAAGATAAACTGCTACATTTCATAGCTCCCATGGGAGCATACCCCGAAAACTGAAGATAGTTTGAGTCTCAAATTTCTCAAGTTAACCACATTAGCTAAATGATAAAATGACTAGGTCAGTACACTGAGAAAATGACTGATCCAACTCTGGGAGGCTAAGGCAGAAAGAGGATCACAACTTTTAGCACAGCCTGGGCAACTTAGTGACAGCAAGATGCTGTCTCAAAAAACTAAAAAAGAGCTGGAGTTATAGTTCAATGTGAAGGTCCTGGGTTCAATCCTCACTACTGAAGAAAGAAAAAAAGACTGACACTTTCAAATTAGGGCATCAGAAAAGGATCCCACAGGAAAAGAATGAGTGATAGCTAGCATTTTAATATCAACTTCCAACCTAGCAACCATTTATTGAGTAACTAGGACATGACAATAAATGATATACCAGGCATTTTTATATGTTATTTCACATATTCTCTCAACAATCCTGTTGGAAATTGAGCCTTGGAGGAACCAATACCCAAGGGACATATCTGGTAAATGGCAGGATTTGGATTCACCATGAATCTTCTGTACCCAGAGTTCATGCTTTCGGGTGCATCACACTACTGTTTCACGAAGATGCTCCATACCCATTTACAGACTCAGTTGAAAAATAAAAAAGCCTCCATGAAAAAAGCAAAAGTAATAATATTTACATATATTTTAGAGCCATGTAAACCTTATTATTTAGTAGATAGCTGATCTTTAATTGACAATTTTGCATGATGAAAGATATTCAAGGTTGCTTTTTGCACAAAACATACACAATATACATGGGAATGTTGGCTTGAAGCAGGTGAGTGTAACAAAATGTGCACAAAGAAGGTCATCTGGATTCATCCTGCATCCCAAAAAGAAAGTAGGTAAATATCAAGAAATGTCCAGAGTAAAGCATGTCCCCCTGAATTTAGGGATGGGATTTCTAGCCTTGGTCATATACTTGCTGCATATAGTATGCATATGATCCTACATAACACATCTACAGGTGTTTGAGCTTTCAGGTGCTAAATTTATCTTTGTAACTCTACATATGCAAATGACATAGGGACAACTGGTTATCCACACACACATGGATGAAACTGGAGGCTGTGTCGGGGAGCCCTAAGGCTACCCTCCTATTCAGACACTTGCTGGAAGGATACAGAACTCAGCATAGAGTGGCGTTCACGGCTAAGACATCGTGCAGTTATGTAAAAGGACACATGGCTGGATCACAAGAGGAAAAGGAAGGCAGAGTCTGGGGAAACCCATGTGAGGCTTCCTATGCACTTGCCTTCCACGAGAAGTCACGCCAAGTGTGTTCCTCACCCAGCAATGCAAATGAAGCAACATGTGTGCAGTGTTTCTGCCAGGGGAGCTCGTCAGAGACTCCATGCCTTAAGTTATCATTGAGGGCGAATTCATACCCAAGTTACAGACCAAGTTATCCCTCCCCACCCTGGCAGGAAAGCAAAGGATCCCTTTCTCAGACCTCACACAAAAAATTAACTCAAAATAGATCTTAGACTAAAATATAAGAGCTAAAACTATAATACTCTAAGAGAACATAGAAGTAAATCTGTGTGGTCTTGATTAGGAAAGCCCTCTTAGATGTGATCCCAAAAGAAAAAAATAAATGATTTTTATCAAAATTAAAACCTTTTATGCTTCAAAGAATATCATCAAAAAGTAAAAAGACATACAGAGAGTAGTAGAAAATACTTGCAAATCATATACTTCATAAGGGACTTGTATCGAGAATATAAGAAGAATTCTTACAGCTCAGTAATAAAGAAAAATAATTAATTTTAAACAGGCAAAGGATCTAAGTAGACATTTCTCCAGAGATAAGCAAACATCCAATGAACAAACACATGAGTTCTCAACACACAGCCCTGCCTGTGGCATTAGGATGTCTGTAACCAAAAAAGACAAGTCTTAGCACTTGGAACCCGCATAACTAACGGGTGGAAATACACTATGTAGAGTCAGAACCATTTTCTAAAATTGTGCTGATGGTTGTACAACTCTACAAATATGCTGAAACCAATGAATTGTATATTTATCAAATGGATGACCTGTTTGATATGGGAACTAAATCTCAATACAGCTAATTTCTTTCAAATGCAAAGAAAATTAGCAATGGTGTGATGATTAAAAAGGGCTAACTTTGATCCAGAGGCCACACAGATGAAGAATCAGTCAAGAAACCATATGCCAGGAGTAGAAAGATGTGACCAAGACCCTGGTATAGAGGCCTAGCAAGTGCTTTTGAAAGGAGACAATGAAAATCTATATGGCACGAAACAAAGCAGTATCACAAAGAGCAAGGATATTGCCAGACAAATGTTGTTTCTTTAAGATCATAAACTCGGCATAACAAGCACAAAATGCCTATGACTAAATGTATTAATCTGATCCACTCATAAACACTTAGGGAGCACCAATGGGTGCAACTTACTCAAGTGAAAATGTTGCTACCAATATGGAAAACATACTCCCCATCCCTATTGAGTTCAACACTGGCCTCAGGACAGATGGCGCCATATGAACTGACTCAGCTATACGCCATCCACAACCCTCTCACCTGCATGGCCACTTCAATAGGCAGGGAAGATGTTAGAAGAAACAGGGATGGCACACTCGCCAGATAAGCTACCTATGTTACGTCATCAGTCCTTATAACCATCAACACAGGATGGTAATTCTACAGTTGGGGACCCTGAGGAATGAGAAGGCAACTTGCCAATGTCCCAGATCTAGGAGGAGCAAAACTGGGCTTCAACCCAGTCAACCTATCTCCAAAGGCTGTGTCCTTAACTTCTGGGGTAAATTCTCTTGACTTAATTGTACTATCTTTCCCACCACAGTTTTTTGTCTCATAATGTTATACATACATTATATACATTATAATGTTACATATGTAAACATGTATCTGTGCTATTAGGGAATTTGTTTAAATCTTTTTGTTTAATATTTATTTAAATTTGTTTTTACTTAAGGATTTTGTTTATAATAGTTTAGGTTTGCAGAAACGTTGCAAAGAGAGTACAGAAAATCCCAGTTGACCCCTCATCTAGTTGATCTTATAAAAATCTTATATCACTATGTACATTTGTCACCACTAAGGAACCAACACTGGTATAGTGCTGTTATTGAAAACACCACACTTTCTTTGGATTCACAGGTCTTTTTGCCTAATGTCTTTCTTGTGTTCCAGGATGCAACCACATCACAGGTAGTAGCCATGGTGCCTTTGCCTATTCTGGTCTGGGACAGTTTCTCAGATGCCCCTTGTTTGTGATGACCTTGATAGTGTTTGGGAGGACAGAGCAGGCACTTTGCAGAATGTGCCTCCATCTGGGTTTTTCTTGCTGCTTTAAGCTCCCTCGTCATTGGACTGAGAGTCCAGGTTTCAGCAGCAGGTTGCCTTGGAGGGCACTTCACAGCGTGCCTTGCCAAGGATGTAAGTGGTTCATGCCCACTGCACCCCAGGCTAAGGGGGCCTGGGCCAGCTTTCTCCACCACCCAGTCACTCTCTCCTTCTTGCATACTTCGTCTTTGGAAGTAGGTCTCAGGATTCAGCTCCCATTTCAGGAAAGGAGAACAGCAAGGTGCTACCTCCTCCAATCTTATTTTTAATGAGGTTAGTTGGGCATGGCATTTAAAAATAAAACAATATGCTGAAAAACAGGGTACTTCTCTGTTCTGTTTATAATGACCTTGTAGTGGTTCAGGCAGTTTTATGCTCATCACTCTTGTATCTCAGAATCACAGGGGGGTAAGTTATAGTTTCTTCAAAGAAATAAAAAAGCAAATGACTGGCCTACATAAAAATTAAAGAAGCTGTTTAACAAACAATGGGAAGTCAGACACAAACATAAAATAATTATCCCACAATAATGGAGGTGTCATGCTATATATAAGGGTATGGTCAGATACTAGACCAGAAGTTTTACGGGAGTTACTCTGTAACAACAGATGTGCATTTCCAAAGTGGGATGCCAAGCCTTTCAAGGGAACTTGTCAAGGTTAATGTGTCATTGTTGATTTCATGACTTTTTACATCCTTCAGCCACTCTGAGTGGGATAAGAGATCAAGAGGGAATTGAACATTTCTTTTAGGGAAAAAGCTGTATTGTGATCTCCATCACCACCACCAAAGAGGTTCGGAGGTGCTGCTCTCAAGTCTAGTGAGGGAGGCTTCACAGTAGAAATGCCCAGCACTTGACATGTTGACCCCAGGTCAAGGAGGCTGCTGGTGCCAGGTGCCCACACCTGGAGGCCAGAGGCTCATTCCAGTGGCTCTAGGAAGTGTCTGTGTCCTGCTCCCCCTCTGGAATGGAGCAACGGGGGAGCTATATTTGGATTTTAAGGTAGGGACACCAACCAGAGGTCATCCTATCCAAGAGATTTCTTCCAGAGGTCAAATATCCCCAAAAGGGCTAAGATGGAGCAGAACTCTGTAAAATCAGAAATGGTAAGAGAGGGGAGCAGCTGTGGGCAAAGATTGTCCAGCAAAGGGTCTGCAGCTGGAAGATTCCAGAGCACCCAGGCAAACAACCCTATAAAATCACCTCACAAGTGCGGCCAGCTAAACACTCTGGAGTCAACCAGTAAGACATCTGGAACCTGAATGAAAATAAATTATAGTTTTATGGGTCTCAGAGGAAGCAACAAAAACCTTTAAGGAACAAAAAGGAAAATGAGCAACAATATCTGCAGGCAATGAGGATGGAACAGGCGCAGTCCTTTGAGGGAAGTACTGACTTCCACAGGGCCTTGGGAGACTTGGCCTTAAGTCTGTGGTCAGGAGGGAACTACAGGAAAATTCCTGGATTACACTGGATCACCTGGAAGATACTGGGATTGGCCTCAGGACACAGCACCTCAGGACTTCTTGCTTAAGCAAAAGCAAATACTCTGCTGAAAAAACCATTCTTGATTTTGGCCTAAGGCTTTTTCTATAGATTATGAACAATCAAAGGTGGCCCAGCAATGAATGTTTACTAAATAATGCATGGAAATAAAACCCAAAGAGAGTCCAAGGAAACAACAGATACCAAGGTCCATGGACTTCAGAGGTTCCAATGACTGGATACAGACTACAAAATAATCACACATAAATTGCTAAAGAAGCAAAAGACAGAATCACAGAAAATAAGCAAGCAGTGAAGGACTATCAGAAATGAGCAGGCATGAGGGAGGGGGAGAAGAAAGATTGGGCAGTGGGTACCAATTACAGTTGGATGGAAGAAAGAAGTTCTGGCGGGTTACCACACAGCAGGGGAACTGCCCAGAACAACAATAGGCTATGTATTTCTGAAAAGCCAGAAGAATTTTCAATATTTTTACCACAAAGAAATAATAAATATTTGAGGAGTTAGGCATAGTCACCCTGACTTGAACATTATCCAGTGTATACATGTATTGAAACATCACACAGTATTTCCAAATTGTATAGAATTTTCATGTGTCAATTAAAATTTTAGAGAAAAGAAAAAAATGGCCAGGTTAAAAAAAAAAATCAGTTTTCAAGATTAAAAAGGTTGTGGCAACTGGTTGCACAATAATGTGATTAACATTCACTGAAATGCACGGTTAAAAATTGTTAAAGTTTTTTTGTAATATGAACTTTCCCTCAATTTTTTAATGGCCAGGCAGATTTTATAAGAACCAAATAAAACTTTCAAAAGTAAAATCTATGATTACTGAAATTAAAAATTTGCTAGCAGTTTATACAGCATATTAACCAAGGCTGAAAAGAGAAATCACAAATTGGAAGAGCTGAAAAAATCACCTACAAGACAATACAGAGAAATAAGAAGATGACAACACACAGGAAATGCTAGCCAATTGGAGAGATGAGAATTTCTGAAATATGTCTAATGTTTTGAAAGAAAAGAACACAAAGAATGGAGGAAAGAGAATATTTAAGGAGAAAATTGAGATTTTTCCCAGGAGTGTTGCGAGATGTGAATCCAAAAATATACTAATCAGGTAAATAAAAAGAAACTCAACCCAGGTATATTGTTGTAAAACTGAAAAGCACCAATGATTAAGAGAAGAGATGTAAAATAAAAAGCTACCCCAGAAAACACAAGTTTACAACAAGCTCAGTCAAGGAAGCAATTCTGTTTCTTACAACCTTTTTTTCCGCAAACCAAATGAGAAAAAGCAGCTAGACTGAAGGGAAAATGAAGAGAACACTAAACCCATCTCCTCCCACAGTTGTAGGGTGGATCCCACAACTACAGTTTAGATGGGCAACATGTCTTACCTCTGAGTATGTGAAATTTCTGACCTTGTTAACCTACTAATATACTCGACTGAACATTCTAATTACTACCTTAAGAGAGTCCGTTTAACTTAACACCCCTATCCAGTGTAAGAAGGAAGAGATCTGTGACCTACCCTTCTCCAACAAAACGTGTATGACAAATTCCTTTTCCTCCTATACAGCAAGCTATGAAAGAATCTATGTGCACCTCCCACCATTTGTTTTCCCGGGGTCAGAAACTAGTTAGATTGATAAACACGACCCATTGCAAATATAAAATCTATCATTATGCAGTGAGTGATAATTTTTATGTCCATAATGCACCCCATCCTCTTTTTTAATGGGAAAGTATTAATCTGCCAACTTGTCATGAAAAACGTCCCTTCCACGTTCTTTTTTTTATCAGTTCTATAGATACACTATGATTAGATCCCTCCTTACACAATAGCTAGCCAGAAAAGAGGATGAGATAATGAATAATACCCAAGGGAAGGAAAATCCCTTCTTCAGCTAGTTTAAGTCATGTCGATAATGTGCACACAGCATTCTGCATTTACCATAAAGCTTTTCCATTAGTTCATAGACAAGTTAACCTTCTAACTCCCAGAAAATATAATTCATGCACATTTTATACCATGCAGCATCCTGCTAGCTATTATCCATCATTTACAAGTGTTATTTGTCTATAAAAATGACACTAAATTTTTGAAAAATGAGACTGCTTTGCCGGCTTCTGGCTGTGTTTTAAAAAATGGCACCAATGCACAAAAGGCTTTAAGTCACATAAAAAGCAATTAGTCAAAGAAGCAATAAATATTTTTTAAATGATATGAAATAATAGCTTGTCCAGATAGCCAAAAGTCTGATGGATGATAAAATAAAGGTTAACATAAAAGATTATACTTCATTATTTATTATTAATAAACTTAAGACAATTCAATGCTTCTTACTTATGCATGTATGCATTTAAACAGAAATGTAAGTATGATATGCATATTTATGGAAAACAGCACAAAAAATCATTATCACTAAACGAAAATCTAGCAAAGACAGAAAGTTGTATGAAATGTAGCTGTTATCCTCTTACAACATAAACTATTTTGTTTAAAACACATTTATTTTAATTAAAACTATTAAGTTAAATAATATTTTCTACAACTGACAACTCTGACTAAAACATGAATTCCAGATTAATGTTTAAATGATTTTTAGAGAGAAAAAACCTACAGTCAGAATCCTTCATTCTTCTCTTATTGCTATCTTATCTACCTATCATGGAGTATTTTTGTTCTTCCCATTCAAAAACCTATTCTCCAACGATATATTATCATCCTTTTAAAACAAAATTAGATAAGCATAAGCTCATCAATCAGCGATTTCTAAATGCATTATCTTCTAGTGGCTTGGTCTTTTATGTCACTTATCTGCTTAAAATTAAGTATAAAAGAGTTTCCAAGAAAAGATGATATAAAATTAACTTCATTTCATAATAAGTTCTCCAATCATGCCAGCAGACAGCTGACATTATTACAGCTCACACTTATAAATCAGTGATTATATACACTAGTTAAGCAAGCAAAGAAATGAAGAAGGCAATTATAGAGTGGTGAAATTCCCAAGAAATACATTTGTAGTCAATGTTGCTAAACAGTAGTTCACTTGTGGTTAAAATAAAAGCCCACCCAGATAGTTCTGGGGTTGCGATTTTTGAGGAAATGAAAGGAGAAAATCTACACAACTTGTCTCACAAGTAGAAACAATAAAAGCCAAGGAGAAATCAATGAATTATAATTTTATTTAATTTTAATATTTATTTCAAGGTTGAATTATAAAATTTTCATATGTCATTAAATTATAGAATAGTAACAAATCAAATTGAAAGTAGACTGCTTTGGAGGAAGGGGTAATATCCAAAATTCTATAGGCCCTTGGTAATGGATGAGCCAATGCCAAATGAAGACTTAGGAAGTGATCCAACCTTGGCTTCCACACCCTCTTCTGCTCCCTGCTACTTGAAATAGGGCCAAAATGCCACTTGTAATCTTATTTTCCATTTCTTAGATGTGTTTTATTAACTCCTGTTTTATTGCACAATTAAATACTCTAATTGGTACATTGTAGACATACAGCTGCTAATTGTCGATTACACTTTAATGTGTCTATAATGGTCTGCCGAAGTAAAGTTCTGGCAGACCCAGTAAGGCTCCACTTATTTCTTTACTTGTAATAACGGCATAACACGACCTAAATAGCGTGACAGAACACAGCAGTGTCTCTGCAAGAAAAGGAACATCTCTCTTCTGTCTTCTTCAAAGCACTTTGAAGAAATGGGATATCCTTTCTACTTCCTCCAGAGGAAAACTCAACAATGCCAATCATCCTTGAAGTACTGTGATCTTCAAAGCATTTGCTTATGATCTATTCACTGAGAGAACCAATTACGTGATCCTCATCTTCAACTTGTTTTACGAGGAAATACTACTCATAATCACATGCAGGTTCGATTCACTGACTCGTGTCTTCATTGAATCCATCTCACCCATAACCCACTCACTCTTACCTAACAAACTTTAAGAATTAACTGTTTATACTTATGCTCAGTTGAAAGAGGTGCTGTTCAAAAGGCCAGGCAGACAACCCTAAACTATTTCCATCCCAGAGGATACGAAAGTTTATTTCATCCAGCCCAATCTATTGCCAAGGAAGGAGGTGGATAATCTACCAGGGGAGATGCCTTTTATCTGCTTCCTTCCTGAGAACAAATGGACCAAGCACAGGAACTTGAGTGTACCCATGAGCATGCATACACACACACACACACACACACACACACACACAGCCTCCAAGTTCATCTGGAGCCAATTAATGGTCTCTCTGACTGATCAGTCTGTTCCCTGAAAGGTCAGAATTTGCTAGCAAATATTTTTGAGATTTTCACCTTCTCTAAACTAACAGTAACAACAACAACAACAACAAAAATCTAAACAGCATGCTACAAAAGAATCTAAATTTCACTGACAAGCCAGAAGCGACATTAATAATAATAGTAATTAATAATTCACTACAGCCTAACACTGTTTTCAGTAACACATTTCTCTGGCTATCTCAAGACTCTGGGTAGCCAATATTTTGATCATCCCTACCCACAACATAGGAGAAGGGTACTTATTCACCCTGTTTCATAAAACAACTTTGGCCCAGAAAAATTAAAATACTTATCTAACCTCTTTATCCATGATGAGGTAGAGACATGAATTCAGGTCTCCAAACTCTCTACTAACTAAATAACAGCCCAGAAGAGACACACAAAAGTCAACACAAACAGAGTACCAGCTGTTATTTACACTACCTACAATAAATGTTTGTTCCAGAGAAAATAGCTCAAACAAGATGGGAAATAGTTTAAACACAAAAGGCTGAAGGGTTCAATATAGGAGGAAAAGATATGTTTGCTTTTAATACAGTGGAGGACAGCCCAGGAACGGCCTGATCTCCTCTTTGTTGTGCCACCCAGGGCCAAAAGATCACCAGCTATGGTGCAATTGAGATGCCTGTGCACCACAGGGCAACCAACCTCTCTCTTAATGCCCTCAGTTCCTGTTCTTGTAAATTCTTCACACCTTCGACCTGAAATGGGAGTCATCTTTTTTGACAAACAAAATGTCAGAGTGTAGTATAAGCAACCTGCAGGTGTCCCGATTCTGACACAGAGCTCAGTGATACAACAGCCTTAAGGAAGTTAACTGGGGGTGCAGAGCAGCTAAGAGACGACAGAACACTAAGGAGACACAGTGACGGCGCGTGGGTTGTGATAAGCTGAGAGAATTTTAGGGTTGATGTCACGGTTGTTTGTTGAGGCTGGGTGGGATTTCTTCTGGGGGAAATTCAAACTTGGCCCCTGACACATTCTAGAGTGGGAAAGCTTCAGCAGAAAGACGGATTTCTTCAAATAGCCCAAAGAAGGACTAGACCTATTCTGGACAGCTCCAGAGTGCAAAACTGCAAAGGGACAGGCAGCAGTATATGTCCCCTGGGCAGAGCAAAACTTGCTAGTAACTAGAACTTCTCGTCCAGTCTCCCAGGGACAGTTTCCAGCTGAGACTCAGATGTCCCTGTCCAGGGTGGTGCGAGGGAAATCCCAAATTAGGAAAGACCACAGATAAGAGAACTGCTGGGATTCTCAATTGCTAGGAGTTGAGGTTTATCTTCAAGACCCCCAGAAGGGTCTCTTCTACATTATTAACTAGAGTCACACAGATCTAAGTTCCAGTCTCAGACCTACCATTTCGTAGCTGTGATGACACTTAGTAGCTCTTCCAACCAGGTGTGGCTTCCAAACCTAAGGGCTTAACAGAATCAAATGGGAGAGCTACTTAATCATAAAAATACTCCAATCCCACCACTAGACCTTCTAAACCATACTCCTAGAAGTGGGACTAGAAATCTGCATGTTTGTAAAAGTTCTCCAAGGGTTGCCAACAGTCCAATTTTGGGAACCATTGATAAACTTTTTTAACCTATGTATTCATTTGTAAAATAGGAAACATGATCATTTTTGTCTAGTTGAGTCATGGAGATAATGGAATAAGAACATATAAAATACTTAGCATAGTGCTATATTTAATGAACAGTCACACAGTCCTTTGAAAAATCTGTTTTCTGCATCCACTGATTAAAAAAGAGGGTGATATGGCATAGGTAGAATTAATGTTTGGTAATCTCCTATTTTCTTATCTGATTTCTTATTCTGTCTTGTCCTTTGGGCAACACAGACAAAAACCTGATGTAATAAAATTTGAATCCACTGAATCAAAGGCTTTATCTATATTAATATTGCCTTAAAATTGATTTATCATCAAGAAGCACTGAAAAGTTGAATGCAGTAACTGAAAGCCCTGTGAGGTTTTCCTCTTTTATAACAATTAAAAGCTCAAGATATCAACTGTTCATGCTATAAGGTTTAAAATTCCTATTTATGCCCACAGACTCAGGTGGAGATAAAAGACCCCCATTCTCTTCTTTGTGTCAAGCAGTCTCAGTCCCTCGTTGAAAACCTTGCCAGGCACTGAAGTGGAAGAATCATCTTGTTCTGACATTTATATCGCTGCAAATGGCTTCAATCCTTTAATTGCAAAGTTGCTTCTAGACATTAGGGTGCGTGTTAAAATACCCCCAGACAGAAAAGAAGAAAGGAGGTAATTGGGACAATTTATATCAAGTGGAAAAAAATGTCTCTTGGATTTCTGTATTCCTGCTTGCAAGTTATTAGACTATTTCTGTTTGGGTGGTATTATACAAAAAAAGATTTTAAAGTGTGGTTGCTTAAGCACATCTAAAGGTTAAACTCCAAGCAGCTAATCTGTATGTGAGAACAAGTCACTGTCAAACACTTAACCTTTTGCAGATTAAAACCATCTGACTCACAGATGTGAAGCCATCATTGCTGTAATTGTTCTAAGTAGAAATCTGAGCATTTCTAGAAGACATCACTTTTTGGAGCAGTCATGTTTATGACCCGGGTCAACTCTCTAGTCCATGACTTAGATAGAATCACTGTTTCATTTATGCTCACACTCTGATCCCCCTGAATTATATAGCGCTCATCATTTACCCTACAGACTTGTTCCTGGAAAGCTGTAAGTTGAATTCTAATCATCGGATATATTTTTATACTGTCCCATACAGTATAATTTTAGAAATGTATTACCTTCATTTCTGACTGATCCTAATTTGCTACAACTTCTAGGAGTCTCTGTTCGCTGCCACTTCCCTATGCTCATTTCTCTCACATAATTACAAATGTCAGCTCATAGTAGATGCTCAACCAAGATTTGCTGAATGAAGTAATTATCTTTAACACCTAAAGGATCTACTCCCTGAAGACAACTTTCTGTACAGTCCTTATGTATTCCAAATTCCCATCTCTAGTGAACTTGTGTGACAATTTTAAATTTTAACAAATGAGATTTTTCTCAACATGGAATACATTGTCTCTGATTTTCAGTATTAAAATTACTGACAGGAAAGAACATTTTATAACACATGAAAGTACATGATAGAGTAACACGCAATTACAGTCTTCACCAGTGCAGTGTAGGCAAGTACTCAAATATTTGTTTAAGAGGACTCTGCATTTCAAAAGTTATAGCACTGAAACATTTGACTTAGAACATAATGCAATTTAAGGCTGAATTTATTCTTAACAGCAATGGTCTAATAGTATTCTAATGGACCTGTGCCTTCGAAGAAACAGAATCTGTGCAAAGGCTTTTAATTCTGTAACTCTCATTACATAGGGAACATTTTCTAAAATAAAAATGGCTGCTGACAAGAAAACAGCCAAGGTGCCTTTCAAATGCAAGGGTAAGAGGGGTGGGAGAAGGGCAAGGGCTCAGCTCTCCAAATCCTAAGGCTATTATGTGAACAGTGCATGAAATATGAATTGTGAGACACACTAGCCATCTGTGAATGAGGTGGCTCCATCATGCCATATATTTTAAACATGGACTCAGTTTGAAGAAAACAGACAGACTGCAATAAAGCTCACATCCTCTTTTCCTGTTCAGCACATCTGGAGAGAGGAAGTAGGGTTTTATGAGGTCCCTGAGCCGAAGAAAGAAGCCTCCAAGCTCTGGTTCCTGCCTGAAACTACCTAAATGAAGTGGCTCAACGTTAATGTCTTCTTCCAAAGGCACTGGTGCTGCATGAGCAATAGCAGAAACTAGAAGTGGTAACCCTAAAAATGCTCCACATAAAACCATACATAAACACCAAATGATGACACAAATGGGATGGCACTTTATTTAAGAAATTGCAATCAGAGCCAGGCATGATGGCACATGCCTGTAATCCCCAGCACTACAGTAAGTTGAAGCAGGAGGATCACAAGTGCAAGTCCAGCCTGGGTAACTACTTAACTACCTATCAAGACCCTGTCTCAAAAACAAAAAATAAAAAGGAGCTAGAGATGTTGCTTGGTGTGAAAGAGCTGGGTTCAATCCCTGGTAGTGAGGGGGAAAAGAAAAAAAGAAACCACCACTGTGACTTCTTTATCTTTTTTCTCTCTGCAAATCAGCTGTCTTCTTGTGAGGACACTTCTACCAGCCTGTCTCAGGAGTGCTGCATTCCAGGCACATACTGCACACCAGATGCGGTGATCGGCAGGTTGGACAGGCTATGAACCCAGCTTGCTCCTCTCTGCAGCATTTATCAAGTATTTTTATGCCTTCTGATGTTGGTTACTAAATATAAACAAGAGAAAGGCCATGGAAATTTTCAGAGTTCTGCAGTAGAAGATGGATGCTAGCAAAATCACCTCCACTTCAACCACAGAACAAGATGAGGCAGCCTCCCCAGGGTCCAGGTGCTCAGACTGCCTCTGCCTGAACTCTTGGCCTCAAAGAGACAAGGCTGGAGAACAGAGCCAGGTCCTGGAGAGCTGAGGGCTGAGACAGGGTGGGTCCTGGTGGTCACTCTGCTCCCGGAGACTAAGAAGGGAGGTGTCAACCACAGACTGGACAATCTCCAAGGTAACAATGACAGTTGCACCTTTGTTTCTCTTGTTTGCTAAATATAGGGTTAAACCATGAATGCTAAGAACTTACCACATCATAAATACTGATGTTGGTTCTCTTACAACACAGTGTTCTGGGGATGCTTCACAAACCTTCCAAGCCCAGAAAATGTGACCCAAAACATGATACGCACTTTCAAAATAACTGCCCCGCTGTTCCTTCTTATTTACATTTTACCTTTGTCACTGTATATTTGTTTTCCTCTTTCCTGTCATTCCTCTTTCCTTAATTGGATCCCTTTGTTCTCCATATTAATTGGCTTGTCTAATGAATTTCCATGTTAAAATATAAAGAAATTATTGCTGGACTCCAATAAAAGATCTGTTTTTAGAGGGGTACAGCATAAAGACCAACACTCTAAGTTCAAATGTTGGGGACAGATTCCTTAACGTCAGCCTCAGAGAACCCTATTGTGCTATACTATAGCTTGCTGTGATGGGCAGAACTGATCCCTCTCCCCAAAATTTATATGTTGAAGTCCTAATCCCTAGTGCTTCAGAATGGGACCTCATTTGGAATCAGGGCTGTTGCAAAAATAATTAGTTAGGCTAAGGTCATACTGGAGTAGGGGAGGCCTCTAATCCAGGACTGGTGTTCTTATAAAAAGGGTGCACATACACACACACACGCACACACATGCAATAACACACGAGAATATTATGGGAACATGAAGGTGGTGGACCTACAAGCCACAGAAAGCCATAGGTGGCCAGAAAAGAGACACTAAAGAAAGGATGAGTAGACTGTCCTTCACAGCCTCCAGAAGGAACCATCCTGCTGATATCTGGACCACAGACTTGTGGGCTTCGAGACTAAGAGACAGCAAATGTCTCTTTGATGCACCAAGTCTGTGGTACTCTGTGATGGTAAATTTTCTCTGTCCACTCAGAGGTTCAACAACATGTGTTATTTGGTTGAATAAAATGTAACCTAGAGCCAAACAGCTAAGACACTAAGTTCTTTCTCAAATAAAACCAAATTCATATCTCACGGCCAGAAGTTAAAAATTAAAGTAGTAATTGTGGCTGTCTGTAATTCTAAGGTTGCTGTCAAGAGCTTTCAGATGGTCTCTTCCTGGGAATTTAGTTTATTCTTTGCACATAAAAATATTAAGTATTACACCTAAGTTTAAAATTGTAAGGAAGTAGCTTAATGTGCCAAAAGGAACATTTTACTTCATCTATAATATACAGCAAATAAAAGAGACGAATGAAATGAAAAGTTCTTAAGTTATAAAACATAAGAGCACATGACCTACATAATGTAGTCATCCCTTAGGAGGTTGGTTCCAGAACTCCTTTGGATATCAAACTGTGCAGATTGTCAGAGAAAATGGTGTAATATTTGCATGTAACCTCTGTGATATCCTTCTGTATGCTTTAAATCATTTCTAGATTTCTTATAGAATGGAAATACCATGTAAATAGTTGTTATATGGCATTGTTTACAGAATAATGACAAGAAAAGTCTGTACATATTCTACACAGGTCCGAGACTTTTAAATATCTTCAATTCAAGTTTAAATCCACAGATGTGGAACCCATGGACGCAGAGGACAATTGTACTATAGACAAATTCCCATCATAGAAGCGTATCTCTACAAATGAGGATGAGATTAAGGAAGAACACCACCCAGCCCTGCTGTGGTTCAGACACCAGCCAGACACATCACCATTTAAGTCTTGGTCTCCTGATATGCACTCTTCAGAGTCTCAGGGGTGGCCTCCAATGGAGCACATATTTCCACATCTCACCGGGCTGGATGACCCTACTACTTTCAACTGCGTTCATCCATGGCTTTTAGTGATTTCCCACTTCTGGGGCCTCTGGAGTTTTCCACCTTCTGGCTCTTGCCTGCTCTCTGCCTGTGCCTCCTCCACCTGTCACAGGTTTCTCATTCCTGACTCTCCCTGTGCCTCGGTATGGGTGCCAGCCGACTTTTTCCCAGCCTGTATTCCAACATTCCTAACCCCCAGGAAGACAGTGATGTTAACACTCATGATTGCAGGCCTTGTCCTTACATATTCATATTTAGGCTTGGCTAAACACTATGTTTTTAGGGTTGATCAACACAGCATGAAGAGATGACTTTAAGAATAGCTTGTTAACGGATTAGTCTCTTTAAAAAAAAAAAAAAGTGAACACATCCCCGGCATCTTGATTACAGCATTCTTTGGTTTAGCTGGGGCTTTTTCTCATTTTACTTGGGCAAAGTTAAAGCCAGTGTGTCTCTAAACTCTGAATCCCTGGGGTATACATTAGGCCAAGTGCTCTCAAAAGCCTCCACCATAACAATATGCAGCTCCTTCCTATGGCTCATCACTGGGAGGAATTCAAGGATAAAGCCCCGAGAGTTTATTGACCTTGTTCATCTTAAGAACAGAACTCTGGCAGAATTAAGGAATATTTTGGAAACAGTCACTGCCACTTGGGGGTCAAGTAAAGTCTACCTTTTGGGTCATATAGAGAAGAAGGCAAGGAGAGGCAGCAGGAACCCTGGCAGGTTAAAGTATTGTACTTTAAATGTCCAAACGCATCACTGGAGAATCCTAACTCCTTCCAGCAAACAGCATTTGCTTATATGCCAGTGTGCTGTAACTGTCACTGACCTGGAAGGAAAACATAGGACAGAGCTCTCTGCTCCAAACCTGAGCTGCTTCTCACATTTCTTGGTGGGTGGCTGGGTTATGACATCCCAATATGGACACCATCAGCAAAGAGATGCAAACTGAATTAAAACGCAGGGTCCCCAGAAAAACCACAACAACATCCCCACCTCCCCGGGCCACTTGCTGCAAAATTCTCTTAAGAAACACAGTGATCAGGGCTTCAAGTAGTCAACAAGTCCTGGAGAACCATCCCCTTAGTGAGGAGTACTTCTTTCTATGACATCCCTTAGAATGATAGAAAAATGATACACAGTACAAGCCACACATTGTTGTCCAAGCTATTTGCCTCACCTTCTTGGAATATCCTATCCAGAATCTTCACTACAAACAAATACCCTTGCACACAGCACAAGCAGAAAGGAGCTTGGAGAATCAAAAATTCTGTTTCTCAGAAACTGTCAGACCCAAATAATCCTATTTCTAAACAGGGCAACAACAGCAGCCAAAAACTTTCTTAATTGGGGCAACAATCATGGAAATTCCACTATAATTGGGTTCCCCCAATCTCAAATTCTACATTTTGTAAACATTTCTGACTCCTGTCTTTCCTTACAGGTTCTGGCCAAATCCCCAGCATGCATTTACCTGTGGAGGTCTCAAGTAATGACAAACACAGAATATCATATTCCAGGTGTCCCCTGTAGGAGATTTGTATCCCAGAAGACAGGCTGCTATCAGACAGCTCTGGGGCAGGCCAGGGTGATGGTCCTGGAACAAAGAAGTTACTGGGACACACCAACACACCAACCCAAGCACTCAGAGTTTCTCAAAGCCATAGGCTGGTGCTTCTCTGCCATGCCACATCAAGCAGCCTTAAACATGGGTTGCAGGCAGACTGGCATGCTCCTATCACAGCAAATTAGAGAGAAACACATATCCATGTCCTCAGGAGCCAGATAGGTTTCTTCTGATGATATGAATGATGTCCAACCAGCATACAGGTGCAAAGCTGCTGGAGCTAAGGGTGAAAAAGATGTGAGTCAAGCGTCACAGAGCTGGCTGTCCTCCCAACCTCAGCTTTATCCTCAGTTATGTCTCTCCCTACAAACCGAAGTATCTTATCTAATGCAGTGACAATTAAAACATCACCCTGGAGGTACCAAGAGTGCAGACTCTTAGAGCTTCCTTGGTAGGGGACTACAAAGACTGTCAGTGTCACAGCTGGACTATGGTAGGAATTTCTTTTCCATCAAGGGTTAGACTACTCAGGAGTTTAAGAGTGCCTCCCCACCTGGAAACAAATACTTGTCACCTCCACACTGGAGGTCATGTGGCCACTGCAGGTGAACTCTAAGGGAATTTGAGACCTAACATCCTACCAGGTTCCCTAAACAACACTTTCAAATTCCTGTTCTGGTTCCAGCCCTGGGAACCCGGTGGCCTTTTCCTCCACATATCAGAAATGGATGACACAGGACACTTCTGCTAGGCTCTTGCAGTGGCCTCCATTTGGAGAAATAAAATGACTTCCCAACTGCATGGTTCTCTTCCCATCTTCCCCCCTTTTTTCTTCTAATAAACTCCCTGCCATGGCCAGAGCAGGAAGCTGAAGGTCTCTTGTGAATGAGAACAATGATTGAATCTGTTAGTGATATTTCTTCCAGAAGAATTGGGGCTCCTGAGCCCTGCAGCCTATATCCTGTATGTGAGGCAAGTAGAAGAATGGCCCCCAAAGGTGTCCACTTCCTATTCCCTGGAACCTGATGATGTGTTCCTTTCCATCGTAAAAGAGAACTGTGAAGACATGATTAAGTTAAGGATCTTGAGCTGGAGAGATTATCCTGGATTATCTGAATGGGCTGCAGTAATCATAAGGGTCCTTATAAGGAAAGAGGGAGCAGGAGGGTCATCGAAGCCAAGGCTAGAGTGAGAGATGATTTGCTTTGAAGCTGGAGAAAAGGAACATGACTCAATCTCTGTGAAGGACCCTACAAGGGTGAGGAAATGGGTTCTCCCAACATCTTCCAGGACCATGGGGCTGCTGACACCTCACTGCTGGCCCAGTGAAATGCACTTCAACTTCTGCTCTTCTGAATTGTAAGATCATAAATTAGTGCTGTTTTAAACCACTGGATCTGTGGTCATTTGTTACAGCAGCAAAAGGAAACTGATACAGTCCATTACTTCTTCCCTCATAATCCAATCCATCTAGGAGTTTGGGGAAGTGTTGAGGACAGGGAGGATGGAACTAACAAACTATTTCTCTACTGCTCACCTCCTAATTGTATGTTCCAATAACAGATGCTAGCCAGGTGACATTTTCTTTATCTGAAGACAATCTCGAACAGTAGAGTTCTTAAGGCTCGGTAAGATTGGAGACTGTTTGAGCCTCTAATTTTATCCAAGAGGAAAAGAAGAACCCAGAGAAGTTCAAGGAGTATTCACAGGCACCCAGCTTATAGTGACTTTTGCTGGCCTCCTAATCCAGCTTTCTAAATTTCCCATTACTTCCCAACAACCATGTCCTTCAGAGCTACATTCCTCCTTTCCTAAGTCAGTTCCCTTGACAAGTTTTCCTTTGAAACAAATATTTCAATTGGGAAAAAATGCACATTTTTCATATTCCAATGGGAAGCAGCACAGACTAGCCAGGACATGCATGCCAACCCAGACTAGCTGAAGGAACTTCAGTCCACATTGCAATGGCAGTCAGTGCATGGGCTCAGACGGGAGAACCATGTTGACAAAGACTGAAATCACAAAGCTAAGGGGTTCAGATTCTGCAGATATGCAGCAGACACTAAGTCAGTCCACAGGTTCCTCACATTCCATGCATCTGATCTAAAACACTAAGGACAGCTTTTACCACTTCAAACTCAGTTTTTACAAAAGGCTTGTTCAGGTTTACTACTTTGAACCAAAATCACATATTGAAAACCGGAAGTTGACCTTACAGCTCATCATTTCAATCCTTCATTAAGTCAGAAACTTCAATCTACAAGAGTATTTACATCTGACTCAGATTTGACCCAGAAGCTCAAACTCATGTCTCAGAGAGATCTCTGCTCCTATCCAAGCCATGAGGCTGGTTTCTAATTTAATCTGTGTCATAAATGACGACACAGGAAACAGGCTCATTCAGCTGCAAAATGAAATGAATTAAATGGACTTGCAAACATCTCTGAATGAAAGAATTAAAAAATCAAATGAAGAATAATATTATGTCAAATCCAATTAAGTTTTATTAATAGGGGAGTACAGCTGTTGTTGGTGTCTGGCAGGGTGGTTCCAAGACCTCTCCAGATACCATCTGCAGATGTTCAAGCCCCTTAGATGTAATGGTGTAGTATTTCAACAGAACCTATACACCTTCACCTATATACTTGAAATCATTTTTAGATTGCTTATAACCCAACCCAATGTAAATGTCATGTTAGTAGTTGTTGTACTGTGTTGTTTACAGAATAATTACAAGAAAAAAAGTCTATACATGTTTAATATAAACCATTTTTTTCCAAATGCTTTTGATTTGCTGTTGTTTAAATCCCTGTGTGTGAAGCCCCTGGGTATAAATGACTAACTATATATCTGAACTAAAAAGAAAAAGAAAAAAAGAAGGAAGGAAGGAATAAAAGAAAAGCTACCTAGAAACCAACAGACAGATTTCAAGACTCGATTAGGTTGTAAACTCCTTGAAGGCAGACCCTGTCTGTACATATTTCTTTCTTTTAATTAACCTGGGCTGCACAATCAGCATGTATTGAATTTAACTGGAATTCACAGTCCCTGCTCAGTTCTCAGAATGAGAAAGCTCAGGAAAACATTCGCAATATGAACTGTTATTTTCCTCAGGCCCTTAACAGGACTTGTGCTTCCCCAGTGTCATAAATTCTTGCAGATATCATTTAAACCTTTTCTGCTGCTCCCAGCTCATAGACCAGTATTTGCTCCTGGGTTTGAAGCTCATTTTCCTCTGGTCCAAGGCAGGTATGGTAGCCACACCAGCAGTAAGTGTGCTGCAGCATAGAGCCAGGGACTTAGCTCAGTGGCACCACAACTGCCTGGCAATCATGTGGTCCTGAGTTCAATCCCTGGTACCAGAAGAAAGAAAGAAATTAAATAAATAAAATTTTTTAAATAAAGTTAATTATCATACATACAGATTAAGAGCCAGACTAATGAGCCAAAAAACATAAGAAATGCCTATACTAAATAAAGGTATACTTTTAAAAAAAAAAAGGCATGCTGCTGCTGAGAGCCAAGTGGTATACATGCAGCAGCACAGCAGCCTGGATCAAACACCCTCTGCTTCCAGGAAAACAGAAATGCTACCCATCCCCACCATCTAGGGTGCTGCCAAGGGACCTGATGGTGAACTCTGCATTGCTTCAAAAGACCTCTGAAGAATGAGGACACCTAGCATGACAGCCAAGAAGAATGTGGGCCGAGTGGGTTTTGACTGCAGCAGGAACAGGCAAAGGGAGCCCCAGCAGACAGCATAAGGATCAAAGTGGAAGCTGATATCCAGTGATGGCAGAGATCTGAGACCACACAGAGGTCAAGGAAAAACAGGACTCAGAAACCAACAATGCAGCCTAAGCCACAAACAGAAAGCCACAGTGGCAATAAAACCTTATACTCCTGAGCCTTCTGCTGGGGCAGGAGCCAGGTGCAGGGTAAGGCAAGCCCCAGCCTACAGCTGGAATCAGGTCAGTATCCTCAGGAAGCAGGACGATCAGGTTAAAGACAAGAAAAGATCTTGATACAGAGGCCTCTTTTCTTTCTAACCTAAAGCAGTTTCAGAAGCACAGCAAGTAGATGCTTCCTAAAAGCAATTTTTTCCCCTTCATGGAGATCTAGAGAGAGGAAAGCAGGGCTCTGGACACCATGCAGATCAGAGGGAACAGAGGAGAAAGCCTAGCACTGCAAGGATTGCCTGCTCAGCGACTTCCTCCGACAGCACTCTGCAGACCTCCTGCACTCTGTTTCCCCACGTTTCCACCAACATCACTTTTCCAATTCACCAGGATTAGGAATATTTGGTCAATGTCACACCCACATTCTGAGTCATAGACAAAGGGGAAAAGGAAGACCTTGGACTAGACTCACAGGGCCTCTGCCACTGATGCCACTGAGCACCTGCTGATGGACACACTTGTGGGCAAGGGGGAGATGGGGCCAGCTACGACTTGTTGCACACTGAGTGCAGAGAATTATCCTAGGTTGGCTGTGAGAATTCATTGATTTAATTCTCACACAACCCCATGCAGTGGATAAGAATATCATCAGCCTCACTTTACAGATGTTGAAATATAAAACTTGATGCTAGTGAGTGGTGTAGCCAGAAGTAAGCCTCTTCATCAATAGCTCTCAAGGTAAAAACTCTGCTAGGAACTATGTCTCTTAGGTGGAATCTCACAAGAAGTTCTCATGTATGTGCTTTTTCAAAAGTTCTTTTAAAGAAAAAAAACTCCTATTGACATTTCTTTCCTTGATTGAGTTATTTTTCATGTCTGATTTCCTAGAAAGCTTTTTAAAAGGGTTTGCCAAATTACATAAGCTCTTTCAGTTTTTTTTTCTTAATTGTAATTCCTCATTATGAAATTTTCCTCATCAAAATGCAATTCAGATCCTTCTTGTAAGGATCTTATAAGTAAAGGTAGTGCCAAGAAAAACTGAGACAGGTTGAAATATAGACAATTAATGGATGGATGGATGGATGGATGGATGAATATCTAAATAGATAGTACTACTATATGCCTAACTTCTGCAAGAACTGTGACTAGGAACCCCTACCAATGACAGTCCCATAGTGGTTTCTGGATGCTAAATATAGACAAAGTCCAAATTCCCAAAGTCTAATTCTGGCTTTATCACACATACTTGGCAAAAGAAAGCTATCCTGATAAACCCTCCTATCTGGCCACACCTCACTAAATGCCCCCAAGATGTTCAGTCTTCCACCTAACTGCCAGGGGAGAAATAGATCACTTCTGACCCTGGCTGTCTAGCCAAATGACATTAAAAGCCCCTGATCCTACCCTAGCAGCGAAAAGTGCGTGGTCATCAGATATGCTAAGGCTGTGGTGTGGTAAATTTGAATATTGCATAATGGAGGGAAAAACCAAGGGCTGCATTACAGCCTTAAAAGGGATATGTGAAGCTATCTGGTCCTGATTTTATCATTGGTAGTGACCTTGGGTATAACTATAATTAATACTCTAAGAGTCCTTGAGATAGAGTAGGATATGCATTCTTATAAAAGGGCTCTTATAAGAATGCATTTGAATTCCTAAGTCTTCTCTACAACATCAGTCCCCTTAATTTTATTTTAAACAGGAAACAAAGGCATTTTTCTTTTAGCAGTTGTGCTGCACTGTGAGAAAGTCCATGTCAATCAGCTCCTTTGCAATTAGGGCACTTGAATCTCAAGGGAGCCATTGGTAGAAATGACAGGAGAAGAGGCCCCTCAGGCAGGCCTGGGGTTTCTTAGCTGCTTTCCAAGTCCTGGGGGCATTTGTCAGGCTCCACCTCCATTCCCCCACCACCCCGGGTTGTGTATCAAGGGAAGCAGTGGTGATGGTGTCCTTACAACCAAGTCCCCAGCACCCCTGCTGGTGCCCACCTCTTCTGCCACACTTGGAAGCACTAACAAAGGAACAGTCCAGGCTCCACCTCAGCCTCTGCTCCTAATGGAAAGCGGCTGCTACTGCCACAGGATCTGGCCTCCACCACAGGCAAGTGGGTCAAAGATGCCTCAGGAAGTCTGATGAGAGCTGCAGGCTCTCCTCTCAGGAAAGACAGAAAGGGAAGGAAGAAAGGGAAGCACACAGTGAGGTAAGGGCCTCCCTGACGCCAGGCTGAACAAGACTAACAGAGGAAGAAAGATATTGATGAGAGTGAAGGCACACAGAGAGAGAGAGAGAGAGAGAAACAAATACTCAGAGGGACAGGGAGCTGGACAACCACAGGGAGGACCCTGAAGCAAGTGCTTCTGGGGTCAGGTGGTCTAGTTCCGGTTCAGGTCCCACTTTCCTGGTGAAAGCCATGAAGTTGGGTGGCTCCCTTGCCCTGGGCTCTTCTGTGAGACCACACAAATTTTTTTGGCCAAATACTCATGCTCCTTAGTTAAACTATTCTACTACAAAATGCTGGTGAAATATACATGATGGAAACAGCTTAAGAGAAAAAGGAAAACAAGCCACTTTACTTAACAAAACTTTATGGTAATTAGTTCAATCCCTCATTTGTTCAAGAAGCATTGGATAACCACAAGTTATGTGGCCTGGTTGTATGCCAGGGACAATTTTAATAACAATCACAACAACAACCACAACTACTGATAGCTAAACACATACTTGCACATACTCTGTGCCAGGCACTATACTCAGCACTTTGCTGACAGATTAAAATTATTTTCAACAAAGAATAGTTTATAATTTGTGTGTGTGTGTGTGTGCGTGTGTGTGTGTGTGTGTGTGTGTGTGTTTCACTACAGGGGATCAAGTCTTATGCTTCATGCATGCTAGCCCTCAGCCTAGTAAATGTTGCATTTTTATACTGGTTTTCCATAGTACACTTCTTTAACCAGATATATCTATTAGCATAATGCATCTCCATTCTGTTATTAGCAAGAATTACAGTAACTGAGGATACAAAATTATCAGTATCTTCTCCAAACAATTTGGAGAAGGCACTGAAGATACTAACCATGATTCTGATAATAAACTTTCTTTGAAAATCATGCTTGGTCAAATACAATGAATTTGGCATTGTGAAATTACTCCTATTGCAATTAAATGCTTTCTTTAAACTTTGAAAAAAAAAGTTAAAGTGACTATCGGGATATCTTGAGCAGAAATAGCCTTATTACTAGTTTTCAAAGCAAATATACAAAATCCCCTGTAGCCTTTTGCTGTCCAGGAGAGTCAGATAATGTAGCAAATCCTTCACTACCTCATCCATACTAATCCCAGCTCCAAGCTCCTGGACCAATAGGTCCTCTACACCCCAGTTGTTCCCACCCTGTGTCCAGCACCCATGCTCTGGGAGGCTCCCTCTTGGCCTGAGTTCCACAGGTCCTAAATTCGGAAGCCACTTCACCTGTTACTATTTCTAAATGCAATCAGCACACTGCGGGGCACAAATATAAATTCCTGGGCCTCTGGATCCCAAGTTGATTCTGGGAAGCACCTAGATTTGAGGAGCCCCTGGCTACATCATAGGAATTAGCATTTAGCTCTAGGTATCAGTTTTCTCTGCTGTAAGCTGAGGGAGATGGGCTGGAAAGATGATCCCTAACAGTCTGCAAGTCCAGGCTCTCCAGCTGTTTCATGAATACTAGTTTCTCCCAAACCACACTTCAAGCTTTTTCAGAGCAGGGGCCACATTCATTTTTCTGTATTCTCAAGCCAGCAAAATGCTTCCTGCATAGCAAGTGTTCAATAAACTTGAGACCTGTGGGTTTGTGTGACTTAGAACCAGTAAGTGAACCACAGATACTGCTGTGGTCCAGCTGCTTGGCAGACCTTATACAGATGCAGGGTTACGTCTTCTTCCAAATGAACCTCCTATAGAGGCTTCAAAATGTCCACACTTGATTTACTGTGGTCAGAAAACTGTAGAAATCAAACACATTCAGATACTAGGATGTCAAAAAAGTGCAAGTTGTGAATTTCTGTTTATTTGCTAAGGAAACCACAGAAAGCTTCTAGAGATAACATATCTGGTTTATGAGAATTTTGAAGCTTATTTCACTATTGTCATAGGGACTCACACTGGGCATAGAAACTACTAGTAAGAAGAATAAAACAATGATTCTTTTTATTGGAAGGATAACCAGGTAACCAAGTAACAATTCAAGTTAAGTGGGCTTAGAACTATTGTCAAGTTTCTTCTATCAAAAAATGATTATAGCTGTTCTTTTGGAATCTTCCAATGTCTGGCTACTTAACCTTCTTAACAAGAAAATATCTTTGCTGGAAAATCAAGAGAGAGGAACAACAATGTCCCTTACATTTATACAGGACTTGATAGTTTTTAAGGCATTGTCATAGGTTACAGCACTTAAACTTTCACAATAGCCCTTGGGGCAGGACAAGATGTCCTTTACCTGCACTTTCCAAACCTTCTCAAGGGAGGGCTGCAACAAGACCCCAAGGTGCTACACTCTTTCACAGACTCCCTGAATGAGCAGTCTCCTAAAGAAGGCCAATGTGTGAGATGCAGCCAAGATAGTGGAGGTCTGGGTTGTTTATTTTATTTTGTTTGTTTTACTTGGAATGCATGGAATCAAGTTGCTTGGTCTATCTGGCTCCTGAAGGTATTAGAATTTGTGACCCCTGAGTTACATCATTATATTCGTATACTTATACAAGTAATTGTATCTTCCCATCATGTAACATCTTGCAGGCAAGTCACATACTTGTTCCCCTATAATCCTGTTTATTGATTAGGAAACTATGCCAGAGAAAGAACAACTTGCATAAGGTCAGGACCTAAGATATTATACAAATATGTCATATAATAAATATATGGGAATTTCTTAAGCATATGCTAAGTTTAAATTCTTCAGAAAATCATTATGTAAAATTTCCTGAACTTGAGTCCTCAGGTGAACATATTTTGAGATTTAATTATCTGACTTAAAGGATAGTCATTCAGAATTTGTGCAGAAATGAACCTTTTATATTTCCAAGGGGAAGACCTAGGAAAGTCATGTTTGTTTGTTTTTCTCTCCAATGTTCATGAGCTTCCAATATCACAGAAGAAATTGAGGAACAGTATAATTCAAAAAATGAAAATCATTTATCACAATATTAGCAAAACAAATCTAGCAACATAGGGTTGTACTCCATGGTCAAGTGAGCTATTCAAGGAATGCAAAGTTGGTTCAACCTATGAAAATCAGTTAATGGATCAAACCACATTACTAGCATAAAGGATAAAACCAATATGACCATCTCAATAGAAGTAGAAAAAGCCAAACTTTTGGCCAAATTTTGGATAAAAACACTCAACAAATTCAGAAGAGAAATTCCTTAACCTGATTAGGGGCATCCATGAAAAAGATCTACTATATCATACTCAATCACGCATGACTGATAGTTTTCCCCTGAGATGAGGAACAAGCCAAAGATGTCTATTCAATACCCCCCAGAGGTTCCAGCCAGGTCAACTGATTTAAAAAAGAGAGAGAGAGAAAAAGAAAGAAAAGGTAATCAGACTAGAAACAAAACTATTTCTATTTCCAGATGACCTGATATTGTACAGTATATATAAGATCTGAAGGAATACAGATGTACCTATTAAGATCCTTAGATTTATAACTTGCACATTTGTATCCTGCAATTTTGCTGAATATGATTCAATGTACAAGACTAATATACAAAAGGAAAAGTGTCAGTGATCCATGATCCAAGAGCATCTAAAAACCTTGGTCTTTTAATTTCATTAATCCCAACCTGAGATACAGAAATATAAAATCAAATTTTACTTTGGTTTTTTTAAACCCATGTATGATATTTGCTTAAGAAAAATGCTTCATATATGCTCTGGAAAATGTGGAGGAAAAGAACATATATATATATATATATGGAGCCAAGAAGGTTATTTGGTGCAAGATTTTGAAGCAACAAAAGATCTTCTGCTGGGCACATTAAAGAACAGTTAATCTATTCAAGCTTTAATTCTCTCTAATGGGTTTTCTTCAAAATACTTTATACCAGTTGCAATCAGTTCAAAACATTGCCTCTTATTGTTCATACAGACTAGCAAGCAATAACCACATTTACACTTATTTAGTTTATAGTTTTACTTTGTTCAGGTCTCCCAAAGAGTTTAAATGCATTATGAATTTCACAATATTGATGTGGACTGTTTCCTTCTTCATTTAATTGAAATTAACACAGATGTGCTATCTTATTACAATGATATTAAGTATACTTTTTTTTTTTGGTACCAGGGATTGAACTCAGGTCCTTGAGCATGAGCAGCAGGTGGTTAAGCCACTGAGCTAAGTCCCTGGCCCTTAAGTATACTTCTTAAGTAATATAAACCAAACATACACAGAAAGGAAAATTGTCCTACTTTTCAAAAAAGTGTTGCATGTCTTTCTTTTCTGAGGCCTTAATAGGGTCCCTGCCTGCTCTGAAATTTAGAAGGTGCAACACAAAACAAAGGTGAACCTAGGCTGAGTTCCTGCTAAATTCCAGACACTCCCTGCATACCCATCTCAGGAACACATGAAACAGACTTTCAATTCATTCATTCACATTGGTGGTCAGTTATCATTCCCTGCTTATTTGCAGTTTTATGTATCTTCTTTTGCTGTTGAAATTTTTAAAAAAATCAAAACAAAAGAACCAAGATATATGATGTACAAATTCCCAATGGTGAATGTACCAATAAACTTAATGAAAAAAAAAAAAAAGAAAAAAATCAAAACCAGGCTCAAGGCATAAATGAACTGTTAATTAATAAAAGCAATGATAAACTCATTTTTTCAAGTCAGATAAGTGTTTTTTTCCAATTCATATGTGGATTGCACTCTTCATTCAGAATTTGATTTTGTCAGTGGAAGGCAAAATCAAGTTATTAAGAATCAGGATATAATAACTGGGTATACAAGTGAAGGCAAATTATTTAGAGGTAAAATACTAAATATGCACATACTACTTGCAAGAACCATTTCCTTTCACACATATTACAAGGAAACTTTGGCTCTTTGGATGGAAACATATTGCAAGATTTCTCATCATCCCCTCTTCTGCCATGAAAATTCAAAAAAGGGGATAAATTCTGGTAAAAAGAAAATCACAGGCCAAAGGGTCTGCCCTTTTATGACAACATGCTGCTGGACAGTTCTGTCATCACTCTTTTTCAATCTTGCTGCCTTTCTTTAATTTAAAAATACTGATTAACAGCAAAACAGGAACAAAAACCATGCCGAGTAGCAGCACAGGAGATGGTATAATGGTTTCCAAAAGTCCTCTGCCTCCTTGAAGAGGAAATGCATCCCTGCTGGGGGCCACATGACTTTCAGGGGCACTTGGTAAAAGGAGGACATTTTCTACCCTACTTGTGCCAGGTTTATCTATATAACTACTAGGCCAATGAAAGGGAAGCCACAGAACATATGCCACATCCAGTAGAATCTCCTGTCCCTCCACCAAACAGATGTCATGCTCCAGAAGAGGTGTGTCTTGTCAGCCTGGAACCTGGAATGAAAAAGCCACTAGAGCAGGGCTGATCTTCATCTGCAATGTGGTATGAACAAGAACTACATCTGGTCATTGTAAGCTGCTGAGATTTGGGGGTGCTTATTGCTGCAGCACCTCCTGACAAAAGCTAGCTAGTACAAGTTCCTAATGTTAATTCCATGGTGTTGTTTTAACTGATCTGCAGGTAGACAAACCTCATAGATGGTCTCAAAAAAGATTAAACTGAGAGGAGGTGAGCTGCTCCCAGTGCCAGGAGGAGGCTTCTGGGCCACCATACTACCCCCCTCAGCACAGAGGAGATGAGACGCACAGGCACCAGCAACACCCCTCCCCCCCTTCAAAATGAGAAGACACTTAAACAAGTTTCAAAACCAAACTTCCAGATCACCTAAGGCAACCCCAAAGGGAAACCAGATGGAACACTGATACTAATCCACCCGGACTCCCTGAACTGGCAACAAAAGAGGATCTGGAAAACATGAAATCAGAAATAATTTCTCACAGAATAGCAGAGATTGTGCCCATAGTGCAAGACATGATTAATAAATCTAGAGAGGATACAGATAAAAAAAATAGAGGAAGTGAGGAACATGATGGAATCCCAACATAGGAAACAAATGGAATCCATAAAACAGATGCAAACAGATTTCCA
>NW_004624749.1:4998583-5014049 GCF_000247695.1 Heterocephalus glaber
TGTAATTGTGTTGTATACCTACAATGTACCAATAAAAGAATTTAATACAAAAAAAAAAACTCAGTGGACCATATATGTGTGGTTCTATTTCTAGATTCTCTGTTTTATTCCAATGGTCTATATATCTTTCTTTACACCAACACTGCCTTGATTACTGTAGCTTTAGAGGAAGTCTTAAAATTAGGTAATAAATGTCTTCCAACACTTATTTTTTTTTCTTTTTACTTTTCTAGGTCCTCTGTACTCCTTCATATCTTTTTTCTTCTGTTATTGGTACATTTTAGGTATACAATACGTTTACATTTATCACTGGGTGCTTGTACCTGTACATGATGTATCTTAGTTCTTATTTTTCCCCCATTACCTGTGCACCCTTCACCCCGTCCACCCTTCCCTATTTATACAGATTTTGTTTCCTTTTTTTTTTTCTTTTCTCATAATTTTTCCTTTCCCTTCTTCCCTTTGCTCTTGCTCTCCCACCAGCCTTACACCTTTGGACCTTTTCCTATTTCAAATCATCAATTATTCATTTTAATCATTTTAATCCTTATTTACACATTCAGTTTCTCACACTAGAGAAACTATTCGGTATTTACACATGTGTGTCCTATTTATTTCATTTAAGAGTATGGCCTCAATATGGTCCTTCATATCTTTTAAATTTCAATATCCAATTCTTCATTTATAGCAAGTATACATAAACCTAAATTTTTATATATACTTTGTGTTTTCTAATCCTGCTAAATTCAGATACAAGTTCTAGGGGTTCCTAGAGATTTCTTAGAATTTTCTCTGTAGATGATCATTTCATCTACACACAGATTTTACTTCTACCTTACCAATCCTATGCTATTTGTTTCTCTTTATTGCCAGACTATTTTGGTTTGGGCCTATGTTTCAAAGTTTAATGGACAGATGAAGAGTACGCATATCTGTCCTTGTTCCCCACCTGAGGGAGAAAGCATTGTATCTTTTCCATTCATATAAGGCATTTTTGCTGGAAGTATGGAGTACATGTCTTATCCATTGAGAAGGTTCTGTTCTACTTCTAGTCTCCTGATAGCTTTCACTATGAACAGCTGTAGAATTTAGTCCAATACTTTTTCTGCAACTACTGACAGGATCATAAGGCTTTTTCCTTTCCTCTGTTAACATGATGACTTATGGGGTGGATCTTCCAATGCTGAACCAACACTGCCATCCCTATAATAAAACCACTTTCTACATACTGCCAGATCTGACGTCTAAGAGTTCGTTTTGTTAAACAAATTTCTATCTATGTTCACACTTTTTTCTTCTATTATCTTTATCCAGTTTTAGTAGTAGCACAATGTTGATTTCCTAAAATGAGGGGAGAAGTATTCCTTCTTTTTTCTGCTTTAAATGTTTGATATAATTCATCAGCTAAAATGTGTATGAGCCTGTTGTTGTTATATAGGTAGGTTTTCAAGCTAGGAATACACTTTCTTTATAGGTGCTATTCAAATTTTATATTTCTTCCAGAGTCAGTTTCATTAATTTGTCTTCCAAGGTACTTCTTAGAAGTTGTCAAATTTATTTCAAAAAAGACTTTTGTAATATGCTTTCTATATCCTTTTAAATTCTGTAAAATCTGTGGTAATGTCCTCTAAATTTTGATATTGTAAGTAAAACAATGTATAATTGATATTGTGTAATATGAAGAAAAGGTCTAAAGGAGTAGGGGAAGTGTGTGGGGTAGGGGAAAGGAAAGAAGGGAAAAGAAAAAATATGAGAAAAGGAAAAAAAAATGGAAACAAAGTCTTTGCAAATAGGGAAGGGTGGAGGGGGTGAAGAGAGGGTGGGGAAGGGGAAAAATAAGAACCAAAATACATCATGTAAATGTACAAGATCCCAATGATGAATGTAACTGTATTTTATATCTAAAATGTACCAATAAACTTAATGGAAAAAAAATATTAAACCTAGGCCAGGGATTTAGCTCAGTGGTTCTGCCACCTGTCTAGCAAGCTCAAGGTCCCAAGTTCTATACCTGGTACCAAATAAATAAATAAATAAATAAATAAATAAATAAAATAAACCTTAGAAATGTTGATTTCACAATTCAGAATGAAAAAAATATCATGACTCCAGTTTGCCAAAACCGAGCAACTCAATATTAAGCCATCCTGTTCCATATCAGCATTGAATGCAGTAATGAAACAAACAGGAATCAAGAAGGCAGGAGGGACCTACTCTGAAATCTACAGGAGCAATGAATATGTGTGACTGAGGTCTTCTATGCCTCGACCTCAAAGTACTGTCACTCACCTGGAGAGTCCAGGGTTACCCCTAGTCCATAGAGTGAACAAGCAATGGGTTTGAATCAAAGCAGAGATACAACGTCGGACACAGTCACCCGTCTGAAATGGCAGGAGGATGGCAGGTTGGTCCTGGCAGAAAAGAACTTCTAGCAGTTATATCACTGGTATTGAAAGTCTTTGCTCCTGATGTTCCCCTAAATAATTAATAAATAATATATAACATTTGCTTCACCAACTTCCAAGCAGGTACTATATTTTAGTTGTTTTGCATATATATAAAAGCAGTTTTTTAAGTATCTACAGTGAATATGATGCTCCTTATACTAGCATAGAAGTCAGAGGGAAAAAACCCTTGATCTCAAAGGAAGAAAGTATTAGATTATTTTCCATACCTGTCAGCTGTAATCATATAAGCACAGGCTCAGACTTGAAAAATAGTTTATCAGTTTAAAAAATAGACAAAAACAGTGACTCACATAAATGCTTCTAAATATCTTTAAGCAACAGACTGAATGTAGCCACTGAGTATGATTGCTATTTAGTAACCATGCGAAGGGTAGGAAGAATTAATAATAAAGTTACCACTTCTGAGCACCTCCTATGCCCAGTGCTATTTAAGTGCATTATCTCATTTAATCCTCATAACAAGTCAGTAGATTATCTCTATTTATAATAGAAAAACTGAGGCTCAGTGATGTTGTGTTATTTGAGATGGCACAGCTCCTAAATGTCACATCAGAATGTGAGGCCCTGCAGGCTGGCTCCAAGCCTCTTGTCCTTCCCATTATCAAATACCTTTCTGAAATTTTGTCTGCCAAGTAGATTTTTTAACCTATCTTAAAATCTAATCTGCCTTATTCTCAGAGATGTTTATAGGAGACATTTAAAGTTATTTTTATTATCTGTTTCAATATGTCACAGTCCCTTAAGCCAAGAATCTCTTAATTGTACTTTTCCCAACAACCTCACAACATAAATTAAGCCCATTTTCTCTATGTCGCCAGCACAAGATTTTTGCATAGAATCATAGCCACATTGCTAGAAAAGGTAGTTTGACTTTATGTAGAACACAAGATGATCTATATTTTTTTAAATCCCCTTGCATACTACTTCAGTTGGCTTTCATAAGGCAGTCCTCTAATTTTATTTCTGAACCATCACTATTGTTATTAACAAAAATACATTTAGGTGTTATGGTAGATGTGAGTTACGGTGACAAACAGTTGTTACCATTTTCCTCATCCATAAAACTTGTCAAATTAGTGGTTTTAAGGATGTGTGAATAATTAAGACAAAATATATAGACAGTGTATTTTTATACACGTTAAATACAGACAAAAAATAGATGCTAAGATGACAATGATATATAGACAATTCAAGCATAGGGAAGCCTCTTTTGTTACAATTCCACTAGTCTAAAATACACAGTAACTTGAACAGAGTATACTATATTATCTGAACAATTTCAATGAATCTCAAGATGTTTTTCCATATATACTTCACTGTACATGTTAGAGACCCCATGTGTGTGTGATCTAAAATATAAGTCACACACATATGTATATGGATTACACAGATTATAAGGTTGGATAGGACCTCAGAATTCACATCCTATGATTATGTCCTTTGCAGACATTCACTGTAGGACGGTGGCTGTGTGTAAGGACTCCAGAGCCAAATTCCATGAGCAAAACCCTATCGCTAGCTGTGGTCCCTCCCACCTATGGGACATTGGGCAAATGACCTTGTGCCTTTTCTTCTTTCTCCATTAAATGGGTCAGAATAGAACCCACCTCAGAGGTCACAAAGGTTAAATGAGATTGTAGAACATGCCAAGACTCATAGCCCTTCCTGACATAGAAGAAACCCTAAAACACACGAAGGTCAAAATTAATTAATTATAATAAAACACAGAGGGAGCTGGCATCAGAGCCCTCCCCAGGATGCTACCCCAGATGTAGTAAAAGGGGCTCCCACCTGCAAGCCTTTCACGTCTGAAAACAAGTTTTTAAAACTCCATTTAAAATACTTCACAATTAGAAAAAAATCACTAATTTTTTCTGGTGATATAGCCTCACCCAATTACTCCTGAATCAAAATTACTTTCACAACACTCTAACAGGGAGTATGACAGAGATTTATGCTAAAGTGGCTTATGTAGACTTTTCATTACATTACTTATTCAGAAATAACTATGAAGCACCTATCAGTTACCTGTTATAGTCTAATATTTAGCACTCTTTTCTCTGTGGTTCTGTTTTCTGAAACTTCCATTCCTTGCAGATACTGAGAGGCAGGGAGAGAGAGAGAGACACACACACACACACACACACACAGCAATCCCGAGGCATCACATCCCACCCCGTTCCCCTCTTTCTCTGGTCCTGACTCACCTTCCCCTCCCTCCTCCAAGTTTTCCTCTCCAATAAGAGTGAGACCATTTGGAACTGCACTTCCCTCCTCCCACCTCCCACTAGGCCCTTCCTGCCCACTCCGGCCCCTGAAGCATCTCCCATTCTCACCCAGGAGGCTGGGCCAAGTGAGGCAGTGGCCATGGACCTGCTCCCTCTTGGTCGCCGACCTTTCTAGCCTTTTCCCTTCAACCTCCTCCCTGAGCCACCTTCCCTCCCATTGTCTTTCGGTTTGATGTCCTCAGCTTACTGCTCCTTCTCGCCTCACTCTTCAGGGACAATCTTGCCCAGTTCCATGGCTTTCACCACCACTGTATGCTGATAACCCCTAAATCCCTATTTTGTCCCAGTCTTCTTTTGACATGGCAGGATCACACAGTGAGAGCTCTTCCTTCCATACCCTGTCAGGTCACACACACTCAGTCCTGAAAGTGCCTCTGATCCCTATCCCGTCCAGCAGCAGGTTCTGCCCCTGCATCCCTCTCCTTCCTATGCCCCTTGCTTGATCTCTACATCCTCTAGATGTGGCCTCTGGTGGCCACATCCTGCAACTCACCCATGTGCAGTGCCTTCTAGAAAGAATAAAATGCAAATGAGCTCATGCTGTTCCCCTCCTCAAGGCCTGGCCACCGGCCACTGGGAACTATTGAAGCCCGGTGGAGCCCACGCAGGGCCCTCCCAGGCCTTGTCCCTGCTCCACTCCCTGGCCCCCCACCTCACACCTCAGAGGCACCCCCAGACCTGCAACTCAGTGCCCTGGGCCCTGCTGCTGCTTACAACTTGATCTTTTCACCTCTTTGCCTTTGATGACATCACTCGCCTGCCATTCCCTCTGCTTCCGGCCCGGCTCTGCCCTACTTGTCCTTTATGGCTCAAACCAGTGGCCCCTTTCTCCAGGCGATCTTCCCTACAACTCCATGGTGGGTAGGGCACCCTTTACACCCTCCATGGGATCTTAGACTACCTGAAATCATCTGTCTCAGGCTTAAGTACAAATACACTGCGGGCCAGAAACATGGTCTATTCATCCTTCTGTGTCTGGTTCAATAAATAGCTGCTCATCTCTACCCAGAAACCTATAAATCCAGGAGAAGGAGGCTACAAAGAGCAGCTGAAAGCCCCCTGAGCTGTATACATACTGGGTTACATTATTCTACACAATATTTCAGGACTGTGAAATATTACTTTCACCCTGCTGTGGGATCAGAGTAAAGGAAAGACTAGGAATTAATTTATGTAGCTAATTATCTACCTAAATATTAGAAACCAAAATGTCTTTGCTTCCTTTCAGACTATAAATATTTAATTTCTATACTTGGAACTTGTTAACACAGACTTGGAATTTTCATTCAAAGGGGAAGGTTGGCTAAGTAGCAGATAAAGTTCACCAGCTTTCTTATCAAAAAGACATTCTGCTGATACTAGAGGATTAAACTCTACTTATTTTTTTAAAATAAATTTTTGAGGAAGTCACCTAATGCCTTGGTAGCCCCTACAAGCAATTTTGAACTGGGCTCCAAAATACGGCCCGCAGGATCAACAGCTTAGTTAAGCCCAGCTAGCACAGACCAGGCCAAGGGCCTCAGCCTGGAGTCAGCAGCAAGATATGACTACAAACCAGGGGAAACACTCACCCCACTAAAGAAGGTTACTGCAGCCGGGTCAGCAGGAGTGAGCGGGGATCCCAATTCTGCAGCCGCTATGACGTGAGAGGATCACAGCTCTCATTCTCAGAGGGTCTCTTAACACCATGCCCTCCTTCAAGTCAATCTTCATTTCCAGCACCCACAGGGCAGGAGAGGGGTGAGAAAGGGCTTTTCAGAAAATGGAAGGACATAAGCGTTTGGATCCCAAGGAGAATGGCAAGGAAGGTCCTAGTGCCCCATCAGAAACTCCAAGCTCCGTGAGGATTCTAGCACTTTCCACCTTAGCAGATCTGAGAAGTGACATGGGCAGGCTCCCTGCCACAGGTTCCAGCTGGTAGACAAAGATGCCATGGAGCCGTGTGGTCAACCTGCCTTCTCAGCCAAGGTGGGAGTCCCAGGACAAAAGCCTGCAGGGTCAGACTCAATTTCTCAACCTGATCCACCAAGGTCAGTTGCTTTTTGTTCCTAGGGATCTTCTGCCTCAACAGAGCAAAGCTGGGAGAGTATTTCTCTTGAGTTGTCTAAATCATCTATCACATTATTTGTATTATATACTAATTATCAATAGTGTTTTCTCCAATGTGAAACAAAATGCATGAATTCCAGGACACTAAGACAAACCAAAGCAATGACCAGACACCTGCTCACCTTATTATCCGTCTTGTCCGTGTTCAAGCTTGAGGACAAACGTCTCCCTTTCTCTTCCCCAATGTAAGTTAAATGAGTGGAAAATAACATTGCTCATTATAAGAAATGGTTAAATATCATGAGTCAGACAACCAAATGAACCAAGATGTGGAGTATAGTATTGGGCCACCAGGAGCACACATAAGAACTGTGGCCCAGATGACACTAAACACTGTTGCAAACACTGCCTCTGCCAGTTGCCTTGTGTCCTGAGGCTGCAAGATTTACATTTGCCCTGCTACTCCTGAAAATTCAGCTTTCTTTTCCAAATCTGAAATGCTCACAGTTGTTTAAATCCTATCTGGTCTCCTGCTAATAACAGTCTCCTATGCCTAATGCCAATGTGAGTGTAAGGCGAGTGTATGTGTGTATGTGTGTGTCTCACTGAGCACATAAAGTCAATATTATTCTCACCAATCTCATAGAATACACAAAGTGAATTACACTACATTTCATCAGCCCTATATACACCGATTTTTCTAATGAAATAGGACTGGAACTTAAATGCAAAAACTGCAGCTAAGTTGGACCTAAAGGACTCAGGGTGCTCTGGTAAAGGCTAAAGAGGGAGATAGTGGCTGTGCTGGGACAGAAGACCCCAGACCAAGGTGTCTGAGACCCAGCACTGGCTCCTCTTAGAGTCTGTGGGTTAATTTTTCCTAGGACACTAGGAAAGTTTCAATAGGTGGCTACGGCTAGCAGATAGAGCTGTGATTCTGCAAATAGGTGACCCACCTCCGACTGCCACCCCCCCAGTCCCCAGTCCTCCACTGCCCCCCTCCAAAGACAGACTGGCTAGGAAAGGGTGAGGACATTTGGTCTCTATCCTGGGCACCTATAGGAGTTACTGTCTCGAAGGACTGATAAGAGCTGTAAGGCTGTACAAAGTGATTAGCCTATTTACTACAAGTTGTGTTTCCTTAAGTTTTTATGTTTATTTCCCTCAGTATCCCCACTAGTATACCATTAACCAGCCCCTCACTCATCAGAATTGGATTAGAAAGTCTCACAAAAATAAAATAAATACTGCCTCTAAATTCAACCTTCTAGCTTTATGAAATCAGAATTTTATTACATAAAAGCTTCCCCAAAACAGTGAGAAGAATGTTCCATGAACACTTGAGAAGGGTGCTCTACCTGGTTAGTCCTTGCAACTCAACACCTGGTCAGTACAACAGAACGATGAGCTAAGAGCTGGCAGCAAGACAGACTCCTGACCCCACCCTAATCCTAACAAATTAGGATCCATATTTTAACAAGATCCCTGGGTTATTCAGATAACCCATAAAGTTAGAGAATTATGTGCTGGATGAGGGTCAAGTATACCTATCTGTGCTCTCAAAACAGCTTTCTATACCCTGGTCTTTTCTTCCTCTAGGTGTCGTCTATAGAAAAATAAACATACTTTGAAATTTGAAAACAAGAAAAGATTATTTCTCAGGACTGGTGATGATCTGCTACAGGACAGATTTTTTCCTATCTAAACTGCCAGGGAACTAATTAACATTTCAATGAACATTGACGGGAAATTCATTCTGTCACTTCATAACTCAGGTAAACAGCACAGGTATGACAAGAAAAATTTAACTAAGACTAACAGAATCATATTACAGCCCTCTGGGGGATTCCTGAAAACTAATTTCCTGACCATAAAGAGGAAAAATAAAATTATTTCCAGTACCAAGTTAAGCACATAACCCTAAACTGAGTTGCTATGTTAGCATGGTCACCAAATTACAGTCATTTTTGTTTACCTCCACTAACAATGAGTCTCCCAGGGAGAAATTATGTGAAAAAGTTTAAGTACCCTCCTTGCCTTTCTCTACATGTAAGTGGATAAATTGCAGAGGGGAAAATACACAAGTGAATACAATTAATGACTTCTGCACTCTTTGATTCTCATTCCCTTGTGATGGGAGTGATCGGAGAATTCTGAAGTTGGAAGGATTCGAAGAGATAACCCATTGCTGCTGCTCCACTTATCCAGGAATATCTTTCTACAAACCCAGGGAATCGTTATGCTGTGAGACAGCCCACACCACATCTGACCTTCCTCTAGCCCTTGAACAACCCAAACAATCGTATTCCTCCCCTCCCAATGAAAAACCTTCGCGCACCCTTAAGAGTCCTTATAATGTCTCCAGGAGTTAGCCTGCTTTGATTAAACCCCTTTTGTTTCTTAACTGGTGTGGTAGCCTCTTCCCCGGTCTAGCTGTGTATTTCGTTCCTAGTGAAACTAAATTATGACTAGCCTGACATAATTTAATGAGACCTGCAGTGCCAAATGAAGTCATTTGATATAATGGTTGGTAATACAATACATTCTCAGTGAAACATCAAAGATTATGCAATGGTTCATATATCTATATATGTTCATAGAACAACCATAAGGGCAGGCATATTTGTCTGCTCAACTATGATGCAGAACTAAGAAAAACTACCAATCTCCAAAGATATCTCCAGCTCCCATCACCAAGGACGGAGCTCTGTACCACACAGAAGGCTCAATGTGATGACCCCACAGTGGCCTTTCTGTATCTTTCCTTGTTTATGAAAAAGAGACTTTTTAAGGATGCAAAGGGTACAAAAAAATTACATTTGGCACTCGCAGAGCAACTGACACTTTTATGACTTACCTGCACGACATCATGAGGTAGGCCAGGATAAGTGCTGTCATTTTGTAAGTAATTAAAGATTGAGAATAGGAAATGAGAAAAATCATGAGCTGCCCAGGGTCAAACAGAAAGAAAGGTTGGCTGGAGCCAGTTGAATTCAGAAACATCGATTAAATCACCAGACAAAAGAGAAGAGCCAACAGTGGAAATAAGTTTTATGGATCTCACTTTGAAATAAAACAAGGATTATGTTACCATTAAATGATATTAAAGTTGTCCTTTATGGTCTTGATTTTGCCACCAAGGCTTTATTTCCCAAATACGGAAATTTTAAATAGAGAAATCTATTCCAGTTTAAAAATCATTTACAAACACACACAAAAAAACTCTTGCATTCCATATGCAGGAATTAATTTTTTCTTAATTAGATTATTATTTAAACCTATATTAAACCAAAGGGCCTCATTCAAATTATTAATCCTAAATGTTATGGATTAGATCATTTCTGGTTCTCAAGGACATTCTCCCAAAATAGATTCTTAACATTTTCTAACCCTCCTACGTTTTCACAAAAGAGAATCCGGAACACAGGAAGGCATCATTTCCCCATTTATAATACTCATCTTCATTGTCGAGAGACATTTGGTTAAAACCCATCTGCACATCCAATGTGCATCCTCCTGTGGTCCCCCGCTGATCCCGAGCCCTCAACTTCAGCACCCTGAACTAACTAGTTTCTCTAGTCAGCCTTCTCCAACACACATCCCATACAAGGCTCCCAGTCCATCCTCCCCACCAGTGGACGCTCCCTATAGACCCCACCCTGCATCCTTTCTGCTGGCCGCCAGCCCTTTAGCCCCTGAAGCCCACAACCCCTTCTACCCCTGGACACCTTTCCCTTCCCAGAAATGTTTTCACCTTCACACCTGCCTGGGCTCTTTCCCACGCTCTGACTTGCTCTGAGATTTTCAGCCAATGAAAGCCTGACAGCCAACCACATGATCACTTTTGGCCAATGAAATGAGCACAGCCAATGTAGCCTACTCTTGACCAATCAGCTCCAGGATACCTGGGGCTCCTCTACCCATGTGTGCTCTGCACTCCTTGCCCATTATGTAAGGTGAGCAGTTTGACCCAGGAGGGATACAGGAAAGGACAGGCCTAGGAGCTTAAAATATTTACTTTTGCTAGAGGAAACGGTCCAGAGGCAAGATCAGGGATCAAAGAAGCTTTCTGACTCTGTAAAGAGCCAGGGAAACCTGACCTATAGGGGCCTGTGGGAAGCTATGGCCTGGGCACGTCCACTGGTGATTGACTTGAGAAGAGCCAAGAGCACCCCCAGGAACCCCTGGAAGGCATCCTTGTGGAGACTAAACTGTTGGTGGCTCTGCCTCAGCTTCTTCTTCCACACAGGGGTGTGCCCCATCCCTTACCCAACCTGCTTAGTATCTTCACACAAGCTCCCTACCTCATTCCCTCCATGTTTCGGTTCCCATTTTCCTTCCACGTAAATTCCCCTCCTTTTTAACTCCTCTTGAAATTCTCCTTCCCTGGGATCCATCTCAAATGTCACTTGGCCAGGAATATTTTACTCTCTGGACAGGATGTGCCCACACCCCTAAGGGCAATGCCGCTTTGTGTGGAAGATACCTATGTGCATGGCTTGTGGTCCTGTAAGTTCCTAAAGGATGGTCTCTCTCTCTCTCCTTTGGATCCCCTACACTAGAATTTTAAACTGCAGATTTCAACCCATGGATGGGAAATTTCAAAAGAAAAGAGACTAAAAATTATCAATGCCCATCATATACAATAAGAGTAAGTGTTATTTTACAACATTTGTTTCAGTTATGGGTGCAGAGGTATTAGATGGCAATGTTAAATGCATTGTAGGTCATCGTCTAAAACCCTTAAAAGCCACTGCCCTAGAGTACCTATCCTCTAGTAATGGCTAATATTCTGTGAATGCTTGGAGTAGAACAAATTGATGAGTATGAAACAAACCATGTGTTACAATTTTAAAGGTTCCAATTGGAAAGAATATAAAGTGTAATGAACAATAGTATGGATTCGGGCTTAATGTGAAGCTACAGAAGAGGGCAGAGTAACAGGATCTGAATTAGTTGTTGTTTCCTTTTGATACACTTTTTCTCCAATAACTAAAATGTGTTCATACTTAAGGAAAGTTAAATGCAAGTTTAAATTCATTTTGAAAACTTTTCTTATTCACTGAAACCATCTCATGATTACGAAGTTCTGCATCTTTAAAATACATGGTATAGGTAATTCCACCATGATTCATAAAAGGATTTTTCAGAGACACCATGAAAGCCTTTGTTCAGTGCTTTCTTTGCCCAAGATGCTTCTATGTCTTCTCAATACCCCCACCCCCCACTGTCTGTAAAAATCCCATTCATCTTCCAGAGCTTAGTTCAAAGGCCACCTCTTCTATGGGAGCCTTTTTTGTAAACTCAATTTTTCCCCTTTCCCTCCTCCACCACCCATCCTACTCCCAAACATGGTATCTTTTATAACTGGCCAGTGATGAAAATGTTCTTTTGTATGTAAGTACTTGTCTCATTCTCCTACTCAGCAATATGCACAGCCCATGTTTTACTCATCTTTGTATCTTCTATAGCGACCAGCACAGGGTCTTGTATCTAGAGGTGACCGAGAAAGATTTGTGAAATGGATAAATGAAAGCAGCAGTTAGCCTGCCAAGAGGGATGGTCATTATTTTAAAGGCCCTGGGAATGGCTTGTGTGTCTGGAAGCTGATCCATAGCTGGTGGAACACAGGAGAAAGAGCAGAAGGGAACAGGTGGAGGACAGAGTAGAGGTACATGTTCCTCTGTAATTTGGCCTCTGAAAACCTACAGAATCCCCCAATATCAGAACTCAGCTTTATTGAATGAAGCTACAGAGCTGGGTGGAGAATAAGTACCTTCACCATGTTCCAAGTTCTCCACTCTGGCTTCAATCTAGAAATGGGAAGTAGAATTAGAAGTGGCAAGTTGGGCTGTCCTTCTGAACTTGAAGGTATGGCTGAAAAGAACAGCCATCCAATCATTCACACACAAAAGACCCACCTTGAAGTCTAAGTGTGTAGCTCAGAGTGGGGGGCAACAGTGTGCAAGGAGGCAGAGCAGGTGGTCCTTGAAGGGATAATTAATTATCTCTATTGATCATATGCAACAATTTTGACCTTTTCCCTTCATATTATCCATACAGTCATTTGAGGACACTCTGTGACCACTAGAATAAGCAAGGTCAAGTTCAAAGCCACACTCACAACCAATAAAATGCCAATTGACTTTATTGGAAAACAATAAATTAGAAAAAGTTGTTAGGGCTTTAAAATAAGATTCTCTTTTGCTATCAATCTGTACCTCCTCCTTCCCCCTTCAAAGAAAAGTGTTTTCCTGTGATGAATTAAAAGAAGTATTCAAATGGTCCTTATTTAAAATTTATATGTACTTTCATAAGTTAATTTATAAATAACAGGCATCATTTCCTAAATTACAATATTTTGTTTTCAGATCTTTAATGTTAGATCAATACCATTTATGGTACTGACTTCTCTTTCTCTGAGATTTTAACAGAACCTTAACTTCCAGTCCATCATGCTTTTGCTTTGTAATTAATTTCAGACTCCACTTCATAAACTGTGAGACATCCACAATCTCCTAGAAAATGCACTGGATTTTAAGTTTTAAAAAAAGCTAATTCTTGTTTCAAATATGGACCTCCATTTTTAGATGTATGACCTAGAGCCAGTTACCTAATCTCCCAGATTTTCAATTTCTCCATCTGCAAAATGAGACTATCAACAGTACTTGCTTTGTAAGATTGTTGTGAGGATTAGATGAGCTAAAGCATGAAATGTACCTAGAACAAAATCTGGTAAATAGTAAGTGTTCAATAAATATTAGTTCTTAAGTGTCTGATACCGTTTTTTAAGTCTCAGCAAAGTCATTTAATAGTTTAAATCTGCAATGTCCTCATCTGTAAACTGGGACTTCTATCATTTACCACTATCAGGGTTGCTGAGAGTCAAACAAGGAAATGAGAAATATGAAAATATCAAATACACAAAGAGTATTCAAATATCAGTTATCTTGGATCATTTATAAGCTTGAAATTAAACCATAACTTAAAATTTTAAGCAAATCATAAAATTGAACTTGAAAATACCAGCCAGGGAGGGGAAGGGGAAGTAAAAACAAACGACGTGTTATGTATGTATACCAACTCCCCCCAATGAATGTAATGATTGTGTACTGCAAACATGGACTCATAAAAATAAAAAGTAAATAAAATACCATCCAAAAACTGACCCATAACTGAGAAAATGTCTGACCATGTGAGAAATGCATACTCAAGGATTTTGCTTTATCTTTAACTTATCAGAAACATATAAGCTTCTGTCAGATGTAAATTCTCTAACTGCAAAATGATAAACACTCAAGCTCAACTGTCCTGCTCTGTTGTAATCAGGAAAGTCTACATGTTTTCATGAGCCAAAAATTGATGTATTAAAACCTGACTGCATGAACAGTAGCTTTTCTAACAATGCTTAGTTTAAAAAAAAAAACCTATTAGTTAAATATTGTACTTAATATAAATTTCAAGTCAAATCGACAGACACTTTTTCTGTGACAGTGCTCCAGGTAATTCAGCTGGGAATTAAGAATGCAAAAGGAAATAGAACTCAGGCCCTGAGCTGGAAGAGTCCACAAAATATGCCTGATAAATTCAAAATACTACCTACAGAAGTCATGATGGGGTTCAGTGTGAGTCAGCAAGCAGACAAGTGGCGTTAAAATATGCCAAAGCCGTAAGTTTTTCCCTTGAAGTGTGTAAGACTGCCTTTTAAAAAGCAAAAGTCATTTTTCAAGTACAGCTGCTATCTGGAAACCTATTGAATTTCTGCCAGAAACCAACATTTCTAAATGTAAACCTGTAAAATAATAGGTATCTGTAAATGAAAGGCTGAAATAACCCCCGGAGCAGCAACACAGTAATTAGCAACTTTTATAGAGTAATAACGTGTTTCATATTCTTTCTACACTGGCTCTTTGAAGTTCCCAGTGTAATATATACAAGTTTTATTACATTAGGGCCCATCCTTGTGTGTTTTATAGGTCCCAGCATTGTGCAGAGCAAGCTGTACCTTCTCACCATCGGATCTTTTATAAGAAACTGCTCGATAATGCAGAGCATTGTGTCTACTTTATTTTGTTACACCTGTCTTTAGGAAAATAAAAGTCACTGGAAACCTAAATCACCGAAAACACTCACATAGCTACATATCATCTATATGAGCCATAAATCATAAAGCAGTTTAGCTTTAAAATTGTGCACTGAATATTCATGTGCACACCACTTGGAGTTTTAGACACATGCGAACTCTTTACTGAATTAAAGGAGATGGGGGGCTCAGTTCTACAATAAGCGATTACCGGAGGCAGAACAGAGTGCAGTTAATGTGCTTGTTCCAGCAGATGTTCATCGCCGTAAATATTAAACCTAACACACGTTCCCTTCCTCCAGGAATATGCAGGCAGTAATTTCACCACCTGAATAGGGTCAGTGGCAAACATTTAAGAGATAGTGGGGGTTGGGGGGAAGAGGTAAGGAGAGGAAAGCTGAAGCAGCCAATGGGATTTTTAAGCTACCCGCAACTGGAATTAAACTGCTTCTACCTGCGATGTACCTACAGCAGTCCCTTAATGTGAGACCCCCCAGGAAACAGAACCCAAAGCGCACCCCAGGCTTCGAGCTGTAAGCTTGGCATAAAGGTACACCTGGGGCTCCAGGGATGGGGTG
>NW_004624749.1:5015370-5042462 GCF_000247695.1 Heterocephalus glaber
GCGCTCCCCGCGCCGCTCCCGGGGTCCCGAGAGCTCGCAGGCCGCGCAGCCCGGCCGCCCTCCTCCTCCTAGATCCCCGGGATCTTTCCGATCCTGCAGCCCGAGGGAGAGGGGGGCATGCCCGGGGCCGTGCGCGAGGGGGAGGGAATGGCGAGGCAGCGGCGGCGGCGCCCTGGACAAGGGGGATGCTGCCCGGCCTGCTGCATCCCTGTCCTCCGGCCTCACCCGCCTCGCCCGGCCCGGTCCGGGATGCGAGCTCTTCGGGTGCAGCTCGGAATTGGATTCCTGAACCGTGCTGGCGGGCGGTTGCCGTGCAGCCTGCAGATTTGGGGGTGGATGCTGGGAAATCCCCTGTGGCGCGGTGAGAGTTAACTGTGCAGCCCACAGCCGCGCCGTAAACAAATCGGTTCAAATATCTGGAGTCAGTAAGTTAAGTGAAATAAAGAGAAGCAGAGGAAAGGAAACCCGTTCCAAACGACCTGTACTCGGCTGCAGTCTGGCTGGGTTGGGGGAGGTCCCACCGGTCCCCACTGGTGTCTCCCCCCACCCCGGGTGGCTCCTGCAAACTTCCCTGGAGAGTGGCAGATTGTCAGCTGGGAGGATCACTGAGTATCAGAGTGGCTCCTAAAAATTAAAGTCCTTGTCACTATCGCTTCCCTGGTTTTAAAGAATGTTTTCCACCCTCGCTCCCAGGTACAGACAGGCTGAGAGTCTGGAGATCCGGCCATACCTCTGTTTCTCCACTGCTAGCCTGAAACCGGGAACGCCTCCTGGGTCCCTGGATTCGGCCAGTCCTTGGCCACAGTTCAGGGAGCCTGGCTCAAGAGTCCCCAGAATTCCTGGAGAGAGCAGAGTGGATCAATGCAGTATACCTACGCTTGCGCCAAACCCCACATACCCTGCCCTAGGGAGCCCTTTCATTGCTTCTATCCTTTGTTCCTTTTCTGGACAAGAAGCATCGCTGTCTGGGGCCGCCAGGAATGTAGTAGACTCTTGGGGGGAAGTCCTGGGGTCCTTCCAGGGTCAGACCTAAGGACCCCCGCCTCTCCCCACCTCACCCATCTCAGAAAGAGGATTAACACACTAAGTTCTGGACACAGGTAGCAGATCAAAAGGCCAGTGATAATTCTTTCCTATTTGAGGTGAGGTTGCAAACTGCTTGGTCCCACCCCCTCCCCAGCTCCGAAGTGGTGTTTGCTTTATTAATGGGCAAAGTGTATAATGCCAAATTAAGGCAGAGTCTGCATCGTCAAACTCTGAGAACAGGGAATTGTTATTTTGCAAGCTGATAACTTCCCACCCTTGAAAACCTCCCTCATTAGTTAGAAGTAGTAACAAGGCTACAAAAGAACAAAGAGGGTAAGAATATAGGGAAAAGTACAGGTGTGAAGGGTTGGCTCCCCAAATCCCAGTCTGCAGAGAGGGGAAAAATAGTATGTCCTTCATGCAGTATCTCCTTAGCATAAGCCTTGTTGGAAATGTTTGCTCTGGCAAAGTGAGATCTAGACATCACATGGAGACAGCATTCCCAGGAACAAAGGCTGGGGGGTGGAGGGTAGAAGGGGGAGCCTGAGGAACAGCCCCTGTCTAAGAACTGCACGTCCTGAGGCTGAACCAGACATACATCTTGTTCCTTGGCTCCTGGCTACAGCTGGGAAGCTTCTCCAGAAGGGACCTCCTGGCCCTCACCAGGATCTGGCTTCCCTTCCCTTCCCACCACATCTGTTTATACAAAGGAAGGCCCCGAAGAACAAACAGAACCTTGTTTACTGCGCGTCCCATGCCGGCTTTGAGCTCAAGATACGGATTTGTCCTCACCATGGAGGCTGAAGATAAATAGTTCCAGAAAAGGAAAGAGAGAAAGAGGGGTTTAGGGTTGGCTATGGAGCTTATTCATAAAAGTTCCCACCAAGAAAGCTCCAGAGCAATGGGTAGATTTATATCTGAATTTAAACTCTGAGGCCTCATGTTAATACATGAATGTACAGAGTCTAAAGCGATTTCACTGTGGGAATTTTAAAATGTTTCTTCAGACAGAGTGTTGTTTTCTGTGTGGAGCCTTTAACAAGGGGAGAGTTGCATTCATATTTTTATTTCCAGTGTATGTTTTTCTGAATAGTGTCCACTTGGAGAATGGGGGCTTTTGAAGAAACCCAAGTAGTAGTTGTAGATATGGTATTTTTAAGCTGTGGTGGAAATAAATCTAAATTAATAGTTTATACAAGTAAAATGGGGAACAGCTCATGAAAGCCTTTGTAGGGAGAACTTTTTATTTTTATTTATCTGGTTTTTGAAGATGTTCCCATTATCCTCCTGCTTCTAGGTACATGAACAAAAAGCAAGCCCTTAATCTAGTTATCAACTTTAAATCCTAATGTAAAGAAAAGGGGAGGGGGTGACTGAAATTTCTAGGATCAGAATGCCTGGACTTAAAGGGAAGTTTGGGAGGGGAGTAAAGAGACAGCTTAAATTAAAAATAAAAATTAAAAATGGCATTTCCTATGAAGCTGCTGTGGTTTTTGTGCATCCTACTGACCTCATGATCCAAGGGGCTTTTCTCCCCAGGAAGATGCAAGCATCTTTTGAGCTGAGTCAAATCTCCCAGCTCCAACAAGGCCACTGAGTGAGAGGAGCACTTGCCTTCCTCATAGGCTGCTTTGCATGTTTAGGCAAACTGAATGAAATAAGAGCACTAGGTAATGAATCCTGCTTGATCTGGGCCACAGGCATGCAGATGGTGAGGACCTCATTCCTTGCCAACCTGGAGCTATAAGGCTCCTTGATAAACCCTAAGCAAGCAGTGGCATCTCACTAGGATCTCCCTGAGATATGACTGTGAGAAGCCTGGCATGGCTTTATTAATCTATGCCTTATGCTAAAGACATATCAGCCGCTACTCAGAGGTCCCTTTTGTGACCAGGTAGGATTTTCCCCCTTTATGATCCCACCATTTCTCTAGGGGAAAAAAAGCCAGCTCTGCAGGAGGCCTTGCTAGGGGATGACAGGAGAATCGACAAGGTTCCCCCAGCCCTAGCTGCATCTCTTCCAGCACTGTCTGTCAGGACACAGTTCTCTCCTGTTCCAACAGAGCTGCAGAGCCATCGGCCTGTCTGCTTCTCCTTCCAGAGACTTCTTAGGTATTTGTAACTGTATCTAGGGATTGCAGGATAAAGCCTCTAGGCTTTCTGCTTGCAAATTACATGTTAATATGTCAAGCCCCAGGACAGCATGGATTTTCAGTCCACCCAGGAGCTCGAGTGTACTCCAGCTCTTCCCTCTCTCCACAGGTATCTCAGAGTGGTTTCTAGCCTGGGATCTGAGAAGCCTTTCTATTTTGTTCATCATTCACCAGGTCCTGAGCAGATGGTGTGGCTGTGCTGGCTGTCATCACTCCTCCTACGTTTCCATGGAAACATGGGGCATAGGGACCATCTCTGCCTTGGGCTCTCTGACAGTCTCCTCTGGCTGAGAACTTCAGCACTCTGGAGCCTCTTCTTTGCTTGCCTGCTGTCCTAGAGCACTGGAGTACATTCTGGGGCCCAAGGAGCTAGGGTCACTGGAGAGATCCTCCCTGTTAATGGCTGGAAACTGGCTGGAAAAGAGAGGGAAGAAAGAAAAGAGACCAATATCCTTGTTGGGTAGCTGAAGCCAATTTGGGATGGCAGCATATTAGGACAATCTGTCCCCTCAGCCAGCTTCCATGATGACTGATTATTGTCCAGATGTCAGCATAGATGCTCCCTAGTATTCACCCACTTATCAGACAACAGATATTTATTGACTGTGAACGCATTATTGAGGTTATACTTTACTAACATTCTATCCCTGAGTATGTGCATTCCTTTATTTTCTTTAACAAAACCAGGTTTCCCCTAAGGAATGCACTTTCCTCAAAGTTTCCAACATCCTCCTGCCTACATAACTCATTTATATAGCCACTAAGACATTAATTAGATTCAGAAGTCTGTGGAAACAGCAGAGCTAGGCGGGGTCAGAGGGCAAGCTGGGCAGAGAAAAGAGAGGGGAAAATGACCCCTGGGAGAGGGTGAAGAAGTAGAGGGGAAATTTTCATACCCCTCAAATACCAAGCAAGACAAAGATAATTTCAAAATGTGGTCAGCTACCATAACATTATTTAGAAAATTAAAATATGGCCAAATTAGGGAGTCCTTTAGGAAAAAAGTTGACTGGTCCAAAGAATCCTGTGGCTTTCTATCTTTGGTGTTATTGTTTCTTATAGAGCTGGTACAAGAGACAGGTATATGCAGCTTACCTCATTTTTGAAAAGAGAAAACAAAGTAGGCACTCATACTCAAGATAATATACAGATAGGAATACAGAGCATTCATAAAAGCAGACCAGAAAAGCATGTCCTGTCCCAGATCATGTATTTTGTGTCATGCTGACTGATTTGGGGGATAATCCCCCTATTTTGGGATATGAGAAAATCCCTTGCTGCTGGTAACAAGAACCAGCCACCCTGACTTAAAACTTAATATTCCCACTGGCTCTTTGTCACACTTCTTCAGGATGTGCACTGGCCAGCTATGCAAGATTCAAGGATTCTGAACCTGCTGAGGAAGATGAGATAACTAACAATAACAAAAGCAAAACATTCCTGTACTTCTTTCTACTGGGTCCTGCTCTGAGTATCAACTCCATCTAGTCCTCCCAAAAGCACATAAGGTATGTTGCCATGGTTTTCTTTTGCAGATAATTGTCACTAACCAAAGCATGGCAGATCGGAGATTGGATCTGGTAGCCACAACACCATATGGCACCCACCCATCACTTTTGCCTTGATTATCTATAGCATTGGAGCATTCTACACTCACAGGTGCTTAAATGATGAATGTATGAGATGTGATCAAAGGATAGAGTGAGTGATTAAATTTTGAAATAATTATTGTACTAAAAGACACATTGCTGTGAATCCCCCTCAGATTATTCCCCTTCACTCTGAACACACTTCTCTCATCCTTCTTGTCACTTTCTGAAGCAGTTCTGGAAGTCTTCTTTCACGAGTGTCTTTATAAGGTTTGATAAAAATACCATGAATGCTGCTGCCAAATGCCATCCAACAGAAAGTCAGGCTCATAAAAACATAACAGTGTGTTCTTGTCCACCTTACCCACCAGATCCAGCACCATGCAACTTCTGGCTCTTCTCCCAAGATAAAATGACCATGAAAGGTTGATGTTTAGCATCAGTTCAGGGCATCTGGGCACCCACAACTGTATAAAGACACTCACAAAAGAGGATTTCCAGAACTACTTCGGAAAGTGGCAAGCACAATGGGATAAGTGTGTTCGATGCAAGAAGGAAACGGAGAATTTTGAGGGGGATCCATGGCAATGTGTCTTTTACTGTAATAAATTTTCTAAGATTTACACACTTACTATAGTGTTTGATCACATATAATATATATAACGCAAACCCAGACAGAAAGCAAGAGAATTCCTTCTAGCCCTTTCTGCAATTCTCAAACCCCCAGCTGTCCCCCAGGGCTCTACCCATACCCGTACCTGGAGTGAGACACTTACTGTCTCTCTCTGGCCCCAGTGCTTTCCTTTGCAACACAGGAAGGCCATACTGGATGCTCTTTTTCTCTGACAGTTCTAAAATGTCTGAATCCTGTTTTCAGTGGTTCTTCCTAGGTTCTGCAGGAAAGGAATCCTAGAGTATGTCAGGGGAGCCATAAACCTTTTCTTGTTTAAAGGTAGGACCGCCTTTTTGGCTTAAACAAATCTCAATTGGTCTTTCCCAAACAAAAGTACTGTGCTGCCTGGGAAGTGCTAACAACAGCAAGAGCAGCATTGTGTCCAGGAGAAAGAATCTTAGATCAGGTGTTGGTGAGTGGGAGGATGTGTAGGAAAGAAGTCAAAGCACAAGTAAGAAGGTGTCAGGATCTTTCCTTATGGCCCCAAGACAGTATCCAAGCGGGATTTGATGTCTCCAGGCAGCCTTGGGAGGACACAGAAGCAGCAAGAGGAGCAACTGTGATTCACAGCCTGAAGATAGTGACCACAATGTGGGAAAAAATTTTCACCTGCTGTTCCTCAGACAAAGGTCTACTATCTTGAATCTATAAAGAACTTAAAAAAAATCAGACCTCCCAAATTTAAAGACCCAATCCAAAAATGAGCATCTGAAATGAACAGACATTTCTCAGACAAAGAAGTAGAAATAGCAAATAAATATATGAAAAAATGTTCAATATCACTGGTCATTCGAGAGATGCAAATGAAAACAACATTGAGATTCCACTTCACTCCAGAAAGAATGGCTGCTATCATGAAATCAACCAATAACAAATGCTGGTGGGGCTGTGGGGAAAGAGGAACCCTGCTCCACTGCTGGTGGGAGTGTAGACTGGTGCAACCACTGTGGAAATCAGTATGGAGATACCTCCAAGAACTAGGACTGGAAGTCCCATTTGACCCCACTATTCCACTGCTGGGGATCTTCCCCAAAGAATTAAAAGAATCATACCACAGTGATATATGTGCGCCCATGTTCATAGCAGCACAGTTTGGGATAGCTAAAACTTGGAAACAGCCCAGTTGCCCATCAACTGGAGACTGGATAAAGAAAACATAGGGTTTTTTAATAAAATGGAGTACTACTCAGCCATAAAAAATGAGAAATTAGAGACATTTATGGCTAAGTGGATGCACATTGAGGCAATACTCTTTTTTTTTTTTTTTTTTGGTACCGGGAATCAAACTTGGGTCCTTGCACTTGCGAGGCAGGTGGCAGAACCACTGAGCTAAATCCCTGGCCCCCGGCAATACTCTTAAGTGAAATAAATAGGACACATATATGTAAATACCAAATAGTTTTTCTAGTGTGAGAAACTGAAAGTGTAAATAAGGGCTAAAATGTTTAATAGATAATGTGAAATAGGAAGAAAAGGGGCAAAGGGTAATCGGAAGTGGGAAGGGTATGGGAAAGGAAAGAAGGGAATGGAATTACTATGAGAAAAGGAAAAAAGGGAAACAAAGTCTTTGTAAATAGGGAGGGATGGAGGGGTTGAAGGGAGGGCAGGGGAAGGGGGAAAAATAAGAACCAAGAGTGATTATGTAAAGGTGCAAATTTCCAATGATGAATGCCATTATATTGTATATCTAAAATGTACCAATGAAATTAATTTTTTTTAAAAAAAAAAACCTTGCCCAGCCTGGCTTTGCTGGCTTCCAGGTCTCTGTTCAATTAAACAAAAACAAACAAACAAAAAAATCACATCTTAAGGGGTTAAGAACAGATGGATAAAGAGTAACAGTATAACACCTTTCCAAGATCCGTCACGTTGAGGCATCACTCACAGCTCATAGGCAATGCCAAAGGTCTCTAGGAGCAGAATAAGAAGACATGAAGAGCAAACAAGCCACTGCATCAGAAGCTGGGGACAACCAGGTCATGGCAGACACACTCATGGCTGCCTACCTGATATCCATCTGACCCCTTCCTTAACAACAAAACTCAGGTCTGAGTTGGAGAGTAAGATTCCCTGCTAAAAGAACTGTGCTTCTAAGTATCTCTTAGCAAGAGCTGGGCATGTGTACCACTCTGGCCAATGACACACCCATTTACACCAGCTGCAATCTCTTAGAATGTTTTGCTCACCTGGGATGTATACCATTCCTTCATCTAGGTCACTTCTGTCTTCCCATCCAGGATGCTGTTTGAGGCCTGAGGAGGAGCAGCTTTGTGGACCTCAAGAGGAAACACTGGCAGATCTGAAGTTCAAAGAAGAGGTCCTTGATGATGTCCTCACATCATTGTATCAGCTCCGGACCACCTACTTAGATTTGTATGTTTTGGAGCAAAATAAGACTTTGTGTGGCTGAGCCATTATAACATGTTTTGATCATTCCCAAAAACTGATTAGAGAAGCCACAGCCCCTTGAGTGTGCCATTGCCCCATGAAGTCAGGTCTACCAGATGTCCCAGCTATGTGTCCAATAGGGCCAACCTTGCCAAAGAACCAACTGAAACTTACAAAATTCTGCAGTTGTGTCCTTAAATATAATCTTGCCTTCTGGGTTCACTCCAATTGTAAGAATGTCAATTAATAAGATACTCATGCTCCAGTGTCTGAAGACTGATTAATCTGGCTCCAGCATTTTTAGAATATTACATTTTATTAATTATGTCTTTATTTTCATGTTATTCATTAACTGTGTTAAGTTACTTTTACAACCTCTCAAGGTTACTTAAAGATCTCACTTATGGAAAATAATCCTGCAGTAGCAATAATCAGCCTTTCTTGTGTCCTTGCCACATTCACAAAAATAGGTGTGTTCAGGCTTTGTCATTGTTTCTACCAATAAACTAATTACCACTGTATGAAGCTGATTTACTTCAGAAGGAGTTTAAAGAAACAACTAATTAAGTACAGCATTTTGAAATATAAACCACATTATGGGGTTAGAACTCTATAATAAAATTGTAGAAGCTTAAAAATCAAGAAAAACCATAAAAGCTAAACTTCTCCCCAATGCAGAAATTCCCTCTCCATCAACCTGTGTATTCAGTCTTCATGGAAACTTTTCTAATGGTCAGGAGCTCACTATCAAAATACTTCCTGTTCCATTTTAAAAGAGGTCAGGTCAGGCTAGAACAACATTCTTCCTTGTGTTTATGGACCCTGAATTGATTTCTTTGTACCTTTCTAGCACATCTCCAGCCTGTAGTAAGCATTCAGTCTGAAGTCATTCTTTCCATTGTTTTTGCTGGTCCAATACATATTGGTCTTTTGGCTCCTGCAATTTCCTCAGCATTTGGAAAGAGAAATCCTTGAGCCCCTGGGAATACTGTACAAAGAAAGGGATACAACCTCTTAAAAGGAGCACAGGGGCATGGGAAAGGGAGAAGCCCCAACTTCTTCTTGGTTTCTAGGAAGAAAGGAGAATCAGGCAGAAGTTGGAGCTGACCACCAGAAGGAAAAGGCCCACCACATGAGAGGGAGGCAGGAAGCTCCTGGTAAGAAAGATATCCCACCCCCCAACACACACACACACACACACACACACACACACACACACACACACACTCACTGGTTCTCAATGAACAGGAGGTAGAAAGTAAGAGCCAGAGATCATGGGAAGAAGATTGAGAGAGTAGAGGGGCCCGTCATGAAATCTCCAGGCCCTCACACCCCATAAGTAATAGGAACAGTGCTTTGCAGGGACTCTTCCCTGTGTTTTTCCAAAGCACCATCTCTCCTGTGGTGCTTATTATAATTCTACATCCTTGGCACAGACAGTTACATTTTTATGCATTTTCCACTGCTTCTTGTCACTCTCTAGACAACAATATGAGGTTTATTACAATATAAAGAGAAACTCATCCTCTTGGACCTGAGAGAGTCTCAGCTAGATCCCTACAGTCACCCTTGAAGAACACAGCCTCAAGTCGGGACTGGGGTTATGGGGATCCATTCCCAAGCCTGGGTCTGGGGTAACACCCCATGGGGACACTCGATGATAGCACAAGCCTCCATGATTCTTATGTCCCGAGCAAGCACTTCGGAGCATCTAGTGTGTGGTGACCAGTGGGTTTAGAAAGGAAACGAGAAAGAGAAGTTTAAAAAGTCAAAGAGCCCGTGGTAAAGAGGATTATGTACCTACGTTTTCACTCACTCACCTTTGAATTTAAGAAATATTTATTAAGCCAGTTATGTACCCTGAGCTCTACAAAACACTAAGGTCACTACCATAAGTGAAACAGAGGTGGTCTCACAGAGGAGGCCAGATATAATCATGTTAACAAGTGCTCATGGCTCTGAAGAGGAATGTGCAGGTTCTCAGGGAGACTTTTCTAGAAAGGATGGTGACTGTATGCCAAGCTAAGAACCGACTTAGCTAGAACAAGGGAAGCAGGGCTGGATGGATGAGAATACTGTGCTACCTGCTATGACAGATGTGTCTATGGCACTGGAAGAGCAAGAGAGGTTGGTGAGGACTAAGGTCTTCTTCCATTTGGGTTAGGTCTAATGGAATGAAAGCCAAGGTGATGGAAGAGCCTTCCAGGCAGAAGGAAGAGCATATAGCCGAGCGCAGAGCCTGGAAGAAATGAGTCACGTTCCCCTAACAGACAGAGCTCTATGTGGCCGAAGCATTGCCTTGGGGTTGGTGTGTAGAACTCAGTAGGTTAAGTGCAAGGTCAAGAAGCAGCACGAGTGAGGGGAAAAAGGAGCCCAAACCAGGGCGAGTGATTGGTGTGAGTGACAAAGAACTTTCTTTTGGTACTGTGAAAATATTTGAACTGAGCAGGAAACAGACCTCAGAGATTCAAGAAAACAGCAAGTGAACACTCCGATGCCAAACCCAGGGGACAACTGAGAGTTGAAAAGAGGAAATGGCTTCTGAGAAGCCAGAGAAAGTATTTCACGGCAGACTCAAACCAGAGGTTTTGCTTTTGTTGTAAAACCAAGCAAGTCTACAAAGCTCTTCCCTCCTTCAACACAGTGCTGGCCACCTCATTTGCACAGCCCCAAGCAAAATGAAAATGTGGAGTGCCTTATTCATCAATTATTAAGAATTTCAAAACACTAACAGCAGAGCTTGAGGCCAAGACAGGGCCCTTGTGAGTGTGGGCCATGTGCAACAGCCTAGGTCTCATGCCCAAGAAGTCACCCCTTCCTCCGAAGCACGTGTGGCATTATTGTGCCCTTGGTTACCTTTTTTCTACTGAGTGGGTGAATGCCAGCTTCCTGGAGGTTGGTGACACCTGGATGGGCTGCTGACACACTTAGAGCCCAGCATTAGGAGAGCCCCTCGTGCTTAGGTTCATTCCACCGTGAAACGATTCTTCCATTTCCTGGTCATATTGGTGATAGACACTCAGAGAGAGAACTCAAATCACACACCACAGTAGGTGAGGGGGGGGGCCATAAAATTTTAAGTACTTCCCATTTTTTCCTCCCCCTTTGAGGAGAATCTTCAAATGTTTGAAAGTTTTGTTTTGCCAAGTAAGATGGTGACAGAGTTGGAGGTGAGGGAAATGAGGGAAGGGGAAAATGGTTCTACAAAACAAAAAGTAGAAAGATAACATAAGCACAAGAAGAAATGAAAGGCTTGACCAGAGAGGGTGTGGAGGAAATGGGGCAGCAGATTAAAGGAGTAGGATATGGAGGAAAGACAGAAATACATACGTGGAATCTCAGAAGGGTTTATAGCATAGTGTATTCCCATTCTCCATCTTCCTAATGAGCTTTTAATTTAAAAAAAAAAAAAACTTGGGCTGAGGATGTAGCTCAGTGGTAGAGTGCTTGACTAGCATGGTGGAGGGCCTTAGTCAATCCCCAGCACTGCAAATTAATGCACTTTTAGAACTTATCAAAATTTAGAGAGCAATATGTAGGGTGTGTGTATATACACATGCATGCTCACGTGTGTGCATGTGTTGGGAGAGGTGGCTTTTAAGCTTGCTGCAGATTGTAATTAACCAGAGAAAAATTCCTATGATCAGCTCCACCCCTAAGAGCCCCTAACCTGGGGTAAGCCATTATGCAAGTGGCAGGGCATGATGTCTCTTCTAGCCATGGTCCAAGTCCTTTTCTTTTGTGACCCTGCTAGTCCCATTGGTCTATTTGTCTGTGCTTGGTTCAGAGTCAGTTTCACACTGTTAATTACTACGGCTTCGTAGTAACTCCCCATAGTAGGCAGAGTCAGTTAGTCCCACCTTGCTCCTTGTTAAGATAATCTTCTATTCCTAACTCTTTGGTTTTCATCATCGTTTTAGAATCAGCTCACTAAGTGTCACACACATACAAACACACATATACACAAAGAAGCTTATTCACATTTTAACTGGAAGTTCTTTGAATATGTAGATCAGGGTGTTAACAATATTGACTCTTCTGATACCTGAACATGGCATATCTCTGTTTGATTTCCTTTTATTTATATCAATAATGCCTAATAATTTATTGCAAAGAGATCTTAAATATTGTTAGATTTTTTCTCTAGGTATTTGATTAATTTAATCTATTCATTCTGGCCCTTTATCTGTAGGTTCATTTTTATTTTCTGTGAATACAACAACACAATGTGTTAGCATTCTATCACTGTAACAAAATACCTGGGATAAACCAACTTAAAGCAAAAAAGGTTTACTTTGGCTCTTGGTTTCAGAGGTTTTGGTTCATGGTCAATTGGCTCCACTGTTTTGGGACTGTGGCAAGGCAGAATATCATGGCAGGGAGTATGCAATGCAGCTAAACTACCTACTTCATGGAGGCCAGTAAGCAAAGACAGAGGAAGAACTGGGACCATTAATCTCACTCAAGAGCTTGTCCACAGGGACCAATGTCCACTGGGCCCACCTCCTAAAGTTGGCACTCAGCCACTCCAAAGGCTAAGGACCAACCCTGTATTACATGAGATTTGGAGGAAATACTCCACATCCAAACTGCAGCACCTCATCTCTTTCTATCTTGATCAATCTCAATGGGACTTTACCAACCTCATTAGTATTTTTAAAGAGTCCTCTCTTGCGTTTTTGATCATCACTGTGTATTGTATACCCATTTTCTACTCCACTATTTCCACTTTTATCTTTACTCTTCCTTTCATTCCAGTGTGTTTGGTGTTGACTTACTGTTGTTCTAATTTCTTGAGGAGGATGCTTACCTCACTGATAATTGACCATCTTTCTTTCCTAATAGATACATTTTCTTCCAGTTGCAGATTTTACTGTATTCTTCAAGTTTTAATAAATATTCACAATTTTCATTACCACTTAGTGCAAAGTAGAGTATTTTCTAATTTCCAGTGTGATTCTTTCTTTGATATATCCATCAGATATAAATATATTTATTAATTTTCAAATATGTAGGACTTTCTAGCTTTTTTCAAAATGTCTTAACGGCTCAATTGTTTTACAACCATAAGACATACTCTAGGTCTATAATTTCGATATTTTGAAATTGCTGAGACTTCATCTATTATTTCACATATAATCAATTCTGTAGGGGTGGGATGTAGCTTAGTGGCACAGTGCCTGCCTGGCAAATGAGAAGCCCCAAGTTCAAATCCTGATCCCCCCCTCCACCAAAATTGTAACTATTCCATGTATACTTAAGAATATGTTCATTCACTGTTGTTGGTATAGTGTTCCTTATGTGTTCATCAGTCACATTTTCTAATGTTGTTCACATCTTTTCTCCTTATTGATATGTCTGCTAGTTCTGTATTTTCTAAAAGGTTTGTAAACATTTCTCAGTTTTGAGAGTTATAAACTTTTCTTCTTTTATGTTTTCAAATTTTTCTTTATATATTTGATGTCATGTTGTTAGGTGCATAAATTTAGGATAGTTACATCATTCCCGTGAATTGTCCCTGGTATAAGGATTAGTTATCACTTTTTGTGTGTGTGGATGTGGTACTGGGGATCAAACTAAGAACCTTGCACTTGCAAGGCAGGCGTGGCACCACTGAGCTATATCCCAGCCCTCAGTTATCCCTCTTAATTGCTAATGATGATTTTTATTTTTAAAAATTTATTCTTTTATATAGATATAACTATATTTGCTGTCCTTGAGTTAGTGTTTGTAGGGAAAATATTTCTCCATGTTTCTTTTTAGTCTTTTATATTTAGATGTGCTGCTTGTAAATACATTTATTTCTTTTTTACTGAGCTTGGCAAAATTTGCCTTTTAATTGAAGAATTGAATCCACTTACATTTAATTTAATTACATCCATATTAAGATTTAAGCCTACTATTCTCTAGGAGCTATTTGTTCTGATGTTTCTTTTTTATTTATATGAGTATATTTTTATTATACTGTGTTCCTCATAGCTTCAAACTTACATGGCTTTTACTGCTCTTTAATTTGAACTTAACAATAAAACATGGATCCTTGAGTTATCAAAATCTAGTGTTAAATTTTACTTTTATCCTCTTCCAGAAAAATACAAGGACCTTAGAGTACTTAATTTACTCCCTCCTGATTTATATACTGTTGTTATCATAGATTCAGTTTTCTATATATTAAAATCCAAAAGACATTACTATTTAGACAGTTAACTTAATTCTACATTTGGCTTTTTCTCATTCTTCTTATACCTCTGAGTTTCCATTTTGCATAATTTCCCTTCTGCTTAAAGAATAGTATTTAGTATTTACTTTACTGTGTTTCTACTGATGAAAAGTTCTTTCTATGTATTATTTTGTTTTTTAATTATGTCTTTAATACAGCTACATTTATAATGTCAAAGAATCAACTACGCATTTTAAAAATATACTAGAATCCTTTCTGAAAAACAAAGGACAGTGTTATATTTTTTTTCAAAGCTCAAATTTAAAAAGCAAAGGGTTCTCTCTACTTCTTTCAGTCTGGAAACATCATTTTATCAATATAACTGAAGATATTTTTGCTAAGTTTAGAATTCCAAGTTAACAGTTCTTCTTTTAGCACTTTGAAGATACTATATCATTGTCTTCTGGCTTCTACTATGCCTGTTAAAAAGTAAGCTGTCAATTTTATTGTTGATCTTATGAGGATAAAGCCTTACTTTTGGGAGGATACAATCATGATTTTATTTTTATCTTTAATTATCAGAAGTTTTACCATGACATGTCCAGGTGTGGATTTATTTTTATTCATCCTATATGGGATTCATAGGGCTTCTTATCTGTCTTTATTATTTTTCATAAGTTTGAGGAAGTTTTTAACCATTATCTCTTTTTTTAGTTTGACCTATTTGTTCTCTCTTTCTTCATCTTCTGAAATTCCAATTTCATGCAAGGTAGATTTTCTTGCATTGTATTCTATCTTTTACTCTCTCTTGTGAAATACCGGGTTTTTTTCAAATTTTTTAAAGCTTCTTTGTATTTTCTTCTAATACTTCTTTTAGTTGATGTATTCTTTCTTCACAGGTATCCGTTGTAAAACCCAGTGACTGAGTTCTTTATTTGGAATATCATTTTTGATTCTTCAATTTCTATTTGGGTCCTTTGTATTGTTTCTAGACCTCTACCAAGTTTCTCAGTCATACTTTTTATCAATTTGGACATCACAAACATAGTTTTCTTAAGGTTGGTATCTAGTAACTCCTCTGGAACCTGCAGATATCTATTTGTTCTGTCTATTGTATCTGCTGCCAATGTATCATTTAACTTCCTATATCGAGTTATTTTTTCTTATGTGATTGACATTGTATTTGGAAAATAGTTTACAGGAATATTTTGAAGCCTAGGTTGATGTTACTTTTCTCCAACAAGTATGTCCAAATCTGTCATCTATGTGGGGACATCAGCAATTCAAGATTTTCTTTACACAATTTCACAAGTTGAGGGATTTTAAACTATATTGTAATCCCTTTAGAGGGTATGTGTACTTTTAAGACCCCATTTCTTCCAGAGTGCATCTTTGGATTCTAACCCAAATGATGGTAGATCACTCTAGACTCTATTTTTACCTTGGTTGGGAAATTTCCTCTACTTCATTATTATCACCCAAACTCCAGATGGCTGTCAACAACCCATGTTGACATCTTGACTTTCTCCAAAACTGAGATAGGCCATGAGGGGAAAGTAATCCTAAACACCAATGACTTCCTTTGAGGTTTGTGTTTTCCTGGAGATTTGCTCTGGAATTCTTTGCTCAATGTCTAGGTTCCTAATACCTTCATATCTAATTATTTTGAAAATATATTTTATATGACCTGAATAGATGCATATGTACTGGGAAAAAAAGTTTTATTTGGATTGGGGTAACTTGGTCTTCCTTCACAGGATTGCTATAAATTCTTTTATGTACCTGTTAAGACCACAGGAGCTGCAGTCAGAAAATTTGGTGCAAATTCTTGTATGTGTCTAACAGTGGTATAATTTTAGGGAGCTTCTTTAAACTTTCTAATTCCCACTTCCTTCACTGACAAAATGGGGCTAATAATTATAGCTCTATTGTTGACAAATGAATGAAATAACATTGTAAAGGCAGAATACATGAGAATAACATTGTAAAGGCAGAATATAGGTGTGAGCACCTATTAAATGACAACTATTCTTATTTGATTTGAACTATGTAAATGTTTAATAACAACTGCCAAACAAATATTTTGGATTAAAAATTATTATTTATGGATTTTTTTTTCTGGTTGTTATATATAAGGATGGAACTCTCAGGTCCTAACTTTGGGTTCCTGAGAATACCTGCTGTAAAATTTTCCCATTCCCAAATCTTAGCAGTTTCCACTGTAGAACTCAGGGGCCCACTAGAACAGTTCCTTGTTTCTGGGGTCAACCACAAATTCCTACTAAGGAAAAGTCTGGCTTTGCCTCTATGTAGCCTTAAACCACACCTTCACACAGAGATGTGTGAGACTCTTGGTTATGTGTCTCAATTTCTCCAATCATCCTATTTGTTTTAAGGCCTTTACTAGATCCATCTTCACCCACAGGTAAGGCCAAAGGTACACAGTAAAATTTCACCTTGATTACCCTCAGGGACTCTGTTGTCATAGCCCTACTTTAAGCCATTTGGCCCTGTTTCACATGTCTAGAGATTATTCACTCTTCAGGAGATCATTCCTGCCAATTCCCACTGTGGGGCTTTTAAAAGCAGGCTCATTTAAACATAAGTAAGTAGGAGTCATCATTGACCTCATGCTGCTTAATTCCTAACCTGGTCTTGACCCCAGAGTCAAAGCCCAGCGAAAACTCAATAAAACCAGCAAACAATGTTATGTTTTTCTTGGCAGACTTTCCAAAACAATGAAGGAGTTTAACAATAGTTAATTATTGTTTAATAGTTGCTAACAAGTATTGAGTGTTAACAAAGTGGTAGGTAATGTGCACACATTCTCTCATTTGATTCACATAACAGCGGAATGAAGTAGGCACTGTCATTATCCCTGTTTTACAGGAGAACAACTGTGTTTTACAGGGGCAAACTATTTAACCCAAGGCCATAAGCCAGCAGTGGAGTTCATGGGCATTTCTGGATTCTGTGGGCTTCCCACCTAGAATATTAGATAGAAACACTCAGACCCTGAGCTTATCATGGAGAAGCTATTGTGAAGTTTTGAAGAATTTCCAACAAATTAATAGGTCTGGAGTTATTAACTGAATTGCTGTGTTAGAATGGGGTAGATTATGTGTATATAGACTATCCTGGTGGAAATGGAGTCTGAGGAACTAATTGAAGCAAACAGGTTAGCAAGCACCAAAACAATCCCATTAGAACAGAGTGAGAAAAGTCAGGCAGGAAAGGGATAGCTTCTAGTCATATAAGTGATGATGTTTAATAAATGCCCTTAAGAAGAAGCCTGATCAGAACTGGACAAGAAACTTCTTAGAGAGCTTTACACTCAAAAATGGAAGGCAATACTCCTGCAGATATAATCCTGTGGAAATCCAACCTTCCAGGCCCAAGGAGACTGTGTATTCCCACAAGATCTCTGAGTAGACACAGTCAATGTTAAGAACTCTAACACTCCAATCCAGGGGCTTCCACAAAAACTATTGCACTTGAGAAGATTTTATGGAGGCAAAATGAAAATTATAATAAGAAAATTCAGTAAGTTACTTAGCAACCTGACTGCCTTACTATTAGACAAGGCTTTCATTTGTTTGTTTGTTTGTTTTCCCTGTGAGTGCCTATTCAACCAGAAGCCAGAATCCTGGAGGGTGAGGCCCACATTTACCCCCAAATTTCTGATTATTCTCATATATCTAAGGAGAGGAAATAAACTTCTTGAGCTATTAAATGATATTAAAAAATAGATTTAGAAAATTATCAGAGATAGAAAAATCCTTCATTCCACCATAATCTTTTAAAGTAATCTGACCAGTCTAAGTAAGGATAGAGATAGATTCAGGGACCATCAAAGTCAAGGTATAGGTGTAAAGGTAAAATTCCAAATATGGGAGCAAGGCAGAAGTGTTTTTATAGGCTATAGCAGTAGTTCTGCATGGTGAACATGTGGAAATGAAGTTTTCATAGGCTTGGTGTTGACCATCAGCAATCCTGAATTATGCCTGGCATACTAAGTGTTCAACAAATATGTGTTGAGTAAAAAACTTGATTTAGAAGGTATCTGAGCCAGGCAAGGTTTTGAGCTGGATCTTAAGGGAAGTTTGGCAGAGCGGAGAAAGGATATATTCAAATCAGGGAAGAAAGAATATGGGTGAGAATGACTTTGAAGTTGCCCTCCATTGCTTGTGGGCAATGGAGCCACAACCAAAACAAGATAGTAGATCTGAAAGGATGCATTGGTCAAATTAGTAACAACAAATACCTGATATTTTGCTACCAGACTGGTTCATCATGATGAATGTTACTATCTAAAGTAACTGTGCTTCTCAATTATACTTGAATCCTCCAAACATTTTAAAAATTTGCTATATTCTTTGACTGTCCTAGATCACAATAAGTTATATACTTTTTTCCAAGACAAGGTCTCTATTATGTAGCCCAGGCTGACCTTAAACTTGGGATCCTCCTGCCTCAGCCTCCAGTGTGTGGAAGTCGCATGTGTGTACCACCATACCTGGCTGGTTACATACTTTTAAAAATTTTTGTTATTGACGACAATGGGGTCTTATTTACTAAATGTTGAGGTGACTATGGGAGAACCCTAAAAAACCAGGAATTTTATTTCAAATGTATTTATTATCACCTTTATGGAATAGGGACGCTCTCATTTTTCTTTTTAATTTCTCACTGAAGCCTCTTGTGCTATTGTGTCAATATTTTATAGATAAGGCAACTAGGAAACTAAGGTGTCAGTTTCAGCATCATTTATGGATGTATAGGCAACTATAAGAGATGGCCACAGAAGAGAACGAATTTAAAAGTGTATAATAATGAGGTTGCTCAGCTGGAATCAGTAAAAGATCTGACCTTGGGTTGGAGCTACAGGCCTCAGACCCATGACCCATGTGTGAGTAACTAGAACAAGGACATCTCTGGAAAGAAGAGGAAAGCAAAATAACCCTTAAATAACTCAATATGTCTCAAATAATGAGTTATCTAAATTAAGCATTTTCCAAAAATGTGTATTTCCCAAATTTCCAAGCTCTTATAGATTTACAATACAAATTACTAACAAAAGACTTTGAGAAAACCTGTAACAAAGAAATGTATTCAACTTCATTTAACCAGTGTAGATCAAATTTATTTGAACTGCAGTACATTTTCATAGTATATCTATTACCATCTCTTAGCAAGATATGGAAAGTATTGGCTCATAAACCAATGTTTACTTCCTTTTGTGAGCAAATAATGCTATTTTTGAATTTTTAGAGGTAACTTTCTAATAAAAATCATTATCTGTTGTCATCACTTTCTCAAAAAGTGGCTCTAAAATAAATGAAATAACCGTGACCTTCACAATCAGAAGAAAACCTTAGAATTAGGAAAATCATGGCTTTCTTAACATCTACTAAAAACAATTCAAAAATGTCTACCAATGGTTTGGGCAATCCAAGGATGAATTATTCCCTCTAGTTCTACAGCACATAGTTCCTCTGAAACTGTTAATTCTGCTTAGATGCCTTCCGCCAGTGAGTGAAATTTAATTATCTCATTTTCTTTAATAGCAGGGAGTGAATTAATTGCTTAAGAAGGGAAAAAACAATGGCTGGTTATACAGGTGGAAAGGTGTAGAGTTCACTATCTAGCTTATGAAAGTCTGTATTTATTAGAAAATAGAACTAACAATTCATGTAACACTATTTTCTTCCTTATGTTGAAATTTGCTTGGTTTTGTGGAGTGAGAATAAATTGTGTTCATCAGACAGACTTCAGTCCAAATTTTGGTTTCCTGGCTTGCTGGCTGTCTAAGCATGGGCATGTATCTGAGCTTGTTTGCTGTTACAGCCCCACACTAAAGCCCTCTTCAGTTGGAGCACAGGCATCTGCAGGATGATGGAGCTCACTGTCTTCCACCTGAAGCAAACTTCCTAGCAGAGATTCCCAAAGCCACTCCACTTACAGGTCTGCAAGAGAGGTGGGAGGCGAAACACAGAGCTCCTAACACAAGCTCTGGAGAGCACACTGTCACTGGATCCTACTCCCTGGAATAAAAATGCTAGGCCAACAACCAGCAGGCAAGGCAGGAGAACTGCAGCAGGAAAAAGCAAAACCAAAAGAAACTAGAATGACACGGGGAAAATGACAATTAGAAAACCGAAGACAACACCCAAAACATTCTAATTAATACACCAGGGGAATTTTGGAGAAAATACTATACCCTGAAAGTTACAACATCATTCTGAGAAAAACAATTAGAGAATAAAAGGAATGCTTACACATTTTTTTAAATTGAATTTTTTTAAATTTATAGGAGTAGAAAATAAAAATAACCCTAAGAATCCTCTTTGCTCTCAGAATGCAGGGAGAGAAAGACCAAAGAATTGAAAGCTATGTGAGAGATTATAGGAAATCAGTCTAGAAGGTTTAACATGCAGGTTTGGCCCTGGGTTTGATGCCCAGTATTGAAATATTGAAAGACAGAAACAGAGACAGAGACAGATAGAATGAAATTTAAAAACTTTCAAACTAAAGGACATCATTCTCCATATTTAAGGTTTGAAGAGCTTCCTGGATGCCCCAAAGTGATCCCAGAAGTGAACCTAGCAGTGAAAAGTGAGCCACGCTTAGGTACATCTTTGATCAGTCAGAGTACCAACACTCAGGGAAAAAGAAACTTGCAGAGGCTTCTAGACCCAGCCAGATATCAATTGTATTGATCAAGTGTGAGAGTAGAGTAATGATATTTCTCAGAGAGAAAGATCTCAGACCCTTCATTTTCTGTATCTCCTTTTCTTTAAGGGTATTTGAAGAGATATTCCACAAAAACAAAAGTGCAATGACATGGAAGTTGTGGTGTCCAACAAACTGTGGTTCCAGCCCCCTGATGACAGTGGAAAAAATATAGTGTGACATTGCATCGCAGGCTTACGGGGCAATCAGGGCAGAGGGAGCAGAGTGCCGGGGTGGGGCTTGGGATCAGGAATCGGGGACTCCAGGGAAAAAGGAGGGCTTAACAGAAGAGATAGACTTGGGGGAGATTAATCACAAGGGCACGGAATGCAGGAAAAACAACATCAGTTGGAAGCTGAGCATCAGGTGGAATAATATATAATAAAATCCAAATGTATTATAAGACTATAACTCATAAATGAAGCAATCTAAAATGTAGCAATATTAGAGTACAAAAACAAAGAGAGAAACCCCACTGAATCTTAATTCTAGGACTCTGACTAGCCCAGGGGTCATAATGAGGTGAGATCCGCTAAAAAGTATACACTCCTCACGTGAGACCTGATCATTCTATGCATGGATCATGGAGACTTGGCTGCAACTTCCAGACAAAACAAGAAGTAAATATTTATCTGGAAGAAAAGTGACATTGAAGATGGGGATGTAGGTGGAGAAAGGCAGAAGGGTACCACTAAATGTATCTTTTTTTTTGGTACTGGGGATCGAACTCAGGACCTTGCACTTTTGAGGCAGGTGCCAGAACCACTGAGATAAATCCCTGGCCCCAAAACGTATCTTTTAAAGAGGAGGAATTGAAAGAGCTATGACCATGAATTGATGAAAGGAGAAGTGGAGATTTAGCATAATAGTTTGCTAATATAGCACAAGAACAACAAAGCTAACAATATAAATGTTAGGCACTGGGAGTGTCCAGAATCCTGAGAGGAGAAGAGCAGTAGTGTGGAGCTAATTCTTCAACATTCATCTTGAAGGGTCTATAAATATGATGTATGACTGGCAAATAAAATAAATAGAGGTATAAGCATGTCATCCACATGAAGGCAAGACAAGATGAAAAAATGAAAAACACATTGTAGATCAAAATCCATGAGCATCTCATTTGTCCGACCTTTTTTGCCCAGTGTCTACAATGGTTTGAGGGACTAATGGTTTAAGGGGGCTGCACTTCCCCTTAATAGATGGCAAAGGAGTAGAACCAACTCTGGAACACGGTCTTGGAGGTGCCAGGAGAAGAGCCAGAGATTGTTGCATTCCAACATAACTGGTTATCAGATGATGTTATTTTGATTAAAAAAAGAAAAGGTGGTGGTGACAATGTACTGAAGAATGCAGGATGCCTTGATGGCAGTAGTTGTCTTGGGAAAGAAGACTGTCAGAGGAGTCACCCAGGCTAGGGAACAAGGTCTCAGATGCTGCTAACAGTGTGAAGCCTTGAGGTGGAAGGAAGACGCATGTGGCTGGAGCAGAGAAGGGTGTGAGGCTGGGACAGAAGGCAGGGGTGTCGGTGAAGCCTATGAACTGCCCCCAGAACGCCCTTGGGTCCAGAGCTGCCTCATCCAGGTTCATGAGTTCCTGGCCCACTGGGAAGGAACTGGGCTTTTGGGTTTAATTTTTAATATCTAGCAATTTTGAGCTGCCAAGGAAGAAGGAGGAAAGGCTATCTATGATGCCACCGAGCAGAGTGCGATCGACTTAACTCCACACATCATGGCCAGATTTCCCAGTCACCACTGAATGGGTGGTTGTCGGGACGCAGTGCCACAGTGCCAGCAGGGAGGTGGGAGACATTGGGACTGTCTGGGCATGGATCAGTAGCGAAGTATCCTCTATTCATGAAGCAGGAGGAGTAGTTACTGAGCTCTCAGGAGCTCACTCTGGGCCAGCTGCCAGTGATGACTGTGACGATCTGGGCTCCACTCTTGAAGAAATGCCCATTTTGAGGAGCTAGAAATAGATGTGCGTGAGCAGGATCCAGATTCTCTCAGAGCACAAATGCTGTGCAGGGATTAGGCTCTGAGCTCTGGGAAGCGGAATTAACTCTTCCAACCCACTAGGGTCCTCGTTAGTGCATCGAAGCGGTAATTTACTCAATGACAAGAGTTCACATCGCTTTCAAAGGCACTTAACTTACTCCCAGGATGTTGGGGGCCTACCGGGGGAATCCAGCTCACTAATCTTTAACACTTGTCATAATTATTTTTCTTTCAATAATAGTATTTCCCCCTTGAGAAACTCAAAATTATCGCATAAGAAATGTAGAAAATATAAGTCTGCAATATTTTTTTAATAAAATATAGTCAGTGGCCCCAGGGAATTTTTGTAGCAAAAGCCTCTCAAATCAATTATATTTTTTCCTCATTTCTGTTTCCAATAATTGAATATTTTATTTCTATATTTAAGTTCTCTCAAAGTGAAAAGGTAAAGTTGTGTTGACACTTGGAGGAAGGAGGGTATTATTAATGAAAGTTGTTTAAAGTCTGAGATGGAGACAGTGCTGACATGTGTGTCATGTGTCATGCTCCCTGAGGCAAGGGCCATGTTGCTGGTGGCTCTGGGAAGTGGCACCACTGTGTGCTTCACCCCGTCTTCTCTAGGAAGTGGGTCTGCAGCTGCAGCTCACCACGGCAGGGAAATGTGGATGATGCCCCAGATGTTTAGTGCTGGAGACTCAGCTGTTCAGAAAACCCAGGATCCCTGACCTGCATTTTACCCATTTTAATCAGAATGTTCAGTCCTGCTCTTTCTCTCTGTCACTTCAGTGGGGCCGGTCTTGTCATTTATGTCTATTGTCTTGTTGGGCTCTGCTGTCACTGCTCCCACGTGGGCTGGGTAGCAGATAGATGGGGACTTCAGGTTCATGAGCTCAAAACCATCTGCCCAGAACATGAGGGTGTTTGGTGCCACAGCTAGAACTAGACTGGGTCTTCAGGCTCCTGCAGCTACTTTCTGCCTCTGTGCCTTCCCCCGACCCCATACCACACTGTATCAATGTTTCTGTCTCTCTCCTCACAGCCCACTTTCATGGGACACACTCCCAAAATTCTCCAGTGACTTTGTGGTCAATGATGAGACGCCAGAGTGACCCACTCAGGGAAGCTTAGCTTCAGAGTCCAAGCCATGCTCTTTCCAGAGGCTCCTATTCCAGACCATGCTACTGGAAAGGAACCCATATCGGTTGCTGTCATTTGGCCAGAAGGGAGCTTTGGATACAGAGAGCCTGTGTCAGTCTAAGTCAGTCTCACAGTCTTAGATTTATCCATGGTGATGCCAAGAGGAGAGGCTGATCTCAGTGTGAAGTGAAGACTGGCAGATAATTACAAATTTGGAAAATTTTGGAAAAGGCAGGGGCCCTACGGAAGGCACTGAGCTTCTGCTGCCAGGAGTGTTGGACAGAATGGATGACGCCTTATCTAAGGAGCTAGGAAAGGAGGGCATGGGACAGATGACCCCTAGGTCTCCACACTGAGATGTTAATTTGTTTATTCTTCCTGTGGACACATTTCTAGAGGACAGAGGGAGGGGAGTGGTGTCAGAGGTCAGGGCCAATAGTCAGGCACCTCAGTCCATCTGTTGCCTTCACTAACCTGAGCTGCCTGTCCACTGCAGGCTGTAACTTCGAGGACAGGAGCTGGGCAGGCCCCAGGCTCACTGTCTCTCAGAGTCCCTTGATGCCATCCATGTCATCACCATGGACAAATCTAGCAGCAACACCACAGTAAGCCAAAGGGTCTGTTTTGATGCTACACTGAAACAAGAATCCCTACGGATCCCTGCTCCCTCCAGAATCAGAAAAATGAAGCTGGGTGCCATCATATCAATGGATGTGCACTCACTTTCCAGTTACTCTGGATAGAGGCTTCCTGGTGCAAACAATCAGCTGAATCAAATCTAAATCATATATCTGACATTGCTGGGGGGGGGTGGACTCAGCTATTTAGGGAAAACCATCACCCTAGTAGTTTCCCCAGCAATCGTGTTATAACTGAGTGCGTGCGTGCGTGTGTGTGTGTGTGTGTGTGTGTGTGTGCGCGCGTATTCAAGAAAACAGTCCACATTATGCTCAAGTAATGGTCAGGCCATTCCAATGGGCAATTTACTCCCTAGAAAGTCAGCAAGGCTTGTGTCACATGCATGCTCTTTTCCAGGTTACTCAGGTCCATTTAGAAAATTACTATTGTGATTCATAGAATGCTCCACCAGGCTGAGGAATTAACCCTCTTTGCAATACGTCTAATTTACTTGTTCTTCAAGTAATCGGTGTATTAATGTTCATGCCAGTCCACTATTCAAATAATAAAAAACAGCTGCTTTTTACTGAGTGCTTAGTATTTCCAGGCACTCTAAATGCACTGCCTACAACCTCATTAATTCCTCACAACAACCCAGATGATAGACGCATTATTATCCCTGCTTTAACTGAAGTGCAAATTGAGACTCAGAGAGAGAAGCAATTTGCCCACAGCCACATGGTTTCTAGCACACAGGGCACCCTTGATGGTTAATATTATTTTATACTAAGATGTTCAGTGGAGATTTGAGTCCTGGCCTTGACCTTCACATTGACCTCTGTGTAGTCCTGCCAATTACAACCTGTATTGTTCATGAAAAAGGAGCATGACATGGCTGGGTTCAGTAGCCTCTGGTCAGTTGAGAGCATGTGGCATACACAGCAGAATGAATAAGATCATCATCTCCAAGCTTGGGTAGGATGCATGAAGTTTTTAGATGTCTTCGAAAGTTCACCAATGAATTTACTATCAACAGAATCTGAGTCTGGGTTCTCAGCTCTCAGAAGTTACCCCTATCTGACCAAAGACTTACTCAGAAATGTCTAAGCCATCTCTACTGCCTGCCCCACAGACCCCTCCGGGCCCTCACTCACCTAAGCCCAAACCGTGTGCAAAAGCAAGAGACACCTGCTGCACAGGATGTATCCCAGGGGCACAGGGCTTGGTGAGCTGTTGATGCTTTTGTGAAAATTAGAAAATAGGTGTCCCTTCCTCCAGGCCAACAGGATGTGGGCTAGACTCTAATTTCCTGGCTGTGCACCTGTGGGCAGATTGCTCACTCCCTGTATAAACCTCAGGACAAGCTGGTTATGGTGGTATGTGCCTGTAATCCCAGCATCTGGGAGGCTGAGGCAGGAAGATCACAGGTTGATAGCTAGCCTGGGCTACATGGTCCAAGTCTCAAAAAAGAAATGTATCTGAGGACAGTGTCCAGTGTATGTAAGTGTTGGTCAGGAATAAAAGCCCCTAGGTACCGAGGGACAGTTTCAAACACTGAGGAAACCTCAGAGTACCAAGTTCCCAGAGTTCCTCTAGGAGGTTTGAGGCTGCAGTATAGGGTAAGAAAATCATTTCATGCCACCCTGGCGTTTGTGGGCATGCACAGCCTGCTGGGAAAGCCAATGGAGGTGCAGATGGTCTCAGTTGAGATGACAGAGGATGTGTCCCAGTCCAGAAGGTTAACCATGGCTCTATATCTCTAAAACAAAGATTGTCAAGCCTTTCCTAAAGCACAAAAATATAATTGCAGGCCAGTCAACAGTAAAGGCTGAATAACAGACTTGTAAAATTAATGGCTAGAAATTCCACAGCAGTCTTTTCAGGCCTGTGTTTTTCTAGCTCCAGATCATAAATATGCTATTTTAAAAACACAAGAACAGGGCAGACTGCTAATCTTGTGACACTCAGACCCTTGGACATGGTGGGGTTGGCTTGCTGCATCCACAGCACTTTCTTAGCCCCTAAGCTACATGGATGAGTGTGATGGTCATGTTATTGATAGGATAAAAGTGCAGTTACCTGGGACAGGCTGCCTTCAAGAATAGATTTCTCAAGAATTAGAGGGCAGTATTCTTTTTGGATCACATTTATGAGTCAGCTAGAAGAAAGAAGACTGCTACCCTTGAAAATGAGGTAACACATGCACCCAGGAAATAAACCAATGAGTAAGTGAAAGAATAGACAATTTCAAATTCCATCTCTGTGTCATACATGGCTTTAGAAGAATAAGAACAGTAAGTGCTAATTCTACTGAGCATCTACTGTACTCTAAGACAGGCGCATATACTGGCTCATTGAATCCGCTTGCCATTCCTTTCTAGAGAGCAGGATAGCTTGCCAGTCACCACACAGCCAGTAAAGGAAGGAGCCAGAAGAGACAGAGTCTGGCATGACACTCTGTATAGAAGACCGCAAGAACTCCACCAAAAGTCTTCTAGACTTAATAACCAAATTCAGTCAAGTAGCTGGTTACAAGGTCAATACACAAAAATCAATAGCTTTCCTCTACACAAATGACAGACTCACTGAGAGAGAAATAGGGCAAATAATTTCTTTCACAACA
>NW_004624749.1:5044382-5068573 GCF_000247695.1 Heterocephalus glaber
TAAGAACCAAGATGCATTATGTAAAGGAACAATTCCCAATGAGAAATGTAATTGTATTGTATACCTACAATGTACCAATAAAAGAATTTAACAAAAAAAAAACCCAAAGAGACAGAGTCTGGGCTTGGGGGCTTCCTGTGCCTGCCACCTGCTCTGAGAAAGAACTGTCTGCCAGTCTCACCACTCAGCCCAACATTTTGGAGGAAGTTCTGCATCTTAGAGAACTGGTTTCCAAACTAAAGCCCCAAGATGCACCCAGGATTCTGCTAAGACTGGGTAAGGCTGAGGTTAGACAGGAGAGATACGTTCAAGACCTCTACTGAACAACACAGAGACTACAGTGAATGACAATGCATTGGATACTTGAAAATTGCCAAGAGTAGATTTTAAGTGTCCTCACCACAAAAGTAAATTTGTGAGGCAATACACACCAGTGAGCTTGATGTAGTTGTTCTGCAATTTATAACATATCAGAGCATCATGTCGTATACTGCAAATATATATGATTTTTATGTGTGTCAATTTTAAAAACAAATGGACATAATAAAACAGGAAATAGCATAAATCTAGGGGAAAAAAATCCAAAACAAACCCAATACTTTGAGACAGAGATGGTAGCTTAGCCATTTTTTTCTGTTAATCAAAGAGAAAGCCCAATGAGATAACGTGACAGTAAAGAGAAAGAAGAAATAACTAGGGAATTATTTAAAAAATACACAGTATCTCTTTTCTTCTCCATGCTCAGCTTTAGTTCTAAAATTAAGTATCAAAGCAATTTATACTAAATGTCAAATGAATAACTGGATCCTCATGATTTAATACAGCAGTGACTACACCAGTGTGACTGCTGAGTGTGTGAAATACAGCCACTGTAAGTCAAAGTCCTAGTACTAAAAATAGAATTCAATGTATCATTTAGTGTTTTATGTTGATTACACGATGAAATGGCACAATTTTTGTGGTTTTGATGAAATAAAATGTATTATTAAAATCATAAGATTTGAATTGGGTTGTCTCTTTCATAATCGAAAGAAGAAATTAGGTTTACAGGCAGGATTTGCTGAATTTTATTTTTCTCACATGATTTTTTTTTTATACTTTTTTTTCCTTTCCTGTTTACTTGAAGACAGAAAAGCAAACAACCAGGTAGCAAATACATTTTTTGTCAAGTGTTTGCAACAACGTAGTCTTTTGAAATAAGAAAAAAGGACAGATTCTGCATCCACAGTTCTAGCTGTGGAGATATTAACTTTAATGTCTGAATCTGTATCTTCTAATAAAAAAGAAATATATATGTTCAGATCAGTGTGCAGTTATATACACTTACATGATACTTATTTTAAGCTTATTTTAATCAGATTTTTTTCACTTAACACTTACATTCCAAAAGAGATATACATTAAGATTTTACACAATCACATAGTATTCCATTGATATACTGTAAGTTATTCAAGCCACATTCTATCTTTGGAAATTTATCTTTTTATGTTTTTGCTATGATAAAATACCTTATAATGAATATTCTTGTGCACATATCCATTAGGAGACATTTCTAGTCTTAATTAAACCTTTTGATATCTACATATGTTTGCCAATAGGAAAATTTGTACCAACTTTTATTCATAAAAGCACTGTATAAAAGTATATATTTTCCTCTTTTTTTTTTTTTTTTTTGGTACTGGGGATCAAACTTGGGACCTTGGGCTTGCAAGGCAGACTGAATCCCTGGCCCAAAAGTATATATGTTCAACAATAATACCAGCATTAAAATTTTGCCAATATTATAGAATTCAGTGTATAGCTTTGACTTATTGTTTGGTTGGGGGGGGGTTGGTGGTGGTTTTTTTTTTTTGGTACCGGGGATCAAACTAGGGTCCTTGCACTTACGCAGCAGGCAGCAAAACCACTGAGCTAAATCCCTGGCCCTTTGACTTATATTGTTGAAGTAAAATTTTTCTCCTCAAATGTTTATTGGGCATTTGTATTTTTTTCTGAATTATTTGACAGAGCTCTTCATATATTAAGGGTAGTAAGCTCTCATTTCATATTGAATTATTTTCCAAGTTTGCTATTTATTCTTTTACTGTTTTTCTGAGTTTTTGACAGTCAAATCTATCCTTACTTTTATTTATACTTCATTTACTTAGTATAAAGTTTTTAAAAACCTTTCTCTTTCTAAGATCATTTAATATACACCCCAATTTTCCCTAATAATTTTCAAGCTTCATTACATTACATAAAGATGCTTTTAGAATTTATTTTATTTTTATGTATCACATATGCATCTAGTTTTACTCTCCTCAGAAAATGTCCCAGTATCATTTACTGAAAAGTTACTCATTCAGTAAACAGTTCATCTAGAAGCTACTATGGTCAGGTATTGTTCTTGGTCCTTGGGGTACCATATTACATTCTAATATGAAGGACAAATAATGACAACTATATATGTTAGATGGTACCAGGTGCAGTGGACAGGGCAGGGTGGAATGGTCAGAGTTGTGGGGGTGGTCAGGGAAGGTCTTTCTGAATCGTGGTAGCATTGGGTGGATATGTGAAGAAATGAGATGTGACTGCATCCAGGGAAGATCTCCCAGCAGAAGGAACAGCAGGTGCTTGGTTATGAGGTGGGCATGTTCATGAAATGGCAAAGAGGCCACTCTCCTGGAGCAGTACTAGGAAATAGGGAGGACAGTACCAGAAGAGGTCAGAGGGTGGCAGGAGTCAGGTCATGTATCCCCTGAGAAGGACTCTGCATTTTTCATTGAGTGAATGCAGTGGCTGGTATTTCCCACAGACAGTCATAGCAATGAAGCATGCATGCGCTCTTTTGCAATGTGGCATTGCCATGCACCCATCTGGATGTAAAGTGTTATCTCTCAGCCTCTTTGAAACTGGGAAGGTCTGGCAACTGCTTTGGCTGCTAGAAAATAGCAGGAAGGATGCTTTGGCAGCCTGAGAAGCAACCTTTAAGTGGTGTGGCATCTTCTGCTTCCTGCCTCTCAGAAGCCAATCACAACAGAAAAAAATATTTCACTCCCGAGGATGACCATTAGTTGAAAAGCCGAAGCCACCGGGAGAGCCTGGAAGGTGAGATACCACAGGAGGAAAGAGGGAGAATCCACAGGCTCCAGACACCAGAAAGTAAGGGTACCCTGCAGCTCAGACAGCTCTGAGTGCCCTGTGGTATCTAGAGCCAAAGAAAAGTTGTCTTAGGCCACCACCCACCATGTGTTTAGGCAGCTGTGGATGCAGCAATAAATGCTGCACTGATGAAGTTGGAACCCATTGGAGGCTTTTGAGCAATCATATGTTTTGACTTAAGTTTTACAAGAATTCCCCTGGGACCGTGCCTAGAGCAGAGCAAAGAATGGAGGAGAGTGGGTAGCAGGAGACCAGTCTGGAGAGCAGATGAGGCCACAGAGTACCCGATCAGGGAGGCTGAGTTACAGTGATGAGAAGGGATTCCATTCTGGATACAGGTTCAAGGACATGGGGATGAGATTTGCTGACAGAGGTGATGTGGGCTGTGGAGAAAAGGAGTGAAGGATGATTCCAGCCTCCTGAAAGAAGGGGCTTCATGGAGATGTGAAAGTGGAAGGAGAAGCAGGGCTGGAGCCAGGGAAGTGAGCTGCAGTGCTTGGACATGTTGGGATGATGAGGCTGAACGCACACCCACAGGCGAGGCTGATGTGAGGACAACTGGGTGTGTGGTCAGAGCAGTCAGGTGAGGACTCAGGTGGGTGCTGTTGGCTTCAGCTGCTCATAATGGAGCACATCATGATGGAACAGAGAAACAGGAGGAAGAGATCTCCACCTGTTAGTGATGTGGGAGGATTGGAGAAGGACCCCAAAAATGAGCCTGAGAAGGAGCAGCCAGTGAAATAGGAAGAAAGGTAAGGGGAAAATGCTCTGGGGGCTGAGGAAGAGGGTGTTTCAAGAAGGAAGGTGTTTCATATTGGCTAAAGAGCCAAGTCATGTGAGGATGGACCATGCTGGATATGACTGTTCTGTTCTCTTTCTCACCTTTATGATGGCAAGGGGGTTTTTCTCATAGAACAATTTGCATACAAGTGTGTGAGCCCCAACTTTTCCTTTTCTCTGCTTTCTCATATTGACCTGTTCATCTGTTTAGAATTTCGTCACCCCAGAATCTTTTGTACTTGACAAGGCAAGCACACACCTACTCTTTTCTTCCTTTTTCAAGACCATCCTAGGTATTCTTACCTGCAATTCATTTGGAATTTTAGGATGGAATTTTATTTATCAAGTTCCCTGCCTCCCTAAATGGATGAGATTTTGAATTTTATTTTTTACATATAAATTAGTTTAGTGAGAGTTGATGCTGAGACTTCTACATGGTATGTGTTTCTATTTAGATGTTTTACATCTGTAAGTAATTTTTTCATATAGGTTTTATGGGTTTCCTCTTAAATTTTTTCTAGGTATTTAAATTTTGGTGCCTTTTGTGAATTATATCCCCTTTTGCATTTTCTTATTGGCTATTTTTGCCACAAGGAATCTATATATATGTATATGTGTGTGTGTGTGTGTGTGTGTGTGTGTGTGTGTGTGTATGGAATCCTCTTGTTATTTCTAATGATTTTACAGCTGATGCAAACAGATTTTAGTGTCTTTGTTATTTTTGTGAGCATATTACATATGTAGAATTATATAACTAATATATAATGTGATCCTAATTTCTGCTGGTCAAAGCATCCCCATTTTGGAGGATGGGATTGAATATCATTGTTTCATAGTGCTTTTCAAAGAATGACATGACTTTCAGGTGCTCTGGGAGTGATTGTAGCCACACATCTCAAAATGTCCCAGATACTCCCGATTTCCAATATTTTTCTTTGTTAACCCATGAGTCAGATCATATGTCCTTTGATCTTTGCTTCAGAAACTATCGTCATGGTATTCAGAAACAGGGACAGCCCAGGCAGAGTCATAGCATCTGGGATGAGTTTCCTCCAAGCCCCCAACTTTCCTCTCATTCTTCCTAGTTATGTGTGCCTAGAGTGTGTGCGCATGCATGCATACACACAATGCCACTCATAGAAATACAGAGTGGTATCCTAGAGGGAAGAGATTTATTCAGACAATACCACACATGCTGCTACTGGGCATCCTAGACTCAGGGTCCCCCAAGGCTGGTGTGGAGGGTTTTGGGGTCAGGCAGTCCACATTTGACCCAATATTTAGCTGCCTGCATGTAGGCAGGTCTTTTGACCTCTTAGCGCCTCCATTCTCCATATGTCAAAGAAGTATGTAATATTCACCTTGTGGTGTTATTGTGGAGACTCAAAGAAAGTCCATAAAATGCCAAGGTTGGAGTAGAAGCTAGAGAATAGTCCCTATTAGCATAATTTGGAGGGGAGTTCCATAGGATTGCTCAGATTTCTAAGCAAATTCCCTAGTCTCATTCTCCATTTTCCAGCTGTAAAAACAAATTAATCAGAGGAGACCTCAGGAAGTGGAGAGGTGGCCACTTCCAGCTCCCCTCTTTGTGCCTCTGTTAGTGTGAACCAACCCAGCAACAGTTCTCACCCACTTATGACAAACCAGCCTCCTCTCAGAGATTAACGTGTCATGCCTGGGTGGAAGATATTTGTGATGTTTGCTATCACCACCACTGAGCCACCCATCCTATTACTACCTGCCTTCTTTTGGGGGATGCTGGTTTGTGCATAGCTCTGGGAGGTAGGACCCAAAGTCAAAGGGACAGGTCTGGGGCCGGGGATTTAGCTCAGCGGTTCCAGCACCTGCCTCTTAAGCGCAAGGTCCCGATTTCGATCCCCGGTACCAAAAGAAAAAGAAAAAAGGGACAGGTCTGACCTTCCCCTGAGCTGAGACCTAATGTAGCTCATCACTCTCTCCCTTCTCTCTGGGAGTTTTACATAAGTGACATCTCAGTGTGGGAACTGTCAGGGTCATACCTGTTGGTGATGGCCATATTATGTTGCCCAGATGGTTGGCTTGTTTACGCCCCTGTTGGGGCTACATTCTTACTGGGTCTTGCTGCCTGGATTGTAAATCCTGCACTCGCTGCTCTATTTTTGTTTGGCACAACACAGTTTGTTTTCTTTCTCTGAAATAGCAGCATTGCCCAGTACAACCAGATTCCAAGAGGAAAACAACAAAGGGATGGGCTCATCCTACTTAAAAAGATTCCTCTGCTGTGATCAGCATCCAGGACCAGGGAGAAAGGTGAAATATCAAAGCTCACTACTAAATGGGACACAGAGACTGAGTGAGATTATGCAACTCCATGGGAGAGAGGATGTGTGAATCCAGTGCCTTTCAGTTTGCAAATTTATCACCAAGGGGGCCCAGAGGATGGAGGGGCAGAAGAGTGGAGAGTAACAATGTGTGCAACTATCAACTCAAACACAAATTCTTCACGTGCTTTTAGGAAACCTTGAAACTATTTCAAATTTTGGGATGGGGAAAACTAAATGCTCTGCTTCCCCTGTCTCTCTTCATGATCCACTGTCTCGGCCTTACTTGTTGGCCCGAGGAAGCTGCCACAAAGCATTTTGCTAGTTATCTGATTGTCATCCTATTTAACATGTTCTGTGGTCTGCTGGCTGATTGTAGTTTAACCAGGATCTAATTGGTAACATATTGTCGATCAAATTAAGTGCCATATGATAGAGATTTAAACCATGGCAATTTTTCCACGAAGAAAAATCTGTCAACAGGCTATAGCAGAGGAAGAGCAATAAATCAAATTGTCACGTTTATTAGTTATTACAGGAGTCTAGTTGCCTTGTATTCATTATAGACCCCCATTTTTAGCACAGATAAAAGCTATAAAGAGGGATATTTGTGCAAGATGCTTTTTAATCGGTTTATATTTGTACACAAACACCTGCTTCTATTTTAATCATGAGAAAAATGGTGCCATTTCACTCTAAAAGGGACACGTGTTCGGCCTGTTTTCTACCTAGAGATGATGTTTTTAAGTCATTCTTTAAAGCTGTGTTTTAAAACTTCAAGCATCAACTTACTAATAAGCAAAGAAAAATAAAAACAAAAATGAGATCCTTTGCTTATTAGATTTGCCAACATTGAAAGAATAGATAGGATGATTACAGTACAGGGTCTGCAGAATAGTCATTGCAGTTTTATACATAATATCCAAAACTTAGAAATAAATTTTTGTCCAAAGGAATGACTCAACAAATTATGGAACATCGGTACCAGAGAGTGCAAAAAAGCTACTTAAAAGGACAAGTTCAATCACACTTACTAGCATGCCATTTGTACTTTTCCCTTCTTTGTAACTTGCCTTTACCAGAAGACGTTTTCAGGATTTTGTCCTTCCATGACTCTGAAATAGTACAACAGTCTTATATCTGCTGCTGCCTTGGATTCTCGCAATGCCCTGTGTACCATGTGGGATGAGTTCTTATATTCACATTACAGATAACAGAAGATGCAAGTGACTGTTGAATGGGGTCTTGTGGCTGCCAACCTCAAGAGGCAGAACATCAGCCTAGGGGTCCTTTCTCCACACAGTGGTGTATGCTAAACATTCTGCGATTTGGAGACAAGCAGCCAGCTTCCCAGCAAAACTTTAACTTTCACTGTGACTTTGAACTTGTTTCTTAAATTCCTGGGACTTGGCTTCCTCCTGATTTATGTCTTGTTACCACTTAGTTCATATTCTAGAGGTGAGGTATGTAGGCCCGGATCTGGAAAGAGTCAGATCCCAATTCTGCTCCTTCTTAGCTCTACTCCCTCAGGACATTTCTAACCTCTTCTCTGTAACAGACACAATCATAATGGCTTGGATGCAATAAAGTGAAAGAATGCATTCAACACCCTGTGCACAGTGCTTCATACATGAGAAGCACAAACACATGTGAGGTGCTGTCCTTTGGATGTCATGGTTACCTGCATCTGTTACCTAGGCTTTTCCCTCCGCCTCCTGCTCCCTGCCCCTCCGCAGTGTGTGGCCTCTGGCCTTCAATGTCTCCTTCTAGATGCATGTGCACATGCACTCACCAATTTCTATCTTTCCAATTGCATGAAAGGTGATAGTGATGAGGACGATGACAGTAGCCACCACACTTACCAAGTTTTTCCAGTGTGCCAGGCACTGTTCTAAGCACTTCACATCCATGAGTTCATTCAACCCTTACTTATGGGGTAACTATTTATTCCTGTACCCATTTTAAAGTTGTGGAACCTCAAATGTAGAGAGGCTCAGTGATTTCCTTGTTAGAGTTGGGATTTGAAATCCAAAGTCCAGCAAATGAAGAAGTATATTGTTTCCATTTTCAAATGCAAATTAAAAATATACATGACACAACTAAACGTAGTTCAGGTAACACCCAGAGCAAGGGAATGGCAGTAATAGAAACCAAATAAACCTCTGAGATTATTGAGTGTCTGCCTTACTTTCACTGTAAGATTCTTACTTCAAGAGTGAGACAGAAACCTCAACAGCCCTGAGAAAACGAAGATGTTCTCACAGTTAGGAAATCCCTCAACTGCACCAAGGAAAAAGTGCTTTTGATAAAAGCACAGAAAATATTTCTTAAAAAAGTCTATTTAACTTGAAGGATGAGTTTACCAACATTGGCTCTTTGGGATATTTGGCTGTTAATCATTTATGTTGTAGCATCAGGTCTCAGACTACCTGTGCCTTCCCTGTCTCGGGAGGTTTCCCCACCTTTGAATAAAAGGGATTACAAAATGCATTTCGTAGCATGATTTTACTTTTATGCTTGTATGACTTGAATAGCAAGGAAATCACATATTGCAAAAAAAAAATCCTTTGTCATATTACTGCTTTTCTTTGGCTTCATAAATATGGGAGATTAATGGCAATATGTCTTTTACATAAATTGGTTTTTAAACAGTCACTGTAGTTTTTGATCATATCCAGTATGTGTGCACGTGTGCGTGCGTGCACACACACACACACCCACACACACCCACACACAATGTGCTCTCCAGGGAATACAAAGTAGCACTGCTCACCCCCACAATGAAAATCCCGAGCATTCTAAGTCACTGGTGGCCTGGGGCGGGAACCACATCCACCTTGTCCTTCCTGCAGCTAGGCTTCTGCGAGATGACTCCTGCAGCCATCTGGGGCTCCAATCTGTGGCCAAGCCTTGAGTTCCTCTTGTGAGTTACAGCTAATGGCCTCCCTGGGGTTCAGACTCACTTTCCCAGAGGCTCCGGGACAAATCTGCTTCGCGAATGCATGTGTGTGTGTGTGTGTGTGTGTGTGTGTGTGTGTGTGTGTGTGTGTGTGTGATGTTTACATGCTGCACACCACTCAAACTTGTGGACCTGTCCTGGTCACGGTCCCACCTCTGCCTTCTCTTCACTCTCTCTAGCCCATCACCTGCATCTGGGATGTGTCTATGGGAGGCTGGGCATGCTCCGTGCTGCCAGGCCCTGAGAACCATCGCCTTAGCTACTCAGAGTCCTGCCCTGCAGAGCCAAAGTCCACTCTGAGCAGCCTAGAGGGGCCATCCCCTCTCCAGTGAGTCCTTACCTCTTAACTCACACAGGCCTCTTCTTTCTGGCCCAAATAAGTTGTTCAACTTCTTTCTTCCAAGCCCTTGTGGAGCTCTATTCTCACCCGCAACTGTCTGAATGGCAATTTCTGTACAAACAGGAAGTGCATGTGTGGTCGCCACCCAAATGTGCAGGTGTGGATAGAGGATGTGAAAGTAGGGGGGTAAGTGACTCAACCAGACACCCCACCAGCCTCCCTAAGGTGGTCATGCAGGCTCAGGAGGAGGCCCTTGTTACTACTCCCTGTTATTACTCTCTGTTAACTACTCCTGTGCAGTCTCCTGAACAGAATCCCAGTAACATTTTGGAATCCTTTAACTAAACACTTATCATCAGGTATGCTGAGTTCAAAGGGCTACTTAACTTGGCAAAGCTCTACTGGTTCCCAAATTACCTGGACATTCAAGAACTTAGGACCAAAGGCTCATCCTGTTTCTGCATTGTAACAAGTTTTCTAGAAGTTTCTAGAACAATCGTGCACAGGGAAAGGAGAAAGAGTATTGGTGGAGGAATCAATGCCCCAAGGCTGTTCTCCTTGAAGGGTTTGTACCTCCTCACTCCCACTCACTAGTTACCCCACACCTTTCCCTCCCCTTCTTTGCCCACACTCAGTTATCTCTGGAACAACTTTCACTAACAATACCAGGAAGCTGAGCCAATGGACACTTCTTACTGTCTTCTTTGCCAGTCCCCCAATCTCATAGTATTTGACACCAGTGACCATTTCTTTCCTTCTAGAATCTTCTCTTTGGCCCCCATGACTCACATTCTCCTGGTTTTGTCAAATGATTGTGTTTATTGTTAGACTGCCCTTCTTTGGGTACCATCTTGATTTGGTCCTTCCCCGGGCTCCATTCGCAGCCTTGAAGTTCATGTTCTCCATGGGTGCCTCTTCTGCCAAGCTTATGTCCATCTACTCACAAGTCTTTGCTGTGCTTCCAGAATATCCCACAGGCACTTCAGATATGAATGGTCAAAACGAAACCCTGTTTGTTCATGTTCCTCCCCCATCACTTACCACATGGCTGGCAAATTCCTTCTTGCCTTGTTCCCAATCCACGCATTGGTTTCCCACTGCTCCTGCCTTCTGCCTTCTACTAATCTGGTGTTTTTAGGCTTCACTTAAGTTATCTTCATTTAAACATGACCATCCTTATTCTCAGACTGGATTTACTTCTGGAAATACCTAGAAATTTCCTCACTCCATTCTATACTAACCACTGGGAAATTATCCCATATTGGCTACATCAGCTTCTTTATAAGGGAAAAACCTTTCTTTCTTCTATACAAAGCAGAATTGGGGAACCTACCAGGATTTCTCCATTTTAGCAGTACTCTCCCTCCTTCAATCACCAAACCCTGCTAGGTCTTCCTCTGAAACCACAGCTTCACCCTCTCACAGCCAGGCCTTCCTCATGGCTCTAATCACCCAAGGGGGATGGACGTCCAGTGTGTGCAAGGCCACTCACTGGGGTATGGGAAGAAGACTGCAGTTTCTCCTTATTACACTTGTTATTTTTTTATCAAAGTACTATGCACAAAACATAAAATTAGTCATTTTCAAACATACAATCCAGTGGCATTGAATACATTCCCAGTGTTGTGTAACTATCTCCTCCATCTAGTTCCAAGACTCACACTTTTATGTCATCTCTTCAGCATTCACTTTCAGTGTATGTTTGAACACACATCACATTTGAATATAGTTATATGCTGTATCATTTGTGAGGAATCATATATCTGCTGAGAATGCATTGCAAAAACTTTTACACTCAAGAAGGGACAAGATCAGAATTGTGGAGACATATGACCTAACACCTCCCAGGCTCCAGAAACATTTCCAAAATGCCTTTAGATTTTATTTTCAAAAGACTGCAAAACTGATAGCAACAGACTCCCCTAACACCACTGCCAGCTTCTTCCCCACTCACTTCCTCCTGGCCACCCACAGCACCTATCTCTGGCAGGCCCTCAACACCTGAGCTGCAGCTTGGCCCCCTATTTTTGTACAAGGTCTGTGTTATCCCTGCACTGCTAGGGAGAACTCAGAGGAGCCTGGCCTGGGCTCCTCAGGGTGAGTGTCCCTATCTGCTCCCCCAGACAGCTGGACACATTGGAGGCAGATGTGGAATGTCATCAGCAACAGGTCCCTGGAGGTAGTGCTGGTCACAAAGTCACCCGTTCAGATTTATCTCCAGCCTCTGGCAGAATATCTGGCACAATCTTTAATAAATGTACTTCCTCTGCCACAACACACAGCACACTTAATTACAATCAATTATGTCCGTGCCTGAGATCAGAGGCTCTGGGAGGTGGGCAAGGCACTGCCCTGTCCATTGCCTGTCCCTGCAGGGCCTGCTGAGTGCATTAGGCTCTCAATCACTATTTTTTGAGTGGATAAAGGAATGAAAAGATTATTAGACTGTTATTGTGGAAAATCAGTTTTTGAGTCCATATATTGTCATGTATTCACCATGTGACCTTGAGCAAGTTGTAATATCCTTGAGCTTCATTTTCCAAATCTGCAAAATGGGGAGACAATATCCACTCTCCCACAGGGAGTAGGTGGTCACCTAAGCAGGCTATCATTGCAAAGCCCTTTATGAAAGTGATGCTGCTTGGAGTATCTGCTACCCCACCCTGAGGTCCCCATTACCATGATGCTCTGCTCATCACAGACCCAAAAACAATGTGACAAACCAGTATGGACTGAACCCTCTGAAACTGTGAGTCAAAATAAGCCTTTTCCTCCTTTTAGTTGGTTTATCTCACTCTCTGTTCACAGCAATGGAAAGCTAACACAACTGGAAATTTCCCAAAGTCTCACCGTCTGCAGGGTATCATGCAGACACACTGTACCCTGGGATGGACTCAAGACCTCAGGAAACAGCCTGACTGATCTCTGAGGCCCTGGGACAAGACTGCACTCACTGGACACAAGGGCATCTGAGGCCCTGTAATCCCTTCATGAGGTCAGATGTGCCTGAGAAGCAAAGGGTTAGTGCTGACTGGTGCCATGATCATCATGCTCAACTGGACTGTGTGTTCTGTCCAGATCAAGGTGGGCAGGAGGATGGGTACAGAGCAAGGAGCCCCACTGGGAAGCCACCAGGGAAGCACAGCTGTAAACCAACACCCATCCTCATGTCCTCCAAGAACTCCCACCTATTTCACCGCCAGCTGAGAGGCTGGGACTCACTTGGCAGGTGCCAAGCAGTTTGGCTGAGTGCATAAAGGATGTAATATAATCGATGTCTGTTATGTGTACATCTGTATTTGCCGTTTATCCTGTGTGGTAATAAAAGCAGCTGACGTTTATTGAAGCTTACCAGGCATCAACAAATGCTTTATATGGATGAATTTATTGGATCCTTGTGGCAAACCTGAAATAGGTGCTGTTCTTATTGTCATTTTACTGATGAGGAAAATAAGGCCCAGACATTTAGGAAACTGCCCCAGGTCAAACAGATAATTAATAATAATTCTAGGGTTCAAATAAAGGCATTACTGTTCTAGAGCCTATAAGCTTAAGATCCCTTAAGATACTGTCTCTCTCTCTCTCTTTCTGTATTTATACACTTACACACACACACACACACACACACTATGCATATATACTCATGCATATGTAAAGACAGGTATACACACTGTGTTTATATTTGTATGTGAATCTATATGCATGTTTATGTTTATTCTTGGCACAGCTGTCCCACATGAAATTTTCATTAGATTTTTCAGCCTTACCATAAATAGCCCAAAACATACACATGTATATAAAGTAACCTCACCTCCTATTTTCATAAATCAAACTAGAGGAAGGAACAAGACGAGGTTAAGTGAGTTAGTTGAAAGACATCTCTGTTAGAACCAAAAGACTTTTTTTTATTTAAAAAAGGGAGAAAAAAACCAAAAGAAAAAAAGGAATAAGTGCCACACACTCAGCTTAATAGGACACTGTGTGAGTGGGTGATGCTTTGGGGAAGGAAGGTAAAGCAAGCCAATCACCCATAAGAAAAATTGCTGTCTGAGCCACTCTGTAATCCATGGCTGGAACATGAAACAGGGACTGTGCAGTGATATAATAAGAAACAAATAGAGCAGACAGGGATGGAGCATAATTACAGAGACATTCAATCTGCTGGTAGCATTTACCAAAGAATGTTGCATACAAGAGAATTTGCATACAAATGAGATAGCAGAGCAAAGGAACTGGACAGTGATAAGAACTTTTACATGTTATTAAAGCATGTCAGTAGACAAAAAAAATCATTAAATTGATACCATGTAGGTTCACCAAAATAAATTTTATATGATGTTCTGAGCTTTAAACGGTATGTGCCTTTCAATCAGCATGAGAACTAATATTTTATGTGTGTCTGCCTCATTATTTTTATTGCTTGGCTTTATGCATTTGAAATATTATTTTAGAAACTAATATTTTAAAATAAATACCAAACTTTCATGAGTATTATTTTTAGTTTTCTTGTAATAGGCTCAAGTTCCTAAGTGAGACTTTTCAAGAATAATTTCTTCAAGTGCTTTGGGGTTAACTGTTGACACAAATTTTGTTTACAAGAATTGGTAAAAATTATTTAAACTTCAGTGACTATTCAAAAATTTCCAACAGTTAAAATTATGTGTGAGGAATCTAATAGTCCTCCCTCACCTTTCTAGAAAAAGTTGTTGAAATAAATTGTGAAACATGAATGAATTGGGGGTAGAATTAAGCTTTAGGTTCATAGTTTAAGGGAGTCATGAGGTTCTCATTGCAACTAGGGTATACATTGCTGGAAGAGTGCCTAGCGTGGAAAGATAAGCCAAAAATATGGAATGAAGGTTACGGCTGAGGCCTGGGCACATTCCTGGCCTCTCCAACACCAGCCACATCCCTGCTGCGGGACCTGCTCCAAGGCCATCCCTTTGTGAATTTGCTGCTCCTTCTTGGGAGCTGCTAATTGCTCCTCCAGTGGCCAGTGATGAGTCAGTTGGCCAGGTGGAGGCAGTTCCTTGCCTATGTTCACTTTTCAGCACAGTGGTGTGAGCCTCATGCTCTTCCTTGTTATCTCTCTCTGGTATCAGAGATGGTAAGGATCAACTCTGCTCAAGCTCTTCTCCGAAGAGTCCCAGAAAGAGCAGTTCAAGGCTGGGGGTGTCCCACGTGAGGTTAGGAGCAGCTGTAAGTGCTGTAGATGACTGAAGGGCTCAGAGGATTCTAAAGTCCAAGAGTGTTGATTGGTTAGGAAACTGTCCCAAAGTGCAGAAGTTAAGACTGACTTGGTTATTACTTTTAAACTTGCTATGCCATCAGTTGAGAGGTGTATGTGTAATTATACCCCTTTGGGGTTTGTTAACTGCTTCTTGTCCTAAAATTTTTGCTTTTTGTATTTTGATTCTGGTTTGGGGCACATAAATGTTTCTGATAACTTTCTTCCCATTTCCTAACATCCATTATACATTTTACTCCTTATTTCCACTTTCAGTTTCTCACACCAGAGAAACAATGCAGTATTTAAATGGATGCACCTTGAGACCTTATTCTTAGGTGAAATAAATAGGACACACAAGTTTTTTATTCTTTAAATCTAATCATCTTGAAATTATCATTTTAAAACATTAGCAATATGTACTGTTTGGAATTTAGTAAAAATAAATATGACATTTAACAGAGCCGCATATTAAGTAGAACTATCCATGTACAATCATTCTAGTAATCCTGGTAAGAGCTAACATTAACTAGGTGTTTATCATGTGCCAAAAACCTAGGCTCAGTGTTGAAAACCCATCTCAGTGATGGGTGTTTAGAGCCAGAGAGCTAAGAAGTTGGAGCTGGAACCGGAACAGGCTGTGTGGTTCTAGAAGCCAATTCCCAGTCAGAAGGGAGGCCTCAGAAACTCTCAGAGATGGGTCTCCTCCTCCTCCACACAGCATGCTGAAGCTCCTCCAAGAATGTTCAGAGGATCTTCTTAGCCAAAAACAAAGCCCTAGAGAAAGGCCACTTTAGCCACTTAAAGCGAGAACCAAATTTTGACACGCAATGGAGGAATAATTGGTTTGGCTATGACTTTATCTTTAAAAATACAGTGAAATTATAAAAGTAAGTTTATCAAGCATTAAGGCGTAGATTATCATTGTAACTGTGCTCATTCTTATGGTAGAAAAAGAACAGACTATTTAGTGGCTGTTGGATGTGACATTCCTGATCAAAGCAAAGGGTAGCTCATCAGGACAGGCTTCTCTTCACACAGAGTTTTGTCATAAGTCTATAGAAAGTGTCTTTTGAAACAAATACACCAAAAAGAGTCTGTTTCTTTTATTTTAAAAATGCAAATATTAATATGTTTTTCCAATGCCTCACTTAATGCTTTGACATTAGAAACAGTCTTTTTTTTTTTTTGCAGTGACTTTGATTTTGCAGTGTGACCTTTTAACTGCCAAAACACACTAGACAGAGAGTAATTTTACATGTGACTTGAACAATTCTCCAATATCCCTTCATCTGCTTCATGAAGTCCCACCTTCTTTTGCACAATGGATCATCTCGCTCTGCTGTTGACTCACACTGGCTCTCTATTGTGGTGCCCGGTCCTGTGCTGCCTACATCTGATACATGGGGAGAGTGGACCAGACCAGCCTGAGTCCTGGGCAGGAAACAGATGGGACACTCTCTCAGACTGGGTAATTGGAGAGTGTTTAATACAGAAACCTTAAAAACTGCTGCTGGGCAGATTTGGGGGAAACCAACAAAGTATGCTGAAGGATATCTGAGCGAGCAACAGCAGGAAGCCATTACCAGCCACCTCCTGTTCCCCAGCCCCCACCTGAGAGCTGCCGGGGGAGGGGCTGTCTCAAAGGAGCTGTGACTTAGGTCAAGTGCCACAGCCCCATGGCAGTAACTCAGATGAGAGGGATCTGGGAGAATAATTACCCTGATTCCACTCTTCTCTGATCTTCTGGTCTCCTGCTGGTGACTTCCGTTGGCAAACCCAAATGGAATCCAGAGAGTAAGGGAGCCCCTTGATTTCATTTAAAAATGGGAGTCCACCAGATACAAAGCAGAGTAAAAAGGGAGACACTGAATCTAGAGGGAAGAGCAAAGGGATCTATTCTACTGCTTCAAAATATGTTGACTTGCAACTCAGGAACTAATGTTAAGTGGAGAGGGATGTTTGGGTAGGAACAGACTTTATAGGGGTTTGATTTGTTGTGGATCTTCTAATTGTCAACTTGCTGTTTTTACATTACCTCAAGACTGTAGTAATTTGGATAATGAGTGCTGGGTTAATGTGATCTACAATTTCCCTCCTAAGGGAATGCTGAAGAAAGTTTCCATTCTATGTGGAAAAGAGAAAAATAGAATAAAGTGTAAAATGAACTTCTGTGGGGGGACGCATGTATGTTTATATGTACATACAGAAAACTGTCACATAGATTGCACAAGTGAATTTATTGACTTAGCTGGCAGTAATGAACATTACTATCCCTGGAAAATGCTTGTTTGTCATTTTGAAGTTGAGGTCATAGTTAAGTTTTCAAGCCTTCACTTCACCACTGGTTTTGTGATATCACAAAGGTTTGATGAGCAAAATGGAAGCTTCATTAAGGAATTCAGTTAGAAATCACTCTCTTGTACCACATTTTCAATAACTTAAGAACAGTTAACTTCTGATTTCTTTCTCATGTCTATGAATAAATCTGAAATGAAGGTCACTGGTAGTGATTAGAATCTATTTGGTTCTATACATTCAGGATAATTTACCTGTTTTGTTAACCTTCTCATGGTTAATAGAGCAGGAACAAGGACAAAGGAAACAGAACACATTATCCAGATAAAAGTTTAGTTTGGGAGATACTTTCAGGGAAAAGCACTTCTTTGTGGCTAGTGAGTCATTTGCTATTTTCAAGCTGCAGCATATCAGCTCTTGCCTAACTGGGAAACAGTCCACTCAGTAGAGTAGGATCTCTTTTCTTTAAACTCCTCTTCAACAAATAGTCATGAGAACCTCTGTGAGGCTCACAAGGACCTCATGGCCCTTGTGTGAAGCTCTTGCACAGCCTCAACCTTTGCTTTCTGGATCCTTGCTGTCTCCTCTGGTTGCTGCCTGGGAGCCAAGTCTGGCACATCCCCACTACTCCAAGCTGTAAGTCTTAGTTTGGGTCTCCCCAGAAGAGGAGACTCCAAGACAAGGTTCCATGGCACATAGCTTCTTTGGGAAGTGAAAGAAACACCAAGAGGGAAGTTGGAGAGAGAGACAGGAAAGGGAAAACAATATGAAAGGTATTATCAGGCCCCTGTGACCAACTGTCATGGAGCTTCTTAGGAAGATGCCCAGAGACCATGTAGAACACACACCTTAGGGGTTGAGGAAGGAGTACTCAGATACCCACTCCTATTGTTCAAAGGCTGCTTGCTGGAGGTGTTAATTTTCTAGCACATCTGGTCTCCCACAGATGTAGGTAAAGTGAGAGTTGAAAGCCAAAGAAAACTCTTAGGCAGAGAAGCTTAGGCATTGGGCATTGGAATTCAGATGGGCACACTCAGGGGTAGTCCCTGGATTTGCCAGGGATGGCAAAACACCTGCAGCATCTGCTAACCATGGCCTCTCTGTCTCTCTCCCTCTCCCTCCTCCCTCTCCCATTCCATCAACTCTGGGGAATTATTCTCTTGTCTTGGATACAACACCAAAATCAGAGTTCATAAAAAGAAAATACTGATACATTGTACATCATTAAAATTGGGTGGTTTGGGGGCCAGGGTTTTAGCTCAGTGGTTTTGCCGCCTGCTGCGCAAGCGCAGGGACCTGAGTTCGATCCCCGGTACCAAAAAAAATACAAAACACACAAAATTGGGTAGTTTTGTTTGTAATAGCTCCTAATTTGAAGCAACATAAATGTACATCAAGAGGGGATTGGTTAAATGAACTGTGGTATGTCCATACAATGGAATACTGCTTGCTAAGAAAAAATAGAATTATCAATACATGTCACAACAAAGATGCATTTTTTTAATAATTATGCTGAGTGAAAAACAAAAAAAGACAATGGCCTGTTTGACTTTAGTTCTATGAAATTTGGAGAAAATGCAGAGAATCTAAAGTGACATGAAGGTGAGGAATGGGGAGGTCAGGAGGGAGGTAGTAAAATGAAACAAAACAAAACAGAAAAAACCAGAAGATAAGGTGGAGATTAACAGTCTCACGACTTGCCCCTCCTGTGATGGTTACTGTGCCCAAAAGATGAACTACTGAAACAACACCTGCCTATTCTTCCCTGTGTCATAGAGAAAAGCTGTTAAAACAATATCTGCCTGTACCTCCCTGCCCCTTTGCTAAGTTCTGCTTCTGTAAAATTTGGCTTGCTTCCCTGCCCTACCTAAAGAGCAATATAAAAATGAAAACAAACTTAGAATCAGGGCTCAGACTCTGGAAGGTGACTTCCAGTGAGGCCACTCGCAAATAAACCTGCCTTTCCTTTCAATTCTTTGAGTGTCGCTCCCTTCCTTGGTCTACCTGCCCTCCGAGTACTGTAGTGCTATAGAAGAATCCTTTGAAAGGACAGATGTATTCCATTATCTTGACTCTGGTGATTAGTGACTATCTCATAGGTGCATACACATGTTCAAACTTACAAGGACCTCATGGCCCATGCCTGAAGCCCTTGCACAGCCTCAATAATATGTGTGATTTTTTGTCTGTAGTTCACCTCAATAAACCTGTTTTAAAACATAAATACTAATGTTTTCCTACAAAGAAATCTTTAAGCCTAGGTGTAGTCATTGGTGAATAATCCTAAATGTGAGGGAAGAAATAATACCAATCTGACATATTTCCAGAGAAAAGAGAAAAAGGAAATTTGCTCCAACTTGTTCTGTGAGACCAGCAGACCCCCAATAGCAAGACCAGACAAAATAAGACAAAAAAATTAGGACCAACCAATCTCTCTTATGATTCAAAATCCTAAAGAAAATACTAGCAAATTACATCTTGCAATGTACAAAAATTCTAATATATCTTAAAGAAGTTGGGTTTGTCCAATAATGCAACATTAGTTTAACATTTGAAAAATTGTTCAGTGTGATTCACTACATTATCAGAATAGATGTGCAAAAATGTTATTATTTTAATTTATTTATTACAACATATTTTAACATATTATTATTTTAACAAATTCAACATCTGTTTATTTGAAAAGTAAATTAAAAGAGCAAAATAATGGATAATAGGAAACAGGGAGATAAATCTTTTTCAAGTGGGAAGAGGACCAAGATATAGAATTAAAACATGGTATATTCATGTACCAACTCCCCACAATGAATGTAATCATTATGTACTGCAAATGTGAACTCATAAAAATAAAAATTAAAAAATACAAAACAAGTTATCAAGCTAGAAATAAAAGGAAACTTCCTTAGTATGGTAGATAGAGTATTTACAAAATTTCTGCAACAAACATTGTATTTGATCTACTTAATTGTGAGATATTGAAAGCATAAATCCCTAGAAACAAGGGTACTTACTACCATAGCTTCTGTCTACTATTATACCATGTAATATGGCCAGTACAAAAAAATTAGAAAAAAATACAAGAATTGGAAAGGAAATTATAAAATTGTTATTCTTTACGGCAATAGGATTGTGTATGTAGAAAAGTCAGAAGACTCTACAAATTAAAAAAATTTTTTTTGGTACTGGGGATTGAACTCAGGTACTTCTGCTTGCGAGGCAGGTGGCAGAACAACTGAGCTAAATCCCTGGCCCTCTACAAACTAAAAATTAATAATGAATTTAACAAGACCTCTGACTACAGAGTCAACATACAATAATTATATTTCTGTATATCAGGAAAAATCGCAAGATAATTTAAGAAGACACTTTTTAAAACAGAATCAATAAATATCATATATCTGAGAACAAATTTAATGGAAGTTGTATAATTTCTCTGCATTGAAAATTTCAAGATAGCATATAGGGAACTTAAGAAGATCTAAATGAATGGAAGACATCATATTACTTTCAAGCCTAAAAATCCCATTATTCCTCAATTTTTTTGTTCCTCAAATTTATTGATTCAGTGAATTTATATGGGAATGCAAAAGGGGCAAGTGGTGTCAAGACAATTTCCAATCTCGAAGAGCAAGAAGATAGCTAGAGTTCTTATCCAGCCACAGATGAATTCCTCTGTAGTACAATAGAGCACCCAGAAACTGACCTTTGCATGTATTGTCACTGATTTATGATAAAAGTGATATTTCAGTACAGCTGGGGAATAATTTTTCCTAAAAGCAGTGTGGGACCAATTAGCTATCCATAAGGGACAAAACCTTGACATATACCTCATATTATACAAAGAAACCAATTCCAGATGAATCATAGGTTCAAATGTAAAAGATAAACAATAAAACTTCTGGAAGAAAACATAGGAGCCTGTTTTTATGACACAGCGTAGGCAAAATTTTTTTACATAGAATACAAAGAGCAATGGTTACAAGGAAAAATTGGTGAATTGGACTATGTTAAAACTAAGAATTTTTGCTCACTAAAGGGTGCCACCAGGGAGCTAAGATACAGATAGCTGAGTCTAGCAAGGTATTTGCAATTCAGATCTAACAAAGAATTTGTTAAAGAACTCATAATGATCAATCAGAAGAATACAGGCAAACCTTGGACAAAACATGTGAGCAGCTGTGTCATGAAAGGAATATGCTAATGTTCAATTTCTACGTGAAAATGTGTTCAGCATCATGAGGCATCAGAATATAAACCAAAACCACAGGGAGGCACCCCTGGACATTGCCCAAAATGACTCCAAAAGAAAAGACAGACAACAGCAAGTGTTGACAAAACTGTGGAGCAATGGGAGCCCTCAATCACTGTGGAGGAAAGCTGGTTTGTATAGCTGTTTGGCAGTGAGCATCCACTACACTGAACATCTGCATCCCTTATACCTCAGGAATATCCCGCCTGCGGCATATGCCCAAGAGAAATATGCATACACGTACCCTGCAAAGCATATACGAAAGTGTTATAGCAGCACTAGCCATGGACACAATAATGGAAAAACAACCCAGACACTCCTCTGCAGTAGAATGAATCAGTAAGATGTGGTGTAGACACATAACAGAATATTCTATAGGCCCAGAGAGTAAACATTGTAGGTTTTGCTAGCTACGTATTGTTTCTGTGGCATGCTCTGCTTTGTTATTTTTTACAGCCCTTTACAATAGTAAAAGCCATTCTTCCCTGGTGAGTGATTCAAAAACAGGCTGTGGTGGGCTGTAGTCTGCCTGTCTCTGCTCTGGATTAGGAACAATGAATTGTGATGTGCAATAACATGAATGGGTTTCACAAACAAAATTTTATGTAAGAAAACACATTCACAAAAGATTGTACTTACAAGGCTAGACAAAATGGATGATGATAGAAGTCTTGATAATAGTCATCTTTGGGGACAATGGCAGCAATGAAAGAGAACACAGATAGGGTCTACTAGGGCTGGCAATGTTGCTACTTGATCTAGGTGGTGGTTACACACATGTTCTCATTCAGTGTAAACTTACTGAGCTATACATTTACCATTTGCACAATTATATATATAATAGTTCCATAATTTTCTATAAAATTCTTATAAAGTCCAGTTTTATCTCTCACAACTTGCTTTCTTCTTCTTCCTGACATTTACCCTGGTTTCTTTTTCATTGTCTTGATTATTCAACCTCTTCGTCCCTCAAAGTTTCTGCCTCCATCTGAAACATCTGCCAGTGGCCTAGAAGATGATTTGTGACTTGTGGGCCCACACTGTTATTAAAGGAGAGCACACAGGTATTGGCTTTCTGTGTCGTGAAGGGGGAGCAGAGTGGGGGACTCTCCCTGGAGAACGGGGCTCTGGCATCTGGCCTGCAGTCATTCTGCTTGGTTCGCAATGCTTACATTACAGTAGAAGAGAATTAAGAACAACACGGTTTAGTTAGAAACAAAAAGCCTCATTCAACATATTTTTCTCATTTATCCTTTATCCTAAACATTTGTAAAGATTTAGCAGCTCACCCCAGTGAGCCTTTTTAATCCACATTCCAGTAATAGAAATTTCAGAAATGCTTTCTCAAGAATGTTTTGTGTCCAGGCTTTAGCAGAGCCAGGTCGCTTTGTTGTCTTAGGGAACAAAGATGGACCTTGAGATCGTGACCTCCAGGACAGACAAGAAGGGGTTCCTAGAAAAAAAAAGAAGGGGTTCCTCTGAGTGTTGTGATCATGTGCCTGGTGCAGAATACACCACAGTGGCACTGGAGAGGAAGTCCTGGAATCCAGGCATGAGTAGAAGCACAAAAATGCTCGAAGTTGTATTCAACTGCTAGGAAATGCTACTGTCTCTCAATTCTGGGTGGAAAAAGTGATGCATCCTGACTTTTCCTTCAGTTTGTAGCTGGGCTGCCTATCCAATAGGTGAAGCTTATTTAAATGAGGGGTTTTTTTCCACATTTTTATTTTTATGAGTACATATTTGGAGTACATAATGATTACATTCCTCGTGGGGAGTAGGTACATGTACATAACACATCTTAATTCTTTTTACATCTGCTTCCCTACCTCCATCTCTTGGTTCCCTTTCTGTTTGCTATGAAGAAAGGGACCACCTGTGTGGTATTAAGTGCATGTATAGATAGCATTGGGCATCTGGGTTCCCAGGAGGGGCAGGATGGGGCTTCAACTATCAGAGTGGATAGAAGGGTCACGGTGTTGGAAGTGCATGGCTAGGCAGGACTAGGAAAAAGACACAATGCAAGTCCAATAAGGGAGAGAGAAATAAGTAGTGAAATGGCAGAATGAAGGTTAAGAACTGAAGGGACAGTCTCAGGGGTAATTCACCTTGGCCTGCACTGGCCTCTTCAACTGTCAATTAGCAGAAGATTGAGATTACTCAATTGCTAATGATACTTCCATCAAGCATCCCCAAGGAAAGAACAAGCCCTTCTGACCAAGTCATCTGAACCCCTCTCTGCCTGTGAGTGCAGAAATTCTGGAGGCAGAAAGGTAAGAAATGAGAATAATAATGTATAGGAATTCAAAGGAAAACAAAACCTGAATATATGACTTGCTTCCTGAAGCTACTCAACCAGTAGTGATATAGCTGGAATTGTAGGTATTCAGATCCCAAAATATATTTATATTCTACAAATCACCAAAAGCAATGTGGAGCTCAGGAGGTCTTCTCCAGAGTACACTACATCCTGACTGCCACTCGCTCCAATACTACCACTGGAGACCCATTCCTGGAGGACCTTCTGTACAGGGCTCCTGCCTCAGCACTTTAAGGTTTAAGCCAAAAGCTCTCAAGCATCAGTGCCTGTGAGTCAAATGGGCACTGGGAACCAAAACAAAGCAGATTTGCAAACCCTGAGTAGAGTTTGGTTGGGAGTATATCACGGACAACCATACTAGGTCTCATACTAAGATTTCTTTTTATGTTTTCGTATTAAATTCTTTTATTGGTACATTGTAGATATACAACACAATTACATTTCTCGTTGGGAATTGTACCTTTACATAATGCATCTTGGTTCTTATTTTTTCCCCATTACTAACCCTCCCTTCACACCCTCCACCCTTCCCTATTTACAAAGACTTTATTTCCATTTTTTCCATTTCTCATCATTT
>NW_004624749.1:5074224-5131757 GCF_000247695.1 Heterocephalus glaber
GCAGTGGGGTGATTCGGTGTCTTCTGCATGACTCAGGACCTCGGTAGGGCGTGCACAGACCTGCCTGTCTGCAGCGGGCTGATTCGGTGTGTTCTGTGTGACTCAGGACCTCGGCAGGGCATGGGCAGACCTGTCTGTCTGCAGCGGGGTGATTTGGCATCTTCCGCATGACTCAGGACCTCGGTAGGGCATGCCTCTTGATTAACTTTTGTTTGGAAGAGGTTTAGCTTTCAGGAAAACTGAGAGAATGCTGGCCTGGCACAGCTCAGATTGAGGGTGGGGACCTAGGCTCACTAAGATTTCTTATATTACCATGGCAAGACACTGCAGAGAATGAGGTGCATACTAAGTAAAAGGAGACCTGGTGTGGCTGAGGGTTTTGAACCATCAAATCCTCCTTAATCCCTTGATAGTGGACAGAAGGAATGGGCCTCTCCTCCCAAATATCATCTCTGCACAGAAGCCTCCTATCCCAAGGGAGCCCACTACCCTTGTCTCTACTGGGCTAACAGGAGAGTCCATTTCACTGCGAGTTTGCTATGGGAGGTGATAACCTGTAGACCTCAGCAAGGTGCAGAGGTTTTCTGACTTTCTGGCAAGAGTCTAGAAATCACTTGGATATAAAGCCAAGGAAAAAGAAATATAAACCATGATTGGGCCAAATTAATTAATATAAATGTATCTATTTGGGATTTGGGATTAAAAATATTGGCACAGGCATCTGAGAGTGTCATCTACAGTTGGCTAGGGTTAACTGAAGCCCAGACTCAAATAGTAGCAATAGCTGAAATCTCCTGGTAATGTTTTGAAATATTTTCCCCCAATGCCAGGGATTGAACCCAGGGCCTGTGCATGGTAAGAAAGTGATCTACCACTTGGCTGCACTCTCTGACCTAAAAACATTTTTGTGCTTTAGAGTCACCAGATCATAAGAAGTGCATCGGGGATGGGTGGGGGGTTCCCAGGATCCTTGGGAAGCCGCAGGTCATTATCTATCCACTGAAGGTCAGAGATTCAGTGGACATTCCTGTCTTAATGTCAACTTAATGCTTTGGATAGCAGGTAGTTGTACACAACTTTCTGGGACAAAGTAGGTGCTATGTTTATAATAAACATCGGAGCTATTATTAGAAGGTTTTGGCCTGCATATGACAAGAGCTGGGTCCCTGGCAGTGAAACAGGTGAATAGCCTCGTAGGATGCTGCTTGATATACAAGTAGGTATGAAAATTCTAGGCCTGATGGGTAGAAACTGAACCCGAGTTGCCATAGTGGAACTCAAGGTCTCTCTGCAGATCTTGAGTATAAATCAGTTCATAGTTCAAGAATTTCTCAAGGGTGTATGGCCTCCCTTGAAGAAGGATCCAGCAATACATATGCAGAGTCATAGATGGGACCCATACGAGGTATAGGTCATGAAGCCTTCGTTGTCAGGGGTGGGATTGGTGCTGTTATAAAAGGGCAGTTTTATTTTTCTTTTGCCTTTTTGCTCTTCCACCCTCTGCCACATGATGATGTAGCAGCAAGGCCATGGCCAGATGCCGGCACTGTACTATGGAACCAGCCTCCAGACTGTGAGCCAATGCATTGATGCTTGTTTTCAATTCCCAGTATGGAGTATTCTGTTACAGCAGCACAAAAAACTCACTGTCAGAGGTAGAGTGAAAATAGGTGCACTTAGTAAACTGGCCAAAATCTCAACATCAGTTCCTTAGCCTACAAAATGAAGATGATTATGGTAGGAAGAGCCAAGTAGAAGTCCCTGAAATGTTACATCCCTGGGTTTTTGCAGAGATCAGTGTTACTCACAAAGATGTGATACAAACACACACACACACACACACATATGCACCCACCCATGCCCTTGCACACATATACACAGAGGCCCATAGACTCTGCTTAAATCAACAACATCATCCTGGAGAGGACCATAGAACTCATGTGATGGTGACAAAGATTGCAACATAATGGTGATCCTAGTTGTGATGTAATTATGTGTGAAATAAATCAACAGATTGATCTGATTGCCAAAGGGAAGACTGGGTGTCTGCCACAGGAACATTGTTTGCAAGAGGTGCCAACTGCCGTCCTGCCTTCACTGCGTCTGCTGTGTAAGCCTTTTAGAAAACAATTTTAAAGGCAATCATCCATGCTGTGCCCTTACATGGAGACAGAAGGACTGAGGAGAAAGAGGACATTAGCAGGAGAGGGGTTCGGGCTGACCCCACGTGCTCACAGTGTCTGAGCATTAAGGTCACCTCTGGTTGAGAGCCAGCAACCTTGGCTTAATAAAATGTCCTAGGGATCTCTCGTGTGAAAATGGCAGCAAACAGGTGGCATGCACGACCCTTAAAATAAGCCGCACTATAAACTGTGGAAGAGAGCATCCCTGGGAGGTGAAGGAGCTTGCCCAAGGTCACTCAATGGGTCAGGGTCAAGGCCAGGACTAGACTTTGGGTTACAATTTCCAGCCAGTTTCTTTCTCATTACATGATCCTGCCTCCTAGCAGAAGCCCTTGGGGAATAAAGTTCTGTCCAGTCCCATTTGTTCTGGGAAAGGCTTGGAGGCACTGACAGCTGTGTGCATGCCACCTCCTCCAGCCTACTTCACATCTCTATCCGAGGCGAGGCAGGTCCTCTGTCTCCTTTGTACATTCTCTGGGTCTCACATGTCCAGGTCCTTTCCCAAATCCCCAAAGCTCTGCTCTTGAGGGCTTCCCGGGCCTCAGAGCAAACACCTGCTGTCCTTTTAGGACCACACTGCTCCTTCACGCATGGAGCCAGGGCTCTATGCCCCCCACCTTGGAGAGTTGCTAAGGTTGGCCCTCAAAACCCCTCTCAATGATGCTGCCACAACCCAGGGCCAAGGCCTGGATTGGGCCCCTGAACAAATTCCTCCCAGCTCCTCCCAAAGTCAGCACAGCCAGGATGTGGATGTGTACCTGTGATTTTATTTTGAAATTTTTTTGAAATCACCTAAGGTGAGAAGGGGTCACTCAGTTGCCTTTGTAGATTACTCTGAGGAGATTTCGCTGGCCTCCCATATGACCCTCTCATCCTTGCTGGAAGAGTCCTTGTGGTGTAGCTTCTTTGCCATGCTATGCTGCTGAGAGAGGCTGAGAGGTCTGCGCAGGTACCAGCGCCACAGCGGCTGAGAAAACGAGGAGAAGCCCTCCTGACTGTCCTTTTCCACTGAGTACCTCCCTCTCGGCCCGCAATCGCTACTTGACGACCCTTCCTCATCTTTCCCCGAAGCTGTTCTGTGCGAGCAAATCTCGATGAGACAGAGGATGATGATCAGAAGCACTGGGGTCACCGTCACTGATATTGCCAGGATGAGCTTCTTGTTGTAGCTGTGTCCTGGAACTTCCTGTGTGTGGTCCCTTGGCTCACCTTGTGCTTTCTGATTGCTGGAGACCCCTGAGCTCTTGTTGATGTAGGTCTCACTCTTCCACTGCTCTGTGTCCCACTGGGCCTGGGCCACCTTCTCTTCCTGCTGCTTACTGAGCAGCTTCATCAGGCGGCCTGTTCTGGAGATGAGCTTGGCACAAGCCAGGTGCATGCGGGTCTCGGAACAGTCCTTTTTCAGACTGGTTATGATATACGAAATGAGCCCCCTAACCTCCTTGTTGGGAATGAGGATGTGAAGCTGCTGGTTTAGCTGGGTCTCAAACTCATCTCCGGGGTACGACAGCAAGGGAACAGAGGTTTCTGGAGGGGGTGGCTCAGTGCTGGTGCTGGTGTACTCCGAGTGCCTCTCATTGGTGTGGTCATCAGTGGATATCAGGGTGAGGGCAGAATCTGTGGCAGAAATTGGAGAGTTTGTGGTAAAAACATTTTTTTCAGGGGTGTTTCCTGCAGCTTTCCTTCCTACTTCTACAGCAGCACTTCCTATAGTGGTTTCAGCAGGATCATGTAATTCAGGGAAAGGATAGTCCTGAACACGTGGGTCTCCAGAGGATGAGAGGAGCCCTTGAGAGGGGGAAACAGATGAGGCTCCTCAGTGCTGAGAACAGAGGCCCCTCTGCAATCTTCAGCCTCCCATGTGTGTCTTCCTTCGGGAGCTGCTCCCTGTGGTCGGCCTCGAGTGTTCTGTGGGCCTCGAGAGAGGCAGTTTTATGAAAGCCATGACCTTTTTTGGAACCTAAGATCAGTTTGGTAGCTTTCATGCTTTTAACTCTTGAACTGGCATTTTCTAAAACCCAAATGCTGTTGGTGAGGTCTTTGGCTCCGTTCCTTGCCCCATGGGGGGCTTTGGCCAAGGCGGAGGTGGCCGACCTGCACAGCAGGGGATCCTGCAGGGCAGAAGACATGGGCACCTTCTGTTCTGTATGGAGCGGGTTCCCAGGCCCCAGCACCCCCTCATTCTGCCCCAGCTTCCCTGTGCTGGGGCTCCTGAGGCTCCGTCTGTCTGCAGTGTTTTCGGCCAGTGGCTGGGTGCTCTGCTTCTCCCTCACCTTCTGTTTCTGCCTCTCTCGAGCAGTCTTTTCTGTATGCCCTTCAGGCCCTTGAGGACCCTGTCCACTGTCTGCTGCCTTCTCCCTTCATGCTGATCTTCCACCAGCCAGTTTTCCTGTGCTTGAGCACTTGCCAATTTCTCAGGAACGTCGGGAATGATTTGAAATTTGGGACTTGAAAGGCTGGACTGTGTAAGCATGCCTGTTTTCTCTTTTTTCTTAACCTCCCCAAGTTTCCCCTGAATTTCTGCATCTAACCAACTCTGCAGAAAATACAGCTTCTTCAGTTCATTTCTGTAAGCCAAACTGCTGGACACAGGTTGATGAGAGGGGTTTTTCATATTGCCTTTCATGTAACCCTGGGGATTATCTTCATTTTGGATAGTTGAGAAAAGGAGTTGAATGGGTGGCAATAATGAGTCTAAACCTTCTAGATTTACCTCTGAGAAATATGGCAGGATATGACTGAGTGCTCCAGCCACATCATTTTCATCATTAGAGTCAAGCTCCTCGTCCATGAAGTCTGACCAGCTGACATCACTTTGTTCAGAAGATGACTTTCCAGACTCGATCACCAGCTCGGTCTTGGTGTTCTTTTTCTGGGCCTGCAACACCTTCATGAAGGCTCCTTCTGGGTTGCCTACAGGGGCTTCCTCAAGACACTGCGTGGGACTGGTCACACACTCACTGTCACAGTGCAGCTTGACGGTCTTGCAGACAACCTCAATATCCCTTTTAAATTGGCAGAGGCAGCAGGCCATGTGCCTCAGTATGATCAGTGTTTTCAATTCAAGTGTCATCATGAGGATGTTCTCGACTGCCGGAAGTGGCGTGTGTGTTGTCTCCAAGTCTAGATATCTTAATGCTGGCAATTTAAAAGGATAGGAATCTTCAACACTTGACAGAGGATTGTGATTGAGGATGACTCTGTGCAAAAACTGCATTCCATGCCATACCCTAAACTTCCCAAAGCTAATCTGCGTAACTAAGTTACAGCGAAGCTTTAAAACCTGCAAAAAGGGTAGTGCTTCAAATGTTTGTGCTTCAATAAACTGTATTTTATTGCAGGATAAATCTAAATACTGGAGGGACAGCAGGCCTTTAAAGGAATTTTTATGTAATCCAGTCAGGCCATTTTCACTGAGATTTAGTTTCTCAGCCCACCTGTAGGTTGTCCAGCTATTTTCACCAAGGTGAAAAATAGCTTTTTCTTGGAAATTGAAGGTGGTAAAGGTGTTGTTGGGCTCTAATACAGGCACTTGGTGGAGCTTGTGATTTGGGCTGAGACCATTACACGACAAGGTCTCATTCTGGCAGGTACAGAGCTCACATATGTCGGTGTTTGTCCTGGCATTCTGCTTCTCTTGCACCGTGGAAGCCTTTCCTGGAGAGTGACTCACAGAATACTCAGTGACCACAAATTGCACATCCAAAGGCGGAACGGTGACTTCAGCCAGGTTTGGATACTGAGCCTGCACCTGCTCGGGGTGTGTAAGCATTACCTCAGGCTGCTCTGGAGGAGGAGAGAGTCTCTATGGTGAGTACTGCAGCCGTGAGCTCTGGGTTCAAAGGTTGGTCCTGTGACTGTGGGTGATGTTGGATGCTGAGCTGGCTCCAGACCTGGAGTTACAACTTTCACCTCATGAGGCGCCAGAGTTTGAACCACCTTAGGTGGTTCTGGAGGCTGAGATGGGGTCTCGGGCATAGTTGGAAAAGACCTAACTTTTGCACTAATTCCTGGAGCACTGGTAAGCTTCCTGTGCAAAGGTTGGACTGTGAGCAGACTGAGTTTTGAATGCTGAGTCTGAACCCAGTCTGGAGGTGGAAGTGTCACTTCATGGTGCTTTGGAGGAAGAGCCTCCAAAGGAAGAGCCTTCTTCAGGGCTGTAGAAAATTCACCGTCTGTAGTACGTTCTGGAATGATGGTGACTTCCAGGTCCAAAGGATGAAGTGCTACGCTTGGCTGCTGAGCTTGACCCTGAGCTGGAGTTGGAACTGTCATCTCAGAACGGGGTGGAGGGTGAGCTGTGCTCTCACTGGGTGGCTCACTTGGAAGCTGAGGGCGCATCATAGGCTGGGTTGGAGAAAGTTCTACCTCCTCAGGAGGATCTGGAGGAGGAGATGCGGCTGGTGGCGGTGCGGGAGATGGTTCTTCCTCCTCTGTAGGCTGAGGTGGGGTCATCTGCTGAGCTTGAGAAGTTTCCATCTCATTGGGTGGCTCTGAAAGTGGAGCTGCATCCTCCTCCTGGGGGACTGAAAATGGTTCTGTGTCCTCAGGTGGCTCTGAAGGCTGGGCTGAAAATGTTACTCTCTCTGTCAACAAAAGAGAAAGAATAACCTTCCAGGGGAGTCCTGAAGACTAAGCTACGAGCTCTTGCTGCATTGGCAAAACTGCTATACCAGAGGAGCCTGGGGACATAGCTAAGCTCTGCGGCTGGGCTGGGGAATGTGCCCCAGCAAGCTCTGGGCATGGAGTTGGAACCTTGCTATCAAATGAAGAGAGTTCATCCTTTATGGCAGGGTTTGGCTGTGGAGTTGTAAGCTCTTGATTGTCTCCGAGAGGTTCAAGCTGCTCAAGGGACACTGAGGACTGAGCTGGGGCCTCCTGTGCAGTTGAACTTTCAATTTCAACCCCACCAGACAATGACTCTGAAGGAGTAATGGTGCCACAGGTCAGTGTTGGAGGCTGAACTTGATCATCACCTAGAGGAGAGACTGTTTTCTCCTGTAGTTCTGGAGGCTGAGGTATGAGTTCATTAGGGAGCTCTGGAGGCTGAGCTGCAGCCTCTTGAGTGGTCCAAGATGGTTTACCCTCCTCAAAAGTGTGTAGATTACCAATTTGGGTCTCTTGCTGAGCGAGTTCTGAAGATGTAGCTGGAGCCTCCTGCTGAAATTGTAAGAGCTCAGCTCCTTTGGAGGGCTCAGAAAACAGACTTGGGGCCCTTGCTGACTTAGAGAAGGTTCCACATCATTCACTGGAGTTGAGAGTTGAGCTGCAGCCTCGGGGAGCACTGGGAAGTTTCCCTCCTCTGTGGTGGGTTCTGGGGTTATGGCAAGCTGCAGATTGAAGAGGTTGTCACATGGAGCAAGTGTGGATGCTTAGCTTTGTGGTGATGTGGAGTTGACACTTTCTTTACCATAGTCCGAAAACTGAGCTGGTTGCTTCAACTGAGTTGGAGAAGTTTCCAGCTCTTCAGTTTCCAAATCTGAGGGCTGATCTGGGGCTTTCAACTGGATTTCAGAAGGTTCTTCTGTCCTAGAAGACTCAGAAGGTTGAGCTGGCTTTGTCTTAGTGGCAGAAAGTTCAGCCTCCGCAAGAGGGCCTAGAGGCTGAGCTGGGGCCTCTTGGTGGGTTGAGGAAATTTCCATTTCTTCAGAGAGCTCTGAAGTCTGAGCCAGGACTTCTTGTTGGGTTGAGGAAGGTTCCTCCTCCTCAGGACTCTCTGGGGCTTCAGTCAGAATCTGCAGGTGGCTTGAAGTAGGTTGTGGCTTTTTCCCTGCCTCTGCAGATGTGGTAAGCTTCATGTCCACAGGTCTCACTGTGACAAATGCCATGTTTGAATGATGAGCTTCACTCCTACTTCCAGATGGCGCATTTGCATCCTGGTGCATCGACAGCTGACCTGTATGCTCCTCAGTACCAAGTTCATACTGAGCTCGGGGAGCCTGCTGGGTTGTAGAAGGTTCAGCTTCCTCGGGGGGCTGTGAGAGTTGATCTTTGACTTCTTGGAGAAGTAAAGAGGAGTGGACCTTTGCAGGCTTGCGATTTCAGGTTTGGGCCTCCGGCTGGACTTGAGAAAGTTCAATTTGCTCAGAGGATTCTAGAAGTGGGGACAACTCCCGGGAGGGAGCAGAAGACTCTAGGTCATCAAAGCCCTCTGGCTGTAGCTGTGGAGTAAGGGTATCAGGCAATTCTGGCAGGAGATTAGGCAAAGACCAGGGTTCAGGGGACAACTCTGGCTTGGTGGTCGGCAGGACCTCTCTGGAAGCGGGGCTGCCAGGATCAGGAACAACAACTGTTGCCAGATGAGGAGTGTGGGAACCCAGGGGCACCACAGGGACATGACTGGGGTGCGGGGGGAAGGACCAAAATGAGTGAGATATAGCAATCCAGGCTAGTGGAATGCAGGTGCTCTGCCCTGTAGGGTAGAACCCTTCTGGCAGTCACTTGCCTTTGAGCCTTGGGAACCAAGAATGTGTTGCCCCGCCCTGTATTTATGACATCATTGCTAAGGAAACCTGTATTACATCAGGCCCAGATGGCCTTGCGCCACATGGGGGAACTTTCCCCCGCAGTGACCAGGTCCACCTCCCCTTCCCCAGGAAAGCTGACAGTGGCCTCTTACAGGGCAGCCTCCCCCATCATGAGGCAGGATGTGGGGCTCAGAACAGGTGGGTCCCGAACATGGGGTAGGTGGGGTGGACAGGACTGGGCCTCTGGCTGCTGAGAATTGCTGGGTATTTAGTTTGGTTCTTGAAGGTTGTTACATACATTTACCTCTATGGACTCTTCACTGGTTTATTTGGTTTTGGCAACAAAACCCTCACCAGGGCAATTTCCCCATTTTGTCTCTGGCATCAGCCAACACTATAGTGTAAGCATAATGACCCTCATTCGCTTTTCATTAAGCAGTGGCTTTCTTCCCAGGCATCTTGGGATAATTCATTTTGTTGTTTAATGCGAGAAGGTGGGCAGGGGGGTCTGGAGGCCCTTTAACCAGCTTCAGGTGGGTGACAGGAGAGAGGTGCAGCTGGACAGAGGCCAAGGACCCCACAGAAGGAAAGGCCTCTAGGGCTAGTGGAGGGCTTCTGGGTGCCAGGGCTTTTTCATCCCTCTGTCCTTGTGAGAACTCCCTCACTGGAAGACCTGAAAGAGAACTTGCCTGGAAAGGACTTAGGGTAAATGCCATACACCGGCCCCCCACCTTGCGGATACTACAGTGGGGTAGCCTTATTGTCCTTGGATTCCCAGAAAATTCAGTGCCAAGTCCCAGCCAATATCTTGGGTTTCTTCCTAAGTAAATGAGTCGGTGTCTGGGTCTCATCTCCCCCTGGTTCAGACCATTTGCCATGGGCTTTCTTTGTCACCTGGCTTCCTACCAACTGCTGGAATCTTTTTCTTTTTATGTGCATGACTTGGGAGACACATACGAATGCCAGTCTGTCTGATGAGATCATACTACCTCAGCCCTATGCCATTCAATCATCATGGGCAGCAGAAAGACCCCTCTCTTTGCTGGCTCATTGCACCTTATCAGACTGGGCAACAGTCACAGTGCAGTAACCGGTGCTGGAAGATGCTGGTTTCCAGGCTGAGGCATGGGAGCTGCAGAAATAAGTCCTGGTGGCTGCTAATTCCAAGTAGCATCAATAGAGTCACTGGGTCAGAAAGGGAGTTTGCAGGTGCACAAGCTGGAGTGGTGAGGCTTCTTTTGAATTCAATCATTGCTTTAAAGGGGAATAATAAACAACTGATAAATGAATAATCTGAGACTTGGAATCATGGGTGTAAAATTCTATCTGCATCAAAGGAAGCTATGCCCCAGAAATGAGAAACATGGGTGGTTGTATTAGACTAAGTCATCCCAAGGGGTGACTGCAGAGATGGAACTCTGAATCATTTTCTGACACCTCCATACCTCCTCTATGTGAAAAGGCAGCTCCGAAATCCAAACAGTTTCTCACCCAAAATATATATAAATATAAAACTAAGTATTATTTTCTCCCTATTGCTGAAGTGGCACCACTTCAAAAGAAGCACAGTGAAAAAACATTTACAACCCAAATCTGAATCCAAACCTGAATCCATTGTTAAACCACAGTGGTACAATTCTTCTTGAGAGTAAACTAAAGTCTGCCTGAAGGCTCTGCTTATAATTATTTCACCATCATAAGCATAATTGTATTTCCAAAACCTGGTGTTTACTGTTCTGATCTATTTGCTTCACTCCCAACCATCAGCTGATTCCCCATCACAAACATGAGCTTGGAAGGAAATTAAGCCCTAAGAACTAATAAAAGACCATCTCTTCTGCAAGTGGTGTTTGTATTATGTTGACATCATTTGGCTGGAAGAGACTCTAAGCAATGGGAGGAGAGTATTGCACAAGAATACATATTGTGGGGAGAATTAAAGACGTGCCCAGCAGTTCTGTGTTCTATCCCAGAAATCGAGCTGTGCAGATCCAAGATGCTCCATGATGTTCACTTATTTGCTTTGGAGAGAGATAGAGAGAGAGACAGAGGGAGACTATTTGAAGGTGGCTCAGCCCTGTGTTGTCCTGGGTGGGCCCTGGTGTGTCACAGAGGGCAGTGACTTAACCATTAACATTTGATTAGATACAGGATGGGAAGGAATCCTGGTAGTGCCTGGCCTGGCAGACTCACCAGTCTGAAGAGGACAGGGAGGCTTTCTTTCTAAGTTTTCCTTCATGGACCAAGAGAAATTATGCCACAGGTCCCAGTTTAAGGAGTATTTAAGGGACATTATCTGATGACATACTAGGTGGCTTCTGACTTCTGATGATTGAGCTTGGGATTTCCCAGCTACGCTATTGTGAAAGTGATGCATGTTTGATGGAAATCATGCTTCTGTTGGGATTTTGGACTTTTCCTGGGGTAGCAGTACATGGAACAATATTCTTTGGTAGTATGGATCAGTGACCATGAGCTGCTGTGATGGTTGGTGAAAACAGGCAACACTCCTCAGTGTGTTCCAGGGTCAGGTGCATAAATGATCTGTGATATGCAATATTTTCAGCTGATGATGGATTTATCCTCAACCAGCTATCATACACTGAAGAGCATGTGCACGAACTTGAGCGTTACTTGCTCCCTGCTGACTCCTCTTTCACAAAGCCTCCTCAGCTCTGCCCTGGATCAGGAGGGAAGAGGGTGGCTGTGAGTGACAGAGGCTCATTGGGAGGGACACAGGGGTCCCTCTGCATCTTAATCCTCCTTTCCTTAATTTTGGGCCAGGTCTCAAACCTGCCCACCTCCCAGTGTAGCCTCCCTTTGTTCTGTCTGCACTGGGCCTCACCGCCAAGACCTAGCCTTCTCCTCAACCTACTGGGTACAACACCAAAGGAAATCCCAGCACCACTCTCACCCATAGCGCTAACACATGGGTTCACATGCACTCAGCACTGTTCTAGCACCTCTCCTAGGCAGCCATGTTGCCAACCTACCTCGTGGCTCTGCCATGGTGGGCAGTCACCAACTCTGATTCCCTAAACCTTTCTCAATGCAGCCTCCAAATGGCCCACAATACCAACTTGAGTCAGCGATAAAGAGAAGTCGCAAGTATGGCTTGAAACTGTCTTCTCAGGTACCTCTTCTGGGCCCTGGGGATACACCAGAACACAAGACAAACACAAACCCTGAAAGAAGATAGACAAGTAATTCAATGTCAGACAGGGAAAATAACCATAATGAAGGAGAACTGAAGCCAGATAAGGAAACAGTTGCTGTGTTAGTAGTAGTTGAAGACCTTCTGAGGAGGAGACAGATGACTAGAGAATCAGCCCACACATGTCCTAGGGAGCCTCGAGGCAGAGGACCCGTAGGTCCAAAGGCCCTGAGGTCAGAGCCTGCTGAGATCTTCTTGCCATCCCTGCCCCAGCCTCATCCCACTCCACTCTTGCATCCCATTGCCTGCTTGTGACCAAGGACAATCACAGAGGAATCACTGATCACAGTGCAAAGACCTCACCTGAGTTACAACACAGTGAGTTCTCCAAAAGGTCTGAAGTCAGTGGCTGAAATCCCTCCTGGAAGCTGCAGAGATTCAGAGGTTTGCTTTGCTTTCTGGCTATGTGTTGACCTTTTTATTGTGTAAGATCAATTGGTCATGGAGAAGGGGTCAACTGACCTTTTGCATACTTTCTCCTGAACCATTCAGAGAGGTTTTGTCTTTTATTTAGAATTCTTAATGTTTCCCTCTACTAAGCCAAGCCAACCTTTCTTGACTTCCTCCCTCCCTTCCTTCATCCCTTTTCCCTTCCTTCCTTCCTTTCTTCCTCTTTCTCCCTTCTCCTCTTTCTCCCTTCCCCCTTTTCTTTTCCTCCCTCCCTCTCTCCCTCCTTCCTCTCTCCCCCTCCTGCCCTCTTGTCTCTCTCTTCCTCCCATACCCTCACGGGTGCCCAAGGATGAACCCAGAGGCCCAGCTGTGGGTTGGTTGGTTCTCCAAACAGGGCTAGAGAGCTTTTCCTCCCTAATGCCAACACTCCTTGGTAACTGTCCTGTGGGGTATGAGAGCCCATCCTGTTCTGCCTGGGAGAATCCCAGCAAGCCCCACCTTTGCCATCTCATCTGCTTTCCTTCCCCTTCCCTCCTCTCCTCCCCTCAATCTGGGTTTGCTGGCTTATGGACCTGAAGATTGCTGTCTGGTCAAGGCTCATAGTACACGCACAGCCAATACTCCCTGGCCCCGTGCTGGCTCAGCTTCCTTATGGTGATGTGTATTTTGTTTCCAAATTACCGGACCCTTCCAGAGTCAGCTTCAGACTTCCTAGTGATGTATTGCTGCACGGAGAACCTTTGCAGCTGTGTGTGTTGTGAGATTATAGGAGAAGTGGGGCATGAAGGTGATTATAACATCACATATTTGTCTCTAGCTCTCAGAGCAAATTAAATCCAAATCTCTAAATTTGGAATCCTTATTTGGAATCTACTAGGGCTGGACAGTCCTTCTCCTGGTAATCTGGGCTTTTGGAGTCTATGCTAATGATCCCTTCCCAATGTTTCCCATGTCTCAAGAATTCTAACTGGACTCATACACTGCTTTTTGTTTTACTCCAGGTAGGCTAACTATTCACACAAATAAAATAAAATCTGCGTGGCCTAAAGTGAGGACAGTACCATTCTTTCCCAAGTCACCGTCCTAGTGGGTTGGGCACCATCTTCACCCCATGATGCCCAATGTCACCAAAGAAAAGCAGAGAGAGTAGAGGGTCTCCCTGGGGTGGTCTAGACCCAGGCTGAGAGTGCAGGTGGTATTATTAGCATTGCTCCCTTAGCCAAAATTCAGGCACCTGCTTAGCTCATCTGCCAGGGACACTGGGAAGTATAGTTGAGTCATTTTTCCAGGGCCAGGGTGGAGCCCTTTGGCTCAGACACACACACACACACACACACACACACACACACACACACACACACACAGTCTTTGCTACTTTGGTTGATGCTTCTCTTTGATTATATTTTGCCTGATTATTGTCATGGATGCAGAGAGAAATGTTAAGGGATCCCCACTGTTCAACTCAAACATCTCACCTCACAGATGAGGGCCAGAGAGCCCAAGAGATCGGCCTGCTGCAGAGTGTACATCAGGCTGTGCTCTTTGTATTCCTGGTCTACAGCTTACAAAATTTCTTAGGCATTTGGTGTTATTTTCACCTGCTCAAGAAGCCATACATTCATGGAGGTCAGGCATCAGGTTTTTAGAACTGAGCTGGTAAGAGAGTTGTCACAGTTGATTCAGGTGAAGGAGAGCTAACCATACAGCTCGACTATACTCCAGCCAGCCTTTGAGGATGCTGCTCCATATACCTGGTTCCCCTTCCATTCCTAGGCATCTGCTGGTTCCTAGACATTAGCACCTTGAGCCACTGTGTGATCTCTGGGGTTTTCATCCAGGCAGCTGATCTCCATTCTAAATGTTTTATTTTATCTGTATGAGTCTATGTTTGCAGTACATAATTTATCATGAGGTGTTGGTACCTGTTCATAACGCTTCTTATTTCTTTTTCTCATCTCCTTCTCCTTTCTCATCTCCCTTCTCTCTCCATCTTTTGGCCCTTTCCCTTTTGCAAAAGATCTATCTCTCTGTTTCCTATTATCTACCCTTTATTTTGCTTTTTAATTTATTTATACTTTGGGTTTCTTATATAAGAGAAACCGAGTGATAGTTAAGCTTGTGTGTCTGATTTATTTCACTTAACATTGTGATCTCAAGATGCACCTATATGCCTACAAATGACTCAAATTTATTCTTCTTTATGGCAGAATAGTGTTCCATTGTGTGTAAATACTATATTTTGACACTGGTGTTTTTATGTCAGTGCATGTTCAGGTAATGACAATTATACCATCACTTGGCAAAGGTGTATCTTATTTCTAGAAGGGTTAAAATAAGAAAAAAAAGTCTTAGAAATGATGACATGTATTGATAGAATAAAATAGTAAATGTTACATTTTGCACATGAATCATTTAAAAGGAAGACTCTGCTCAGTCCTCTTGGTTTGTAATTACCTTTTATCCACTTGGTTAGCAGGCCCTGGAAGACACAGCCCACCTCATGAATGAGACTGGACCCCTTTTCGTCCAGTATCCACATGGCAGGGAGGATAGTGCTGCAGCTGCACGTGCATTAGGCACACTGGTTTGAAGCAGGTGCTGATCCTGCTACTCCAGGACAGTGAGGTTATCCTGGCCCTTCAGTGGAGAACAGGCTCATATGGAACAAATCCTGAGCGTCTCTTACAACCAAGAGGGATCAGAAGGGAAGTGAAGATCCAGCTGTGCTTTCTGGTGTGTGACACAGTTTTCCCTTGGTCTCTCATGCATTTGAGAAAGGTTAACCCAGGAATTCACCCCTGAACTCGTCCTAGGTCTACTTTCCGGTGTTGCAGCCCTGGAGGAAGCAGGCAGCCAGGGACATATGCATTGAAATCACGCCGGGGGTGCTGCCAAGAACAGAATGAGGAGGTATAAATGTCTGGGACAATCATGGAAACAGCCAAAGATCCCAGGAGAGAAGGGGTGAGAAAATTCATTAGAGCCACCATGAGTTTAACTTTATCATGAACTTCAACTTTTCTAATCTAGAGGGAAGTGCATAGGGACATAAATTACAAAAAAACTGATTAGAAAGCCACTCATCAATAGCTAGAATGTAGTTAGCACCCAAGAAACTCATTCTGCAGACACTTCCCATCATCTAATCCTTTTCTCCCTGCACCTCAAAGCTGAAATCTCTTGGCTCCTGGCAGGACAGACTTCCTGGGTCCTGCTTATAACATTCAACACACAACTGCAGCCACTCATTTTCTTGTCAGTTTCCCCTACACTTAGATTATCCATTCCTTAAGGGTCATGAGTATGTCTGTCTTGCTCATGGTTCCATCTTTGTCACCTAGCACACAGGTGGGAATGAGGGTGTTAATGAATTATGCAGACTAAAGTGAAAAGCAAAATATACCTTCTTTGTCTCAGAAAAGCTTTTAGAACCTGTTTGCTTTACCTATAAGTCCATGCCCATTCAATCAATATGGATGAATTGCCAATTAGAGGCCTGAAAGTATCCTGGATGCTGGAAGTGAAAAATAAGTTAGTCTCAGGCTGAAGTGAGCCCACCATCTGATGTGGGGACCACACAAACATAATGATTACAGTGGGGGTGATAAATGTGACCAGAGAGGACTGTAGAAGGGTGTTGGAGGTTATCTGATTAATTTGTCTTGGGCGATATCCTAGTCTGTTTTCTGTTACTATAATAGAATGCCACAAACTGGGGAATTTATAAAGAATAGAAGGTTTATGGCTCAGTTTGCTGGAGGGTGGAACATCTAAGGGCATGGGACCTGCATGTTCTTGGCATCTGTTGTGGGTCTTTTATTTGTATGGCAGTGTGGGAGAAGATGAGACATGGCAAGACAGAGCAAGATGCCAGCCCAGATCTCTCTTCTTCTTATAAAGCCACCAATACCATCATGTCACCGTCCCCATGACCTCATGTAATCCTGATCACCTCCCAAAGCCCCACCTCCAACTGGCACCAGTATCTGACTTTGGAAAATGTGTTTCCAATACATCAATTTCGGGGAGACACATTCAAACCACAGTAGGTAGTAAAGGGAATCTGTGTTTTTCTGGGTCTCAACAGGAGACAGAATTAATGCTGGACAATGCCAACAAAGAGAGTTTGGTAAAGGGAACTATGATACAGAGGTGTAGGAAGTTCAAGGAACCAAAGAGAGATGTTGCTGCAACACTAGGAAGCCATTACCTTTACTGGGTGTGTTCATTAACTTTCCATTGCTGTGACAAAATACCTGAGACAATTGGGTTTAAAAGGAAGGTTTATTTGGGGCCATGGTTTCAGAGGTTTCGTTCTACAGTGGCTTGGCCCATCACTTGAGTGACAGTACATGGTGGTGGAAGTGCATGGTGAAGGGCAGGGTTCCAATATTTCTATCAAGGGCATATCTCCAATGACCTAACTTCCTCCCACTAGACTCCATCTTCTAAAGATTCACTACCCTCTGATAGCACCACAGCCATTAGCACATGAGTCTTTGGGGACATTTAAGATCCAAACTATAAGATGGGGTAAGGGACAAGAAGAGGATTCAGTGCTATAGCAGTAAATGAGAGCCAGAGTTGTGACATGGCTGCAGTTAGACACCTGGCACTAGAATAGGGAGGGAACAGGAAGAAGTACCCCAACTGCTCTCCTCTTCCTGTCTGTCTCCTCACTGGTTCAGCCCAACCACAATCCAGCTGGAGAGGGTGCCAGGGCGACTCAGTCCTCAGAGACCACCTCTAGGGGCACAAACACAGCAGAGGAGGGGAGGGGAGGGATCTGAGTGGAGGACAAACAGAACAACCAGCGCAATTCTCTCCAAGAAAGGTCACGCAGGAGCTGAGGCTAAAGTAGGGAGGAGAAACATCATTTTCAAGATTTTTTTGTTTCATTTAGAGGTTTTTGTTGTTGTTTGGTTTGGTTGATTTATCAGTTATTGGTTTTGTACCTAAGGAAGTTTCCACCTTGTCTGCAGTTATTATCCCACATAATGTGCTCTCTTTTGGGATCATGGACACATGATCCCTCACTAAGGTAGAAGACCTCAACAATTGGCCTTGGGAGTAAAACTCAAAGCAAAAGTGCTCAGGAGTTTGGGGGTTTTGTTTTGTTTCTTCAATTACTGAGTACATTCACTGGTACCAAGCATCAACACTGGTACATGTGGATGTTTTCAGTAGTATAATAAAGTCAGGAAACCACCAGTGTGACCAGTCTAGATTCCTCTGATTAAACAGAGAACTGGCATAGACACCTGCTCAAAGCATCATTCTCTTAAAAAGTGAAATTTGGGTTGGTTTGGTCCTTTTGTTACTCATCTATAAGAAGGAACGTTTGTGAACATTTGATTCTTCTGCTCATTATAGGAAGAACAGGCAGGGGTCAATTTCTGTCCTTTAGGGAATGAACAAAGTTACCCACTGAGAGGGACTCAGATGCCTGTTATTATTAAATTGTGCAGGTTTCAGATGTAAAATCTGGAGCAGATTCCTTACTATGATTTGCTTAGGAAAATCTTAAATCCCATGCCTTCTCTACATGGACCAAAACATCTGGCTGGAGATGAGACCAGTTAACAGTTGTGCATGTGGCTGCCTCCCCAGGGAAAGAGCAGGGCTCAGGCACCGTGTAGCTTCCCAGCTATGACACCACAGGAGACTCACCTGGGACCACATCGAAGGTGCTCAAGGCTGTGCTGTGATGCTTGAAGTGCAGTGCATAAACCAGACATGGTGGTGCACACCTGTCATCCCAGCACTCTGGGAGCCTGAGGCAAAAGGATCACAAGTTCAATCCCTGCCTGGGCAACCTAGTGACTTAGTGAGACCCTGTATCGAAATAAAAACTAAGAAAGAGCTGGAGATCTAGTTCAGTGTGAAGGCGCTGGGTTCAATCCCTAGTACCGAAAAAAAAGTACAGTGAATAAACTCTAGACATCTGCTGTACACATGGTGCCTATAGTCAATACCACCACAAGATTGTGCACTTAAACATTTGTTAAGAGGGTAGATCTATGTGGGTTCTTAACACACACACACTCACAGAGCAGTAAGAAGACAAAAAAAGATTTTAAAAACTTGAAGGTAGCAAAGGTCCTCTTAAAAGGCTTTAATGGCAGTTTATACTAAAAAGTTCTTTGACCTGGAAAATTGATAGATTTCCAACTCTCCGTTGGTTTGTGTTAATGCAGGGCAGACTCATGGAGGGTATTGTCTCTATGTTCTCATTTTCAAGTGTATGAACATTTAAAATTAGTTATTTATGCCCATGTCTTAGGCACTCCAAAGGGGTAAACTTAAAATCTGGCCACCTCCACGCCCATTCCCCACTGGTCAGCATCAGGTTGGGGGACCCCAGAAGTGGAATCAGTGACCCATGTCCTAGAGCAGGGTTTTGGACCCTCAGCAAGTGACTCAGCCTCCTTGTGACTTGATTTCTCAAAGAGTAAATGAAGAGGAACATCCTCTCCTCCCTTGTCCCAAGGGGCCAATCTGGACAGGGAGAGAACACATTGGTGTGCTTTCTCTTCTGGAAAAAATCCTGTAGCTGGCTTCCAGCATCTATTTCATTTTCCTTGATCAAGAATTACTGTCTTGTTAATGGAAACACCTTTAATAAAAACAGAAGGCTATAAATAGAATACGTATTTTGTTTCTAAAGCCTATCAATATACTATGAAACAATAAAAATGATTTATTTCATGGCAAACTTTGGGGGTAAGGTTAGGCCTGTCATCAGCAAATTATTTTGGTGTACAGCTGCAACCCCAAGCACTCCCTATGAGTATTCTTGGGGCAACCAGTAACTGTTATGAAGCACAAAGCAACCTGTGCAGGTTCAACATCATTCTTTGGCCTTCTGGGTGTTTGCCAGGCACACTGGGGTATAACCTGCTTGGATTTGGGGGAGGAGGTGACAAAGGAAGGGCTGTTCAGCTGCAGTGCAGGGAGCCTCTGCTGCACTCTCTGAAGCAGCCTGGGGGGTGTTGGGGGAGGGGAGCAGGGGGCACACCCCATAGCTGTGATGTTACCCTTCCAGGATCAAGATGCCCATAACTATGATGTCAGACCTCCAGGACCAAGGCACTCTGAACCCTGCCTGTCCACTAAAGATGGAACACAGTGGGAACTGGGGAGATGTCTGGACTGCAGACAACCTGAACCCAAGAGCTTGTCTTTCATCCAGGGTAGCTGCCCTGATGGATGGGTATGACTGGGGCTCCCAACCACAGCAGCCTACAAGGATGGTCAGGGTAGGTGGGCCTGCTCATTCCTTGGCCCACCACTCTGCCCTCCTCTTCACCCCTACCCGCAATGTCTTTCTAGATTCCTGGAGGGCTTTGAGGTTTCTCCCATGTTGGCCTTTAAGGCCCCCATTAAAGGGACCCTTTTCTCCCCATTTTCCATCCTCTAGTGCCTCTGCCTCCAGGGAGTGCTGGGGACATCTTGTGGCCCTTTTACAGTTTTAGGTTTGGCCATGACCTTGACCTCTCTTGTTAACATCATCCACATCCTCCGATGCCCAGTGTCGGGCCCACTTCTCTTGTTCTATAAAACCTTGCTGTATCCATCACTTAGGACAAGTGATACCTGTCTAAAACTTTTAAAGGTTAAATCCTCAAACAGGGGCACTTAGATTCTAACATTTACCATCATAGTCCTAAAAACTCTTCTTTTTCTTCATCTTTCATCTCAATATAGTCACGTACACCCTGCTGGACTGGAGCCACCATTTAAATCCCCTAAGGGAAATGATCCCCTCTCATCTAGCCTGGTTAGATAGTAAAACTTGGATTCCCAGGCCCTCCACAATTTGTCTCCATCTGGCCTGCTCCCAAGGAAGCTGAAAGCAATCCTGGCCAGGCCATCCCTAGAGACATTGGAAGGTCCTAGTTCTGGGGTTGCCATGACAGCAAGGGTCCTGCAAACTTCTCATCCCACTGGGGAGCATGGCACTGGACAAATACACTGTCCTTTCCATTTGTCCTATAGACTGAACTTCAGATCAAGACAAATATGGAGTTTTGAGCTCAAACCTATTAAAAGGATTTCTGCATAACTAAAAATAGAGGAAAATTCATTACATTCTTTTCTTGTAAGAAGCTGGACTTACTTTGCAAATGTGTCTCAGAAAATTCATCTTTTTTTCTGTCAATAGTTATATTTGCTGCCATTCCCAGCAGGGGAGATTGTCATTAAATAATCACAATATAAGGGAATCCTCCATAAAATACTATCAGCTCAGGAGGACATAATTATACCTTGCTTTCAAGAATAGAGATGTTCTTTGAAGTGACTTTTTGATTTTTTTTTTTGGTACTGGGGATCGAACTCGGGTCCTTGTGCTTGAGCAGCAGGCGGTGAAACCACTGAGCTAAATCCCTGGCCCAAAATTGAGAAGACTTTGTTACTCTTTGGGTTTTTTGGGGGTTTTTTTGTTTTTGGTACTGGGGATTGAACTCGGGACCTTGTGCTTGTAAGGCAGGCGGCGGAACCACTGAGCTAAATCCCCAGCCCCTGAAGTGACATTTTGGTAAAACAACTAAAAAATATCAGAAATACACCGGAAGAGAGATTTACAAATGTGTCTCCATCTCTGATGTGGAGGAGAGAGGGGCAGGAGAGGGGCCCAGCTTGTTTGGGGGCTGCCAACAGGGTCTCCAGGAAGACAGAGACCCTGTCTCAGATGCTTTTCCCCCACCCCTTCCTCCCTCTCTCACCTGCTTTGCACCATAATCTGCCCAAGGCAGCCACAGAAAGAGGAGTGCATCTTGGAGATGATCACAGAGCAAATAGGAAACCAGATTTGGCTTCCAGGACAATGCATCTGAAGCACATGGCTTCTGGCCCGAAAGCTGCAGCAGGCACAGTTCTGAGGAAGGCATTTCCCAAGCTACAGATTCCTGGGCTGACCTCAAGAAGCTGCACTTTAGACTCACAGATTCCTATATAATCCAGAGGTCAGCAGGGCCTCTTTACCCTTGGAGTCAGGGTACAATTGACTTCACCCAGCACCCCCATTTCCCTGCTCCAGAGAGATCAGGCCTCCTGCTGGCTCCTGTGACCCCTAGATTTCTTTTCCATCTGGTGCCACCCACCATGGCTTCTCAGGTCTTCTGCTCTGAGGGGGCATCAGATGTGGACTGTCCTAGGTTTTCCCCTGGACTCCACTAACACCAAAGCCATGTGAGTTGCTGGGAGGACTGGCCTGGAAGTGGCTGTTGTGTGTGAGATAGCCCTGGGGGTTTAATATTATATGCTTTCCACTCACAGCTCCAGACCTGTCCGTGGGCTGCCTTTGGTGGTTGCTACAGCTGTTTTATTGTCCCCCAAGGTTAGCATTCTGGACCTTTAGTTCCCAGTGTCCCCAGTGTGACAGTATTGAGAGACGGTGGAAATGTAAGAGGTGGTATCTGGTAGGGGGTGAGTAGGTCAGGGCCACCACCCTTGGAAGGGATCACTGCCCATCTGGTGGGTCCAGACTGGGTACCAAGGAGTAGGTTGTTAGAAAGCAGACATGGCTTTCTCAGCTATTTTTCATCCTCTCGCCATATGACTTCTCTCAGGCCAGCTCCCACCCTGCCTTTCACCACAAGGCCCTCGCCAGAAGTCAGCATCAGCACCATGCTCTCGGACCTCCAGAACAGTGAGCTAAATACACCTACTTTCTTTATAAAATACCAGCCTGGGGATTTTGTTATAAAAACTAAAAACAGACTAACACAGTGGTGATGAAAATAAAATTTTTTGGAACTAGATGAAGGAGAAGGTCACAAAACTTTCATAAATGTACTAAATACTACTAAGTTGTACACTTTAAAATAGTTAATCTTACGAGAATTTCACTTCAATAAAAAACACAAACTAAACAGAGTAAGGGTGGCCTTTCTGTCTGCCACATCAAGTGAGGAGTAGCTTGGGTGCAGAGGTAGTGGGACTGGGCCCCAGGGGATGGGGTACACAGTATAACTCTCTCAGCCCTACAAACCCCTTAGGCATGTGGGAGGAGAGCTAGGCCACCCCTGCAGTGGTCAGTGTGGGCTCTGAGCTACCCCACACTGAACAGCAGCCTGCCTTTGCATCTGCCTCCTGTGTGACCTTGATTGCACCCTCTCCCCTCCCCCACCCCTGTGCACTAATTAGGTAATAGCAGAACTTGCCAGATGGGGTCATGGGATGGGCTAGGTCATGAGAAGTGGCCAGTGTGAAGTGAGTGATGGCTAACATTAGACATTATGCTTCCTGCTATCTCGGAGCAGGGCCAATGGAATCACTCACCTACCTGGAGTTTAGATTTGGGGTTCCTACGGTACAGATACCACCTTTACTCTCCACATTCCCTGGGAACCTGGGGAACCTGTGCAATATGCACTCAGACACTGGGATCCCTGGGATGGCAAGGGTGCCTGGAGAGTAGGCAGCAGGAGGGCTCTGGGTCTCAGAATTCAATATGTTGCAATTTAACTGGATTGTAGCCTATGGGATTCAAGACTCCATTGCTTATATTTGTATTAATTGCAGTTTACAAAACACTTTCACAATAATTTTCTCACTTGTTTTCACAACCACCCCGGGAAGCAGATTTCATCCCCATCTTTACAGATGAGAAAGCTGAGACTCCAAAAGGTTAGGGGACTTGTCTAATGTCACACAGCATAGAACAGAGCCAAGAGTCAAAGCCAGGCATCCTGAGTTCCCCTGTCCACTAAGCCAAGGCATCCTTCAACTGAGCACTGCCACAGAGGGTGGAAACATTTGTCTCTCCAGCATAGTAGTATGTTTTGTGTTGCTACAACTAGGGGAACAAATCAAGGAAGGTTCACACACAGCCTGGCCCAAGGAAGTGGTCTCTAAAAGGGTGCCCAAAGCTCTGCAGTTCCTGCACTGTAAGGGTCCAGCGGACAGCAGTGGACCCTAGCCAGTCAAAGCACCCTGCTCTGCAGCTGGATGCCCTGGGAAGGGGCCCATCTTGGCCTCGGCTCAGTGTGCCCAGCTGTCAAGAGCAGATCATCAGAGCACCTGCCTCCTCACCTGACTCTAAGGATTTGGTGGGAAAATTCTATGTAAAACATTTAGCCCCAAGTCTAGAATTGCTATTATCATTCACCTGGAAAGCTCTGTCCACAATGACCATCTTCAGGAAAAAGCAAAGCAGACCCTCACTGATGCTGTGTGTCTCATGCAGTGGCTGCAACCTCTGGAATTCGCTACTTCACATCAAATACCCTCCTCAAAGTGGGAGGCCCCTTTTCAAATAGATGCCTTTATGGACAGATGCAAAATCTAGACAGTGCTGAAAACACCATCACAAGGAATGGCACATGTCAATATTTTACTTTGAGAGGTTTTTTTGGTCAAGCCTCAGACATAAAAAAATTGGGGGAAGAAAGTTTAATCATAAAAATATATATTTTTTTAGTATATGTGCTGCTGAAGTGAGCACCATAAAAATATTTTTTACATCCACTATTTTATTTAAATGTCAGATATACATACAAATGTGCATCAGAGATATGTATTTGTTATAGATTTATATATGTGTATATATGTAAATGTCAGAATATATGTATATACATATATAGTATATTCACATTTATACATACATATTTGATATATATACATATACATTTATATATTTGACATATAATGTATATATACACATATATTTGACTTTTAATAAATCTAATAGTAGATATAAAAACATTTTAGGATTTAAAAAACTATATGTGTATATATACAAATGTAATTTTTTACATATATAGTTTTAAACTATATATGATGTATAATTATATATAGTTATGGGTATAGCATATCTGTATAACTGTATACTTACATATATACACAAATATCATTTTAAAAAGCTAATAAAATACAGAAAATACTTCTTAATAGATTGAAAAGCTCAAATAACATGTTTCTTTTGATGAAATATATTATATATATAAGAAATGCCCTCTCTCTCACACTCTTCATTTTGGTTCATTATCCACACATTTTCTAAAAAATAAATAAAAATCAAATAATTTTCAGAGGCACCCTCCTGGAATACAGCCTGAACATGACCACTTGTACCTGCAACAGCACGCTGGGCTGGCCACCATTTTTATTTTTTATTTTTTTGGTACTGGGGATCGAACTCGGGTCCTTGCGCCTGCGCAGCAGGTGGCGAAACCACTGAGCTAAATCCCCGGCCCTGGCCACCATTTTTAACAAAGCTGATTAATGACTAAATTTGAGGGAAACAGGGGCAAGAGTAATCAGGTGGAATTTATGTTATCCTACCACTGGAATAAAAGTCTATGGGATGGAAAAAAAGCCTTTAGGGAGTTGGCCAAGTTCTTAAATAATCAGGAGGCTGAGCTGCATGGCTGTTCTTAGGAACCAACCTCCAGCCGCACAGACAAAGCTTATTAAAAATTAACAAAATAGTTTGAGATGACTATTTTAAGCATTATGAATTGGCAAATGGCAACTACCTAGCTGAACAGATGACTGGTTTGAGCCTTAATAGCCAATTGTAAAGGAAATGGACCTCAGCAGGCTTTCAGACACTGAGGCTGTCTGTGCTGAGACTAGGCGTGGACCACATCCAAATTTAAGGATCAGCAGTTCCCCAGGGAGCAAACATGAAAGGCCAAGTCTAATTTCCCATCATTGCTGAATATTTTCTAGTGAATGAAGGGTAAGCCTGGAATGGGGGGTGGGGGGGAGGAGTCCACTTTAGAGTGAGTCTTAGGAATGAGGGACCTCAGTAACAGCATGACAGCATGACAAAGACTAGTTGAGGCATTATGGAATCATATCATGATTTGAGTATTATTTTCAGATCATTGTGTTCATTGTGTTTTTGTTTTCTGCATTTCCTAATGCTGGGACATCCTGGGCCCAACTGACCTTGGAGGCCACCCTCCCAGCACTGGCTCATTCCTAGAGAGAGCAAATGACTCTCCTGCAGCTTCTGGGAACACTGTTTCATACACAGACAATCAGCTTACATCCCATACCCCCAGGGACTTCTTTGACCAAACTCTTATACCCTGGGCCACAGTGCCCTGAGCCACTGTGTCCACTGGCCCTTCAACCAGAGGCCAAGTACCAGACAATTCAGACCAGACAAGTACCCCTCCACCCTAGATCCCACTGTTCAAACTAGCAATGCTAAGACTGTGTATCCAGCATCACCTGTTCCTTCCTGCAACAACCACAACAAAACCTCTGGCCTGTTTTTCCCTCACACCCTGAAGGACCCTGGTGTGGCCCTGCATGGCATGTCTCCTTTTCTTGAAATCTCTGGATCTGTTGGCTTCATCATACCTGAGTAATAATAAAACCTACACTCTAAACAGCCCATGTCAAAGTTCCTAACGCCAAAGAAGACCCATGGAAATGTCAGAAAAGATGAAACTGAGAAAGCAACTTTGGGCTCCAAGATTGGGCCCTCATGCCTGCCTGAGGCTCCCATACTTCATTCCTCGGACTATGGAGGGCAGAGGGACAATGGTCAGAGGTACTTGAGGGACACTGGTCCTTCTCTGTGCTGTCAAACGCATTGTGGAGGCTGTGAGAGCTGCCAAGGCAAAGGGCCCAGGTACAGAACCACAGTGTCAGGAGTAAAAAGGACATTGCCATCAGCCAGGATAAGATGTTAACTAATGGAATGCAGGGGCCAGTGGGAGAAGGATCAAGATGAGCTTCCAAATTCTGGCTTCTTGAAAAACATGAGGCGACCAGTAAGAGGGGCACTGGAAAGACACAAGAAGGTTTTGGAGAATGGGCTTCTTCATTTCCTGTTCACAAACCTGGAGTAATCAGTAATCTCCAGGTATGTTACTCCTTCCCCGAATATTCACTGAGACCGCCAGGCTCTGTCCTAGGTGCTGAGGAGGAAGCATCGACTGAGCCAGCTGCCCACTGCGCCCAGCCTGTGTTCTGGTGGGAAGGTGAGTATGAGCATATTCTGTTCATTAGAGACCATTGTGACCCAGGAATTGCAGGGCCACGAATCAACTGCACTCCCTTTTTCAGCAACTCACTGTGCATTTCACCACTGGGCGCTAGCTCGACTGCAATCCCGCTGATTTGAAGACGTCGTCAGAGCTTTTAGCAGACAAGCCAGAGTCAGTTCTAACCTACTTAGAAATTTGTATGTGTTTATTTTTCCATTACATTTGTTCAATTGTTTTTAATAGAGCCAAAGGAGCCACGAGTACATGACCAGTGTGGGTTCCTGGCATATGGAGAACAATTTTTTCAGTTGTTACTTATTCCCTCACCTGACTCCAAGTCCCCCCCACTCTTACCAGGTGCACATTATTGTATTTGTTGCCTTCTGCCTACAGAATAATCATTTCATTTCTGATTGCTTTTGTAGCACCAAGGCTGGGAATCAAAGGTCAGCAGCAAAACCACAGACTAGGAACAAAGAGAAACACGTTCATAGGCAAAAATAGGAAGCATGCAAAAGACAGGATGAGAGGTTTTCCACCTCTCCATTTTGCTCTGCCCTCTGAGTTGGAGGCCAGCATGTCTGCTCTGACTATGGGTAAAAACTGCGAGTATTTTCTTCGTTGGACTAAGTGCCATAAACAGTTCCTCTAGGTTTTTTCATTAGGAATAAATTTAAGTAGATTAAAATGAGGATAAAAAAGCCAAGCAAAAGATAAAAGGTTTCCATCACTTGGTAATGCCAATTTTAGTGTCATTTAGCACAACTTCTTTCTGCCAATTTCATCACTTACAATAATTTCCATTAGAGTAATAAAGCATTAAATATATGTTGATTGCAAATAATCTGGTTGCATTCACTAATTACATGGAGACTGATTTTTTTCCTATTTAAAATGTAATTTTAAAACAGCTCTACTTCCTAAAAACAAAACATATCAAAGGAGATACACATTATAGAGATAGAAAATGAGATTTTTGTGTATTTGGCAAGTGCCTGATTACAAGATAAAAATAAATGGGGAATTCATCTTCAGAAAGGAAGAATGCTCTCATTGATTTGCTCTCACCTCCTCTCCCTTGGGGTCAAATTAATACGTTTACTACTGGTAAGCTGTTTTATAGCTGGAGATGTTGACGCTCAAATACCCTCTCGCAGAGTGAGGATGTCCCCTGAACACACGGTCTTTGGAGAGATTAAGTCTAAATTGCCAGCCTCTGAGTTTTATGAGTCTTCCGTCGCTGTGAAGTGCTGGTTTAAGTAAGGGATAGAGTGGCTTTGGCTGCATTATATTGTCAGTTAGGACTGCTATAAAATTTTGTAAGACTGTCCATTATAACCCCGGCTAGCAGGTGGCTGTCATCACTCACTGGAAATGACGACACCTCTCTTACTAGCCAGTTGCTACTTGAATACTGGCACATATGGTCTGGATTCAAATTATTTGTTTCCAATTTGATAAAAATACTCCTTGGTTGTTTTCTAGTTTATGAGATTATAAATGCCTTAGCCTCCAAACCCAAGCTGAGTTTTTAGAGATGGCCCTTTTGGTTTTTCTGGAACTGGAAATGATTTCCTTTCAGCCACAGGCATTTTTCATCTATTTTTCAGCAATATGTTCAGATCTTTTTGGCTTAGAAGAAATAAGAGGTAACTCATTTTTCAATTTAAAAAGTAATGATAATGATAGTTTGCACTGTGTCCTGTTTTCAACTCCAGGAGTCCCCCTTTAGCCATGGTTTTGCTTTCAGTGATTTCAGTTATCCTGTGGCCAACAGCAGCCTGAAAATATTGAATGCAAAATTCCAGAAGTAAATGATTCATAAGTTGTAAATTGCATGCAGTTCTGACCGATGTGATAGAATCTCGTACCACCCAGCTTTATCCTACCCAGGTATGAGTCATCTTTTGTCCAGCATATCCTGGCTGCAGTAACTTAGCAGCTCTCTCAAGAAGCAGAGGGACTGTTGTATTTTGATGCCTTGTGTTCAAGTCACCCTTGTGTCACATATGGGAAAATGCACAGGATGTATAATGTTCAGTGCTATTAATGGTTTTAAGCATTGATTGGGGGTCTTGGAGCACATCCCTTACAGAAAAGGGGGACTAGTATATTTCAAAACAATTTTGCATCATATTGTTGCTGTCTTCTTAAAAGATCCTGGCTATTAGGAGGACATGTGCTATTTGTAACACTTTATAGACTTATCAGGTATTTGGCCCATTTTGCAGAAAAGAAACTGAGGATTAGAGAGACCACCATGATTTCCCCAAGGTCACACATAAAGTGTCAGCATGAGAACTAGATGGACCTTCTAGTAACCTTTCAACCACAGGGCTCGGAGTACATTTTACAGGAAATACAAACCATTCTGTTCCCTATGTGCTAAACTGCAGCATACTTCCCCCATGCTCTCCCAGAGCATGTGTCTTACATGTGGAGTCCACTGCCAATGCATCTGGCAGATGCAGAGGGCCCGCCTGGAGCATTGCACGGTGACTTTTCGCTTTGCAGTCATCATCAGAGCAATGTGGAGAGGAGTCCAGGACAGCCAAAGCCAAGCTGCCCCTGTGCTTGGGGTGTCTGACACACTTGGGTGGTTACAAGGACACCAGTGGCACCAGCCCATTGATGAGAACCTCAAGGGTCACCTGTACAGTCACTGCACCTGGGACATCTCTCCGGTTGCTCGGGTTTCCTTTCTAAAAGTAATGGGAGGTGGGTATAAATTCTGTCTCCCTGCAGGTTTCCAAAGATTAAATAAGAGTACCATCATTCAAATTATAATGCCCCCAAAATATTAGCACATCTCTTGTGATTGCAGACTGTTACCCTGATGGTATACTAACTCCTGTGGACACTGTTATTACTATAGGTAGTACTCTACATGGGCAAACCAACGTTAAGAAGCTTAGATCCAGAGGTCCTAGCTAAGTAGGTCCAAGAACTCAATTCAGGTCTTTATTTCAGTCTCTCCCATCTATATATATACCCCACAGCTACAATCACAACATCCTGGTTATATATTGTTGGGGGAAAATGCTCTCAATCTGAATTTGAAGATGCTTCCTGCCATGATATTTTATTCTTTTAGACTGCAAGTTGCATTTTTTGAAACTATTAAAAGGAATTGTTTGCTTCCCCTAAATGTAAAATCACCAGGGTAAAGTATGTGCACGTGTGTGCGTGTGTGCGTGTGTGCATGTGCATGTTACATCTTATCTTTGGAAACGGAAAGGTTGTGGTGACATCAACACCTTAGCAGAGAATGGAGCATTTTTTAAGGGGCCTGGTAGAGGAGGGTTCGAAGACATCATATGGACCCTGCAGCCCCAACAACCACCATCTCTATATTAACAACAACCCTGTTGTAAATTATTCTAAATTCTGCTAAAATGAAGCCCAACTGTTCAATTTTCCATGCGTTCCTCTTAATTAAAAATGAAATGAAAGAGAAAAAGAAACCATCAAAATTATATAAATAAAAGCAGATGGAATGCAATTTGGGAAACTCTCTCCTATAATAACATTCCCTTTAATGAAATTCATTGGTTAATTTGGTTGATAAAAGCAGTGTTAAAATTAAATAAGAATTAACATACACTTGGGTAAATATTTGTAGTTTCCTTCATGTGCTACCATGATAAAGGTAATTTAGCTTAAAAGCAGTCATCATCTTTCTTCATAACTGATAAAGCATTACTAATTGTGTGTGTTAATATGGTACAAAATGGAATTGAATAGAGGTTTTATCTTAATAACATCTCCATTAAATTAAAGACAGAGTTGTATGACAGGAGAGATAAGTCTGTTTATTCCAAATGAGCCCATCAAATGAACAACTGTGGGAAGAGAGAGTGCTAACTAACATTTTCTGTACCGTCTAGCTAATGTCGTTACATTTATAGTCACTGTTTTAAGCAACAATTTTTTTGTGGGATGATCTGGGTAATGTTTCATTGAGAAAAATGATACTTTAATTATGGTGTAGAGGATACTGATCTTTTCCTTTTTGTGTCTGATAGACTGTTTCTATAAACAAGTTGCTGGGAAGGAAGTGAGGGGACAGTGTTGCAATAAAATATCCTTCCTTCGTGGCTCTTTCACCTGCCTCCCCAGCCTCTGTGAGTCAGAGCAGGACACCAGGACAAGAGAGGCCAGGGATGGCTGGGTCTCCTGCCATGGGAGTGAATGGTAATGACAAACCATAAGGATGACAGTTCCACGGATTCAGCACTTTCCTCTGGACCCTAAGCACCCATCTGCCACCTCGTGTGGCCATCGTGAGAGCCACGGTGATGTTCTCAACTGTGTCCCTGACAGGCTGGACAGGCAGGAGTCCCTGCAGTCACAACTGAGAAGAAGGCACCAGGCCTGAGAAGCAGGAGTCCTGCTCTGATGGAAAAGAGGGAATCAGAAGAGAGCCCAGACAGCTCTGCTCTGATTAACACATCACCACACTGTGGCACCTTCTGCCCAGCAGGACCTGGAGATGATTGGAATGTCACTTGTTTTGTCTGCTAATTTGTTTGTTTTTTAAAAGCACATGTCATGAACTGCCTTTCCCAGGCTGCAGGTTTTCTGCAAGCACATGGCCCTGTGCATGAAGAGGTGGACATACGTCCATGTCACCTCCTTGTCTCCTGGAGGAGATGGCCCCAGCCTCACCCTCGAGTGCAGGGCTAGAAGACCTATCTCTTACTGCCGCCTTTGGCCACTTGTGTCACAAACACGTCTGGCAGGAACAGCAGAAGCACAAAAGCAATTTGGGAATAATTATAAACCTTCCCCAAACTATGCCATTCAAAAAGTCAGACTGCAGAAGTGGGTGCCAACCCTATTTTTATACCAACCCGACTGAATTCTTAATGCCCAGCAAAAAAAGAAAATTGTGGCTTAAAGTGGGAGATGCAATAAATAATGAACTGCACTCACAGTTTAGCATTGTGAGGAGACAGATGGAAAACTTCTCTCCTGAGATCACTGCTTCCAGAATTAAAGAAAGGAATTCTGGACATGTTTAGGGTGTATAGTTCAGGCCTGAATTTCAATGAGGTGGGAATGATGTTTTAGTATAAATGCAAGATTTTCATGTCTTCCTTTTAGGAAATACAGAGATTATAGTATTTGTCTGTTTCATCCAGGAATCAGAAAGCAAAACCTGGAACCTCAGGACCTCCCAGCATGTCTGATTCATTCGACTAAGGGAAGATGTTGCTGGTGATTTGTTTCCTGTAGTGCTACAATGCCATCATCTGTCCAGGAAATGGAAGGAACACCCATCCATATGCTAAAACTTATCAGAAAACCAGAGCCCTGGGAATAATGGAATTACTTCCACAAGAAAAGCACAACCACGAATTGGTTCATAAGGGGCTGAAAGGCCGCGGATCACTTCCCAGATCTCCCAAGGTTCAGTGTTCTGGGCCTGGAACTGCAGCAGGGTGAGCATGGTGCAGACCCAATGGCAGAGGGTGGGTGTCATCATCCTGCCAGTGGGTTCTGCTCTGCACCCCTGGGGATGACACAGGCTCCTCATGTTTCATCCCCGTCCTGGGAAAAAGGCCCATTCACAGAGGCTCACGCCAAGTCACAGGTAATCCCAGGAAGGTCGTTTACCTCAAAATCCTGGTCCATGTGACACCATGCTCAGCTGCCATCTACGCGGAAGTTACTAGACTAGGCTTCTGTAGGAGGGCAGATCTGTGTCCTTCATTTCTCTCCACTGTCGGGAAACTCTGGCTCCCTCTGCCTTGATTCCATGAACAAAGAGGATTTTTCTTTATAAACTGGCTTCTCAGCTGTTTCAAACATCATGCTCATCTTGTCCAATTGGCTTTCCTCCTAGAATTGCTCTGAGATGTCCTCAAGGGAAAATTTGCATAGTACTCTGATAGGGTTTGGAGAGCACCAGAGGAAGTCTGCTGGATGACTTCCCCTGAGGGATCTGAGCCAACAGGTGGTCTGAACCTTCACCATAATCAAGTGGCCCAGTTCCTCAAAATTCAACTGACTCCCTGTAGGAACTGTACATTTAAAAACAATGAATGCATGATTTCTTCTCTTAGGAACTCGACAAACAATAGGGTACTCACTTTCACTAATATGCCTCAAACACAAATGAATCATATCTCATGGATCATCAAGGGAAAACTCAACTTCCAAATGTCAAAATATCAAAAAACAAGATGAATTTACCTCTTAATTTTAAGCATGAATAGGAAATGATAAAGGCAAAGGCATATTTTTTTCTAAACCAAGAGCCACAGCACACGAGATATTAACAATCAAGATTGTGTCAGTTGTTCCCAGAGTCAGGATTGAAGGGCATGGTGGGAGAAAGCTCAAAAAGAAGGGTGGCTTCCTTACCCTCCAGTGCCTCCACCCCAATGGGAGGAAGACAGTCAGAATGTGTTGATGCTCACCACACTTGGTTGCCATGGGATCTGAGGAGGTTTTCGTTTTTCTTAGAAAAATTTAAAACTTACAAAACAATTACAGTAATTATTCCTATATATCTTTTATCTAGACTGTCAAAATGTTAATATTTTAATCTCTCTCTTTCATTAGTTTCATTATATTTTCTTTTTGCTGAGCCCTTTCAGAGAAAGCTGCAGGTCTGACAGTCCCCTACATAGTTCAGAATGCATCTCCCATGAATGAGGATATCTATGTGCGCAATATATTTGAACTCAAATTCTATTGCTGCCTAACAGATTACCCTAAACCTAATGGCTTAAAACATTATTTCTTATCCCACAGCTCCTGTGGGTCAGAGGTACAAAGCACTGCACAGGGCTATAATCAAGATGTCCTGGGGCAAGGGCTCATTGAAAGCTTGCAAGAGCTCATTGAAAGCTTGCAAGGGAGGAATCTAGAGTACCCCTCTTGGCAGAGTTTTCCTTGACTGTTGGCTTCAGTTTCTTGTGGACTGTTGGCTGGAGTTGCCTTCAGCAGCTGGAGGTCACTCTCAGCTCCTCCTGGCATAAACAACACAGCGGCTTGCCTCTTCAAAACCAGTGAGGGAGTGAGAGACTCCAAAGGACAGGGATGGAATCCAATATAACACAATCATGGCATGAGGGATGGGTAAACACAGACCTCCAGTTGCTTGTGCCATATTCTATTGGTTGGAAGAAAGCAATAGGTCCCACCCACTCTCAAGGCAAGAATACCAGAAGGTACAGGTCGTGGGCACCACCCTAAGTGTCTGCCAGCTGTAACATACAGTGACCAAGTTCAGGGATTAACACTAATGCTATCTGTCCTTCTGATGTCAGCTTGTCCCATACTGGTTTGATTAACTCTGATCATTTGAGGAAGGTGGTGTCTACCAGGTTTTTCATCTGTTATTCCAGTTTCTCCTTTGTAATTATTAACATAGCTGGTTCCTCAAAATTGATGATTCTTTGCCTGAATCATTATTACCATGATGGCTGCAAAGTAATGTTCTTTTTTTAAAAAACTCTATCATTCTCTATCATTCTATATCAAACTCTATTATTTGATATCATTCTATATCAAACTATCATTCTATATCATTCTATATCAACATTTATTAGCTGGCACTCTACCTAAGGAAGAGCTTTCCCTTTCCTCTGTGTTGGTTGGAACTTTGTGTTCACTGGCTGGTCAGGCTGTGTGACAAGATAGTTTATAACCTGAGTGTGGCCACTGTTACAGGGCAGGCAAGTGAAGACATGGCATGTGATTCAAGGTCCCTGAGAACAGTTACCATGCACATTTGGTAGAAGTGGTTCAACCTTTGTATATAGCAGTATAAGTGTAAGTGCATGCACAAAGTGTACCCCACCTCGCAGTGCCTTTCCAGTGTGCCAGTCCTTATAGCCAGCAGATTCACTCCGTGGTGGCTTGGGCGGTGTGACACTGCAGAGGAAGGACCCAGACCCCCTACCTGCCATGGGATCTGAAACAGGAGAGCTGGGCTATGCTTCAGGGCCACTGACACACCTTGCTCCTGCCCAGGACAGAGGAGCACTTGCCACAGGGAATGACACTCCCTCACAGGTGACAAGCCCAGAGCAGGCTGTGACCTTATTCCCTGGGAAGGCAATGTCCCAGGCCCAGTGCAGCTGAGTAGGAATTGACAACCCACACATGACTGCCTTCCCCAGCAGTGGGCAGGTATTTCCACAAATAGGGACACACAGGTTCTTATTATTCTTCTGTCTTAATGGGGGAAAACATAGATTACTGTCACGGTTTATTTCAATGCTCAGATTGTCCCAGGTTGGTTAGTGGGAGCACTTTCAGGCTGGCTTCTGTCTCTAACATCCTTTGAATGTGTCTCCATCATTCTTCAAGTGCTTCTTTACTTTGTAGCATTATAAAATGAGCTAGGTCCAGCCTGTACTTTCCTGCCCAGCCCTAGAACCAGCCAGTTCTCCAAGGAGCCCTGGTTCCTTGTTCTGGGGATGGCATTTACAGACCAAGTTCAGTGTGTACAAGAGGGCTTCACGCAAGGACATGGGTGAGAGCACTGGGAGAGGCCACTGCAAGGGGCAGGGGATCTGGCCCCTGCTGTCCTATAGGCTAGAGTGATCCTATATCCAAAGTTTCTTTTTAATGCCGGGGGGCACTCAGAATCACTCTCAACCTCTCCTGGGTCTGCTGTAAATGCCTGGTTAACTACTTCATTCATTGGCTATATTTAGGGCTTGATGACAAGGGCAAAGTTAGTTGATTCAATGTGTTTTCAGTCTACTGCTGTAGTAGGTACCACGGAGTGTGGGATAGCCTGGAGATTGTGCCAGCCACCCTTCCATCTGGCTAACGAGGTCCCCTGCATCTCAGTGCGGGGAATCTCATCTTCCCATCATAGTTGTGGCCAACAGCAGAGCCCGGTCTGGACACCAGCTCTCCCAGCTCTCTCCAGGAACGCTCATCAGTACCACTCATAAAGTGTCCTTTCCTTTGACAATAAAAATCTTCCACACAAGCTTAAATATCACATGAGAAAACTAAAGTGTAAATAACTTAAAGAGCAAAAGAAAAGAAAAGACAGATAATAGGAAACATGGATATAGATCTTTTGTAAATAGGAAGGGATGGTGGAAAGGCAAGGGAGGGGGAAGGGGAATGAAAGGAAGTAAGGTGTGTAATGTTCACGTACCAACTGCCCAAGATGAACATATTTTTCCCTCTCCAGCTATTTTGCTATGAGAGCAGAGAGTATTATTCCCGGATCCTTCTCGATGAAATAAAAATATATACGAAGCTAGTTGCAAGTGTAGCTGTGAGGACTTTAATCTATGTTTAATCTCTGCCTGCCTTCATCTCTGCTTCTACCTGCCAGGAAGCTATAATCATCCTCTCATTTTTCAGGTGAAAACCCAGGTACAAAAGAGTTAAGTGGTCTTGTCTAAAGTCACCCTGAAGGTGTGAAAGACAGAGAGCTGGTGGCTGAGTCCTGGGATCTAGAGGAAGATCTCCCCTCCTCGGGAACACAGTGGACACTCACAGGCGAAAGTGTTGAGTGGAGGGCCGGGCACTTGCTCTACCCCATCACAAGGACGGGCATGTATTCCATGACAGCTGTGGCCCCCTGGCCCTCCCCCAGGTCCTTCCTGGCTTCTTTCTCTTCCTCCATCAACCCAAGTGGGCTCCTCTTTAACCTCAGTAGCATCTTCATTGACTTCCTGTCTCCCTAAAAGGACTTAGTTCTGTTTTTTAGTCTTTAAATCCCAGAGTTTTTCCTGGCCTCTGTTTGGCTGGAGGCAGACCGTGAGCCACACCTCAGAGCGTTGCCTAGGGCAGCTTTCTAAGGCTTGGCCCAGCCCGGAGATAAAAGTATTATGCTATGGCGACTTTTCCGGGCATCTTTCCTGGGAAACACTTACAGAATAGTACCTAAGTAGAAACAGAAATGACTACTCAGGGAAGTTTAATTTCCATGGGGGTAGGGGACCAACATTCAAATAAAAACATTTTAATGACTCAACTGAGAGCCTATACCTCAGTTTCCAGTGGCAATTAAGAGGTGACAGAGTGACAGCTAGGCTCCCATGAGCGTTTGGTTCCTCACAGGCTGTAGGGGCCTTGGGCACATCACCTTACCTGGTCAGAGGATGAATATTTATGACTGCCCTCTAGAAGCTGGTCTACCCTAAAGCTGATGAAGCTTAAGGTTTTTATATTTGCAATTTTGTGTCATTTGTTGAGAAGGGACCACAAATTGTCTAAGATCCAAAGACTTGGATCTATGTCTGCCTATTTCTTGGGGATTTTTACTTGTTTTAAGAGATAATTATCTCTCTCTAAGGAATAAGTATAATTATAGACTCCAACAGTATTGCTGATCATGGAGCCCAAGGCAGAGACCCAGGGTTCTCTGGAAGAGAAACATCAGGCATATTTCCCTCCAGGCCTGGTTCAGACTCACACATTGGAAGTGAACTGGTCCAACTGTTGAAACTCCTTCCTCCAACTCAGTGGATGCCCCTGGCTGATGCTGGAATCAACCAGGAGAACTCAAGAGATACAGATGCCCAGACTCTCTTCCAAGCCAGTTGGGTCCAGGTGTTTGGGAGGGGGATTCAGTGTTGGTACATTTTTTAGGCCACTCAGACAATGCTCCCATGCAGCCCAGGTGGAGACCCACCACTCCAGAAGTGCCCCAGCCTCTCAGGTCTTGTGCTTCTGTGGGATCTGTCCTGGAGTATTTCTCTTTGTCATTCATTTTGTGCTTAGCATCTTCTTGATGGAGTCACTTGCCATTTTCTTTCTCCCTCCCAGATTAGGTGGTGGGGAGCCTTCACAGCCTCCCTGGCTCTGGGCGTTTAAACATCTCTAAAATGGTGAGCAGGAGGATGCAGCTGGCTGCTAACTGCACAGAGGTGCTCCAGGGGGTCCACTTGCTCTTTCCTTCTATGTGCTCCCATGAGATGGGAGCCTCACAAGAAACCTGCAAAGGAAGGAGACACATTGAACAAATGAGGAAGTGAGGCTTGGAGAGGTGAGGGGGGTTGGTCAAAGTGACAGGGCTGCTTCATGCCTGAGCTGGGAGGTACACATTTCCTCACAAGTGCTTAGCCAAGTGCTCCTTTCCCCAGCATGCTGCTCAGATTGTGACCTTGTTGAAGCCAAGACCTACCAGAGAAAGTGCCTTAGGGGATTAGGATCCAGCCCAAGTGGTGATTAAGCAAACTATAAAGCTGAGATTTCAATTTTTTCCTGTGCAGCTTCCTGATAGGATTCATACTCATTTCATGTGGCCAGCATTAGAATTGAACCACTAGCTCAGCTAAAACATTTGGGTGCTTCCCTGAGTTCCTGTTGAAATTAATTAATAATAAAGTGACATATAAATATTTAATAGCTGATTAGTGGTTTTTCCTTTTTTGGATAGGAATCATTACCCATTGATAATTGCATTTCAAGTTGCAAATAATTTTTGACCCTCATATTTTTCAAAATAACATAGATAAATTACCCCTTCAAAACATCTATTTGAAATAATAGTCCTGGCCAGCAAAACCACTCAAACCTGGAGGTCATTTCACTCCGGTGGGGTAGGGACAGCATGCTGTGCAAGAAGAAGCAGGCAGACGCGTCCATCCGTGAAAGATGTATCTGTATAACAGAGGTCTCTGTCCTCTTCCTTCATAGTCAGAAAAGAAACCACCAAGTCCCACCCTAACATCAGACAACTCAGAAGTCAACTGCCTGGTGCGTGTTGCTGGACCAAGAGTATAAAGTTTATTTTCTAAGGCAATTATTCTTTAGTGGTTGGCAGAGTGGAAGATCCTAAGACCTACTAACAATGCACTTCAGTGGGTCTGGCTGGGGCCAAGATAGGGCACAGGAATCTGCCTTAGGAGTAGCAGCCCATACTAGGGGGCTATGAGCTAAATACAAGTCATGAAATACAGACTTAGCATCCTAGACTCAGCACACCTCAGGTCTCAGTCCAGCCTCCTTTTTGTCTGATCCACAATCCCATCTCTACCTTTGGGGCTCCTCTGGGACCCCAGGATCAGTACTTGTGGAAGAGAAGGGAAGGGAGTGACACTGGGTAGGGCCAGAAGTTGGGCTGTGACGCAGTCTCAGGGAAGGCCTCAGCCAAGCCCACAGGGAACTGTGGAGTGGCAGGCAGCCTCTCAGTGGGTGTCCCACACCAGGTGAGCTTAAGACTCAGGCTGTTTAACCCTGCACTGATCTGTTATCCCTGAAGAGTGCTGATAGCTAAAGGCTATCTTATTGCAGCGCATCCAGTGCTGAATTTAGATGTGGTTTGTCCCCCAAAGGTTCATGTACTGGTGACTTGGTCCCCAGTATGATAATACTGAGATGGCAAAATCTTTAAGAGGTAGGACATAGCGCCAAATTATTAGGTCATGGGGGCTCCATCCTCAGAAGAGATTAATGCAGGTTTTGTTGCACTGGATTTGTTCTCACAAAAATGGATTGTTATAAGCAAGCCTGGCCCCTCCCTTAAATCTCTCTTTCATATACAATGCCTGCCATTTTCATACATGCTCCTCATACATTGTGATACCATCCACCGTTAAGCCCCTCACCAGTGCCAAGAAGGCTTCAGTGCCATGCTCTCAAATCCCAAGCCCTCTTGAGATGCAAACTCTGGCCCCTCTTACTGTGAGCTGCTTACAGCCTCAGAAACATTCTCTTTGAGGCTGAGGCCTGGGTATCAGCTGTGAAGGCAAGCAAGGTGCCGTGAACCAAGTGCCACAGTGGGGAACTGATATCACCCATGCCCACTCCTGGCAGCCAGGGCCTTGGACAGCCCTGCTGGGCTCCAGAGCCCTCACTGAATTGTGTGTGACACCTCAGACAAGGCCCTTGTCCTTCTCCCTTGGACATCCTCCCACTCCAGGGGTTCCAGGCAGAAGAGCATCCTTGGGGGACTCTCTGATTGTTAGAAGACCATCCAGACCAAGCCTTCCTCATCATGCTAATGAAGAAATGGAGGCCCAGAGAAATGTAGTCACGTGGCCAAGATTTCTTCATGCATTTGTTTTTTCATTCCTCGGAAATATGACTCTTTTATGTTGTATGTTTAAAAACACTCCCAGATGTCTCAATAAAAATACAATGCCAGGGCTGGGGATTTAGCTCAGTGGTTTTGCTGCCAGCTGCACAAGCACAAGGACCCGAGTTCAATCCCCGATACCAAAAAAAAAAAAAAAAAATGCAATGCCATGCTTCCCTTTGTTTCCCAAAAAGCTCCCTCAGCAGCACGCCAGGCCCCATGCACACCTTATTAGCCCTGGTGCAGGCTAGTCCTGGCCCCTAGAGCCACCTTGCCAGCCAAAGGAGGAAAAGGGTGACCAAGGCTTCTTGAGCTATGGAAGTGTGATTTGTATTTGTTTATGAAGTTTGAGGGCTCCTGTTATATCAAAGTACCTTGCCCTGGGGACCCTGTGTTTGTCCCTGTGGTGCTTTCCAAGCCTGCTGCTTACCAGGAAGCTCCTCTTCTTGCCCCTCTTCCATCCTCCCACACCCTGCCTCAAATGCAGCCACTTTCTCAGCCACCTAAACGCTGTGCACATCAGAAAGATGCACAATTCTCCTTCTTTTAGCTTCAATATCATATCAGAATATGGAAATATAAGAATGTTTATTTTTTGAAAAAATTCCCTGACCCACTTTCGGGCCACCAACACAAATGCTCTCGGGTAAGTTAAGTTCTTGTTGACTCTGACTAGCACAAATGCTAATAGTATTAACATTTCTCTTAGGATTTATAGTAATTCAATCAGAACACACACCCCTACCCCTCAGCAAGGGCCAGCTCTACGACATGCCTTAATTCATTTGTCAGAACATGGCCTGCATTGGAACAGCAAATTCTCAAACACAGGCTCATGGCAGAGCAATTTTATAATCCTCTACAGGATGCGGCCTTTGGGGCCAAGTGATGAACTTCAGCATTCTAATGAAGAATTTATAAAGGGAGTGCTTCTCATTCTTCCTCTCCTCTGTCAGTTGATCCAAGAAACTCTTTAACATTATTTTTTAAAGAATTATGCCATATTAAAGGGTATTAGCCATGATTTAAAATTTCTGTGTGGGATAAGTAATCAAACTCTTTCCACATTAATTGAAAGAACACAGGATTTGGGATTTAGAGACCTATGCATAAGTCCTGGGTCTATCATTTTATAATATCATGGCCTTCGGTGATCATTATCTTTATGTTCTAATTTCTTCCCAGAAAATGGGAACCTCATTCATGATATCTTTACTGATCTAACTCACGGTATCTTTATTGATCTATCTATAAAGACCAAATAAGGTCATGCTGTGTTTTATCAACTCAAAACTTCATCCAAGGATAAGGGATCTTCCCTTAGTTTAGATTCACTATTTTTTTTTTTGGTACCAGGGATCGAACTCGGGTCCTTGCGCTTGCAAGGCAAGTGGCGGAACCACTGAGCTAAATCCCTGGCCCTAGATTCACTATTAAAGGAGTCAAAGTCAACTTTGAGAATCAAGAAAAATTCATCTCCAACACCCTTTGCATTCCAGTTTGCATTTTGCTTCTCAAAGGTGCCCAATGTCTTTTAATTTTTATCTCTGTGTATAGCATGAAATGGACTATAACTTCATTCTTACCAAAGAGTATGTGTCTCTTTCAGGGACATTTTCTTAGTTACAAGACCTATTATCTGAATTACTAAAGTTCTTCAAGCAAGGGATGGGAGGACTCATTTGGGGAAGGAGGGAAGACACAATTCTGAATTAACGGATGGGTGGCTGTCTGCTTTGGGGAATTTAAGGACAACTTTGTGGGTGGAAGGGATGTGGTCTGAAGGAGCAGTTTTCTACAAGAACCTTCAAGACAAGGAAAATTCAATTAGTTGGGGGGCATTTTGACAAGCTCTCTTCTCAGGAAGAAATAGGAAGAATGTCAAAAGCAATAAGAAAGAGTGAAAGGGGGCTGTGGATTTAGCTCAGTGGTTTCTCTGCCTGCTGCGCAAGCGCAAGGACCCAAGTTTGATCCCCGGTGCCAAAAAAAAAAGAGTGAAAGGGTGCTCCAGGCAGGGCGATGTCAATAGCTACAGTTCAAGACTTGGAGAGCTTGGTTGCCTCACATAATGATACAGGGAGAAGTCCAAACCCAAGAGGCCCATTGGAATAGGTCCAGTCCAAGTCCGAGAGCAAATGAAGACAGACATACTAGCTCAAAGACAAGGAAACAGAGGAACAATTCCGTCTTGCTAAGCCTTTTTTATTCTATTCAAGCCCTGGAGGGGTTGGCAAAGCCCCACCCACTTTGCTTAGCCTCCCAGTTCAGATACTGATCCCTTCCAGAAGCACCCTCATGCACTCACATGAACAATGTATAGCCAGATATCTGCACACCCCACTGGCCAGCCAAATTGACACAATGTTAGCCATCACACAGTGCTTCCTCTAGGAATGCGTGATTGGTTTCCCATCCAAAAATCAATCAATTGATGTCATACAGTATAGTAATAGATATGCTCACTTCGGCAGCCCATATACTGAAACAGTATAGTAATGGAATAAAGAATAGAACCCACAGGATCATGTCAATAGAAGCAGGATGCCTTTGACAAAATTCACCATTCTTTTATTATAAAAAAAAAATTCAACAAATTTGGAATTTCTTCAGCCTCATAAAGGGCATCCCTGAGCAGCTCAGAGCTAGCATCGTACTGAACAGTGAGCAATTTAGAGCTTCCCCTGAGGTCAGGACAATACCTCAGCAGACACAGGTCTACTCTTCCCCTCCTATCAATGCTCCCTGGACATCCTGTCCAGGACAATTTAGGCAAGAGAAAGAAATAAAAAACAACCAGGGTGGAAAGGAAAAAGTAAAACACACAAGCAGAAGAGAGCCATATGTCTCTGCCTTCCCTGGATTCAGTGTCCCTTAAACGCGCCAGGGACATTCTTATCTTTACATTTGCTGTTCCTTCTGCCTGGAACACTCTTCCCCCAGCTGTTCACAAGCTCACCCCTTTACTCCAATTACTTACATATGTGTCACTCACATTCAAAAGGAGACTGTCCCTGACCAAGCTATTGAAAATATAACTCTGATTCCTAAAACATGATCTTCTTCATGGCTTTATAGATCACTTAACAATGTTGGGATTGTTCCTCTCCTAACTAAGCTATAGGAATTCTGCATTTTGCTCACTGAAGGAACTGCATTCAAGTATGTTCCCACACAGGTCCCTGTGTGGCTCAGTTCCTAGGTGGCCCTATTGTGAGCTGGGGTGGGAACTTTAAGTAGTGGAGCCCAGTGGGGCACATGTCCTCAGAAGGAAGTAAGGTAAATCAGAGCAAGCCTGACCTCTGACCGGCTATCTGGCTCTCTGTTTTGAGATATGGTCTTTCCCTCACCTCTTCCTCCTGCCATTTGCCATGGGGCCCTCACCAGAACTTGTGACATGCTGTTTGGACTTTCAGCTTTCAAAACTAAGCACAAAATAAATTTCTTTCCTTTTGTGTTTCATAGATAGCCTTCCTTGAGTATTTCATTATAGCAGCAGAAAACTGGGTAATACAGGGGCTAAGAATGCCTTTTACATTGCCTGAGACCTTCCCTCAAGCAGCTCACAGTCATACCTATTTCAGCTTTGAAGGTCTCTCTTGGATCCATTTAATGGGTTGAGTGGCATCAGGGCCATCATTGTAGTTATACAGCTTGAATTTTTTTCTTTTTCCATGTACAGAAATAAACAAAATTGCTATCCCATCCTCCCCTCTCCCCAGTACTGAGAATTGAACGAAGGGGCTCTCTACTAAAGAGTAACACCCTCAGCCCTTTAAAACAATAAATGTAAAAACTAAGTACAGTGGACCCTTGACTTGCAAACTCAATTTGTTCACAAGGGCTGGTTGTAACTCAATTTGGTCAATTGAAAGCAAAGACTCCTCTACACAGCCTTCAAAGTCTCTCTCCTGTATAGAGGCAGATCTCAGTGTCCTTAGAAAGACATTGGCCCAGGATTTCTCAGTTAAACTCACACAGGAAAGGATGTTGTAATGTTCCTTCCGAAATTTTTTAAGGGTTAAATCTGTATCTGCGACCATCTGGAACCATAAGCAGCCAGCATTTAAGTAGTAACTCAAGACTTTGGTCATAAGTTAAAATTTCAGTCATAACCAAGTTGTTTTATGTCAGTCCAGTCATAACTCAAGTGTCCACTGTAAATAAATTTGAGGCAGAGTCTTACACAGTTGCCCAGGCTGGCCTCAAATTTGTGATCATCCTGCTTCAGACTTGAATTTGCCAACCTCCTGCCTCTGCCTCCTCAGTAGCTGAGATTACAGGCATCCACCGTCCTGCCTGGCATTTACCCTTATTTTAAAAGAATTATGCCTGGAAAATACTTTAGCAACATTTAGAGTTTCCTGAATGAAGTTCATAAGAAGTCAAGTAGGATCTAACTATGCAGGTAATTAAATTTTTCACATGATCTTCATTAAACTTTCATCATTTTAATTTTATGCTTCTTTAGGCACTGCTGTCATTTTTACTGAAAGAAGGGACTATGGAAGAAGCTGTGTTCATTCAAAAGATCATCACAGTAGATCCTTGACGTTTTTGCTTCTGTCTTTACTGGGCTTAGATTGCAGTGGGACCTGTGGGTGCATATGCCCTAGAATCTCTGGCCCTCTCTCTGCAGCACCCTGATCTGGCAAACTCCAACCATGCCAGAATCTACCTCAGCACACACTGTGAATGAGCAGCTGAATGAAGTGGAAGAAATCCACACAGGCTGGGATGAGTCTGACTTTAAAATCTTGACCACTTAGTTCAGGCTCAATGCTATGTTCTCTGTGTCCATTTATTCTTCTTGACAGCTGTTCATACCTTCTCCCTTTGCCAGCCCTCCTCTTAGCTGAGGACTGGTTCTAATCCTATTGGAAAGGTGGAAGCTATGAGGAAAGAACTTCTGTAGACTTCTGCCAACAAACCTACTGATTCACCCCCATGTGGGCCCAGAGACCCCACCTGTCACTGTCACCAGGAATGACCTGACTGTGCCCTTGCCCTCGCCTATGCTTCCTGGGGTACTGGATCCCATCTCCTCTTGCCTTTTGGGGACATTAATCCAGTAATTCCTCTTTTTTTTCAAGCCATGATTTTCTTCTTTGTACATGAGAATGCAAGCATGCTGAAATATCTCCCAATTAAAAACCAAAAAGAGCTACACCCCATTTCTCTGCTCCCCGTGATGATCAAACTCCTCACAGTGATGGTCTATGGTCTCTGTCTCTCCTTCCTGTCCCGATTTCTTTCCAGTCCACCCCAACCTGACCTTCATTCCAGCCCTCTATGCCAGCAGAAGCCCAGGTCTCTTCCAGCTTCCCCACGCTTAACCCTGTGCTCTGGGGCCAAGCTCCCATCTAACTCACTGTCTCCTCCATGAAATGCTTTTGTCACCTGCTTCCCAGGATGCCATTGTCTCTGCTTTCCTCCAGCCTTGATGCTCCTTCTCACACCTGTTCCTCTGGAGGTTGATGGAAGGCCCAGGGTCTTGACTCCTCTCTCTCTCATCATCCTACCACCTAGGAAGACCATTGCTTGTAACTTCTCACAATGTGCAATCTTCCTGCATGAGCCTCCTAGTGGCTGAGGTTGCAGGCACACACTGTTTTCCTTGGCTTTTATCTTTATTTTAAATGCATTATGCCTGGAAAATATTTTGGCAAAGTTTAGTCTCTTTTGAAATAAGTTTATTTTTTTATTTTATTTTAAAAATATTTTTATTTATTTATTTATCTATTTATTGGTACATTTTAGGTATACAGTACATTTACATTTATCATTGGGTGCTTGTACCTGAACGTGATGCATCTTAGTTCTTATTTTTTCCCCATTACTTGTCTGCCCTTCACCCCCTCCACCCTTCCCTATTTACACAGACTTTGTTTCCATTTTTTTTTGTTTCTCATAATTTTTCCTTTCCCTCTTCCTTTTCACCTTCCTCTCCTGCCACCCCTACACCTTTGGACCTATTCCTATTTCAAATTACCAATTATTCATTTTAATCATTTTCATCCTTATTTACACTTTCAGTTTCTCATACTAGAGAAACTATTCGGTATTTACACATGTGTCCTATTTATTTCACTTAAGAGTATGGCCTCAATGTGCATCCATTTAGCTATAAATGTCTCTAGTTTCTCGTTCTTTATGGCTGAGTAGTACTCCATTTTATAAAAAAAAAACCCACATTTTTTTAGTTTCCAGTTGATGGGCACTTGGGCTGTTTCCAAGCTTTAGCTATTATAAGCTGTGCCGCTATGAACATGGGTGCACATATATCACTGTGGTATGATTCTTTTAATTCTTTGTAGAAGATCCCCAGTAGGGGAATAGCTGGGTCAAATGGGACCTGTAGTCCTAGTTCTTTGAGGTATCTCCACACTGATTTCCACAGTGCTTGCACCAGTCTACACTCCCACCAGCAGTGGAGCAGGGTTCCTCTTTCCCCACAGCCCTGCCAGCATTTGTTATTGGTTGATTTCCTTTTTTTTTTTTTTTTTACCGGGGATCGAACTCAGGTCCTTGCACTTGTGCAGCAGGTGGTGAAACCACTGATTTAAATCCCCAGCCCAAAATGGAACTTTTTCTCTTTTCTTTCTTTCTTTTTAGTTTTTATTCATTTATTTATTTATTTTTATTTTATTTTGGTATCAGGGATCAAATGGTTGATTTCTTGATAGCAGCCATTCTTTGGGGGGTGAGGTGGAATCTTAGTCTTGAATTAAGTTTATAAGAGGTTAACTTGGAATTTTTTTTGGAGGAGGAGGTGGTGCTGGGATGGAATCTAGGGCTTCTCACATGTGAAGCACAGACTCTGCCACAGAACTTCATCCTAGTCCTTGCTCCTGGCCTCTAAATTTGATCTTCAGCCCAGGAGTCTTCCCCAAGTGCAGACTCAGTCAGCTGTCTCTTTCCCATCTTCCCCGTGGCTCAAGAATCATCTTCAACTCACAATATCCAGACAGGAACTCCAGGGTAATTCTGCCCTTGTCCACTTCTGAATAATACATTCTCCTTTCAGCGAAAACAACCCTGACTTCTCTTTCTCTCACATGCCACAATCAGCTGTGTTCTTCACACCACCTAAAAAGAAAATCCAGTTTTCCACAACCTACACCATCTCTGTGGTAGGAATAATGCAGTGGCCCTACTGCACTCCCTGATTCCCATTGAGTCTCTTGGAAATGTCTTTGGAACACAGCAGCCAGGGAGCATGGCCTTTAGGAAACTAAACCACCTCATCTACATCATGCCGAGTTGGTGCCTCGGTCCTGCGATGGCTGTTCATGTACTGAGAGTCTGGTCCCTGGCCATCATTGTGACCTCAGCTCCCACTGTCTCCTCCTGACCTGCTGACCCCAGCCATGCTGGCCTTCTTGCCCTCTCTCCAGGGCTTCTGACCCCTGCCTGGGTGACTCCTTGCTCCTTCCTGGACTCTGATTAGCCAGGCCTTCTCAGAATACTTGTGGCAAAACAGCAGACTCTGCCTGCTCAGCCCTCTCCAGCCCCCTCATCCCACTTACTTTTCTTTTTGTTTGTTTTTTGAGGTAAGGTCTCACTTTGTAGTTCAGGCTGGCCCTGAACTCACTATGTAGCCAAGGCTGGCCTCATACTCAAGGTGAGCCTCCTGCCTCAGTCTCCCGAGTGCTGGGATCACAGGTGTGCACCACCATGCCTGGCTCGCCACTTACTTTTCTATACCTCACCTTAGCTCTGTTGCACAGATGGACCCTATGCTTATCTGGTGAGTGACAGTCACCCCACCTGACGGAGAGCATATGTGCCTCAGTGGGAGTCTCTTTGTCTGGACAGACTGACTAGCATGGAGAAGCTACCCTCTTAATGCTCGCTGTATAAGAATCAATTTATAAAACTGTAATTCATGAGCAGCAAATACCCAACAGCTGCAGGATTCCAAACAGGACTGTTGGGCTTCTCCGTAAAGTTTTATCATCATCACAGTGGATGGAATCATTCATAGGCATTGTTCAAAAGCTAGAAATGATTTCCAAAAAACACTTCAAATTGTTAACAGACACAGAGGGGAAAAAGTACCACCCACCCAACAACCAAGGGAAGCAAAGTGAAAGAGTTACGGATACCATTTTCCCATGATGAAGTTAGCGAATGTTTCTCTTTAAACACACAGCGCTGAATTCTAGAAAGGCGTTCCTGTGGTAAGCCCTCTTCTACTGGATGGACATTTACTGACATCCTTGCAGGGTGGAGGGGACAAAAATACACCATATTATATCTAGATATTCGTTCTTTTTCATCTGGTAATCCTGCTGGAAGTAACGCACAAGAATACAATCAATACCAGGGAAATAAAAACAGGTAGGTGACCTACGTGTCCGATGGTTAAGGAAAAGATGATGTCTCTACTCCAACCACCATTATAAAGGCACTGAAATTATGTTTATTAAGAGAGTTATTGATCAGAGAACTGTTCATGACATGAGCTGATACTAAATATTTAAAAGATGGTGCCCAGGGAAGATGCCAGGGTAGCCACGCTGGGTGTGAAAGGCATGTGGTGCTTTCCTGTAGGAATCTGTCGGATTCTGACTTCACAAAGTGGCTGACTTGGTGTTTCTTGTTTGTGTTTCCAGAGGTTTCAGTCTCTCTTCTCTTAGTGCTTTTCCTGAGTTCTTTTAGTTATAAACAAGCTGGGTACACGTTTCACCGTGCATCCCCTACTGCCATCCTGCTACATTAATATTACACACAGTTATTTAAGTTCATTGTTATGGTTAATTTCTTAAACTCTAAAGAATTATGAACACTTTAATAAGTGATAACATTTAACATCCATAAGTGAGTATTAACACATCTGAACTGTTTCATGCTGTTCTCCCTCGGATTCATGCCAAGACCTGTGCTGCATATGGGGATTAGGACACATGTCTAAAGTATATGATGTTTCCTAGGACTGATGGAATCTGCAGTGTTTAGAAGAGAAGTGACAAAGAGTCATCAAGTGTTCAGCTTCCCCAGAAGCTGAGTGGCCAGGTGGCCCCATGGAACCCCCAAATCACAGCTCCTAACCCCAAGGTGTAGTTCCCTATCACACACACATATCCTGGCTGCACTTCACCCAAGGCAGGGACTTGTCTACACACTTCCTTTTAAAGAACCCAGAACTTCTGAGTCAGTTGTAGATTCACATTCAGAATGACACAAAGAGACGCCTGTACTCAGTACATTGGGCAATACCACAAGGCCACACCACCACCAGGACACTGGCAGCAATGAAATCCACTGACCTTAGGTCAGCCTAGTTTTACAGAAACTCGCGCGTGTGTGTGTGTGTGTGTGTGTGTGTGTGTGTATTTAGATCTGTGTGATTTTATCACATAAGTGGGTTTGTGTGTGTGTCCCCATGGTGCAGGCACAGAGCAGTCCCCATAGACACAGCCACTCCCTTCCCCTGATCCCTGTTTGTCCCTAGCCTTTGCCAACCACCAATCGATTTTCCATTTCTATTTTTTAGTTCAACAAAATTATATAAATGGAATTACATAACATGTAACCTTTCGAAATTGGCTTTTTCCAACCAGCATAATTCCTTCTCAATTCATCTAAGAAATTCACCCAAGAGGCTGCATGGATCAGTGTCTGGATCCTTGGTGCCCTCTAGGGCTTGGAGGCAGCACAGTGTAATTGTCCATCCACCAAAGGACACTTAGCTGTTCCCAGTTTTTGACTATGACGTATAAAGCTGCTACAAGATTTGGTGCACAAGTTTTTGTGTGGAACGTAAGTTTCTGTTTCTCTGGCACAAACAGCTAAGGGCACATTGGCTAGGTCAGAGGATGTTTGCATGTCTAGGTTTTCAGCGTGGTTGTGCCATTTCATGTTCCCATCAGCAATGTGTGAGTCTGTTTCACATCCATGTGGGCATTTGGAGTTACCGCTATTTTTTATCTTAGGCATTCTGTGTGCAGAAGTTTGATTTTGTATTTTCCTGAAGGCCCATGATGCTGAACATGTTTCATGTGCTTATTTGTACAGATCTTTGCTGAAATGTTTGTTCATGTGTTTTATCCATTCTCCAGTTGGACCGCTCGCACGCGCGCGCTCATGCATGCACGCGTGCGTGTGTGCATTATTGTGGAAGGTCTGTTTATAGCAACACTGAATCGAAAGTAACAGAGTTCTAATGTAGCCCTTGCTCCTGCACTCAGTGGCTCTTCATTGCCAACATCGGCTGTCAGAATAGGACGTTCGTTGCCTTAATGCACACCTACATTAGAATGTGAGTGGCACCCAGGTTCATGCTTCACATTAGGGTTTGCTCTTGGTGGTACACATTCTATGGGTTTGGACACACTGGATAATGGCAGGTGTGGTGTTATACAGAATGGTTTCACTGCCCTAGAAATCCACTATGCTCTGCTTATTCATCCTTCTTTCTCCCCATAACTGCTGGAACTGCTGGCAAACTGATTTTTTTCCTATCTCCCTATTTTTGTCTTTTCTAGAATATCACATAGATGGATTTATATAGTGCAGTCTCCTCATATTGGCTTCTTTCACTTAGAAATATGAATTTATGCTTCCTCCATCCCTCTATGGCTTAATAGCTTGTTTCTTTTTACCGCCAAATAATATTCCATTGTCTGGATGAATCACTGTTATCCATCTACTTGCTGAAGGAAATCTCAGTTGCCTCTGGGTTTTGGCAATAATAAACAAAGCTACTACAACCAGCCCAGCCATATGGAGGTTTTTGTGTGTAGACAAGAGTGTTCAACTTATTTGGGTCGAAGTCGAGGAGTGTGATTCCTAGACCTTATGCTAAGAGAATGCTTAGCTTTGTAAAAAGCTGCCAAGCTGCCTTCCAAAGTGGCTGTTCCATCTTGCATTCTCACCAGGAATGAATGAGAGTAACTGTTCCACGCCCTGGTCAGCGCTTGATGGCCTCAGTGTTTTACAGTAGTATCTTGTTGTTGTTTTAATTTGCAATTCCTTAAAGACATATGATGTCGAATATCCTTTTCTATGGCTTTTCACCATCTGTATTTTTTTTTTTTTGGTGAGATCTCTGTTCAGGTCTTTTGCCTCCTTTTAATTTGAGTTGTTTCCTTATTCTTGAGTTTTAAGGGTTCTTTGTATATTTTGGATGGTAGTCTTTGGTCAGATGCATCTTTTATAAGTATTTTATCCCAGGCTTTGGCTCGTCTTCTCATTCTCTTCATAGGATTGAGTTTTGAGATTGTATTGTTCAGATTTCCCATCCCTGGGACAAAATACCTGACATCTGCAACTTAAAGGAGGAGACATTTATTTGATCCATAGTTTCCAGTTCAAAGACAGCTGACTTCAGGGCAGAAGCAGCATGGTAGAAGAGCATGGCAGTGCATAGCTGCTCATCTCATGGCATCCAGCAAGAAGAGAGTGAGAGAGAGGAGCCAGGGACAAGAGCACCCCCTTCTAGCTCATATCATCAGTGACCACTGCCAACCAGGCTCTACCTCCAAACATATGAGACTTTTGGGGGACACTGTAGATCTAAACCATAACAGAGATACTATTCCTTCAGTGACTATGGGGCTTGGAAGTATTTCCTTCCAGTCTGCAGTTTGTCTTTTCATCTTTTTCACAGAGAAAACTTTCTTAAATTTGATGAGGTGCTAATTATGGGATTGCTCTTTTGGGGTCAAATCCAAGAACACTTTACCTAGTTTTAGGTCCCACAGATTTTATCTTTAGTCTAAGACAACCAAAGGAGAATTTCAAAAAGTGGAAAGAAGAAGGTGAATCTAGTAGACACTGAAGACCAGAAGAGCACATGGCCACATAGTTGTGCTGTGTTACAACCTTCTGGCCACTAGAAGAAACCAGCTCAAGCCCAACTTTGTAACAGAGTGTGGCCCAGCCAGGCTCATCCCTCCCCTGGATGAAACAAGAGACAATGGCAAGAGGAACAGATCAGGAAAAGGCTCTCCTTTCCCATGGGCCTGAGACCTTTTTCCTATGCTGACAGACCTCAGGAAGCTGGCAGGCCTGGCAAGGCAGACTTCATCTTAAGAAGCCCTCAGCCTGGGAAGCCTTTTTGTTTTACAGGCCTAAGCATCTTTTCCCACCCAGGGACACAAGTGGCAGGGTGCACCGCAAGGGGGATCCTCTTTGGGAAGTTCTCTTCATTTCCAAGGGCTAGAGGGTCCCTTCCCCCATCCAGCTTCCCAGAACTACCTCCAGGCAGCCTCAGGGAGGACCAGTGGGAGCCTAGTCAGCTGCAGATAAACCAAGCATAACAAATAGCACCACAAAGTCTGTGAAAATGAAACTGTCACTGGAACTCTAGGCACAAAAGTAGCCTGCATGCTAACCCTAAAATGATAGTCTTCGAACATAACAGTCAAATTGTCCAGGATACAATAAAAAAGTCACCAGTCATACAAAGACCCAGGAAAACCACAACTTGAAAGAAAAGAAATCAACTGATGTCAACACGGAGATGAACCAGACACTGAGATTATTCAACAAGGATTTTAAAGCAGTCATTATAAAAAATATTTCAATGATTAATTACAAATTCTGTTGACAGAAATGAAAACCTTTTTAAAAAAAATCTCTGCAAAGAAATGGAAGTTATTTAAAAAGAACCAATTAGGGCTTATAAAACTGGAAAACTCAGTAACTAAAATTTTAAAACACAGTATTGGATGGGTTCAAGAGTAGAGTGGAGATGAGAGAAGAGAGAACAAGTAAATTTGAAGAAGGATTAATAGGAAGTATTAACAACAAAGAGAAACTAAATTAGATTTTTAAAAAATGAAGCCTTGAGGACCTGTGTGACAATAAGACCAAACCTTTGTAATTTGAGTCCCAGAAGACTCCATGGCTAAAAGACAGTTTAAAGAACAAATGGCCAAAAGCTTTCCAAGTTTGGCAAAAGACTATAAATTTGAGAGGCTGAGTGAACTTCAAATAAAATAGAGCCAAAGAAATCCATGCCAAGACAGAATCATAATTAAACTTCTGGAAAACAGACAAAAAAAATTCTTGAAAGCAGCCAGAGGAAAATGACAATGGTGTCTTATGGGAGGACACCAATTTGTCTGATACTGGGTTTCTCATCTTTGGAAACCATGGAGACCAGAAGTAAGTGATCCATTTTTCATGTTCTGAAAGAAAAGAGCTACCAACCCCAAGTTCTATATCTGGTCAAACTATCCTTCAGAAATGAGTGGGAAATAAGGCTATTGTCTGGTAACAGAATACCAAAAGAATTGGCAGTTAGCAGACCTACCCTGTAAGAATGGCTAAAATAATCTCTTCAAATGATAAAAGGAAGACTCTTGGAACACCATGAAGAAATAAGTGACAATGGAAAGAATGTAATATGGATACATATGATAGGTTATCTTTCTCCTCATGGGTTTCATAAATTGTATTTAACAGTGGAAACAAAAATGTCGGTGCTTTCTCATACTTTAAGTCAATGTGGACAGCGAAGGGACTTCAATGGTTGGTGATACTGGGAGGTGGAAAATATTGGTAAGAGGAGACTGTAAGTCACATATATGTCCTGAACTAGAGTAATCCAGAAAAAGGCAAATAGATACGCTCGAAAACGTTACAAACAACTCAAGGTGGCATCCTAAAATTTGTGCAAAAAATCTACAGGAAGGCAACAGATGAAAAACCGAGAAATGAAAAATAGAGGAAAGTAACAGGAAACCATAAAATGGCAGACATATCAATGATTATCTTAAATGTGAGTAACCTAAATATACTAATTAAAAGGCAGATATTGGCTTCATAGATTTAAAAATATGTCTCAATTATACACTGTTAATAAGAAACTCACTTTGAAGTCAATGACACATGTAAATGAAAAGGAAAAGTATAGACAGAGGTATAACATGCAAACATTAATAATACAAAAACAGTAGTTGTTATATTAATATCTGCTGAAGTAAATTTCAGAGCAAAGAAAATTACTACAGACAAAGAAGAACATTGATAATAATAAAAGAATCAATTCACTGGGAAGAAATAATGATCCTAATTGCATACATACCAAATAACAGAGCCTCAAAATCTATGAAGCAAAACTAATAGAGCTAAAAGGAAAAGCAAGCAATTCCATTGTTATAGTTGGGGGTCTTCAATATCCTCTTCTTTGTAACTAATGGAATTTCTAGAAGGAAAATCAGCAAAAATAGAGAAATTCCAAACAATGCCATCAATTAATAGTATCTGATTGACACTTATAGAACCCTCCAGCCCCATCAGCAAAATAAAGATTTTTTTCAAGTGATCATTGAACATTTCCCAAAACACATGGTATCCTAGGCTATAGAACAAGCCTCAAAAAATGTAAAAGAATTAAATTTGTGCAAATTATATTCACTGATTACAGTGAAATTAAACTAAAACTCAACAAAGAGAAACCAAACAGGAAAATCTCTAAAGACTTGAAAATCAAACAACATACTTTTAAATAATCCATTGATCAAAAAAGGAAGTTCCAAAGAAACTTACAGAATAAACATAGGATGGTACAAAAATGGCCATCAAACTTTTCAGAGCAGCTGTTGAAAACAAACTTTCATTATCAAGGGGAGTTTAAAATAATTTAAATACATTTTATTGTGTGATTTAAATATTAGTTGATGCACTATCATTTTTTAAAATCAAAATTGTAGAACACTGCTCTGACTTCTACAATTTTAAGAAGTTCCAGAATACAACATATCCCTTCACAGAAATGGCATAACTTACTGATGCAAGAGACCATCTCCTACTTCGCATATTGTCACATATGTCTGTAGGAGGCTGTCTGTTGTTGGGGTACAGCACCTGGGGATCCTTCTTGCCTGCTTATCTTTTAAAAGTTAGGGTGCTTTCTCATAGGCCCTTTCTGTTCTCATTCCATACTATCTCCCCCAAGTGACTGCACCCATCTCTAGCTTCAACTGCTGACCATGTGCCAGTAATTCTCAATTAGAAAATTAGGCTCTGGACTCCAGATTCATTCATCCAACTGCAAACTTGACATATCCACCTGGATGTCTAGTGGGTGTCTTGTCCATCCACAATGGACTCAATTTTACCTCAACTTGCAAGCTCTGAGAACTCAACGCCCTAAACATGCCTCTCCTCTACTTTCTCTCCCCCTTCAGGCCAAGCCACCATCTTGCTCTTCTCTATGGCTGCTGTGACTTCCCACCTTCTCTCTCTATGCTGCTCTTCTCTCCAAGGGATCCATTCTCCTCATGGAAAAGGATCCATTCGGTCCATGGAAGAAATCCATTTTAAAAGATGTAAAGCAGGGTGTGCTATTGTTCACTAAAATATTTCCAATGGCTTCCCATCACACTTAACATCTGTTTACACACTTATTGTGTCTCCTTCAACTAGAATATGTAATTCTAAGATAATACCTCTGTGCCATGTTCACTCCAGTACCTTCAGGCCTGATCCTTAACAGGGAACTCCATGAATATCTGATGAAGGAACAAAAAAAGAACAGGGTTTAAGGAGATGACAAGAGCCATAATCATAAAGCAAACTACCCTGGGATTTTGAATCAGCGTACAATGACATGCCTATTATGCAGGCATATAATCTGATCCCAACAATGTAGATATTATGTGGTGCACAAAGACAGCATAGGAATGAATAAAAGTGTCAGCAATGTTATCATTAGATGGTGGGATTATGAGTGATTTCCTCTCTAAAATTAGCACAAATAATTTTTTAATGGAGAAATTTAAGGGAACTTACTTTTTAAGCTCTCCTGCAGACTGGATTATCCAGTGTCTGTGCCTACTTCCTTTCCTTGCCCCTCATTATCTTTTAGGTCTTTTGCAATCAAATCTATCTCTCTCTCTCTCACCATCATAACCCCTAACAAGTTCTCCTTCACATTTTAGTCCACAATAGTCTTCAGGGTTGAACATTCAAAGAAAAGAATTTCCCTCTTTATAGAGGGTGTCAAACAGAAAATTTCTTCCAAAGTGGTCATAAAGTCCTGGTTTGAGGAATGGTTCTTAAAGGGAACTGGAACACTTCTGGTGGAGCATAAAAATCAGCCATTAATTCCTGAATGAATGCCTGGGAGCCTCTAATGAGCACCATGTGCTTCCTTTTCTTATAAAGGGGTTGAATGAGTTATGTTATTCTTCAAGTGTGAATCTTAAAGTAGGCTTCATTACAATTGGGCCAAGTATTATGAGAGCAACATGGTATTCAAAAATTAATCTGTGGAAACTAAAGAAATATACATAGCACTACAAATGTGAGCACTTTTCTTGAAAAAAAAGAAACATATAGTTGCTAGTAGACATAGCTTTGGCATCCATCGGCTGGGGATCCCAGAAAAGGTGGTGACATATTAATTTCAAGAGTAATGTGTCTGAGAAAAGAAACATAGAGCATGTTTTATGAGCAATTCCACTTTGGGGCAGAGGTCCAAGCTGGCTTTGGGGGTGGTCTTTGGCCACCTGGATAAGTTGGGTTCCTTGCCAGGTCTGGAGCTGGCTCATTTCCAGGCATCATTAGAAGTTAAAATAGAGAGGGTAGAAGGGAGGGCAGGTGAAGCAGTGTGGGGAATCAGGACAGAGTGGACTCTCGGGCATCTTGGGGCCCTTCAGATACTGGGTCAGGACAAAACCCATCTGCCCATGATTCCCTTCTTGTTGTCATAGAAACCTGCCAGAGGTGAATTCCACTGGAGATGTGCCTGTTGGTGCTGTAAGCTGAGCTAAGAAGCAGCTCAATACCTCAGAGGAGAAAGCTTACTAGAAAAGACTGAGGTGGCAGCAGACCAGCCAGGCTGAGGCCTGGAGCCACTGTCCTTGTGACCCTGCAAGTGTGACTTGCTGTGGGACAGCTGCAGAATGGCTGCAGAAAGACACTTCCTAGAAAGCAGACAGACCTGTCCCTGGATGTTCTGATCACACTCACTATCATTTCTATTGAGGCAAGGCAGCCAGATTGTCTTGGTCAAGAGTCTCATTTATGGTTTTCTGACGTGTAGATGGGCTAATGGAAGTGTGTGATGGTTCTTCTAGTCGCCAGGACTGCTCTGGCCTGTGGGGTATGAATTTGCCTTTTATTTGTTTTGCTGGCTTTGTTTGCCTGATGCTTCCACTAAAGATCTGTGAGTGCTTCCCATTTATGTATGTACTAAGGGCTGAGGAGAGAGTGGAGGAGCAGAGGTGGCCATGAGCAGGAAACTAAGAATAAACAAGATGTGCAAATTAACCTACATTGACATACACACACTGTTTCATTTGTCAGATGGCCAAGCTGAGAGTGGGCTGATAAAGTTAATCATTAGTGAAGACATGAGAAAGAGGAGGGGCTGGAATACATCACTGGTGCAAGTGTAAATCACTACACTCCTGCTTATAGACTAGCAATATCCACAGACACATGAAGTTCCCATCTTTGGACCCAGTGTTTCTACATCTAATTTCAGCCTCTAAAACATCTATAAATGCTGGAAGACTCCAGAATGTTCTTTGTGTATTTCTTTAAAAATCTGAAAGTTTTTGAATGTAGAAGTAACCCAAATGAAACTTAAAGAATATTGAATATAGATCAGCCCACTGCAGACAGGCAGGTCTGCGGACACGTTCCCGAGGTTGTCAGTTGTGCTGAAAACACCAAATCAGCCCGCTGCAGACAGGCAGGTCTGTGGACGCAGTCCCAAGGTTGCCGGTCGTGCTGAAAACACCGAATCAGCCTGCACCCTGGCAGCAATCCACTGGATAACCCCCCTTTCCCCCGTATGCTACTTTGGCCTCTTCTCTGTACAGCCACCTGGTTCCACACTACAAAGACGCAGAGGACACCAGACCACCAGACCACTGTACTGGAGCTAATCAAGTTCTCAGCATTTAAAGAATTCCTGCCCAGAGGTAGGGGCTTCTGGGCTGCCGTCCCACTGCTCCTGGTCCAGAGGAAGGGGCTGCCTGGCCACCATCCCTCCTGCCACTCCCAGCTCAGAGGAAAGGGCTTTTGGGCCACCTTCTGTCCTGCTGCTCCTGGCACAGAGGAATGGGCTTCTGGGCCACCAAATGGGCTGCCAAACATCCCACCTCTCCTGGCCCAGAGGAAGGGGCTTTTGGGCCACCATCCCTACTGCCACGCCTGGCCCCTTGCCCGCCTCTCTCAGCTCAGAGGAGGTGAGCCAAGCAGATGCCAACATCACCCCCCACCCCCCCCAGTCAAAATGAGAAAACATGTAAATAACTCTCAAAACCAGACTTCCAGATCACTTACAGCAACCCCAAAGGGAAAGGAGATGGAACACTCTGATAGTCAACCACCTGGACCCACTGAACTGGCAAC
>NW_004624749.1:5136816-5160374 GCF_000247695.1 Heterocephalus glaber
AATCGATAACGCAAATAGGAAGAAAATGTCCAAGGGGTAGGGGTAGTGGGAGGGGCAGGGGAAAGGAAAGAAGGGAAAAGAAAAATGATGAGAAATGGAAATAAAGTCTTTGTAAATAGGGAAGGGTGGAGGGGGTGAAGAGAGGGCTAGGAATGTGGGGAAAAAATTCACAAAGCATAACAAAAAAGGAGTATTAAATATATATCAATACATCCACACTCTGCAATTCTGTACACCACCTCTTTGAAATGAAGAATGTGAGCTGAGATGAAAGGGGAACAGAAGCTCAGAGCAACTTTGGCAGGATCTAAAATAATCAACTGCGACAAGAATTGAATGACTATAGTTGTAAAAAAGACGGGCTGTTGCATTGATTTGGGGCAGTGTGTCTCTAGAAAGGAGATTATATATCTAGTTCCTGCAAAGCTTGGGCTTTGGGAACAGAAGTAAGACAGGGCCTGTCTTGGCGTAGTTCTGAAATGCATCTCCACTCAATGGACATATGCAGGAGTTGTTCCTGACATTTGTAAGTGCATGGGCACACAAAGCGTATTCACAGGTCTTCAGAGACAAGTTTCTGTTGAGAATAAACAAGCTTTATTTAGAACCCTCCCCAAATTTTATTTAGATCCATCCACATGTCAAGTTGCAATGGAATGCGTGTCTTGGAACAGTAATTTTTAAGCCTCCTGAGTCTCAGTTCTGTCATCGAAACACGTACTTGGGCAAGGCACCTTTTTGGGGTCCCCTGAAGTAGATCTGGGCTCAGGATGCAGGTCAGCAGAATTTGGGCAAATGATTTCTCCTAGCAGTGGCAGGTGCATGCTACTGGGATCCCTCTGAGTTATCCAAACACAGACTTTTCCAGAAAAATTCAGGTGGCCTCCTATCCTCCAGTTTTTACACTTCCTCTTCCCAGGCTCCCTGCTTCCCCATCTCTACTGGACTGAAGAAAATGAAAGAGAAAGAGAGACAGGCAGACAAGACAGACAGACAAAAAGAGAAACAAATGTACAGGTAGAAGGATGAAAGTGAAAGATGGGGCCACTCAGGAGGGAGGGCAGTCAAAGATGAGTTCCTAAAGTGCCAGTCATGCTACCAAAAGTATGAAAAACAAACCAAGTGCTCTAAAGCGATGACTAATACATAGCTGAGGAGCTGGCTGTCAGGGGAGCTGGACAAGGTGGCCATTGATCCAGCCCAGGTATGCATGGTGGGGCCACTCATTTCATCTTCCTGCCAAGCACTCAGGAAGCCACTCTGGCCTGGCTGTGTGCACAGCACCCACAGACAGCAAGTCAGGAGCCCAGAGAGCTGGGACTCCAGGTCTGTTCATGCTGCAGGCCAGCCTTTGTACCAAACACAGCCACTGAGTCCTCTGCAGGCAATCTCAACCTATTCGCCTTTACTGCATGCCAGGGCTGGGCCCAGGGGGAAGGGGGAAAGATAGAATGTCTGTGACGTAAGAGCCACTACCACACATTTCCTGGGCACTCTGACAGTGCTGCCTTCCTAACAACTTCACAAGGTAGGCACAGTGACCTGTGGGGAGGTCAGACTTGTCCAAAGTCCAGATTCAAGCCCATGTCTGCCTGGTTCTTTCTCTCTCATATTGCTGCCTTGATCTTTGCCCTTGGGTCTTTCCAGCTGTGACCCCTGACAGTCTCCACTCACCTGCCACACTCCACGCCATTCTCCTATGCCTGTGGGCATGTGTTGGAAAGCTGGACCGGCCCAGAGTAGGGTCTCCTAGTCCTGGTGCTTTTGAACACACTACAAGGTTAATCCTAACACGTACTCAGAAATCAATAAGGAACCTCAGCAACCATCGCAAAACAGATGCTGCCGCAATGTCTCCTGGTGTCTTGGTGCCTGAAAGCACATGTGTGGTACTGGGGTCTCACTTCTGGGGCACTGTGTTAGGGGGGCAGGCACACATTCAGAAAGTCCAACGTGCCAGCTCTTCCCTTCCTGCCTCTTGGCTCTTGCTCACTGCATGTCACGCCAACTGTCATATGCTGCATGGATTGGCCAATCCAGCACACCTTCCAAGAGAGAGGAAGGACATAGGAGGTGTGCCTTCGAAGGGGATTGTGGGATGCCAATCTTCTCCTCTGCTTCTCTGCTCTGTCCTGCCCATAAGGAGAGCATCTGTTCTGCACCACATGCACCCACCCTGATATGCTGCCTTGCCACAGGCCCAAAAGCAATGGGATCAACAAAAACTGTGAGACAAAACAAATTTGCACACTTCTCAAGTTGATGGTCTTGGGTATTTTGTTACAGTAATGGAAGGGTGACCATCACAGCCTCAGAATGTGAGCAGATTTAGAAACAGGCTCATTGTAGATGTAATCATTTGAGATGAGAGTATAGTGGAGTAGGGTGGGTCCCTGTACATTGTGCTTGCCTTATACTAAGGGGAATTTGGACACAGACAAGAGGACAGCCCGTGACCATGAAGGCATTTATCCACAAGCCACAGAGGGAGGCCTGGAGCAATCCATCATCACTGCCTCAGAAAGACCCAACCCTCATGACACCTTGATCACAGACTTCCAGCTGCAAAACTGAGAGGGAATCAATTTCTGGTATTCAATTTCCCCATTTGTGGCACTTTGCTATGGCAGCGCTAGGTGATGGACACAAGAGTTCATGTTCAAAGTTCTGCTCAGAAACCTGGACTGTTTATGTCAGATCTTGATTGTAAAGACACAGGTTAAAATAAAAAAAGGCAAAGTTAGGTGCTTTTGGCCCAAAACAGGGCCATAGGTCTCCTGTGACAGTTGCTCCCTTCTCAGGAAGTTTTCCAAGAACCATTTCTGGGGAGGAGGTTGGTATGTCCTGGAGAAGGTATTTGTGTCTAAACTGATAGATTTTAAATAAGCACAAAAAAATAGGGATCTGATACTCTAAGCACAAAATCTTCCATCCTAGATGATTATTAGATTACAGGTGTATCAGTTACATTTAACCACATTTTACTCCTCTATATGATTGCCAGTTGGAAAATATATGCATCTGACAAAATAATCTAAGTTTTTCACTCACCATTCTTGGGATTTTATATCATACTGGAAAGAGAAAATACCAGCAGAATACAGGCTTCCAAATAAATGAAATCAGTCCAAGATGTTCTTTGTTTAAGGAATGTATTCCGAATTAGGGCCATGAGAACATTTACAATTTGGTGGCAATTTTGCAAAATGTGATTTACTTGGATGGCTTGATAAAACTCTAATTTTATCTACAGACATTCTGATTTTTCTGAAAGCTGATCTGCATTTTGGTGGGTGAAAATATAAACTTGAATCACTCTTCACTCTTTCCCATGTCTTCCAACACCCAACAGACAGACTAGGCAGGACTTGAGCTCACAGCCCCACAGAGGAACGTAATGCAGAGCTATTTTTTCCAATCTGGGCAAACATAGTCAATGTATGTGTACCCTCCTGCCTTGTCTATGACTATACTCGGGCCGCTTGACAGGCCAGGTCTGTCTCTCTCCAAGGCCTTGGAAGGTCTGGTTGGTGGCGACTGCACAGTCAGGTCTTGTCAGGTCCTTTCTGCAGATCTTAGCCCTGGGACAGAGAGGGAGCCGGAACACAAACTGTCTTTTCTGGTTTACTGCTTCTGACTCAAGTCATAACATTCACTCTGACATTGTGACTCCACCAATTAGACTTAGGCAAAGAAAACAACTCCAGTGGAAGACACTTAGTTATAGGAATGGAGAGTTGTCTAGGAGACCTGCAGGAATAACTGTAATCTCCCAAGGGCTGGGGACAGGTGTGGCCTGGACAGGGAGGACACAAATGGCCCAAGGTTCACCCAGCCACCAGCCTCTTCACCCCACAGCCCCCTCAGTGGGCACCTGCATCCTGTCCTGCACCTGCACAAATAGGACATATACATGGAGAGAAAGAATGGCTGCATCTGATTTAAAGAACACTAAAAACATTCTTTAACACCCCACCCAGCAGGGTGGCACACACCTGTAATTCCAGCACTCAAGAGGCTGAGGCAGGAAGATCACCCTGAATTTGAGGCCAGCTTGAGCTACATAGAGAATTCAAGGCCAGTCTGAACTACATAGTGAAACTCTGTCTCAAAAAACCAAACAGACAAACAAACCAAAAAACACCCTAAGTCCTTTCTCAGTGTATCTGTATAGAAAGGGGCTTCCCCAATGAAAGGGGGTTCCCTTTGCATATAGACCTAGAATGAGTGTCATAATTTCTTGGGGTCCTGACTTACAAATCAACAGACTTTAGACATTTTCCCTGAGAAACTTTAAAAACAAACAAGAAAAAATTGGGGTTCTATAGAAAGTAATTTTGAATCATAGTTTAAAAACACAAATTTCATTCCACTCTGGCCAACAGAAAGAAGTGTTCATTCTGTTTCATTTTTTAAAGGAAACTGTCAGCCAAGGTAGGAAAAAACATCCTTTTCATCCAGGCTTCGGCCTGGGAGGATGAATTAGCCAGGAGGGCGTCTGAGGCAGAGGCAGTGTAGGCTGCAGTCTTCCCAGGGACATCATTAGTGTCCCAGCTTCATGCAAAGAGAGGGAGACACAGGAGCAGACTGCTATTCAGATCCGCAACTCAGCCAGCTGTCTGGGGCCACACTGCCAGGTGCAATAAGGGCATTCACTGTAGACTGAGCACTCTTAGGTCCCCCTGTGGGTGAGCACTGAGCTGCATCCTTGGCAAGAGCGCCCAGCTCATGGAAAATTTGCTAGTGCCTCAGAGACAGGGCCACACTTTGTGCACTGGGTACTTTATCATTTCCTGGCACTGAGCCTCCTCTTCCAGCACCCCTAGCAGTGGAGCACTGGGTGGATTTGGACCTAGTGGGGTGGGAATGGATCCCCACATTTCCTGACCTCGGTCCCTGCATACCACGATGCTGCCCACATGGCAGGGGAGTGTCAGAGACTGGCTCTGTGGCTTCTGTGGATTAACCAAAGGACCTCACAGTAGTGTCTTTTACTGTCTTTGGGGCTGTGCTTTTCACTCATTACTTCACAACAATCTTACAAGATAGTTACTATCCTCATTTTACAGCCAGGAAAACTGAGACCCAGGGAGGTTAGGTAACCTTCCTAAGGTCACATAGCAATGAAGGGAAGCAGCCAGAACTCAAATCTGCCAGTTTTTCTGACTCCAAATCCTAAGCCCACTTCTCCACACAGACTGCTTCCCGGTAGACAAAGAACCTAACCATTGCATTTTTTGTTTCTTTGCTTCTTTCTTGTCCTCCCTGGCCCCTAAGGGTCAAATTTATACAATCATTCAAGCTATGGAAAGTGGTTCCTCCATCTCAGACAGATTCCCTTTACCCTGGGTATCAACCCATCCATACCTTCAATGACTTGTAGGTAACAGGGGGGCTGTGGTCTGCAGGAATCCAGATCCCTACCCCATGTCTGTCTGTGGTAGGACTAAATCATGCCTTACAAATCTTGTCCAGGAAAGAAAAAACCTGGGCTGGAAGGGTAGAGTTACTGCAGCCACTTGGACCCTGTGCACACCCTCGGGAGATCAGAGCAGAGCCGGGCCGTTTGAATCGAGGCTTCTCAGGTTCCCAAGGTCCCGGAGGAGGGCAGGTTGGCTGGGATGCTGGTACCTCGCGGAGACTGAAGAATGCATTCCTCAGCATGGCTCCTTAGACAGGCTCAGGGTGGCAGACTGGATAACAAGCCAGACTCCCTCCTGCCGCAGATAACATTGTGGCTGCTGTCTCCGATCAGTTATTAATACTCTGCTCAACCCTGTGGCTTTGATCAGAGAAGCCAGGGGTCCCCCGAGATTACAGGCCCGAGAGACACTGAGGTCCCATCATGGCCTTGAGGGACCCAGCCCCAGCTCAGCCTATGGGCTGTACATCAACTCTCACTGCAATGTCATCAGATTTAATAAAACATGGATATTGTATAATAAATACCGTGTTTTCACAGATCTGCCTGTGAGATCAAGTGGCGTGCTAGAAAACATTATAAAATATGTATCAAAATCGATTATGGCCTCCTTGAGCATTTTAGTAAATCTTTACCAGAGAGAACAGTTTGGGGATAAGACCTAGACTCCATGGAAGACTCTGTTGCAGTGAGATATTATTAACATAAAATTTTTAAACATGCAAATGAGCTGCTGGGATTCACACGTATCCTGCCCTGTCAGCTAAGAAACATCCTTCCTGTCCTTTTGAGCAATTTCAAATTGTCCTGCTTTCTGCACCAGCCAAAGGCTCCTGGTCAACAGTGCCCCCTAGTGGCAGAGACAGAGAGCTGCGTCCTCTCTGCTTCAGGCTTTCTTCTGAAAATGGTTGGTGTCTGTTGTCTCCCTCCATCACTTCCTCCCACCTTGTCCCTAAGAGTACAGCAAATAGTCATATAGAACTAGCTTATCTGCCATTGACATCTCCCTCACTCACGCCTATCCAATTTCTCTCTACTCTCTTCCTCCTCCTGAATTTCTTGCAATGCACTGGGGTTTCCCCAGGAAAAATCTCCATACATTATCCGACTTCATCTTCCTTCCATTTGGGAGCCAAATACCAACCAAATTGGAGGTGTACGGCATAAACTTGGTGTTGGTGACTTACATGCATTAAGGAAAAGCATGTGCCTGGACTTTGCCACAGAGGTAAACATGCAATGACACTCAGGCACCTCCATTTCTGATACTCTGGAAAGTTCCTATACCCACTTCTGCATGTACTAACTACTTCATTCTGACCAGTTTTCTGCATAGGCCCATGCAAGTGTGGACAGCTCTCCAGAAGCACCTCAGCCCCTGCTGTCTCAACCTTAGTCCCTGCCACTGCTGCTAAGCCAGGTCCTTTCTGGGTGTCACCAGCTTCACCAGGTGTGAATCCACAGCTCCCCTTCACATCTCTCTCAGAGGCAGAGGAGGCCTGGGGGACTGCCATGGAGACATGTCACCTGCATGTGCAGGAGAGAGACACCTTGGGTACAATCAGTGGGCCCCTCCCTTTCCCAGCTTCCTCCAGAGTCCCACAGAGCCAGCACCCATCAACAGTGATGCTCACTCTCCTGCTCCTCACTCATGCCTGCCCTTTGGGACATGCCATCCCTGCATAATCACCATCATGCTAGCCTTGTCCCAGGATGGACATTGAGGGGAAACAACTGAGAAGGGATGTTCTAATGGTCCCTGCTCTGGATGTGTCTTCCATGGAAAGCCAGGCAGAAGCATGTCTTGTGGGCACTCTGTAAGCATGACTTTTGCTCTTCTGGGCACCACATGTGTGACAGGCCCTGAGGAGTTTTAATTAACATGAGCTTCCATAAAGACAATGAAAGGAATGGCTGGTCCCTGCTCTGGAGTGAGGACAAACACAGTTTATTATCTGGTTAAATGTGTTCACTTTCAGTTCCTCACAATACCAAACATCTTTAACTACAGGGGGAGAAGAGACTGAGACTGCTCTGAGCTGGCCCAGGTGATTTATGGCTTTCATTGCTTGGGTCTCCATTTTCCCTTCTCTAGATTCTCTTGTCCTGCAAGACTTGTGCTGGGTGGAATGTCATTTCTAAGATGAGGCCTAAAGCTGAGCCTCAGGGGTGTTGTTGGCTTGACTGTGGAGCAGGCTCAGTTCCTTCCACAGCATTCTGGAAAGCACTTCCTCTCTGGAATGCCTGGAACGGGGGCTTGCTGCAGCCTGCACAGCTCTGACCTCCCATAGGGTCTGACATCCTTGATTTTGGACTCTGCCCTAAGGGGTCTCAAGCCCTGGAGGAGTGGGCAGGGCCAGGGCCATTCATTCACCAAGACCCAAACCCCATCTGGACTGGAGAGGCTGGCAGATGCAGCGCTCCCTCAGCCTCCTCTGAATTTCTGTCTTTTTGTTCCTTTCCTCACATTTAGTATTAGCAGATGTTTATCAAGCCTGCTTTTAGAATTCAAAGGAAAAATGCTTCTTTTTATGAATAAACATGACATAGAATGAGTTCAAAACTCATATGTCTTGACTCTATCCTATTCCTTCCCTTGATGCTTCTTTTGAAGAATCTACTTTGTACCCAGCCAGGAGTGTAGCTTTATTAGCTTGCATTACAGCTGTGGCTGGTTTAGAAGCTGCCATTTGGAACCCCTCACTCTTAAGGAATTCTAGACTCCTTCTAAATCTAGGCGGCCTTGTCCCCAGGAGGAATTTAATGCAGCCACACACAAGTAACTCCAACACAGTTTCTAGGGCTGGGAGGAGTTACCCCTTTCCCCAATCCATCTGTGGATAGATTAAAAATTTCAGTCTGTCCTGTGCCTCAGGCCAAGAGCCACTATTGAAAGTGAGGAGCTGGTTCCAGGAAGTTTTAAAAGCCGTATTCTCTAATGGAGGCATCCAGGCCTTTGCTTACCTACAGTTGTGCCTCAGACAATGGACTTCTGAGGACCCAGAATGTCACTCCCATCACACTGAACCTGAGGCTCACACACACATGCCTGTTTTTCATACTCTTGCACTTGTTTAATATCCACCTTTCCCTTGTTTAATATCCACCTTTCCCACAGACTGTAAATTCCACAAGAGCTGAGGCCATGGTGTTTAGTCTGCAACTCACCACTGGCCCAGATGCTCATACCGTGTCCAGCTCTGTGTTCAGCTTCTTAATGGAATGGAATCCATGCTTGGTTTCAATTCCTCAAGGAAGGAACAAGGGAGGGCTTCAGGATGGTCAAAACTAATTGAGTCTGTGTTATGGTTTAGATCAAGAATGACCCCCAGGGGCCGGGGATTTAGCTCATTGGCAATGTGCCTGCCTCACAAGCGAAATCCCCAGTACCAAAAAAAAAAATGACCCCCAAAACTCTCCTGTGCTCAGAGGAAAGGCTTTTGCAAGGAGATTGGATCACAGGGAGTGCTACACTCAAAAGTGGATTAATACTTTGGTGGAAATAGGGCCTCATTGGAAAAGATGGGTCACTGGAGCATGACCTGTAAGAGTGTATTCTTGTCCCCTTTTCATCCCTTCTTTCTCTGCTTCCCATTCACCATGATGTAAACAGCTTTCCTCCTCAGTAGGGCCTTCCACCATACCCTTTCTGCATTTGCGCCTGCCTGTGGACTGAAAACATGAACAAAATAAACTTATCCTCCTTTAAGTTTCAGGCTGCTGGTCATGTGGGTTGACCCCACATACATTGAGGATGTAGAAGAACTCTAGGATGGGGCAGGTCCTAGGGTGGCCCCTGAAGGAATTGCCATCTCCCAGGCAGGATGTGGTCAGTTGCCCAGCCCAGCTATCAAGTCAAGACAGTGGTCACAGCTGTCCTGACAGCTGGACAGTGCATAGAGATATGGAATTCAGGGCAGACTGTCTTCAGAAACCGAGTCAGAAGGGGCCTGAGGGAACTGGTTAGCAGATGTGAGACTTCCCCTACCAGCTGGTGGAGGCCAGGTAGAACCACATTCTCTGGGAGGGGACTCACATTGCAACAGTTCAAGAGAACAGAAGCCTAGACTGGGCACCAAGACAGAGATGGCAGCACAGGAAAGAGGACAGGTGGCCATTTTCCATCAATGAGGTGTGAAGGAGCATAGGGCAGGAGGCACAAGTTCCTGGTCTGGAAAGCTTTTTCTAAGTCTCCTGCTGAGTTCTGGCTGACCACTTATGGCAGCCATCAGAGCTATGTGACAGGTATGTTTGTTCTCCACCTTCAGAGGATGGCATAGGATTTCATTTCCTGCCCTACCCTATGGTTATGGAGGATCATGTGACCAGTTCTGGCCAGTGGACTCTGTGGAGACCCTCAGAACATTCTGGCGTGGTGATGTTGGACATGGCAGCTGCCCTCTGTCTGGCTCCCTGAGTCACTTACGATGAACAGAGTCCCCTTGCCTACCTGTGAGAGCTGAGTAGCAGGAGGGCCATAAAGCTGTACTGTCTTGAGCCACTGAGACTTTGAGGTTGTTTGTCACTGTTGTCACTGTTGCTCAAGCTGGCGTGGAGGCTCCCACGGTGGCCCATATCAGTCCTCCGTGATCTTTAAGGCAGCTGACACCCAGCTCCATGGTGGTTCCTGGCCTGAGTCCAGCTGTGGATGCACTGTGAATTGGGATTTTTGTTTTTTCTAAATCAGCAGCCATTCATTTTAGAGTATTTGTAGATGTATGGGAAAGTTGAGGAGGTAGTAGAGAGTTCCTACATTGTCCTGTTTTTTCTATTGTTAACATAAAGGCACCACTGTGGTGCCTTTGTCACAACTGCAAATTGTGTTAAAATGTTTAAATAAAAATTTTAAAAATTGTATTACAGTAAAAGACACATTGCTATTAATTCCCCTCAAAAATACCTGCCTCTTACTTCAAACACACTTATCTCATTGTTCATGCCGCTTTCTGAGGCAGTTCTGGAAGTCTTGTTTCATGAGTTTCTTTTCATGATTGCTTGGATGTTGTAAATTGATTCAAAATGTTTATGGCAACTTCTGTCAAATAAAAATATTCTGGTGTGGGGCCAGGGATTTAGCTCAGTGGTTTCGCTGCCTGCTGCACAAGCGCAAGGACCTGAGTTTGATCCCCGGTACCAAAAAAACAAAAACAAAATATTCTGGTGCATCTTCATCCACCTTACTCATCAGATCTGGCATCATGCAACTTCTAGCTCTTCCCCAAAGTCCAAATGACCATGAAAGGTTAACATTCTGAATCAATTCAGGACATCAAGCATCCACAACTGCATAAAGGCATTCATGAAAGAGAACTTTCAAAACTGCTTCAGAAAGTGTCAAGAACCATGGAATAAGTGTGTTCAAAGCTAGGGGAAGTGTTTTGAAGGGGATTAATGGTGATATGGCTTACTATAAGAAATTTTTAAAAATGTAAACATTGACCATATGTTTTGATAATACCTCATATGAACCAACACCAACATATTATTCATGAAGGCTCATTCTTTATTCAGATTTCCTTAGGGTTTTTAAGCTAACATCACTGTTCTGTCCCAGGATTATTCCAGGATTCCAAGTTGCATTTCCTTGTTATGTCTCCTTTGGCCCTTGAGGCTGTGACAGATTCTCAGATTCTCCTCATTTGTGGCCTTGACAGTTTTGAGGAGTGTGGGTTAGGAGTTTCTTAGTCTGTCCTCCAATTTGGATTTGCTTGATGTCTTTCTCAGGGTTAGATGGGTCACAGGTTATGTGAATGTGTAAGTGTGAATTGAGTAGTGTGAGTCTGTGATGTGCATGAGCATATGTGAAGACACTGTGCGATGTGTGAGCTTCAGTGTGTGGGTGTTGTGAGTGAGAGACTGTGAGGCAGGGCTGGGAACAGGTTATGCCCAGTCCCTCGAGGTGCAGGACACCTTTAACACAAGTCCCCAGTTGAGCTGCTCGCCCCTTCCCCCTACCTTGAACCTGCCAGCCGGTGTCTCCTCCAGCCTCCCCCAGGATGGTGGAGCCTCGGGGACCAGGGCAACCGCTGTGGCACAACACCAAGCCTTGTCTCTCTCCGCCTCCAAGAACCTGGGCGCAGCACGAAACAGTCAAATATTTTGCTTTTCTGTCATCACTAACTATAGCTCCACAAGCTCCTGGATTGCTGTGCTAGCGCATCGCCATAATTAGCAATTTTCTGATACCACACTAACACTGGTTAATTATTCCCTCGGAGACAGGGTACATTCATGGGATGCCAGGGGACGTGGGTGCACTGGCTCCAGAGAGGATCCCAAACACACACTGCACGTCAGACACCCTTCAGTGCCATCATGGGGGGTTCAGTAATCCCAACTGTGGTCATGACTGAGTGCCTGGCTGGGTCATGAGCAGGTGGGTGGTGGTTCTTGGGCATTGGAAGCTTTGGGGACCTGCTAGCCCTCTGCCTCACCCTTCACAGGCTCTGTGACCAAGCCAGGACAGCCCTGGCCTGGGGCTCCCAGGTGCAGATGAGAAGCTCCTCATCTCCATGCTCCTTGAACTGTCCATGCACCCCCATAGCACCCTCTCTGAGGTCCTGTCTGCACCCCACATCCTGGGGTCTAGCTCTGGGCTGCACCCTGACCAGTGGAGTTGATGCTCTAACTGACCAGCCTCTCGCCCAGGGTCACACTTCAATAATGAGGTCACCCTCCAGCCCCTCCACAGGCAGGGCCAGGACAGGGGGCAGGACAGGCCTAGGGGCGACTCCTCCCACACCCACAGGCTGCAGGTGGCCACCTCTGGTCCCTGAAGAGAGTGAGGAGGTGGCCGGAGAGTTCTGGGTACACTTCACAAATTGTGACTTGCTGCAGCCCTGCCAAGATTCATGTGGCAAAAAGAAGCAAAACCACAGGAGGCTATTTTTGCCTGAGTTATTCTAATAACTGAAGCAGACCTTGGCTTTTCTGCCTGGGTTACTCAAATAAGAACTCAATTGTGTCCCCCTTTTACAAGTGAGAAAGTCCCTCCCGAGGGAAAGTTGAGAGTTGAGGCTTTCACCCCAGGCCTCTTGGTTTTTCCTGCATCCTTTTAATAGACCTTGGTTTTTCTGTGTGTGCAGTCTTAGGTTCCAGAAAAATCAAGAGGAAAGTACAGAAACTCCCTAGATGCCTGCTGACCCCACACATGCACAGCCTCCCACTGCCAACGGCTACCGCAGTGGGACACCTGTCACACAGCTCAGGGCCCCAAGCAGACACAGCCTGTCACCCAGAGTGGTGTGCATCGGACTCTCTTGGGGTCAGGGAGTCAGAGTTTGCTCACATGTGCAACGACATACACCCACTGTCATGCCACACAGGATGCTCTCCTTGCCCTGTGCCCCTGGCCTTCTCCTTCTGCTTCCTCTCTGCCCCCAACTCCCGCAACCACTGACGTGTGTACCATCTCCACAGCTTTTAATTTCCCCAAATGCCATATGAGGTCTGCTCAAATAATACAGTAAATTTTTAAGTGAAAAACAATTATTACAGTAAGACATGTTGCCACAAATACCCCTCAAAATCCTCCCCCTGGCTTCAGACATACTTATCCCATCATTCTTGCCACTTTCTAAAGCAGGTCTGGAAGTCCTCTTTAGTGAGTCTCTCAAGCCAGAAAAGTAGATCTGAGTTCCCTGCCATGTCTCTGTGTGTGTGTGTGTGTGTGTGTGTGTGTGTGTGTGCGCACATATACACACACTTAGAGGGAGGCTATGCCAGCATTTAAATGCCTATCATTTTTCTAATACCCTATCAGCTATAATTTTTCACTTTTTAAATAGGAATCAAATATGAAAACATGTTAGAATTTGATAGAGTTGGCAGTGTGGCCAATGATGTGGAATATAGTCTTTTTTGCATATTATGCTACATTTTATTTCAAACATCTGTCCCCAGGAACTGTCTGCTTGCCATGTGTCACTCCAAGCAGAAGGAGGCACTCTGAAAACTTACCAAGAGTCTGGAACCTTTGCAAACTAGCAATGTGCATGCTGTCTGCAAACCTGACTTCACAATGGTCCTTGGCAGTTCTGAAATCAGAAAGGTCCTATGCATCTATTTTGGGGTCAGAGGCAGGGATGGTGTCCCTAGAAGCCATTCTGCCCTCTGTCCCTGAGCTTGCAAAAGATGACCCTCAGAGGGGAAAGAGGGACACTGGGTCTCCAGAACCTGTAGTGACAGAAAGAGGAGAGGGGAGACCAGGAGAGAGCCACACCCATGCCCACCATCGCAAGGGAACCTGGCCTGAGCTGGAAACCATCCTGAGCCACAGAGCAGCCATCTCCAGGTGGTATGCAGGGACCTACACCAGCCATCGTCCTGTTCCCTGTCCCTTTCATGCCTAGCACCTGCCCCTGGAGACACACTTCCATCTCCCCTTTCCCTTACCACAGCCTGGGAAGAAGGTAGTAGACTCCAGGGCCAAGTTGCAGGCAATCTGGGGTCCTCCTGGGTGGCCCTGGCCATGTCCCCTCATGGGGGCAGGTCAGAGATGAGGCTCCAGCCCAGCTTGGGGAGGACAGAGCAAGGGAGTGCAGGCCTCACAGAGGGGGGTCTGGGCACAGGGGCCACACTGACTGACAGGTGTTGCTGTCCAGTGGTAGCCCAGGCAGTTCTGCGCCCTCTTGGGGAAATGTCACCCTTGCCTGGAGGACCTCAGAGCCAAGGAATTGTCATAGCACTTTTTTCCATGATTGCCTGAGGAACAGGTCCTTCGCCAAAACGAAGCAGCATACAATCTGTTGATGAACCGTGAAGACAGGCAAGCAGAGAAGCACAGAGATCCCAGAGGGCAGCTGAGCATTAGTGGAGAGGCTCTGCTAGTTGCTCTGGTCTCATGGGCCTCCCTTCCTTCCCTCAGCCATGCCCTCTTCGGAGCTTCAAGGTTGCTGGGGACAAAATCCTGCCTTGTGACTGCAGGTGCTGAGATGAAAAACAAGAAGCCTGCCCACCTTCAGCAGGCCAGCATTTGGGGTTCATTTTTCCTCTCAGGACAATGTGGGAACACTGACAGCCTGTTTTTAATATTCAGTGCCCAATTGCACATGAGGGCTGAACATGTAAAGATACTATTAAAGAGCAAAGCAAGGTTTCTTTAGTTGTGTTGCCATGGCTGCCTCAGTGTCCTGAATGGATTTAAAACTTCTACTTTTCATGATCATTTTGACTTTGAGAAAGAGCCAGAAGTCACACAGTGCCCGAGCCAGTGAATAAAGTGGATGAAGACACAGGGTCGTGTCTTTATGAGCCTGCATTTTAATTAGATGGCACTTGGCAGCAGCATTCACTGGATTTTTGATCACAAGATATGAAAGAGGACTTTCAGAAAGTGGCAAGAACAGTGAGATAAGTGTGTGTGGTGGATTAAATAATGGTCATAACTTAGAACACCCAGCTGAGCTGAATCAGTGAGGTCTGGGAGTGGAAGATCCACCTGAGGATTGTTGCAAATGGCATAAGAAGAGAACTGGTGGGGAAGGTCATGGGCTGTTGATTTTCTAGGAGAAGCTTGCTGCAGCTGGTTTTCCTGATTCGAACTTGGCTGTTCTCTCATCATAGGAGGAGCTCGGGTCCTTGCTGTCCCTGGGAATGGCTGCTGTTCTCCTCGGGGGAGCTCTGGTCTTCACCTTGAGCATCACTTCCTGGCTCCAGGGCAGGTCCCTCTGCCTGGTGGCACAGATCTTTCACCTCACCGGTGCAGGTTTTCTGGTTTCCACCACTGACCTTTGGGCATTGCAGAGGAAAACCTCAATACAGACTTGCATGAGACATTGCCATGGGCTCTGGACTCATGGAGGACACTTCCTTGGACTCTAGGCCTTCAGCTGGACTTGTGTGGGACATTGCTGTGGAATCCAGGCTCTTGACTGGATTCTTTGAGTCTCTAGCATGTGGACAGATCTCTTGCTCTCCTCTGCATTTGACCTTTTGGGTGATTATTATAAAATAATCCTATAAATTATGTGTCCTATATTAAATCTATTTCCTTTGCAAACCCTGACCATAACTGTGCGTTTGAAGTAAAGGGGATATTTTGAGGAGGGTTCATGGCAATGTGTCATGTGTAAGAACTTTTAAATGTTTAAGAACTTTTAAACTTTTAAAATTTTAAAAATTTAAACATTCACTGCATATTTTGATTACACAAACACACCACCTGTATATATAAAACAAGCAAATGGAAAACCCTCTGAGGCACCAGCTTGAGGGGCCAGGGCTGGGTGCTGATGAATCCTGTCCTTAGGCCTAGGCCCTCGGGCAGAGCTGTCCACTCCCTGCAGGTGGCATTTGTGAGCTCCAAGGGCACCAGTGCCCGTGGAGATGGGTGTTTAGATTAAAATCCATAGTGGACCCGGAGGGAAAATGGATGATGTGGCCCAATGCTAGGGTTTGAGTGTTGCTAAGATGACCTCAGCCGCTTCTGCTCACTCCGCGGTGCAGGGCTCGCTTAACGCACAGGGCCCCGGGCTCCGTCTCCCGTCCCTACACCACCACAAGAAGCAGCTGAGCCAACCTGGGTGGCTCGCAGGATGTTAAGTTTCAGTTGTTTTAAGGGAATGTTTCCCTACACAGACTAAGGGATCCAGGCTTTTAAAACATTAAATAAGAACCCAAACCCCAAAGGGCCCATGACAAAACCGAACACTTCCTTTACCTCCATGAGCTGGGTGCTGAGCGGAGGCCTTGGTGCTCCACAGCTCCTGTCTGTAGAGAATCTGAAATCGATCCGAACATGGACTCAGCTGCCCTGGCCAGGTGTGAGCCTGAGGGGCGGAGAGTGGGAGCCTGGCCAGTGCCTCGAGGTCTCCTCATCCTCACACAGGTGGCCACAGGATCCAAGTGGCGCCCCCAGTTTCCCTTTGGCCTTCTGCCTCAGCCTCTCCCTCCCTTTAACTTCACATTTCTTGCCTCTATTTTGAATGTGGGCTCTGTTGCCTCAACACCATCTGCTGGCACACTCCTATCAGTGCCTCAGGACCCTACTAGGATTCTCCCCTCTGCTGAAGCCCTTATTGCCTGTCTTAGTGAGCTGGGGCTACAAATAACAGATTACCACAGACTGAGGGGCTTAAACATCAACATTGATCATCACTGTCTGGAGGCTGGAGGTCTGAGATCAGCATGGTGGGGTTCGGCAAGGACCCTTTGCTGAGGGACTTCTTCAGTGTCCAGTATCTTCCCGTGGGGGAAAGAGAGCTAGGTTTCTCTTTCTCTCTCTCTCTCTCTCTGCACTGGGGATTGAACCCAGGGCCTTTGCATTGAGCTATTTCCCCAGTACCTTTTATATTTTTTACTTTGAAACAGAGTCTCACTAAGTTCCTCTGGCTGGGCTTGAACGTGCAATCCTCCTGCCTCAGTTTTTCAGAGTGCTGGAATTACAGGACTATGCCCCCAGGCCTGGCTCTGGGGTCTCTTAAAGAAGGGCACCAATCTCATTGAAGAGGACTCCTCCCTCTCATCCTCCTCACTTGGCAAAGGCCCAACCTCTTAGCCCACTGTCACTACACACACAGGGCCTGATCCTGGGCAGCCAGGAGGCTTCCCTGCATGGCACAAGCATTTCCTCTGTCCATGCCTCCTGGATCCCGGTGTCTTTTCCACATTCCTGCTCTCTCATCTGAGCTCTTTCCAGCAGGGCATTTTTAGATGACTACTGCACCACACATGAACTGAAGCTAAAAATAGGTGCCTTTCTGTGGCGAGAGAAAACAGAGTCCTTAAGAACCACAACTGCAGGAAAAATAAGCCAGTGACCCCCAGCCCCTACAGCCTTGGGTAGATAAGCAGTCATGGGCCATGGGTACTTACAGAGCACCTAGTGCACACAGAGTATTGGAAGAGGGACCCCTCTCTCTTCTCTTGGCCCAGAAGGACAGAATTGTGTACCCTCTTTCACTCCAGGGGAGTGGGGCAGCTCACCCGACTGGCTAGCACTTGACAGGGATGTCCCCTTGGCATGGCAGACACAGGGTGCCCACCCCCTCCTCCTCCTCCTCTCCCTGAACCACCTTCAGGGCCCAGGGCCAGGCTTCCTCCGAGAAGCAGAGCTGACACTTTCCTTCCTGCCATTCAGGAAGTGGCTGGCAACCCAAGGCGGTTCTTGCTGCCCATCCTGGCGTCTCCTGGGCACTGGGGTCTGCTAGTTATTGGTCCTCACATTTCTTGGGGCAAGACATTGCTCTGGGGGTTGGGGGCAAAAATAGGCAGAGATTCAAAGGGACCAGTGGGAGGCCAGACATCCTCTGCAACTTCGTGGGTGACTTTCCCTGTGAGGACATCGGGGCTTTGCATCTGTGGTCATCGTTGATACTTGGATTTAGTTCCAGGGACAAAGCACTGGGGCCTGGTGTAGGGGTCTCCAGCCCTTGTATAGGGGGTTCCAGCCCTGGTTTGGAGGGGTCCAACCCCGGTGTAGTGGGTCCAGCCCAAGACCTGTGCTAAGGACTCTGGGGTGGCATGGAGTGACCTTGATAGGGATCCTGGCCCTGCAAAGTATGCCCCGTCTCACCTGCCCCAGGGAGCCACGAGTGTGAACTGGCTAAACACACTGGAGCGGGTGCTGAGCACAGTTCTCCTGGCTGTGTAGGAGTCTGCAGGCTGCTGCATGGACATGAGCTGGCCCATGACCGGTGGGATAGAGGGGGCACCCAGGCATGGGGTTCTCAGAGTGAAACTGTGGAGAGAGGAAAGAGCAGAGAGCAGTGCAGAGAGGGAGGAACTGTACCTCCAGGCCCAGAGTGGCATCCACAGTGGCATCCCACCTATGCACCCAGTCTTGGAAGTGTTTGGGGTAGACCCGGCCACCAAGGTGTATCTGGCTGGACCTCTTCAATCCAGACAGCATGGGGTCAAAAGCCTGGCCCTGAGGGATGAGTTTTTGAAGATTCTTGGCCATCGCTGGTTTCCACAACTCCCTCTCCCTGGATTGCTGCAGAAGACAGCAGGCCATCTGTCCGGGGTCAGGCTGCCCTGAGCAGCACATAGGCGCGACCTGGCCCACATCCAGGCTGCCCTGCCTGATGTAGGATGGTAAGCCCCTCCTTCTAACAGCCATGGTTTACCCAAGATGTAGCAGTCAATACCCACAAACACTTAGCTTCAGTCAACTGTGTGGGCCGAGAGGGAGAGGCCAAGCTAGGAGAAGTGCTGGAGACTGACTCAGGAGGGCCTGCTCCAAAGACATGGTGGCTGGAATACCCTGTCTACCCCAGGATGAACGGTGAAGGCTGCCCAGCCACAAGCTTCGGGGGTGCAGATCCTGGCCTTGGACTCTGGCCCTGGGTGGACAGGGCATCCTAGCTCTCTAGTTTCAGATACTTTTTAAAGTGTAGAGGTCTCACAGCCTAAAAAAAAAATCTTCCAAACAAGCTTTGCTAATGCATTGCCTCTTCTGAGACACCCCACTGGCTGAGGGGGCCTGGGGTGACAGGGTGCAGGGCAGGGGTCACCTTAGCTGGGAAGGAAAGAAGCTCCCTCAAATGCAGGCAAGGTCACCTACCCTCATTGTGGTTGTCACTGTTATAATTATTGCTATTATGATGGCTCCACCAATGGTGGTCCTTATCATTAACCTGGGGGGGGGGGTTGTCCCCAAGGCCACCAACTTTACTGGCATCTATATACTGATAAAATATGGTACCCTGTGCTACTCACTTTGCTAATGTTTTTAAAGTACATGTGTTTGCAGGTGGAAATCTGAGAGGGTTGCATGACTTCCCTTATGGGAACAGCAGGAACCAGCACCCCTGTATAGCCATTGCCATCCACTGCAGAGGCAGAGCAAGGAGCAGAGAGAGGAGGAAGCAATGTCTGGAGCTGATGAGAGGGGTTAGGACAGCAGGGTTGGGATGCCAAAGGTCAAGGGCCACCTTAAGGAGGATGACAGTGAAAGCAAACTTCAGCAGGCACACAGGACACCCTTCAGGGCAATGTGCAATGTGCCTTGGACCCTGCAGTAGAGGTACTGTAGGCCTCACCTCCAGGTGTGCTAAAGCCCATGCTTTCCACCCCTGCACTTTGATTCAGCAGGCCTGAGACGGAGCCAAGATTTTGCAAGCCTGGGTTTCTGGGTGATGCTGATGTTGCTGCAGTACTTTGAAAACCATTGCTTTAGTTCAAAGCTCCTCAATTAAAGCCCAGGAATCCCCCGGTCAAATGAAATCTTTTGGAGGCAAAAAATAAAGAAGCAAACAAGGTGGTGATAGGGGATTCCAAACTGGGTGGAAATTCTGAAGTCCACCTTGGCTTTAGACCAAGCACCTGAGAGCAGCAAGTCTAGACCTCTCACGGTGCATCCTGAAAGAACTGGTTCCAACTGTACCATATCTGGGCAGGGTGGTGCAGTGATCTGTGTCTCAACACACTCTCCTCCAGGTACCTCTCACTCTGGGAGGGTGTGGGAAACACCTCTGTCACAGGGACTTCAGCTACTCGGAGGTCCAGAACCTGCACTGTAGATCCACCCAGTGGCAGCCTCAGGTCTCCCAAGCTCCAGCCAGCTCTCCTGCTCCTGCCTTCCCCCAGCTGCTCAGAGCCCATCCTCCTGTCCCCAGGCCTCTTCTTCCTGGACTCCCTAGCCCTCGAGGAGTATAGTCAACACTGACTGCTAACCCTGTGCTAGCACTGATGGGGCTGATACACACTAACTCCAAAGCAAGGTAGAGGATCCCCATTTTATAAATAAGAAAATCAAGGCTTCAAGAAGCAAAGCAGCTGACCTAAGGTCACCCAGCCATATTCAAACCCATGCCTGCAGAGTTGGGTGTAGCAACTCATGCCTATATCCCAGCACTCCAGGAAGATGAAGCAGGAGGATCCCAGGTGCAAGTATGAGCCCAGCCTGGGCAACTTAGCAACTTAGGGAGACCCTGTCTCAAAATAAAAAATAAAGAAAGAGCTGGGGATATAGCTCAGTGCGAAGGCCCCAGTACCTCAAAAATAAATAAATACATAAAAATAATTTAAAAACATATCTTCAGTCCCAGGGCTTGACCGTGTCTGCTAAATAGTTGCCCCTTTTTAGAGAGATGCTCTATGGCTTTCATCAGTTGTGAACCAGTGTATGCAGGAATCCTGAAGTCCTACAGCAGCAATACAAATAATTAGAGCAATATTTCAGGTGACTCTTTCTGGTCTCAAAGTCTGCACTGACTCTTCCTGACTGTCCAGGTCACGCAGCTTTGCAGAGAAAGCCTCCCCTTCCTTCCCAGCTCCTGTTTCCCATTTTAACCCACCTAGCCAGGCCTCCCTCTCCCGGGGTTGGTGTCCCTTCATTTTTGAGGGTGCAGCGACACCGTGTGGCCATTTTCAAGTCCAGCCACTTTCAAGTTTTTCATTTTATGCAGGACAGGCAACAGAGCCCCTCTGACTGGGCCTGAATTTTCAGGGACACCTTCCAGCAGGCTGACCATGGCACCTTTGAGCTCAAAAGGTGGGCTGAGTGGATCCCTTCAGGCAACATAAGGAGGGCATGGACACAGTGATACTGTGGTTGGCCTCAATTCTCCTTCTGTCTTCTACCCCTCCTGCTCCCGCAACTTAGAGATGAGACCTAAAGACCAAAAAACCTACCTCACTGTGACCTCCACTCAGGGGGTGGAAAAAGGGCCTTCTGTGGAGAGTTGGGAGGGGGCATAGGGGTTATGTGTGCTGCAAGGCATTTTATAGATGCAGGAGAGGCCCAGGAGCATTATAGGATCGCTTCCGTAAGCCACCCTGCCACTACAGGTGAATCAGGAAGGACTTGCAAGTGGCTCCTGCTAACATGAGCTCACTCACAGAGCTTAAGGTAAGGGTTGTCTTCCTTTCACATAACCTTACGTCCCTCAGAGGTAGGTGGCCGAGGGCTGTCACCCCAGATGACTGAGAGCCCAACCCTGTCTTCTCTTTCACCCACCCTAAAGCATAGCTTCTGTCTGCAGGTTGCATCTTGGTCAAGATATATTTACCTAAGTACCATCCATCACTTCTGAGTTCCAGAAAGGAAGAAGGAAGAAAAAGTAAAAGGTCATTTAAGAGAGGCATAAGCTTCCCCTTAAATAGTATTTCCAAAGGTTTCACCCAGGAATTTCTCTTTTATCTTATTGACCATCACTACCTGCAAGGGAGGCTTAGAACTACTTTTGTAAACTGGGAAAATTCCTAAGAAAGAAGAGAAGTACTGTAATTCCAGCACTTTGAGAGCCAGGAGGACCACAGCTTTGAGCCCAGCCCAGGCAACTTAGTGAGACCCTGTCTCAAAAAATGTTTTAAAAGGGCTGGGGGTGTATCTTAGTGGGAAGACCCTGGGCTCAATCCCCAGTATCTGGGGGAAAAGAAAGAAAGAGAGAAAAGGAGAGAGAGAGAGAGAGAGAGAGAGAGAGAGAGAGAGAGAGAGAGAGAGAGTTAGAGGATATAGATGACTGAAAGCCTCATTATAACTAATGATGTAAGAATAGCCACTGATTCTTTAGAGCTTGATATGTTTATAGAGCTCATCCTCACAATAACCCTGCCAGATAGTTTGTTGTTCCCATTTTACAGGTGAGGAAGATGACGTTTAGTAAGGTTATGATACCTGTGCTATAGCTAGTAAAAACTGGAGACAAAATCTAAACATAGATCTGACCCCAATTTCCGTGGTCCTAATCTTATGACACCAGTCAGAGGGGTAGATGCATAAGATTCAGGCCACATTTTCTGCCTGAAGCTGCTCCCTTGGTGTAGGGTTAAATAGAACTGTTTTGCCTAAAGCTTTCTCCCTACATAGTGAACTGCAATCTTACTTGATATGCAAATAGACTGTAACATATTCTCCTAATAAGCACCCAACTCTCAACCAATCACAGATAGCCCACCTTGTTCATATAAAGCGGGGTGGGGGTGGGGGGGTGGTTCTTTTTTTGATACCGGGGATTGAACTCGGGACCTTATACTTGCGAAGCAGGCGGCGGAACCACTGAGCTAAATCCCCGCCCCCCCCCTCCCTTTTTTTTAAACTTTTTTTTCTTTTTTTTTTGGTACCTGGGATTGAACTCGGGTACTTCAGCTTGAGCAGCAGGCGATGAAACCACTGAGCTAAATCCCTGGCTCACCTTGTTCATATAAGACAGACACAAATTGTAACCAATTAGAAACGGTGTCTGTACCTAATTTACATTTTCTGTACTGGTCACTTCCTTTTTTTCTGGCCTATGTAGTGGAGTCAGGCATTCTGAACTATTTTTGGTTGTGACTTTTACTTGATTTAGGTCTGGAATCTCAAAACCAACTAAGACCAGTTGTGTGGAACACGCTGAATCAGCCTGCTGCAGACAGGCAGGTCTGTGGACGCCCTACTGGGGTCGCGAGTCGCGCGGAACACGCCGAATCAGCCCGCGCCCTGGCAGCAATCCACTGGACACCCCCACACAGCCCGCACCCACCCACCCCACTCCTCTGGCCTCTTCTCTGTTCAGCCACCTGGTTCCACACTACAAAGACGCAGAGGACACCGGACCACCAGACCACTGTACTGGGTAAATTGGAGTCATCTTCACCTCCCATCAGGACCGGGACTATCTTCAAGGGAAGGGCAGCTGGAACCTGCAATACAACTCTGCAGAGTTCAACCCTACAGGAGGACAGGGAGCTCAACTTGGGACTTGCAGCCAGAAATCTGCCTGAATCTCATGCGTCTGCGACTAGCTTGCTGAGACTCATTGACTTATATCTGCACACTGCTACCCACATTGTCTATTGTGAAAGCAGAGACAAACCATGAAAGAGGCCCTACATCTTCATTGGGTTTTTTTATTCCCAAAATTAGTATTATTAGTTTGTGTTTTTTTCTCTTTTCTTTTCTTTTGCTCCTCTTATCTTTAATTTTTTTCCTACTCTTTGCAAACATTTTTCTCTCCTTTTTTTTCTTTTCTTTTCTTCTTTCTTTTCTCTTTCCTTTCTCCTCTCTTACACTCACTCTCTTGCTTTCCCACATTGTTCATCTTCCCTTTTTGTCCCTGTTTTGGTCCTCATTTGGAGTTCTCTTTATTTTCCTATTATTCTCTTTTTCCTTCTCACCTGTGTCCTCTGGCCACACTGCTAACCTTCCCCTATCCTTCTTCCCATCTGTCCCTCCCTCCCCAACCCCTTCTAACTCCCCATCCCAAAGGGT
>NW_004624749.1:5165474-5181442 GCF_000247695.1 Heterocephalus glaber
CTAGTGTGAGAAACTGAGAGTGTAAACAAGAGTCAGAATGATTAAAATGAATAATTGATCATTTGAAATAGGAAAAAAGGTCCAAAGAGGAAGGAGTGAAGGGAGGGGAAGGGGAAAGGAAAAGAGGGAAAGGAAAAACTATGAGAAAAGAAAAAAAAAATGGAAATGAAAGCTACGTAAATAGGGAAGGGTGGAGGGGGTGAAGGGCACACAGGTAATGGGGAAAAAAATAAGAACCAAGATACATCATGTACAGGTACAGACACCCAATGATAAATGTAAACAAATTGTATACCTAAAATGTACCAATAAAATGTACCAATAAAATTTAAAAAAAACAAAAAACAACTAAGACCTACAAAACTAGATTTGTCATAGTCTTGTGTTTTAACAGTAGTAATGTATTTATTTTTAATTATAAATGCAAAAGACATTTCTAAAATATTCTTTCTGAGAAGGGTGCTGCCATCAACCTCACCACTGTTGAGAGGGCAAAAACATTTAACAGAATAGTTTGTGTCTCAACAGGCAAGTTTGTCCAAGAATTGATTCCCCCAGGTCCTTAATCCTTGTTCTGCCTGGCTGCTGGTTTGATAATCCCAAGAAAAAAACCTTCTACGTGACCATGAATCCAGGCTGTTTAGGTTTAAGAGTGATCAGTCTGTCCTTTTTTGTGTCTAAAATTTTTTTTAAATACATCTAAATGTACAATACAGATAAATCTTCTGACTTGGTGAAAAGGTCCTTGGCTTCATGAAAGGACTCATCCAGTACTAAGTATAAAGTATGTTCAAGTATTAACAATTTGACACAGAAGCTGAAGACAGAGAAACTTAAACTAGCTTGTGTGATATACTGCCAATGGAAGACCAACCAGAAATTATGATACTATATAGTTCAATGGGGAAAAAATGGAGAGCAATAATAACCGAGATTTTCCAACTGGTCCAACTGGTGTCTTCCACAAAGGGAAGTCTTGTTCTGCCTTGGACTGCTGCCAAGGAGGAGAAACATCTGGCCTGTGTCTGGGGAAGCACTCTGCTCCACCATCTATTGCCCTGAGCTTTGCTTTCTGGAAGCCATGTGTACTGGAATCTCAACCAAAACTTGTCAACTTTGCTGATATATCCAGAATCTTTGGGAATCTGGGAATTTCTGCCTGTGGCTGGCACTTGGGCAACCAGTCCTCTACACTACTTCGTGATTTCCAGTAGGTGGTGAAAACCACACTCACTTGACTGTCGCTTCTTTAGAAAGGAACTAGACGAAAATGGTGGCCCTCTCCCTCCTTTCCTTCCTTTTCTTCTCTTTCTCCCTCCTCTTTGTGCCTGTTTTTTATTCACTGATTCATCAACTATCCATGAAAGACTGAAAGCTGAGCTCCATGCAAGATTCTGAGAAGATGAATTTAGTCTGGAGCTGAGAGCAATAATGAAAGGAAAATGAGAGACAATCGGAACACAGGAAGTGACACCGCTGCTGAGGCTGCTGTAACCTCCTTGAGCTGCACTGTCTGGGTCCATGGGTTCTGGAACTTGACACACTTGTCTTCACGTGCAGATTGCACAGGTACTGCGTGAGTACCTGGTATGTGCACCTCAATGTTGTGAAGCCTTAGTTTCCCTTTTCTGTGAGATGAGGATAACAATAGGTCACCCCAGGAAGTTTTCCTAAATTTAGTATCTCTAAAGTACTTAGAGCATCAGAAATTCTCAACGATACTATTTAAAACCTAGAGCTCACTTGTTCGTGGAGGCATTTCACTCAGCCTACAGGAATTTGTTCTGCTCAGTCTCATGAAGAAGAGAGGCACAAAGTACCTGAAAGGAACATTCCTGCACTGGGGGATTGATATGGGGGGTGGTGACTATTTGTTCAATATCTTTTGAACACCTTCCCTAGTAATGGAATAAAAATCAACATGGATTAGAAAGGAAAAGAAAGCCCTGCTGTTTCTCCAGCCAGGAGGGCAAACCGAGCGGAATCCAGCTACAGTGTCCTCAGAAACCACCATTTCTCCCGTGGTCAAGCCACAGCTGGAAAACATCACAGGGCCCTCTTCGAGTGACCACTGCTCTCTTACTAGACCTGCTTTGTGACATGCATCTTTTACTTCGGACACTCAAATGCTAAGCTATCCTTGCTCTGGACAGCACCTAGCCCCTCGTTAATCCTGCTTCTCCTAATCCTGCCTGGGAAACTGCAGCAGAATAGGACTGACCCCACTGCCCTTAGTCCTCCCTGGACTCTTCAGTGGGACCCAGGCCTTATAGGAGAGGCTCCTTCCTCCCTGCCCTGGAGCCACCACCCTCGGCTCTACTAAATGTCTCCCGTAATACATCACATCAGCAGAATGGAGTTTGTCACCCACAGGGTTTGTCTGTGGGTCCTGGGCTGATAAAAAACTCACTTTTGCAGGCTGCCTGAGAGCAAGGGTACAGGCAGCAATCTTGTTCAGCTATGCAGAGATCCTTGCATCTGTCATTTTCCTAGCCTTTGGACAAAATACCAGACTTAAAGTCTTGCAGGAAGAGAGGTTTGTTTGGCTCAGTTTCTGGTAGGTTCAGTCCAAAGTTGGCTGCTCCAAGGCAGAAGGGTCATGGTGGAAGGGCCAGTGGAGGACACAGCAGCCAGGAAGCAGAGAGAGAAGCCAAGAACTGGGGAAAGGAACATACCCTTCCAGGTCACACCTCACTGACTGCCTCCAACTAGGCTGCACCCCTAACAGCACATTCAGCTGTGAACTGATGTGTGCAGTGCCGCCTCATAATCCAATCACCTTCCACACACATGAGACTTTGGGGGCACATTTTAGATCTAAACCATAACAGCCCCCATGTGATACCTCAGCAGAGAGGTGAGCAAGGTGAGGAATGAGGACCCACATGAAACCCAGACTTCCACAAAAATGGTGGAGGAATCTAGGAGTACAGAGCAGCATCAGTGGAGCTCCTGATGCCTGGCCTGGAGCACCAGGAACACTACTTGAGCTGTGAGTGTCCAGCCAGATGCTGGGAAGTATCCTGAAGACCTGTGACATCAATCCGCTGAGCCAGAAAAAGTGTGCTGAGCTTCAGATGTGGCTTGAGTGTGTCCCCCCAGGGCTCACGTGCTGGAAAGCGGGTCCCCAGGGTGGAGGTGAGAGAGGTGGTGGGACCTTCATGAGATGCAGCCTGCGAAGGGGGTTAGGTCATCGGGGACAGAGCTCAGAAATGGCTGGTGCTGGTCTTATAGTGTGTGTTAGTTCTCATGAGAGTGGGTTGTTATAGTAAGAGTACTATCGGCTCCTCCCAGGCTCTCTTCTTGCCTTCCTGTCTGATGCCTCCCACTGGCATGTGGCTGCCCCTTTGCCATTTCTCTGTCATGTTTTATTGCAGCCCAGGGACCCTCATTGAAGGTGAATCAGATGAGGCTGTGTGATTCTGGGCTTTCAGGCTCCAAACAGTGAAATAAACTCTTTCAAGCACCCAGATTTAGGTATTTTAGGCAATGGAAAATGGACTAAGACAAAATCTCAGCTAGAATCCAATTCTTTCCCCCTTTCTTCTCCCTTCCACAGCATTCTTGTGCCAGGAACTCTGTTCAGTGTTGCAGGTGTCACCGACACCCCCAGATTGATGAGGACTCCACTGTGACAAACATCCATGTGGGACAGGTGACCCGTGCACCCTTGAACATGGGTATGAGGGCATCCTAGTTCCTCTTCCAGGGCCTGGGCCCTTCGCAGGTCTGAGAGGTTGGTTGTGGCTTGGCTGGTGCCCTGGTTATCTTCCCTGGGTGATGCCCACTGCCCTTTCATCTCACAAAGGGTGTCCCAGGGCCATGCCACAGATCTCAGGTCTGAGGGATCCTGATTACCAGGTCCCTCACTCTCCCTGGGTATGGAGGGCTGTGAAGCAATGATGTCCTCTCCTTCCTAGCTAGGCCACTTGGGTTCCCACCTCTTCTCTCCAGACTGGAGGCACAGCATGCATGGTGCTGGGGGCCAGAGCCCCCACCCCAGGACTGGAAAGGGGCAGGACAGGGGCTCCATGGCACAGTGAGAATGACCTCTGCCTCCTCAGTGCACACCCCACCCCTGCCCAGGATGGGGAAGACTCCCGTGGCCTCCCTGCCCATCCAGGAGCCACCAGCTGTGTGCATCTGCTTGTCCCATTCAGGCTGCCCTTTGCCACCCCAGCACTCCTGTATCTGGTCAGGCTAGAGTCAGGGCCCAGGAGGCCTGAGGTGGAGCTCAGACCAGGTTGGCCTGAGACCTTGAAGTTCCCTCCACCACTTTGGGTTCAAAAGGGTTGGACTCTATCCAAGGATTTAGTCCTTGTGTGTTGTGACCCCATTCAGAAAGATATTGTATGCGATACCTCATGTCACACCTAGGACAGCAAGAAGAGGTAGGCAAGTTGGACTTCTCCTTTCTGTGTGTAAGGCATCCAGTGGTCTGTGGTTCTAGTCTGTCCTGTTTCATTGTTTGGAAATGATAATTGTAACCTAGTAAATTGGTAATCATGGCAAACTACAGGCTGATGATCTTATATCCAAAATGCTTGTGACCAGAAGTGTATGTAGTTGTGTTTTTGAAAATTGTGGAATATTTGCATGTGCATAATGAGATACCTTATTCCATATAGACCTGTTCACATAGCCTGAAGGTAATTTATACAATATTTTTGGTACAACTGTGTCTTGGCTGAACCATCACATGAGGACAGGAATGGCATCTGACTGGCCCTTGAGTTTCAGATTTGGAAGCATTTCAGATTTCAGGTTAGGGATGCCCCATCTCCAATGGGCTGTGTGAACTGTGGGTGGAACCTTGTGGCTCCCACAAACTTCTAGTTTGCTAAAGTAACCCAAACTCCACAGGCCCTCAAGGGGGGCACTCTGAAAGTGTGGGGACTTAGGACAGTGTTCTGGATGCCCTCCTCCATGTGACCCTGGCTGTGGCATGGGCCGGAGTTGCAAAGGGGTGGTGTGTCCAGGACTCTGAGGTGGCATCCCTCTCTTACCTGCCCAGCCAAGGCTCCCCAAATTGGAAGGGACTGGGGTCTGGAGCCATCAGGGAGTGGAGTGGGCCTGCAGCCCCATTCCTACCTGGCCAGTACCTCTGGCGGCCAGATAGGCAAGGGGTCAGCTGGCTCAGGAACACTTGGGTTCCCATTGTTCTTTCTTCAATTATGAGTGCAGAAATAGCTCAAATGCCACGTGAGGGTTAAAAGCAACCCAATAACATGGCCACTTATTTGGGTGCTACATTGTGCTCTTATGCAGCTTTACTCATGTGCTTCTTCCAATGGCAGCAGGTGCATGGGTCCTCTGTCAACAGGTGCCTGGACCAGAGGTGGGTGGCAGAAAAGTATCCTGGAAACCAGATCTGGGTATAGAAATGCTCTCCCTGCTCCCGCACCTCATCATCCCTCCCCATCCCTAAGGCCAAGGCGCTGACTCCAGCCACATGGGTGGAGACAAAACATCAAAAATGATAGTCTGCCAGAAGTGCTTTGGTGGCTTTTAGGTATGAGCTGGGCTTCCATATATCTTACTGTTTATTTCCAGGGCTGCATTTAAGGTGATTGTTTGGCTGTGCTCTGCAGGGGTTTTGTGGAAATAAGACCTCTCCTCAAAAATGCATTTCTGGAATAGTCTCCAAGTGGCAGAGAAACAAAGGTGGTATCTGACTGTGAAGCATGGCTCTAGTGGATGTTGTGAATCACCCGTGGGGAGCCTAGGCCCTGCACCCTCTCAGTGGTTGAGGGACAGTTTCTTGGTCCCATCTGTCAGGAAACAGGTGCACGATTGCCACATGTGGCAGAAATCTGCTGTTTGCATTTCCTATCTGTGCCTCCTGGTTTCTTTTTTCTTCTATCACTTGCTATACTTCCCAAAGTTGGCTTCTGATTCTCCAGGGAGATGCAGACCCTACACAGCAAGCTTACTGTGCAGCTCTGTGGCCGCCTATGGCTGGAAGAGCCAAGGGCTCACATCTCTCACTCAGCACAGCTGTCCCTTCCTGCCCATGAGGGTGGGCAAAGGGGCGATCCTGGTCCTGCAAAAACAGCCATCCTAGAGTTTCCTCCTGCTGCTGCTGTCTCAAAGACCCCAACACAGATGGAAAACAACAAAGATTTGTTATCTTCCACTTCTCAAGGTAAGAAGTCCCACAGGGATCTCTGAGCTAAAATCAAGGCGTCTTCAGGATAGGGGAGGGTGTTTCCTTGTTCCATCCAGCTCCTCCCACTCATGGGCCCCTCCTGCATCTTTAGACCAGCAATTGCGCCACTGCCCTCTGTCACCCTAGCTCCTCTCCTCTGCCCTCTCTGATTTACATGGACAATCTGGGGTCACCTCCCCATTTCAATGATCCCTAACCACATCTGCAGTTCCTTTTGCCATGCAAGGTGTTAGTCTGCTTGGGTTACCATTACCAAATCCCACAGACTGGCTGCTTAAACAGCGCTGCAAGCTGGAAGGCCCAGATCACAGTGCAGGAAAGGTAACTTCTCCTGCACCTTCTCACTGTGCCATGTGGCCTCTCTGTGCATGTGTGTCCCTGGTGTGTCTCTTCCTCTTCTTTTAGGGCCCCATGCTTGTAACTCCATTTAGCCTTAATTATTTGTTTATAGACTCTGTCCCTAAATATAGTCACATTCTAAGGTACCAGGGGTTTAGAGCTTCAAGGGGTGGACTTTTGGGGATCACCATTCTCCTCAAAACAAACATATTCACAGGTTCAATTATGAGGACATGAACAATCTCTGGGAGAGCCATTGTTTTACCCACTGTACAAGGCCTTGACACTTGCTTGGCTGGCCCACCTACACAAAGCCAAGCACAGAGGAACTTGAGAGCCCCAGGTAGGCTCCCTGCATGGCCCAGGCAGTCTCCGGGTTTGAAGGGTTTGGTGGCCAAAGGAAGTCCACCCACTCTTGCCTTGTGCCCATGGTCCCTTCCTGGTTGCTGGCAACCTCCCAACTCCTGATCTGGCCACCAGACATTTCTCCAGCAGATTCTATCTTTTGTTCTTGTGGTTAGTATCAACTTGATTTGCTTTTGGGTATGCCCTAGGGATTGGTGGAGACATGTCTGGGTGAGTCTAATGGGTCAGAGAGGCCTGGTCTTGGGGTCTATACTCCCTTGCTCCTTTCACTCTGGCATTGCTTTCCTGCTCTGCTTCCTGGCCACCATGGACTGAGCAGCTCTCTTCCACTGGACCCTTCTGCCATGATGTTTCTGCCTTGGAGCCAGCTGACCACAGACTGAAACTGAGCCAATTTAAACCTCTCCTCCTTTAATAGTTGGGTTTTACTTATTGTGTCTCAGCAATGAGAAAGCTGACTAATACAATCCTTAGCACAATCTGCAGCCTGTACATTCCAGCCTGTGTGTTTTGGGAAGCAGGTTTGAGAGAGAAGCTGGTGAGCAGATTGCTGCTGTCATGGTGACCACAACACAGAGAAAGAAAACAACATAGACTTATCTTATGCTTCTGGAAGTCAGAAGTCCCACAGGGATCTCATGAGCTAAAATCATGGTGTCTTCAGGATAGGGAAGGGTGTTTCCTTGCTCTGTCCAGCTCCTTTAGCTCATGGGCCCCTCCTGCATCTTCAAACTGGCAATCATGCCACTGCCTTCTGTCATCCAAGATCCTCTTTTCTCTCCCTCTATGATTTACAAGGACAATCTGGGGTCACCTCACACTTTCAATGATCCCTACCCATATCTGCAGTCTCTTTTGGTCTTCAAACAGAGACTATGGGATTGACATTATGGAAGAGAAAAGATGGAGCGGGGAGTAGACCAGAGAAAAGCCAAGCCACAGTGCAAGCCCATCAGCGACTGGGGCAGCCAGACAGTCCTCAGGGATGCTCTGTGCCAGGCCTGAGGATCCCACAGTAGTCAAGCAGTGGGTGTGAATGACTGGGGAGAGAAAGCTCTTGACACTGAGTCACTGCAAGAGGGTGGAAGCTATGCAGACAGCATACCCAGGTGCTGGCATGCAGTCCGTCCCCATAAGGGATGGGGGTGTCCACCCTGTGCTTCTCAGATCTGCTTCTTTACATATGTTCTGGGAGCTGTTCCTTCAAGTTTCTAATGTACCTCTTTCTGGGGGTAATTCAAGGAGGTGGGGACCAGAGGGGTGCCCTATGACTCCTGCAGCACTGATGTTCATTGTCTCACTTCTGCACCATCTGACCTGGATTCCCCCACCCTCAGCAGCACCTCAGCTGCTCTGATGGCTTCATTTCTGAGACTCACTGCTGTGGATGGCCCAGAATCCCATCCTTGGAAGATGTGAGCCTCTGGTCTCCACATCCTTCTCAGGCTGGGGCTGATGCACCTGTTGATTGCACCTAGCAAGGGCATCTGGGGTATCCACAGTGACCACCTGGCTTTTCCCAGCATGTGACAGCAGCTCTGCCTCCTCCTCCCCATCAGGGTCCACTTGCCTGTGAAAAAAGTGACTCTCTTCCTGCTTCCTAATCACCATGAAGTACCTGGATGGATATTATAATGCACAATTCCACTAGTCTCCTGGCATGGCCCTGGGCAGAAACCTCCCTCTGGGAACCTGACATTTCACTCTTCAGAGATTGCAGTTAAGCAAACAAGGAGCACACACACTCCCAGTGGGTAGCTGGGAGTTAGTCATTCCCCACACTTCCTAAGCCCACAAGGGACACAGCACCATGTAAAGGTGCTTGATCTCAAGACACAGGCTTACACTGCTGTCAGCACCTTTGCGCCAGTGCTGTCTTCATCAGGACACTCAGGTTTTCTATGAGGCCAGCACTCTCAGGTGGTTCAATATAGCATGTTTCCCTAGTCATGGCCTACTCTTAGTCTTCATGGTTTTATTTACCTCTGATAGGCAATATCCAACAATAGTGAAGCAAGCACACTATGAGCATTCTAGTAGTGCCTCTGAAGAAGGCCCTGGGGACAGGAAAGGTAAATTTGTATTCAGTGTATGTATCTATTTCTATGAGAATGAGCCAGGGCCTGCAGGGTGGAAGGGATCCAGAGGTATCAGCTTGCTGCCAACCAAGCTCAGCACTTATCTTTGTAATGGCAGCACAGACATTTGGTGGGATCAGTAGCTGCATCACCTTTGGTAAGTGAAAGACCATGCATTGAGTCCATTCATCGCCCCTAACTGCCACAGCTAGTATGGCCAGTGACAGAGACTGGCTGATGTCCCCTGGCTGAATCACCTTGTCTACTTGGTTATGAGGTATTTCTTCCATGGAAGGTGCTCTCCAAGAAATACTAATCTGTTTAGATTGACCTGTCCTGACCACAGGTCCTTCCAGGTTTCTGATGCAATCTGAGTCCATATTTATTCTACCTTTTAAAATAATCTACTTTCCATAGTGGATGATCAGGGGCTCTGCCCATTGGGAGGCCTTTTCCTTACTTCTGTCTTTGAAGACCATCCTTGATGGAGGTTGACACCACTGCAATCTGTTTTCAACTTACACACACCAAGCCCACTTGACCATGAACTAAGCTTGGTCATTGTCCCTCTCTTCTGGTCTTATAGAATTTCCCACCAAGCTGTGAGTATGATTGATGAGATGCCCTGACCCAGGAATGGTGGTGATGCTGAAGCCTGGGCCGCCTGCTCATGCAGTCCTCTCTTTCCTCTGGTCTTGCTTGTGTACAACTAGATGTACCACCTCTATCTAAAGATGAGTTCTTGCTGACCCACCTCACCTTGTGAGTTGGTGGTCTGTAGAACCGAGCTCATTTTTGACAATTGTGGCTGCATGGTCACTTTATGCCCATGGTCAAGGGCTCTGTCTCTACTACCGGCCAACAGCATGCCAACAATCTTGTGACACTCCTGTGAGTGTCTGCTGTAAATGCCACACAGCTCCTTCTCACTGTGTTGAATTTATTACTATGAAATAAACCCTTGCAAATGAGGACATTGAGATTTGGGGGATGCTTATTACTGCAGCATCAAATAACCCATCCTGATTGATACACCTGACTTCACATGTGAAGAAAGCAAAAGATAGAAGTATCAAGAATGTAGAAAGAAATCTGTGCAGAAGCACAGCCTTTTCATTTTTAAACATGTTGATTTAGTAGTCATGCTGAGCACACACACACCTAGGTGAATGAGTAGACAATTTGCTTTATACCCCCATATTCCTGGTTTTATTGGTTCAGGCCCCAGTCTGGCTAGAGAGAGGCATAAGAGAGGGTAATAGAGTGGGCCGCGGGGCTGGGAGTGAGCAGCCATCCATTAAAATAGAATTAAATAAAAATTCACTTTCTCAGCCAAACCACCCACATCTTATATCTTCAATAGCTACCCATGAACAGCACAAAAACGGAACATTTCCCTCATCACAGAAAGTTTTATCAATTAGACAGTGGTGAAGGATGAAGATTAGTCACTGCTGAGAAATCCGAAAAATGTCTGAATCTGACAGCTCATATATAAAAGAATTCAACATAGCATTTCCCAAATTTGACAGCAATTCTAATAACTTAAATATTACCAATGATGATGTGTGAAAACTGAAATTTCCAGACTATAATTTTTTTAATGATCATGCTAGAGGAAGAACTTAAATATCATTCTTTCTTTAGAAACTAATACAGAATTGTCACAGGACAACATAATTAACATTACATGAATTTTTTTACCAGAAGAAAGAAGGGAAGGAAGAAAAAATATAATAAGTGTCAGGAACTAATAAAAGTAGTTTTCAGTATTTTGTTGTAAATTTGCTCTGCCAAGTTTTAAATTTTTTAATTTACCTCTTTTAAAATTCTAAATAGAACACATACTTTCACCCTTAACATTATATTTACCATCTTAGGTTGCTTTTTTTTTTGGTATTGGGGATTGAACTCGGGTCCTTGCGCTTGGCAAAACCACTGAGCTAAATCCCCAGCCCTTAGGTTGTTTTTCTTTTCTTTTTTTTTTATTAAATTTTTTATTGGTACATTTTAGGTACACAACACAATTACATTTCTCATTGGGAATTGTACCTTTACATAATGCATCTTGGTTCTTATTTTTTCCCCATTCCTAGCCCTCCCTTCACCCCCTCCACCCTTCCCTATTTACAAAGATTTTGTTTCCATTTTTCCATTTCTCATCATTTTTCCTTTCCCTTCTTTCCTTTCCCCTGCCCCTCCCACTACCCCTACCCCTTTGGACCTTTTCTTCCTATTTTGCATTATCGATTATTCATTCTAATCATTGGTACATTTTAGGTATACAATAGAATGACATTCATCATTGGAAATTTGCACCTTTACATAGTCTCTCTTGGTTCTTATTTTTCACCCTTGCCCAGCCCTCCCTTCAACCCCTCCATTCCTCCATATTTACAAAGATTTTGTTCCTATTTTCCCATTTTCTCATATTAATCCCATTCCCTTCTATCCTTTCCCCTAGCCCTCCCACTTCCTTCCCCTTTGCCCCTTTTCTTCCTATTTCACATTACCTATTAAACATTTTAGTCCTTATTTACACTATCAGTTTCTCACACCAGAGAAACTATTCGGTATTTATACATGTGTGTCCTTCACCTGCTCTTCCTCAGACAAAGGTCTACTATCTTGAATCTATAAAGAACTTAAAAAGATCAGACCTCCCAAATTTAAAGACACAATCCGAAAATGGGCATCTGAAATGAAAAGACATTTCTCAGACAAAGAAGTAGAAATAGCAAATAAATACATGAAAAAATGTTCAACATCACTGGTCATTCGAGAGATGCAAATGAAAACAATGCTGAGATTCCACCTCACTCCAGAAAGAATGGTTGCTATCATGAAATCAACCAATAACAAATGCTGGCAGGGCTATGGGGAAAGAGGAACCCTGCTCCACTGCTGGTGGGAGTGTAGACTGGTCCAACCACTGTGGAAATCAGTATGGAGATACCTCAAAGAACTAGGACTGGAAGTCCCATTTGACCCCGCTATTCCCCTGCTGGGGATCTTCCCCAAAGAATTAAAAGAATCATACCACAGTGATATATGTGCACCCATGTTCATAGCAACACAGTTTGTGATAGCTAAAACTTGGAAACAGCCCAAATGCCCATCAACTGGAGACTGGATAAAGAAAATGTGGTTTTTTAATAAAATGGAGTACTACTCATCCATAAAAAATGAGAAATTAGAGACATTTATAGCTAAGTGGATGCACATTGAGGCAATACTCTTAAGTGAAATAAATAGGTTGCTTTTCTTATGAAGCCCTACTCTCCTATCCCCCAAACAAACTATACAAGCTTCAATTCTTATCAAATCTTACCTGCCTTGGACAAAGCTGATCTTGAAAAGTAACCATGATATTCAAAGCAAAGCCACTGACAGCTTCTTTCCTTATTTTCTGCTTCTGAATTAAGCTGGAATATTTCTACATTGGAACTGGGTTGAATAGTTCTTCCCAAATGCATGTCCCAACAGAACCTGGGAATGTGACCTTATTTGGAAATTGTATCTTTGCAGACATAATGAAGTTAAGATGCAGTCGTCCTGGAGTAGAGTGAGCCCTGAATCTAATAATCTTATGTAAGAGGGACATCCGGGCACGCAGACACACAGAGGAGAAGGCCACGGGGTGATGAACCACTGGAAGCTGGGGGAAGCAAGGTAGAATTCTCCCTAGAGCCTGCAGAGGAAGCCCAGCTCTGCCAGCCCTTGAACTTGGAGTCTTAACTTTCAGAACTGGGAGAGAATACATTCCTATTGTTTTAAACCAACCAATCTGTCATAATTTGTTAGAGCAACCCCAGAAAACTAATTACGTCTTATGAACTGATGTGATCTAATTTCTAGTCATTCTACCTATTATTAGGGTGGGATTATTTATTATTTACAACACTGCAAATTTTATTTATTCCATATATCTCATATTATATATATATACTTCTAATTAATTAAAATTAACAGTACAGGAGTACAACGAATACCGCAAGATTTAAATTTGGCCTCCCTTAGGCAACCAAAAAATGCTAATATTGTTATCACACATTTAACCTCAATTCAAATGTAGAAAACAAAATTAAAGCCAGATAAATAATCTATACTATTAGAACATGATAACACACTATCTTCTAAGCAGGTAAAATCTTGATTTTTGAGTTCATCTATATCAACTTATTTGTTCAAATCTGCTTTTCTAATTAAATAGAAAAAATACACATCAGATTCTTAATTGGTAAAATAATTTCATAACTACAAAATCAAGTTGCTAATGACACCATTTTCCACAAACATGAAAGAACAAACTATGCATATACAGCTTTCCAGCCTAGGAACCACTTTTTCCCAGAGTACAGTGCAAAATGGTGGGGATGGGGATGGGTAAACAATATGAAAGATAAGTTGGTCACTGATCAAACTGTGCAGTACAAGACCTAACAAAGCTATTAAAGTTAAAACAGTATGGTAAACAAGGAAGTTCTCAATGAAATTTAAAAAAATGATCCCTGAAAAGCACAAAGAGACATTCATATGGCAAAGTTCACCTTCATCCTTAAAGGTCACACTTGCCAATCCATCCTCACGTGGATTACTCAGGTTATTACTGAGGTCCAGGCTCTCTAACTGGGGTGCTGTCATAGCCCCTCAAGGAGTCTCCTGGGCCCTCCCTGCTCCAATGACTGTGCTCCAATGCGAGTGATTCTACAGCAAGGCCTCTGCATGCACAATGTGATGTCTACCAGACCTACTAAAAGGAATTAAATTTGGCCTAAATTGGCCTCTGTTCTTGGTGACAGAATTTGAGCCAATGTGGCCCCTTGGTATGTGGTGAACTGCAGTCTGGCTTGGTGAGCGAGAAAGATGCAATCTCATCTAGGATTATGAGCGAGCAACTAAGCCTTGACCAGTCATAGCAAGATGAAACCCTAGTCCATCCCAGGCTAAAGGCTGCCAAATTATAATCCTATGTGGCAGAGCAATGCTGTGATTAATCATGTATACTATGGTGGTCCCATAACCTGGTGATGTTGTAGCTGTCTTGGTTTGTGTCAATATACTGTATGCTGTTCACAATTCGATAAAATCACTAACAAGGCATTTCCCAGGATGCATCGCCATGCCATGTGATGGTATGCTCGAATAAGGCAAACACTGACCTGTACCATTCAGGCAATCTCTGTATGTCATTTTGTGTTTTTCTCATTGTTATAAATACAGCTCACTATATTGAAGGAGGAAAGACAGATCTGAACCATCTTGGGTTTGGAATGCTGCTTGGTTCTAGAACTAGTTCTTGCTCAAATAAACTTTGTTAAATTGAATTCATAGCAGTTTTTTTTTCTGTAACAGTTGGATGTAGTCAGCAGGTTCCAAAGTGGGGCTTTCAACACTCTCAGGATCACAGAGCAATTAAGTGAGCAGACTGCTGGACCCACTGAAGCCCACAGTCTCTCACAGCTACTAGAGGGCATGGGTGACTTTCTTTCTCAGATCTTTGTATTCTGAGCCCTCCAAGTTTATCTAAGGAACCAGTTTTTTTCCTTAATTTTCTGAAGTGGATTCAGTAAAGAGGCCTTAGGTGTCTAGGTCAGATAGAATCTTAACTCTGTTCACAGTCAAATTGGATTTTTAATTCTTTATAATGGGCTTGTCACAACCCTGAGTGTAGGATTCCTACTTCTGGGACTCTGGCTAGGTTCAGGTGTTATAATTATGGGCATAAACATGCACTTTTTTGAGAATATGGGTTAATCTGAATAGAAATGGCTTAGAAAAATGGTGGCCACATTGAGGAAATTTATATCTAGACAGAACTGTTTACTTGTGACACACATTAGAAAAATAAAGAACCCCCCCCCTAAAAAAAACCCAGTGAAATATGTTCTTTACTTGGCATGTGGAGGCATCTAAAAGACTAAGTGAATAAAAGCTGGTTCCTTTAAAAATTCTTTGCAAAAAGCAAATGGCCTTGGTCTTAAACAACAGACTAAGGGCATGATGAAAGAAGACTGCACTTTAAGTATCCCTGGCCAGCCCTACTTCCTCCTCTCTATTCATCTTTACCTAATTATCTGAGTTCCTTCAAAGTCCTCCTCCTTTTCCCCTTGAGGATAATGAAAGACAGGAAGTTAAACAGATGCCTTATAAAGTGAAACCTTCTGACCAACCCATCCTGCCAGTCCTAACCACTTTTATTTCATAGTCCAAGGAGAGCTTAGAGGCATTGTAAGAGACCTCCCAAGCCCAAAAGAAAAATCCACAAAAATTTATCAAGGAATTTAGAATCCTTGTAGGAGTTCAGGATCCAGGACTTTGTGACCTTTACCAGTTAATTTACATGAACTGGGACCTGGTGAAGCCTGAAAATGGTGGAGAAACAAATGGAAGGAACTGCAAGAGCACATTAAAAACCCCTCCAAAAACCCCTTCAAAGGAGGCAGCAAGGGGAAAATTGCTAAAATACTTTTAAATTCAATCTCTAAAGTTTTTCCACAGACAACTGACTAGTTTACTATAGAAACTCATAGACAAAAGAAGGATGAACCTGTTTCAGATTATAGGGCTCAATTCCAACACTGTAAAGCATACTGGACTTGAAATAAATCAAGAAATGTTTCCCAGTTGCCATTCCACGCTCCTGGGGCAGAGAAGGTGAGCCAGTCCCAGCACCCGGAAGGAGGCTCCCCTGTTGCCATTCCATGCTCCTAGGGCAGAGAAGGTGAGCCGTGTGGGCACCAGAAGCACCCCCTCCCCCATGGAAATAAGAAGACATGTAAACAAGCCTCAAAAACAGACTTCCAGGTCACCTACAGCAACCCCAAAGGGAAACGAGATGGAACAATCTCATACTCAACCACCTGGACTCTGAACTGGCAACAAAAGAGGATCTGGGAAAAATGAAATCAGAAATAATTTCTCAGATAACAGCAAAGATTGTGGTCATAGTGCAAGACATGATTAATAAATCTAGAGAGGACACAGATAAAAAAATAGAGGACCTGAGGAACATG
>NW_004624749.1:5184292-5202781 GCF_000247695.1 Heterocephalus glaber
CAATGATGTATGTAAATGTATTTTATACCTAAAATGTACCAATAAACTTAATGGGGGAAAAAAAAAGAAAAAAGAAATGTTTCCCACAGGCACTGAAATGGCATCCATGGCTTTATTTGCAAATGAACCTGATCCTGAACCCAGAAGTTTAATTAAGAAACATAAGCCAAGATGGGAAATTACAGAGATGTGGAACTGGGGGCCTCAGTTAGCACTTTTAGAAGACTCAAAACCCCCAAAAGATTAAAAGGCTTAGGGCTATCCAACTACAATTACAGGGATCCAGGTCAAAGTGACTTTTCCATCGTATTCTAAACCACAGCTGGGAAAGGCCCTAGAATGACTGGTTCTTTACCCCAGGTATCTGCCTGTACTGTAGACAGCCAGGACACTAGAAGAGAACTTGTCTACTTTTATGTCTGCCTGCCAATAAGCCTCTTGCTTTTACACTAGACTTTCTACTAGAGAGGGTCCACAAGAAAATAATCAGCATTAACGTGGCTCTAAGGGTCTTTCTAATAAAATGCTCCCCATTATACCTTTGAATAGGTAGAGTAAAACAAAAGTTAGGATTAAGAGGAAATCCTGTCATCATAGTCAGTACCAAAGCCACCTAATCTGACATAAACTCTGCTTTAGTAAGACAACTGACTCCTAAGAGTAAAATGGTCATTCTGTGATGGGGGCTTGAAGACGTCCCGTATCTGACTCTGTCCAGTTGACAATGGGGCCAGTTTCAAGGGGGAAAAACCACTATTTTGATGTCTGACACTGGTGAACTTGCTAGGGCAGGACTTACTTTCTAAACTAAAGGGACACAAATTTCTCTTCACAGGAAGAAATAGTCTTGGAGTTTCCTGACTCTCCTGAACCAAAACTGCTATGTACTCCACCCAGGCAGAAAGTGATAGGGCTGGAGCTTAGGCCTCTGGTACCCAATCTTTCTAAAATGCCTGGATGGTTATAAATTTCTCCTGTTGTAAGAAGGACTAGAAATGTGGAACCTGTTGACATTCATATAGATCATTCTAAACCTTTGCCTAAATTCCCCGATATCCATTAAGCCCCAAAGCAGTTCATGAATACTAACCAATTATAAAAGACTTCATTCAACAGAGACTTATAATTCTCTGTAGCAGTCCCTGTAATACTCTGATCTTCCCAGTTGTAGTAGATGGGCAAAGCTGGAAATTTGTTCAAGATCTATATGCAACTAATAAAATCATGATATCTATGTTTTCTGTGGTTCCAAATACTAAACTTGTCTAATGTGCCTACTGATTCAAAATGGTTTGAAGTACACAGACCTTTGTTCAGCTTGCTTTCAGATTCTGCTTGAGAAGAAAAGTCAGTACTTGTTTGCCTTTGCTTGAAAAAGTCAACAGTTCACCTGGACCATAACATCACAGAGCTCCACTAAAGCTGCTTGTTTTTTCCTGTGAAAAAACTTATTTTTCCAGCCCACTGAAGGGGGCTCTGGAATGTACTCAATGTTTCCCTTATAGCAACTTGTACAAAACCATCATGAGGTTTCTACAGAAAAACATCAGTGTTCAAGGCAAAGTGTCCACTCTTTAGGACATGATTTGACTGTTGAAGGCTTGGTTTCTTGCTCTCTGAGGGAATAAAAACTGTTCAAAGTTTTTCCTGGCCTATAACCAAAAGACAGGTGGACATGCAGCAGACTGCAGAGCCTGGGATAGGCTTTCGGATACTGCCTTTCAGGCTATCACCTGAGATTCAAAGTCGTGGAGCCATGAGTCAATCCAGCTAGGAGAATGAACAGAAAAGTCCCTAATGGTGTGTACTGTTTTTCAAGAAGAAAAGTGTTATGGCTTGTGTCTAGATGTCCCTCCAAAGCCTCATGCACTCATGGGGTGGAGGGGTGGACTTTTCAGAGGTAGCTGAATCTAGAGTGTGTGGTGCTACGATCAAGGGTATGTGATTACTAAATCAGTCCACTGACTGGTTTGCCATAGTTCTGGGTAGGATTAAGGGTGTGAGTGCAACACTTGCCCTAGGGTAGGTAGCCTGTATAAACTATAAGGGCAGGAAGAGGGCTAATGTGCTCTCTCACTTGCCTGCTTGCTGTGGACTGTTTCTCCTCTGTGATGCCCCTCTGCTATGCCACCCTGCCTTGGAGCCAGCTGAGTATGGATTGAAACCTTTACAAACTGTGAGCCAAATAAACCTTTCCTCCTTTAATTTTGGGTGTTGGGTATTTAGTCTCACCAAGGAGAAAATGACTAAGACAAAAAGTGACTCCACCACACTGTCAGGGTTGGGATACTTTCAGTAAAATTAAACAGAAATGCCCTTTGGATGAGAGATTAGATTATTTTCTGAGGAATCTTTAGAAATGTCATTTCCCTGTTAGAAAAGGAGTGGAAGGTGGTGGTGGGGGGATTGTTGGTTTTTACGTAAATTTGTAGTGGGCTGGAGTTTGGGTCTCTCCCTTTCTTTAAGTTTGTAAAAAGATGTCACTGACTGGGCTGGGGATTTAGCTCAGTGGTTTCACCACCTGCCGTGCAAGTGCAAGGACCCGAGTTCGATCCCCAGTACCAAAAAAAAAAAAACAGATGTCACTGATATGACCAAGATACTATTACCTTGGTTTGGCTTCCTGATATAAGCTGTCATCCAAGTGCTCAGTAAATACTGTCTGTTCAAACTACTGCACAAAGAGGAGGTATGGGGCAGAACAGAGAAGGTGCTAAGTAAGAGTACAGAGAGATTGTATTGAATTCCTTCTCATATTAAAGGCTTGTGTTACTCTCTGCTTTGTTGTGCAGATACATAAGAACATTCAGAATGTGCAGGCTCAAAAGAGACAGACAGAATCAGGAAGAACTGTGTAAACTATGACATTGAAAGAGTGAGGAGAGAAAGCTAAAGCTTTCAAATATAGGAAACTCCCAGAAAGGTTCCTGGAGAAACTGATCATACTGTAGTTAAACACTTCAAACAGAAACAACAATAGTAACTTTTCAGATATGGAATTAAGGTACACAAAATTTTCAGAAGAGAAAGGCAGAAAATGGCCAATGCCAATCAATGTTTACCAGTCACTTCCAGTAAAGGTGTTCCAGCATATGGGATACAGTTTTATTTTCTTTTCAGTGGCCAAATTAGGTTGAATCAAAAAGTTGAATGCCTGAGAAAGATAACCATTGTTAATCCATGAATCAATATGATTTCTTAGAAACCACTTGGGCAAATTGCCTTTATACCACATTCAGGATGAGAGCTGAGAATAACAATCAGTGAAGCACTTGAACCTCTGAGTTGCCAAATACTTTCAAGTTTTCTCCCTATAATTAAGGTCACAAGTACAATACTTTACAACTCCTATGAGGAAGCTGAGTTTTAGCTACTGAAAACTCCTACAATAAAAAAAATATGATTGTAAGGTCCTGCTAATAAAATTCTTGATGTATTGATAAGCCATTAACATTTTGCACTATGAAATACATTTTTAAAAACTCAAAAATCACATACCTTGAATAAGGCAAATTTGCAGTCATGATTTTAATGCCTGGTCTGATAAACTAAACACAAAACTTTGTTCCAAAAACCAAAGATAATTTGAGGTTGGGGTTACTGGAGAAAAACTTGCTGAATATTTATACCTCATACCTGCTTCCTTTCTGTATATTCTGGTATATTTCCCTGGAAGAGAATGATTTAGATTTCATGGCAGCTTTTTAATATCTTTACATATTAGTTGGTGGATAACAAACTGAAATTTACTGATGGGCCTAACTTCTCAGGCAGATCCTGGCAGAAAAGAGTAGTTCCCAAATGCTTAATATCTACTGAATCAGTGAGGTAGGGTTGTGCTTTCAAGGGGTCCTTTGCCCTGGTTCCTATGTCTGACATTCAAATACATGTATACGTTTAACTCACTTTTTCACTGTTTGAGTACAAGTACACAGCCTCATATTAACTATACCAGTCTCAGACTTTTCTATATCCAAGGCACATCCTTTGTATTTTGACATTCATTTGATTACAACATACAATTTAACACCCAGGATTACAACAGGATATTAACACAGTTCTATCCAGTACTTATAACTTCTTGGGTAAAGACTAATTTTGGCTCCTGCACTAGACAAATGGGTTGGTTCCTTAATTTCATAGACAACTTCATAGCAACACACAAAGCCTAAGCATATTTTTGGTTAGCCTGGCCTCTAACAGATCTGCTTTCCAATTTAACAATGTAGTTCGCCCTTGCCAACTCGCCGCTGATGCACATTGATTCCCCCTGGCAGAGCCAGACACTCACTAGGAACCAAGCCCTCCTTTCTCTGAGACCTAGGCCACGTGGCACCATCACAAGTATCCCATCCAGTAAGGGACTTCCTGAAGCATGTGCCTCAAAGAGATTTTCTTAGGTGGTTCTCCAACCATTTGAACTTTAGGCTAACCTTGTGCAGGGTCAGATTCCACCAGGCACAGACTTTTAACTTGTGAGCATGGGTCAGTGTTTGCCATGTATCCCATGTTGTAACCTTATAACAAGAGCTTTACAAAATGTAATGAAGTGGGGTGGATACTCATCCTTTCCTGGCACTTGTCAAAGTACAGGAGCATCCAGGAAGCTTAATAGAAAGAGAAAACTCAGTTGTTTCTCTCCTGGCTATTAGCCAGCTCTCGGTGACTGTCCATCTTATGTGTGATGATGATGAATACTTGCTGGATGCTAGCAGACACTTTTTCAGGGACACAGATGTCATGCTCAGGATGGATAGCTGAGCACTGCACTCCAAAGGCGGCATTATCAGGACACATCAGAACCCAGGCAGCACTGCTAGGGTCCCTCTGCAAAGGAAAGAGAAGAAAAACAAGATAAATGCCTGCAATACAGACCTGTTCCCTAACACAGTCTTTGTCTAACCAACAGATACATGTGCAAGTATTAAATGTCATCTTCTCTTATAGGGCTACATCACAATTCCTTTAGTCCTCAAAATGCAGAGTTTACTTTTTTATGTTTCACATCCAAAAGTAGAAGAACTTTTTATCTATTCATCTGTTGATGGACATATAGGGCCCTTCCAAGATTTAGCTATTATGAGTTGTGGTGCTGTAAAGATGGGTCACTATAATATGATAAAGAAAATGTGGTATTTACACACAATGGAACACTACTCTGCCATAGAGAAAGATAAATGAGACATTTGTAGGAAAATGGATGCACTTTGAGACCATGATATTAAGTGAAATAAATCAGACACATAAGCTTAAATATTACGTTTTCTCTTATATGAGAAACTCAAATTATAAAGAGCAAAATGAAAGATAGATAATAGGAAGAAGGGAGACAGATCTTTCTCAAATGGGAAGTGGACCAGGAGATGGAGAAGGGAGGAAAAAAGGAATTAAGATGCATTATGTCCTTGTACCAACTCCATGCAAGAAATGTAAACATTATGTACTGCAAACATGTATTAATAAAAAAGATTTTTAAGTAGGATAATTCATAAAAGGAAGAGCATGCCAAGAAAAGCAATGTCCATAGGCATATTTCCTGAATCAGTTGCTCCTGTTCTCCTGAGTCCCCAGTTAAGAGCACACACTGGTCAGAAGAGAAGACCATATTTTTACCTCCATGTTTCAATGGTCTTTGATGCTGTCTTTTAAGTATGCTATATAAACCACCATAGAATCTTGTGTGCAAGTTTGAGTGCCATAAGAAAATAAACCTTATTATAAGTCAATGTGACAAATATGTATATGTATGTGTGTTGTACGTAGGAATTATCATGAATTTTATGCACCTATCATGAGTTTACAGATGTATTTTTTATATACACACTACACACATACATATATACCTATGATAGTCTTCATTTTATATAATCAAACAAGTACTTTTTGACTGAGCTCTAAACAAATGCTGATCATAAGGTTCTCAATATTCCTGGTATTGGAACTAAAATATGCAGCCTCATTGCTTCCCAAGTCTTAAGTTTTTCTTTCTTTCTACTCCAAAGATGTGTAGAATACCAACTGAGGATCAGGAAGGGTTGACTCTGGAGTAGTTTTTACTTAAGGTGGGGTAGATTTTATTGGAAGACTAGAAATAACACTGTGACCAAAGCTCAAGGGTCAGCCCAAGTCACCATTAGGAATAACCTGACCCGTTTTCAGAGGTGACCCCCAACAATGACATTGGAGGAATTGACCTGTATGAATTTGCATTCTCTTTCCCTCCTCATTTTGCAGAATGTGAAAAATAAACCTGAGTAGCATCTTAATAAGAAGGACCTAACATGAAATCACCTCCCACACACTACCTATACCTCAACTGATAGGCAGACTACTGACCCCTAAGTGTCCAGATCCTAATTCCTAAAACCTGTGCATATGGTACATGTCATGGCAGAGGGGGACTCTGAAGATGTGATCAAGTTAAGCATCTTGAGCCAAGAGTGGTGGTTCACACCTGTAATCTCAGCACTCTGAGAGGCTGAGACAGAAGGATCGAAAGTTTTGAGTCCAGGTTGGCAATTAGATAGACCCTGTCTCAAAAAACTAGGGGGTTGGGGGCTGGGGAAGATGTACCTCAGTGTGAAGACCTTGAATTCAAACCCCATTAAAACAAAACAAAAACGATTAAGGATCTTGGAATGGAGAGATTGTCCTAATGAGCCTTATGTAATCACATGGGTCAGTTCTGAGCTATGGTTGCAAAACTGTGGGCTTTGGTAATGGATGAAGGGAGTCATAAGCCAAGGAATGTGAGCATCCTTTTCACGCTGGAAAATGCAAGGAAATGGATCCTCCTCTCCAAACTCCAGGAAGTAATGTGTCCTGCACCACTCTGAAATTAGCCCAGTAAAGACCCAGTTGGATTTTGGACCCACACAACTGTAAGATAATAAATTTGCATTGCTTTAGGCCACCACACTTGTGATGACTTGTTAGAGCAGTAACAGAAGTTAATACATCTACCAATTAAAGATTAATTTGAGTTAAGGCAAAACCTCTAGGAAAAGGAATGATTCAGGCCCTAATAGCATGTTAGTCTATCACACCTTGCTTTCTGCATCTGAGTTACTGCACAGGGTAGAATGAGGTTGATGAGAAAAGAGATGGTCAGGTAGGAATTGAGGACAATTTTGACATTTAAAGCTCTCTCCTGAATTTGGCAAACACAGAACTCAGAAGGTAAACGACAGGACAGACAAGAAAATGGAGATGGATGAGGAAAGGCCAAAGTCATCCCATCTCACACAAAAACTGTTGTGAGCTGGTCCCACAGTCCCAAACACACTATCGCTAAGACAGGTGTGCACCATGTACAGGTGAGAGGAGCTATGTACTCTCAGCCACAATCCTAAATCATCTCTGCCTGGCTGTCTTACTGAAATGGAAGGAAAGGACTTTCCTAGGCTTAGGAATACTTCACAAACTGGAAGCCCATTTATTGCTGGAAAACGAGTTTCACTACAACTGCTCTCAGGGGGCACCAGAGAGAGGCATGAGGACTGAACAGTGGGTACCACAAAGGCCAAGAAATGTGGGTTTGGGGCCGGGGATTTAGCTCAGTGGTTTCGCCATCTGCCTTGCAAGCACAAGGACCCGAGTTCGATCCCCGGTACCAAAAAAATAAAAAAGAAAAGAAATGTGGGTTTTGTGTTCATCTACTCAATATCTGTTAGGTGCAAGGCAGTGTTATGTGCTAAGCATAGAGTGTTCATGTTAATACGATAAAACTGCTACTTAAATCCTACAGGATTGATGACAGAAGCAAAGATACAAAAACTGATAGCATGCAGAACAGAATGATTTTTATTAGACACAAAATCATCTTCATGTACTGTTAGAAAGTTGGTTTTGGTTGTTTGTTTGCTTTACACTCCAAAAGGCACACACCTCCATAGCAAATGCTTCTTAGTGTTGCTAATAATGAACGGGTTCATAAGCAGCCATAGCCATAGTTGATAGTTGTGCTGCCAACTTTTCCACCAGAATGATGTGTCTCAGCACATTCCAGCAGGAAATAGCAGCCCTCTAAAAGGAAAAAGGAGTATGTACCTGAGGCCCAGTGTCTCTCTCTGGTATTAACCCAAAACAACTTATAATTTGTTCTTTCATGTGATCCTGGACAGAAGCAAACCAGGAGACAGATTACTGATGAACAGAATCGTGAAGAGTGGCAAGTTCTTCACACTGTGTGCCTTATACCTGGTCAAGGGGAAAAGAGTCACTTTACCACTTCCTGCTACAGATAGGTCCCCCACACTTGCTACAGCTAGTGACCTCTGCCACTTAGGTGAAGTGTGTTTGTAGCATTTATTGCTTCTGTAATTCACCACTGCTTTATAAAAGTGATCTATGCTCAATGTGGAAATTGTGCACTTTAAAAAAACATAGTCAAGACTGTTGACTGCATCGCAATTGTTCTCTAAAGGCCCTAACATGTACATATATTCCAAATTATGAATAATTTTGAATGGACACATTCAGTTATATGTTTGAGATATACCACCATTTATTTAACCATTCACCAGGACACATTTAGAATATTTCAATTTTTTACTTCAAAAAGTAACAGAGCAATATAGGTATTTATGCATTTTAAAAATATATTGGTAAGAGTATTATTTCTTTAGGATAGTCTCCTAGAAATAGAATTACCTAGTCAAAGTTTGATGCTTTAAAAACTGCAGTCCATATTACCAAACTATATTCTAAATGACATGCAAGAGCAACCCTGCACTCTTGCATTAGTGAGCTCTCAGCTCCAGCACTTGGCAGGTACCACGCTCAGTTTCTGGTACCTATGCTCTCAAGTCAGTCACCTTAGTTCTGTCTCAGGATGACTTAGGAAGACTTGGTAGTATTGCAGAATTCCAAGAGACAGGAGAAACCAATGGGAAGCAGGAGGATTTATTAGGTGCACCTTGACTCAGTTGGACTCCTGTCCAAAAGACTGAGTGCTGGACAAGGAAATGTTCTGATTTTTATACATTTTCTGAAGGAGGATTGGTCTTTTAGTAATGCAGCAAGTGAGTTTACCAGAACAGGACAAAGGCAGACAGTTTTATAATTAAGCTTGTAAGAAGACAGTGTCTTCTGAATCATATGAGAATAAAGTGCCATAAACTTTGTTTACAGAACATAGCTGTCAATTTTATCTGTACCTTTTTTTTTTTTGGTACCGGGGATTGAACTCAGGACTTTGTGCTTGCAAGGTAGGTGCAGTGCCCCTGAGCTAAATCCCTGGCCCTTATCTGTACCCTTTTTGAGCATTCAGTTTCTCAGGGGTTTGCAAAAGTTCATTTAGAGGAATACGACTGTTTACCTGATCAGTACCAGAACAAGGAGTTACAGCTACAGGAGAGAAAGGCAGTCGGGGGCGGGGGGGGGGGTCCCAGGCAGTGGGCAGGGGGCTCAGGATGAAAGAGCTTATTTATCTTTTAAGTCCTGCTTCAGTAATGTAGGGACAACTGTGGGAAGAGAATGTACCAGGAGACGCGGGGGTTCCCCACTGATTTTCATGTGTGAATTTCACACAGACTCACAGCTTCATTAGGACAGTTTTCTCATCAGTAAAATGAGAACAAACCATGGATGTCCTTCCTAACTATAAATACCAGCACTCATGAGAACTAGGGTAAACTGAGGAATTATATTATTAGGATTATAGCTCTCCTTAATTTGATTTATATAAATCAACTATTCATATGTTGGGTGATTTTCTCTAAAGAAAACTAAAATGACTTCTTAATGAAGTTATTTAAGGCCCCATTTCAGAAGAAGTATATCTCCCATAGAAAGCAGCTCTCTTAAGATAATAATCCTTAAACTTCCTTATCAGATTCATCATCAATCCAGCAGAGGGACCCTGACTACCAGTCACTTTCTGCTGCCATCTTTAAACTTAACTCTGTGGTCCAGAGACCTTGCTATGTGGCTCCCTGCTCTGCTCCTAGGTCTGGAGGTGACCAGAAACAGCAGCTGGTGGAAGGGCAGAGCTTCCACGAACCCAAGTCACTGTGCCTCCAACGTGACATCTAGTGTGATATTAAGAGTGTCATACTCTCGCTTCCTTTCTAATTTCAAGCAAAGAATTTAAGAGAATCATACAATGATTCCAAAGATTTCCCACTCCTAAATACTTACACAACAAAAAAATAGACGTTTGACCCAGAGTTTTGTCAACTCTACACATCAGTCTAACCATCACCATAATCAGAACATTTATTTTCATACCCTAGGAAGATTCCTCAGCCCTTTTCTTCAGTCAATTACTTATCCTACATTTCTGACTTCCATCACCAGATACTAGCTGTGCCTATTCCTGGAAGTATACAAATGACAACAGTTTTGTCTAATGCCCGTGTTTATTAGCTATGCAGTACATTATTTTTAATGTGTGTCTGGCTTCTCTCACTTGATATAATGTCTATGAGCTTCATCCTCATTGATTCAGGCAGTAAGGTTATTTTTGTTTAAAGAGAAAATTTCTCTACTGGCTCCAACTCAGGTAAAAATCCACTAAGACTAAATAAGTGCTGGATGAAGATGGAAGAAGCAATCCTGTTTGTCTTAGTTACTTTCCTGTCTCTGAGACAAAATACCCAACACCTACAACTTAAAGGAGAAGATGTTTATTTTCAATCATGGTCTCAGTCCTGGTTGGCTGGCTCCAAGGTAGAAACAGGATGTCAGAGAGGGCTGGTGGAGGACAGCTGCTCACCCCATAGCAGCCAGGAAGCAGAGAAAGAGAAGGGAGAAGCCAGGGAGAAGAACACATCCTTCTAGCTCACACCCCAGTGACCACTGCCAACCAGGCCCCACCTCCTGACAGCACATTTATTTCTGATCTCATCCATGGGAGAATCCACTAATGACCACAGCACTCCAAGATCCAATCACCTTATGCACACATGAGAATTTGGGGAGCATTTTAGATCTAAACCATCACACTATTAATAAAAATCTGACAGTTTTCCATGCTGCAGAGAAAAACAAAGTAACTATAAAATACACTGGTAAAATAAGCCTTACTTTTACATCTTCAATATATTCAACATCTGCTGTGTTATAGCCATTTCCATGATGGTGGCTTAAGACCCTAAACTGACTGATTCCAGTTTTATCCACAAATGAACTGCAGTCAGGAAAGTTCTGATATCCTTAGTCTCCAGCCTGCAGCCATACTCTGAAATCCTGAAAGTTAGTTGGTAAGGAGAAATGACCATAATCTTAAACATGCACATGGCCTTTATTTTTCCCTAGGTGAGTACTAAGTGAAATTCACTGTGTCTTTTGATCACCCCTGTATTCTGTAGTTTATCTCGGTTTTTCTTGTTGTTTGGGTGGGAATACATTCCTTTGTGTCTTACACTCTTGGTAGAATTCATGCAACTTGTTTTTTCACTTTACTTTCCTTGACTTTTGATGAATCAACTTTTAATATATGAATTTATAATCTCTTCTATGCTGTTTGCTTTCAACTCCTATATAAAAATCTTTGCCTATTCCCAATTGTAAAGATAGTCCCTGATATTTCCTCTTAAATGTTTTTATAATTTGCTTTTTGGGTTTCAGACTAGGAATGTAAATGTGTTTGAGTTTTTAAAAATATATGATATAAGGGAGTTTTGTTGACCTATTAGATTACCTGCTAATTTTGAATTTTCTGGGCACATTTTATTGAGTAGAGTTTTTTTCACAAAATTTTTTGGAATCTATATGGGAGCAAATTTGCTTCTGATCTCTATATTCTGTTTCACTGGCCTATTTATTATGGCTTACAATTTTGATATTGCAGGAATGTTCCCCCATCTGCTCAGTTAGTTTCTTCAAAACTACATCTTGTCTTGGTCTTTTGCTTTTCCATATTCTAAAACCAGCTTGAGCAAGCCCATGAATAAAAAAACCCCTTCTTGGATGTTGACTAGAATTACTTTGGATTTATAGACTGATTTGGGTAGAACTGGCCTTTCCACAACCGCAAATATTTGCATCCATGAACATAGTATTTCTCTTCTAGCCTGTCTGTATACAAACAAATCTCTTTCATTTACCACTTCCTGAATATCTTTCAGGAAAGTTTTAGAATTTTCTACATAAAGATCCTATACATATTTTAGAAAAGAATTTTCCCTAGGCATTTATGGTGGAAACTGTTGGGTGACCCTAAAAGTCCATTCTCCCCTCCTGGGCACAGAATGAACTACATTTCCCAGCCTCCTTCCTTTTTCTCCAGAATCCTTTAAGAGAACACATCCCCACTACCACCACCAAGAACGCACTGGGACATGGTGACCTTTTTAGAAACTGTCTTTTATCCTAAGTCAACACATTCCTGTTTTTTTGTGTTCCTAGTGTTTTATTGAAACTGGATAGTGTACATATGTTGTATCAACTTTGAATTTCATTGTGTTCTTCTGAATATTACTGAGTTGTTTTAATAGACAGTTTACTTTCTTGGATTCCACTGAAATCTTTGTCTGCCCTGTGGTGTGGAGCTGATTATACCTTTGCTCTGCTCTGTTCTTCTGACTTTGCACTACTACTTTTTCAGCCAGGTACTTCCTGGAATTTGGCAATAAAACAAGATTTGCCCAGAGTTGAAATTTACTCACTTTGTGATTTCCCTGATTTTAGGAGTTTCCTGATCTCCAGTTGTTCTGTTAGATTTGGATTCTGTTTCCTGACACTTGAAGGTTTTGTTTTGTTTTGTTTGGTGCCTGACCTGTGCACTACTGGAGAATTTACTCCAGTAATGAATGTACTCCATGTAATGAAAGTCACTACACTCAGAGGAGCCTGTCACTCCATCTTTTAATAACAAATTTCTATCTGGTCTCTGCAAGTTTTTTGTTTGTTTGTTTGTTTGCTTTGTGGTACCCTGTGCATCTTGCACCTGCATGCACAATCTAGCTGTGAGTCAAAGATTCCTGTCCTAAATTTGTGTCTCACTTCTAAGTTTTGTGTTAAGGAGAATTTCCCTTTTCCCTCATTCTTCCCCTACACCAATGGGCATATCCAGATGCCTTACTGGCCCTGCACTCCTCTGAACATTGCTGATAATGTTGAAGAGTTTCTCTGCCACGATTTTTCCTTTTTTTGTAGTTGCAGTTGTAGAGATGGACAAAACCCTTGGGGCCCCAAATCCATAAAGCTGCAATTTTATCCCTGTCACATGCAGATGTTTCAGATTAAATTCTTCTCCAGCTTCTGTTTTAGGTGCTTTACAATGTCTTTATTTTTTTTTAAGTCCAGTTTTTATAATTGCTTCCTCTTCTGGGTTCCAGGACTACTTCAATTCTTTGCTGTTACCAGAAGTCGCCTTTCTCTCACTGTCATTTTCAGAAGGCCCCTTGAGAATAAAAGCAATAAGACATGCACTTTCCTTGTCACCTCTTAATTCCTTTTGTTTCCTATCCTTAGCTCTGTATTAAAAATGTTCAAGGCACTAGTAGCCAGTGATGGCTAACAAAGGTCAATTTTTAGGTTTGTACCCTCCCTGACCTCTTCTCTATTGTCGTCTGCTAGTGATGACCAGTTTCTATCTCTAGAATCAACATCACCCCTAACTTTGTAAACTTTGTCAGTTCATCCCATCATTTATCTTCCAGTTCTCTGGTAGAGCAGCCTTTGAAAAGCTACAACAAATATTTAGGGCAACAGTTCATCAGTTTCATACCTGAGCTCTCTGATAAACCTCAGCTGCACCTAAGACTGCCTGTGATTTACCTGCAGAACCTCAATTTATGATGAATATTTAAAGTTTTAATAATTTCCTCATTATTCCTTTCTGAAGAGTAGACCCAGCTTATACAATTTGGAAATTCCCTTTAAAGAAAAGTACAAAATTATGAATACAAAGTTGTTGAAGTCCCTCCCAATCCTTGTACAAAGAAAGGTCCCTGACTTAAGTTTCAGTAGCTTCTAAATCTGCTCTTTCTGCTTTCCCAAGGTTCCCTGAGGTTATTACTGCTTTATATACACAAGGAACTTAACAGTGTAACATTCACACATGCACACATCAACTCAACCAATACTTAAACTTTTATACCACTATGTATTAATAAATATTTATTAACTTAATTAACTAGCATTTAAATAATTTTAAGGCTTATAAGTTCTCTGCTTAGGTAAGGTCAAACTAATCACATGCCTATACAGTATATGTTTCCACATGTGGGCAAATATTTTGCCAGTCCTGTCTTATCTAGTTGCTCCAAAAGATTTGAATTGGTAGCCATGAAAATTACCCATGACTGGCTGTGTGAGAAGGTAGTTTTACTTGAATAAATCACACTGCTGCAACATTCCTTCAACTGGGATCTAGAAGTCAGTTCTAAAGGTCCCACCATTTCCTCTGGTCACAGTTGGCCAAATTAGTCTCCTTCTTCAACTGATTTCCTAGTCCTTCTGTCACCCCCATCACTTCAATTTACCTTTAATATCACATCTATCCCTAATTCCCGGTCGTAGTAACAAACTTTGGAATAAGCTTCTACCCTAAATTCTATCTTAATTTCTATCTTAAATTTCTGTTTAAAATTTTATCTTAATTTCTATCTAAATTATTATCTTAAAGTGATTTATTATGGTACATTTTTCCTGAAGCTGTTTTTCAGTAGGAACTTATCAAACTTTGAGGTCCAGAGATTTTCTAAAGACTGTTCACAATCTCAAAAATTAGTCATTTTCTGCCTCCCTTAAAGTTACAATTAGTCATGTAACTCTGTAGTAATTATGTCTGCCTCTCAACAGAGATACACTGCCAAGGTTAGCTCAGAAAACAAGAACAAGAAACATCACTTCTAAGTCACAATAATCAAGGTTTGGTCATTACTGAAACAATTTACCTCAGAAGACGAGTATAAGAGAGAGACTGGGGAGATACTGGCTAAAGAATACAAAATTTTTATAAAACAAATTATTCAAGTATCTGTCTATCACAAGATGACTATAGCTAACAACAATGTATTATATTCTTGAAAATTGTTAAGAAATTTTAAAAGTAGATTTTAAGTGTTTTCACCACAAAAATGATAAACATATGCTAATCAGCTCAAGTTAGCCACTTTATGATGTATACATAATTTGGTACATGTTATCTACCATAAAATACACAATTTTTGTCAACTAAAAATACATTTTTAAAAAAGAATGGATCAAAGGACAAGAAAAAATGGCATTAGAAATTAGAGTAGAAAATAAGTTTTTTAGTGAAACAAACAAGGAGCAAAATGGATTTGTGAGCTTGGTCCAACCAATGTTTGCTGCCATCTTAGACTCACTCACTAAGCCAACTTTATACTCAGCCTACTCAGAGAGCATTTCATTTTACAAGATTTTAGCAAGCTGGAAGAAAGGAAGGGCTACTTGCAGCTTAGCTATTAATCTGTATTAATGTTGTCTTCAATATTTCTAAAGCAAAGATGATAAAGGACAGTAGAGCAAGAGAATAAATATTTTAAATTATCAGTTCACAAATAGAGTAAGCTATAGGTGTAAATTTAATCAAAAGTTCTTTAAAACTTCAAAATTTCTTGTAGGAATTAAAAATTCAAAGATTCATGTAAAATCTTTTATCCTTTGGCTGCCTAAACTTCTGTCAGTAAAATTTAGGCAATGATTATTAGATTAGCAAAACTCATTTTGTGTCATCAGAAAAAGAAATATAGGACCTTTCCAACCAAACCAGAAACTGCAACACACACACAAAATGTTAACCCTTTAATTAACACCACTGATATGGTTGTAATTATGTTGCTCTATTCTTAGGAAAAAGCCCATAAACTTACATTTATAACCTCCAATGCCAAGAAATATACGTTACCTTAGTCAAGAGTGGTTTGTTCAGACAAACTGCATTGATGTCCTGCAGAATTTGCTCATAAGTCTTCATGGTCAGATGTCACTCTGCCTGCACCCCCCAGTTATCATGAGGGGGCTGAAACACAAGAGGAATACAAATAAATAGAAATGACTACATTTCAAAACAGTCTTTAAATCATTAAAAATGTTAAATTAGAAAATAAGCATAAAGATAAAAATAGTAATTCCTACACCTAGTCACATTTAGAGTTTAGTAGTTTCTCCTAGTTCGATCCCCAGTACCAAAAAATAAATAAATAAATAGAGTTTAGTAGTTTGATCAGTATAATTTACAGAGCTTCTTTCAGGCAAACAGAAATAGGATTAACAAGACATCAAAATACACCATGAAAAACAGACTGACATTGAGTTGCTAGATATACCTAACTACAATATAATCTTCAATAATAAATCTAGTAATTGATGAACCACTTTAATGCTAGATTGAAATTCCCTAATCCAAAAATTCAGAATCCAAGATGCTTTGAAATCTGAAACATTTTGGGTGCTGACATAATACCATTTTGGATTTCAGATCTTTTAATTAGGAATGGTGAACTCAGCAAAGCCTATGCAAATATTCCAGACACCAAAAGACTCCAAAAGTGGAACACTTCTGCGCCCAAGTATTTTGGATAAAGGATTACTCAACTTGGACAACTAGACACTTTAAAGATGATTTAAAGTAATTTCCATGGAAGTGCACAAAGAAATTCATGCTTAAGAAACTAACAGAAAAATAAAACACAATTTGCTTTCATACATAACTATGTGGGAACTAATTTACCCATATAATTGTACCTGCAGTATGTTCTTTTAAGTAGAGAAGAGGAGAAAAAGACTTCCTCTCCCTGATTTCTCATATAGGAGATATGTTGGAAATCAGTCACATGGTGTTGCATATATAAGCCCAGCTACACAGAAGCCAAGAATGACTCTATGAAATAACATGTGATAAGTAATAGGACTACAGCTATGCATTTTAGTTGATCAATAAATCTGACACCTAAGACATGTACACATCTTAATAGACATTTTCTGGTCACTCCAAATCCTTGACCTTGACCCATTCTCAAACTTCCCACTTGGTCATGTCCAAATGCTAGTATGCTTCCTCTCAGTGTATGCAGGTAACTAGGCCAATGAGCATAAAAGAACTCAAGCAAGAAGATGGTACATCAATTGCAGTGAGCAGCAACAACTTACAAATGTATGATCACTACATATGTTTAATATAGAAGGCATGACAAGAAAAAAATGTGGGACAACAGGAAAGGAATAGCAGGAGTCACCAAACAGAATTTAAATTATTTTAAATAACATATTGTTGGCAGAGGAGGCTTCCAGGCCTCCATACCACCACTCCCAGCTCAGAGGAGGATTCTGGGCCACCATAGCACTGCTCCCAGCACAGAGGGGGTGAGCCATGTGGGCTCCAGCAGCACACACACACACCCCTCCCGACACACTACCCCCTTCCCCTCTTCTAAATGAGAAGACACTTAAAAAAAACTATCAAAACCAGACTTCCACATCACGTAAAGCAAACCCAAATGGAAATGAGAGGGAACACTCTGATACTCAACCACCTGGACTCCCTCAATTGGCAACAACAGAGAATCTGGAAAAAAAAGAAATCAGAAATAATTTCTCAAATAACAGCAGAGATTGTGTTCATAATGCAAGACATGATTAATAGAGAGGACCTGAGGAACATGATGAAATCCCAACATAGGAAACAAATGGAATCCATAAAACAGATACAAACAAATTTCCAGGAGATTAAAAACTCCACTGAAAGTCTACACAGCAGAATGAGCTAATGTGAAGGCAGAATTTCAGATATAGAAGATAAGATTGTGATTACTGGGGGCAGGGATTTAGCTCAGTGGTTTTGCCACCTGCTGCACAAGCACAAGGACCTGAGTTTGATCCCCAGTACAAAAAAAAAAAAAAAAAGATTGTGATTACTGACCAGGAAAAGAAAAATTGCTTTAAAATTGTAAGGGAATATGAGAAATCAATCCAGCAGCTGCTAGACAATACAAAGAAGACTAATATTAGACTGATTGGACTCAGCAAAAAAACAGGAGAGAGTGCAGATGACATAAAAAAACTGTTCACAGAAGTAATGGCAGAAAATTTCCCAAGCAGGCCAAAACAACTTGACATACAGATGAATGAGGCATATAGCACTCCAAATAGCCTTGATGAAAAAAAATATACACATAGGGCCAGGGATTTACCTCAGTGGTTTTGCCACCTGCTGTGCAAGCGCAAGGAACTGAGTTCAATCCCCAGTACCAAAAAAAAAAAAAAAAAAAAAAATCTACACATAGACGTATAATTGTTAAGATTCCAGAAATCCAACAGAAGAACAAAATTCTACAAGCCATGAGACAAAAGAAACAAATCACAAACAAAGGAAAGCACATCAGAATCACAGCAGACTTCTCAATGGAAACGCTCAAGGTAAGAAGGGCATGGAGTGACTTATTCCAAGCCCTAAAGGAAAACAGCCTGCAACCCAGATTGATGTACCCTACAAAACTATCTTTCAAAATTGATGGAGAAATAAGATACTTTCATGACAAAGAGCACCTTAGGAACTTTGTGAATACCAAACTA
>NW_004624749.1:5206741-5222834 GCF_000247695.1 Heterocephalus glaber
AAATAGAACCAAGAGAGATTATGTAAAGGTGCAAATTTCCAATGATGAATGTCATTATATTGTATACCTAAAATGTACCAACAAAATAAAATTTAAAAAAAAAAGACTGAAGATTAATTTTGAAAATCCAACGCAGAATCACTTTGCCTTATTTTGGAAAAAGTACCAAATGAATATCTCCAGTGCACCAAAACTCTTTGAAATTTCCTTAAAATATAAACATTTTAAATTAAAATTCTTGTCAGCACCCCTCCGTGAGGGAATTCCTTTACTGCTACTGTTATCAAAACAAAATATAAATAAAGCAGAAACATCATCTCTCATGAATAGCATTACCAAAATGTAAGGTGGATTAAATTTGTTAATAAGCAACAGCCGAGCTCATCCATCTCTGCAGACTTTTCATATTAATGTATGTGACCTTAATTCAAAGAGTGTACATGGGCATTTCATATTGACATTTTATTCATGATGTTTTACTTGGTTAAAATTGTACAATGAATAAAAGTTACCGTGTATAGATTAATCACCTATCTGAATGCATACTTTTCAATCCATGTATACAGTTTTCATAATTCTTTTTTCTAATGTTTGTGCTGATTATATTTATTGAAGTATAACTTTATATTGAAGTTACTAATACATAGAATTATTGAATCAATTAATAAAACTCTGGATTTGTATTTCATATGTTGCCAACTATTTCCTTTCATTTTTCTAGTAATTTGCTTTACTGTTTTTATATAAGTATTTGTCTGAAGTGGATTGGAAATTAAAGATAGTTCAACAAACACAAACGTAGAAATCCCCACCATTTTCTCTTCAATGTGAAGTTTCCATTCTCTTTATGGAGATTAATTGGATTGGAATTATCGATGCTTATTCTTTTCCTCTCTGGGATATGTGATCAACAATTTATTGACTCTTTATTTGGTGAGTCATAAGGGAAGTGAAGACTTGTTAAGTCACCCAACTTGGGCTCTATGAGAGAGGAGAAGGCAGAGCTACACTACTGGGTGAATTGTTTGGTGTTGAAATCAGGGTTTTGGCAAGGGAATACATTTAATACAAGATGCATCATTTATAGTATTATTTTATGATAGTTACCCAAAAAGTCAAATACAAAGGAGTGCAAAAGATTAACTGCACACTAGGTGCCCAACGAATCCAGCCAAGGGCCAGGATCCCAGCAATGTCCCACACAAGTCCAGCTAAAGGGTTAGAGTCCAAGGTAATGTCCTCCATGAGTCCAGCCAGTGGCTTAGAGCCCACAGTAATGTCTCATGCTTCTCCGTATTGAGGAACTGCACCCAAAGGCCCAAAGGCCAGTGGTGGAAGCCAAAAAACCTATGGCGGTAGGATGAAGGATTTGTGACATCAGGCTGAAGGATCTATACTGGAGCCAGGAAGTGATGCTCATGGTGAAGATCAGAGCTCCCTTGACAAAAACTGAAGCCATTCCCAGCAATAGCGGCCCAAGCTCCTCCTCTGATGAAAACAGCCAAGTTTTTCCTAGAAAATCAACAGCCCCAATCTTCCCCTCCAGGGCTTTATTTCTTATTAATTAATCTTATTGGGTACATTTTAGATATACAATATGATGACATTCATCATTGGGAATTTGTACTTTTACATGATATATCTTGGTTCTTATTCTTTTTCCCATTCCTGTGCTCTCGCTTCAACTCCTCTACCTCTCCCTATTTACAAAGACTTTGTTTCCATTTTTTCCTTTTCTCATATTTATTCCTTTCCCTTGTGTGAGAAACTGAAAGTGTAAATAAGGATCAAAATGTATAATAGATAATGTAAAATAGGAAGAAAAGGTCCAGTTCTCTTTTTATGGCTATTGGCAACAATACTCAGGTGGATCTTCCACACCCAGACCACAATGATTCAGTTCAGCTGGGGATTATAAATTGACCATTACTTAATCAACCACATTTGGTGTATCTCTAGTCCCAGCTTTATGACTTCCTCCATCTGCTCACATTATCTCACTGGTTGTAAGCTGGCCACTGCTTACAGGCTGGCCTCTTCTTCAGATCAGGAAATGTCAAAGTGCTGACATCCACTCTCTGAGAGGTGCTGGAGGATTACTGATTGCAGTGATTTCTGATCATCAATAGGGCTTAATTCTCCAGGAGGACCTGAATATTTCAAAACTGAAGTTAACCCTAAACACATGTGTCTGCCTGGCATTTGGAAACCCATTTGTGCCCATGCTGCTGGAGGCCACCCTCAACACTTCCCTCATCATGCAGGAAGATATACACGCCTTGCAGCTACCATCCACATCCACTCTGGTCTCATTTACCATCAGATCTAAACTGAAGCAAGACCATATTGTGGTCTCATCACAGAACTCTTATCCACTGGTACAGATTAGACGCCTCATGCAGGAAAAGCCTGACCCAGCTAACTTTGGGGCTAAGATTTAAACCAATCAATAACTTAGAGCTGCTTAAATCATTCACAAATAGAGATGCAAAGAGCCATGTCCATCCAGACTATTGGACCTCCAGCCCTGTGTACAAGGTCCTTTATGTGCCTGTCTCCCTCCTGAGCCTGAGAGCTCAGGTGAGGTGTGACAGGTGTCCCCAACAGTGCCTAGCATGGGCTAACCTGCAGTTTGTGCCCAATAGACCTCTGTGGGATCAATATACCTCACCTCTACCAAGCCCACAAAGTCATATGCCAAAGATTGCACTGATCCAACACTGAGCCCAATGGGTGACTTGACCCTGAAGAGTCCATACTGGGAATTTGATCAATCTACCCTGCTACCTCACCAGACACATACACACACACACACACACACACACACACACACACACACACACACAGAGAGAGAGAGAGAGAGAGAGAGAGAGAGAGAGAGAGAGAGAACGCAATGTGTGTGCATTTGACTTCAAAGCCTTGCAGGATGGCAAGGAAATTCATTTGTTATCCAAGTGATATATCTAGTTATGTCTAATGATCCAGACAGAAGCATGAGCTTTCCATTATCTCCTATTTAACATTATACTTGACCATCTGGATGGATCAAGAGGTCAGTCATGCCCAGGCACCGAGGGGCTGAGAGGAGCTGCTTCCCACACAACAGCAAGCTCCCTGGTGCTCCTTCCTGTGACAGTGCTCATGGGGAGATGCCTGGGGTCCCAGACCCAAGATCCCAGGACACTAGCTGTTAGCACACCAGGTCTACAGCAGCTGCAGGCAAGAAGGCCCAGAAGCTGCACTGAGCAGATGCAACAGGACAGCACCTGTGTCCGCTTTCCTGACCATTTCCAAAGCTCCTGGCCTAAACAGGTGTCTGCACATGCATCTGAGCTCCTCAGTACTGAGATGCCTCCACTCCTGATGAGAGAAAAGATCAAAGGCACAACCCTGCTGCTCCCCACTAAAAGACACTAACTCCCTCACACCTGCATATAGCTTTTATTTTATGGTAAAAATTAAAATGGAGGAAATGGAGGCACAAGGAGTTTTAGTACCTCACTTGAGATTGGGAGAGGTCAGAGCTGAGATCTGAGTGCAAGCAGTTTCCAGGGGTCCTTGATCTTAACCATCAACTCTACACTCAGCTGCCAGAGACACTCATTGCTAAGTTTCAATGTCTGAAGCCCTGTTTGTAGCAGGGGCTACACGCAGTTTGAAAGTTCTCTGACCCTGAACTTCATTCAGCTTTGGAATGAAGTGTTCCTGCTATGAAAATATTTTCTTAAGTGCATTCTTTTTATACATTATTTGGATACTAGAACCCTAACTGAAGATCACCTATAAAGCAAAACACTTACCTTCAAAAATATTTAGATATTTCATCTGTGAAAGTCATTTTCACAGGGTAACAACCTGATTGCTGTACACGAAAAAATGCTGTCTTAGTTCAGGATTTCTGTAGGCCAACAAGACCAAGCTAGCAATCCAATCCATTTAAGAAAAGAGTGCTATTTCATGTCCAGTGGGAAATAAAATTAGACATGGATAGAAATATTATGATGGACTATTTCCAAATCACATGTTAATTACAGTAGCTGCTATAAAATTTAGCAACTTTCTTTGGTATTCAGCCATGTAGGAGAGCCTTGTGCTTAAATATAAAGTGAAACATAAAAGTGGTTTGGATCAGCATGAATAAATTTATGTAGAGGTAAAAGATGACTATGAATTAATTAGTAAATGCTGGAATGTTTGAATTAGGGGCACCCTCTGAAGCCTGAAGCATATTTAATTTCCAACATTACAAGCAACTTTTAAATTGGTCCTACTCATAATTCTAGGAGGTTTTAATTAAATTCATGCTTTCTAAGTTGTCAAAAATAAAACAAAGACATGGATTAGGAGAGAGTTATTAACAGTTGTTATTGAATAAAAACAGGAATTAAAAGAAGAAGAAAGTGCAGGTGCTGGAGGTATAGCCTAATGGTACAGTGCTTGCTTAGCATGCTTGAAGCTCTGGGTTCAAACCTCATCTCTGGGGGGGAGGGGAGAGAAGAGAAAACAGGGCTCAAGGGAAAAGAAAAACTGAGTATGAAAAGGTGGTATTGTTTTTGGGCACAGGTAGACATAGAGGCTGTCTATCCAACCTTCCCTTAACAAAGCGACAGGGAATAAAAGCAAACTATTTCAACCATGCTGGAACATTTATTGAAAAATTGGCTATATGGTCTGGGTCCATTTAGCTCCTTTACTTTGCATAGGTCACTGTGGGTTTTACTCAAATAAATTTATTTTCAACTATCTTCTGGAATATTATGGACATACATTTTTCTGGCCTTACAGAAAATTTAAGAATCTCTAAAGTAGAATTCTGTGTGATTATTTTCTGGTTTTTATAAAAGCTTTCTTGGGTGAAAATACATCCCAATAGGCATGATTGTCTTCATAGGAAATCTAGCAAATGCGCAGGGAAATCTAAAACGTGCCATCTGATCATTAAGCATGGTGATGAAATAATATCTTGGCAGCTTCTGTAACTGTGCTGAAGCACAGTGTGATTGACTTTTCTTATTTTTATATAATTTTTTCAGCTTCATATATATCCACATCTGTAAATAAGCTCTATACCTTTCATCTATAAAAATACAAATCTTTAGTTTGGTGTCTTTAGAGTATAAAAACAAGCTTGGCTGACAGGAAGTCATGAGAAAGACATTGGTGTGGTTATGAGTATCTGCAGTTGCCCTGTCAGGGCTGCCTCAATGTCCTGAATTGATCCAAAACATTTACCTTTCATGGTCATTTTGACTTTGGGGAAGAGCTGGAAGTCACACAAAGGCATATCCCATGTATAAGGTGGATAAGGGTGCCGCCACATTTTTACAAGCCTGCCTTTCCATCAGATGGCACTTAGCAGCACCATTCACTATATTTCTGATGATGCCTTAGGAAGACAGGACAGACAACTTCCAGAATGACTTTATATGTACTAATTCCCCATGATGCACATATTTATTATGCATTGCAAACACATACAAATAAGAAAAAGGGTTGGTTCAGCATTGGAAGATCCACTGCCATAAGTCATCATTTTAACAGAGGAAAGGAAAAAGTCATATGATCCTATCAGTAGTTGGAGAAAAAGTATTGGACTGAATTCTACAGCTGTTCATGGTAAAAGCTATCAGTAGACTAGAAGTAAAACAGAACCTTCTCAACAGATATGACATGTACTCCATACTTCCAGCAAAAACACCTTATATGAATGGAGAAGATACAATTCTTTCTCCCTCAGGTGGGGAACAAGGGCAGATATGTCTACTCTTCATCTGTCCATTAAACTTTGAAACATAGGCCCAAACCAATATAGTCTGGCAATAAAAAGACACAATTAGGATAGGATTGGCAAGGTAGAAGCAAAATCTTTGTATGTAGATGAAATGATCATCTACAGAGAAAATACTAAGAAATCTCTAGGAGCCCCTAGAACTTGTATCTGAATTTAGCAGGATTAAAAAACACAAGGTATATATAAAAATTCAGGTCTATGTATACTTGCTATAAATGAAGAATTGGATATGGAAATTTGAAAGTTATGTAGGAGTACAAAGGACCTAGAAAAGTAAAAAGAAAAAAAAAAACAGTGTTGGAAGACATTTATTACCTAATTTTAAGACTTCCTCTAAAGCTACAGTAATCAAGGCGGTGTTGGTATAAGGAAAGACATATAGATCATTGGAATAAAACAGAGAATCTAGAAATAGAACCACACATATATGGTCCACTGAGTTTTGAAAGATTATTTAACATTAACATTTTATAGAACATAAACTCAACTCAAGAGCCGAGGAAAAGATAGTGTTTTCAGCAAATGGTACTAGAACACCTGGTATCCATAAGTAAAAAAATTAACCTCAATATTTTGGCTCTTTACAGTTCTGTTGAGGATGGGAAGACAGCAAAATAAAGGGAAGAAATAAACATTATAAAAGAATTTCAAGATCACTTGAGAAGGTTTACCTTTCACCCTCTGTATGCTCTCATTACTTTTTTTAATAATGGCAACTAAAGTAATAAAATAATGAGCCAGCTCTAGTGAATTCTTACTTCAGAAAACTTCTGGGGCCATGGACTCCAACAGGAAGAGTCAAAAGCATTCCCCAAAGGTGCAAGACTGTGCCTTCCTGTCTGCTCTGGCTTTACAGTTCACAGCATGGTCACTGCTACCTTTCTTTGAGATAAATTTTTTTTTTTAATGGATCTTCCAATGCTGAACCAACACTGCCATCCCTATAATAAAACCACTTTCACCGGGGCTTTAGCTCAGTGATGCTGCCTGCTGCGCAAGCGCAGGGATCCAAGTTCGATCTCCAGTACCAAAAAAAAAAAGTTCCAAAACCACTTTCTACATACTGCCAGATCTGACTTCTAATAGTTTGTTTTGTTAAACAAATTTTTATCTATGTTCATAATTTTTCTTCTATTATCTTTATCCAGTTTTAGTATTAGCATAATGTTGATTTACTAAAATGAGGGGAGAAGTGTTCCTTCTTTTTTCTGCTTTAATTGTTTGATATAATTTATCAGTTAAAATGTATATGTTGTTGTCATATAGGTAGGTTTTCAAGCTAGGAATATACTTTCTTTAATAAGTGCTATTCAAGTTTTATGTTTCCTCCAGAGTCATTTTCATTAATTTGTCTTCCAAGGTACTTCTTAGAAGTTGTCAAATTTATTTCAAAAAATATTTTTGTGATATGCTTTTTATATCCTTTTAAATTCTGTAAAATCTGTGGTAATGTCCTCTAAATTTTGATATTGTAATTAAAATAATGTATAATTGATATTGTGTAACAGGAAGAAAAGGTCTAAAGGACTAGGGGAAGTGGGAAGGGTAGGGGAAAGGAAAGAAGGGAAAAGAAAAAAATATGAGAAAAGGAAAAAAATGGAAACAAAGTCTTTGCAAATAGGGAAGGGTGGAGGGGGTGAAGGGAGGGCAGGGGAAGGGGAAAAAAAATAAGAACCAAGAGACTCATGTAATGGTACAAGATCCCAATGATGAATGTAACTGTATTGTAGACCTTAAATGTACCAATAAACTTAATGGGAAAAAAAAGAAAAGAAAAGAAAAAGGGAAGTGGCAAGAATAATGGGATACGTGTGATGAAAGCAAGAGGGAATATTTTGAGGGGGATTAATGGCACTGTGCCTTTTACTATAACAAAATTTTTAATTTAAATGTTCACTGTATGTTTCAGTCACAGCTCCTACCTGGATTTTTTTCTTTTTAAGTAGGTATAGGGCATTGTTCTGGTAGTAAATTAATACTTTAAGTTTGTTTTTAGGTTTCTTTTAAAGCTTCATTGTTAAAGATTTAGAGTTGCTTTCATTTTAAAGACAACACAGTCCAACTTCCAGGGTGTGACCTGGTGGGGGTTTCTCCTGAATGCCCTGTGTGGTTAAGAAGGTCCTCTACTCTGGCTCTGGTGGACCCTGGGTTATTTCTTGGAGTGTGGAAAGCTCTGAGAACCATTTAGCATGTAATTCTGCTTTTTCACCTCATGGAGTTTCATTCCATCCATGCACATTTTATAATCCAGGAAAGTCTCACGGAGACACCTATGCAAATTCCTATAGCTCTCTCATTTTCATTCTGTATCTCTCTCCTGTCTTGTGATCTACTCCTTCTACCCATCTTCCAGTTGCTTACATTCAAATCTATGTCTCCTAACTCAGTGGGAATTCTAGTGTCTGTTTGGGATCCCCTCCCTCTTCCACAGTCCAGAGTGAGACTCCAGACAGAAAGCTGGAGTGGAGAGTTGGAATATCTTGGGGAGAAATGTGTAATTTTTTGAATGCATAGAATAAGAGAGAGTAAATTTTCTCATAAACTCCCAAATACATAGCAATTATTACTCAAATGCAAATAATCCTTTCACATCTCAGATCAGTTTAAACTTAATATGCTTAATACATGAGATAAATGCATGGCAGACAACTCTGAAAGCAAACAGGTGCCCCACTAAGTCATCCCAAAATAAAACAGGTATTATTTCCAGTTTCCCTCAGAATTGTCACTCAACAAGATTAACTTAAAATGATCCCAGTTCCCTGAGGTGGAGCAAGGGACAGTCCAGGCAATATAATGTAAAGATGACGGGCCTGGGAGTAAGGAATTGTGGATTCCATTTTGATTGTGTTAGTACATGACTAAAAACACCAATTCCTGTACATGACACAATGACAATGCTCTACTCCACCCCAGAATTGTTTTCAGGATGAAAGAGCCAGTGAACATGGAAATGCTATATGAAGGATAAAGGGCCAAGTGAGAATATCATTATTGCAATGGCCACTTGTATCATGTTTGGGGGTGGATATTCCCAAGTGGGACTGGAAGTCAGGCTGCGCATCATGAACATAGAGGGGTAGGTGAGATGACCTCTCCACGAACAGTGTCTGGGCAGAGCTGTGAGTCAGCACCCTAGAGACAGTTTGCAGGAGCCCTATTTTGTCATGATGGGGCCCTCTGAGGCCACCTTCAGGGGCTGCTCTGAACACTGTCACCTCTGTGCTGTTTGGAGGTCACCTGTTGTGGATGAACTGTCCTAGAGGCTCCACAGGACCTAGGAGATGCCATCCTTCCTGGTCAGCACTCATGACCAGTTCCAGCCACTCATGGAGCCACCCACCAGGGCTGCAGGGGCTTCAGATCGTCCTCATCTCTCCCTATGCCCCCAGAGAAGTGCCATCACCCTGCCTCCCACCCAGCCATCTGGCTTTCCTCTTCTGTACAGTTAGAAATCCATCCTAATTAACATCTACCTAATTGTCAACCTCATTAAGAGCATCTGCTGGGAGATCAGCCCCCTCCATTTCAGGTTCCTGCTGTACCTGTCATGGTTAATTTGTGGCTCAGTCTCTTTTCTACTGCTATAGCTGAACACCTGAGACTGGGTAGTCTATAAAAAACTGAGTTTTATTTGGCACACATCTCTGGAGGCTGGGAAGTCTGGGAGCAGAGCACCAGTATCAAGTGAGGAGTTTCTAATGCATTGTAACCTAGCAGAAGGGAAAACAAGAGAAGAGGGCTGAATTCACTCTTTTTATCAGAAACTCACTTCCATGACAATTAACTCACTCCTGTAAGATCAATGTTAACTCATTCTTGAAGGAGACTAATCACCTCTTTAAGGTCCCATTTTAAAATAATTGTTACAGCAATTAAGTTTCAGTGTGAGTTTCCATCCATAGCAACTTATTCCTGGAGAATCAGGACTGTGTTCTTGGTTATCTGCCAGTCAGCTCACCTCAGTTACCCTGGATCACTGGGCATGGCTGGTACAATAGGGTAGGGAAGGCACAGAAGGGAAGGTTCCCCAGACCTTGCTGCTCACAGGGAATCTACCAACCAGCAGCACTGGTATCACCAGGAGCTGATTAGAAGAGAAATATCTCAGGTCTTCCTTGGGACAGTGTTATGGCTTGTGTCTAGATGTCCCCCCCCAAAGCCTCATGCAATCATAGATGGGGCTGGATCTAGGGTGTGTGCTGTTGGAATCAATGATGATGGGATTGATTCCTGATGCAATGCTAGGATTAAGGCTGCCCCACCTTAGGTGTGAGTGCTACCCACCCTAAAGATGGATAGCCTGGATAAGATATAAAGAACAGAAAGAGGGACTCTGCTTGTCATTTGCCACTTGCCAGTTTCTGCTTTTCCTGCCTTCTGTCTGCCATGAACTGTTTCTTCTCTGTGATTCCCCTTTGCCATGCCACCCTGCCTTGGAGCCAGCCAACTATGAACTAAAACCTCTGCAAACTATGAGCCAAATAAACCTTTCCTCCTTTAACTTTGGTGTCAGTATTTTTGTCTCAACAACAAGAAAAGTAACTAAAACAGTTAGGTGGGACATGCATCTTAACTGAAGCCATAAGCAATTGCAATTTGAGTGAGACACTACACAGGTGATACAGCCTACCTTGCCCAAGTGAAATCTGAATTGGGCATAAGCCTGTTCTCCAGATAATTCTAATTTCAATACAGCAACACTCACCTGAACACACCTTAACCAGGCCAAAATGAACAGGCAAAAGAAACCAAGATTTTACATTAAAAAAAAAAAAAATCAAGAAAATGAAAGAGGCCAAATCTAAGGCCAAAAACAAGTTAAAATAAAGGAGATTTGCAAGGTGCAGTAGGAAACTACAGTGAATTTTTTAATTTAAAAAGTGTATTATAGTAAAATACACTCTTATCCCACTGTTCTTTCCACTCTCTGAAGCAGTTCTGGAAGTCTTCTTTTGTGAAGGTCTTTAGTTATGGAATTGTGGTTGTTTCCATGTCCTGAATCAACAGCAAGAAGCCAAACAGTGCTAGATCTAGTGAATAAGGTGGATGAAGACACAGTGTCATGTTTTTATGAGCTGCCTTTCTGTTGTTTGATATTCAGCAGCAGCATTCACACAGTTTTTTTTTTTTTATCATGCCTTGTAAAGACACTCATGAAAGGGAACTTCCAGGGCTGCTTGATAAGTGAGGGGGAGTAAGACACATGACAATGTGTCTTTTCTGTAATAATTTTTAAAAATTTAAACATTAACCATATGTTTTGGTACATACCACACGACCAACACTTTGCACTACAGTACAAAGGAGAAAGTACAAAAGATGCCTCATTCCTTTACTCCTCCACCCTATATGATGTTGAGTTTAGCAGGGGTCAGCAGCACCTGGGCAGCACCTGGGGATGAGGGTGGAGCTGAAGGCAGGAAGAGGCTGGAGAGCCAATTCCCCTCTAGTGGGGCCAGCTGGGAGTCATTTTCAGGTCTTTGGTGGAGTTATGGTGTACGAGCCCATCTCAATCCTGAACTGGCCAGAAATATGCATAGTATAGCAAGAATTGCCTCTCCTAGTCAAGGCTGCAAGATACAAAGTTCATCCATAGTATTTATCTATATGTTCTGGGCAGCTTTGCTCTGTGCACCATGTGTTTATATGCTTTAGGCAACTCTGTTCCACATCCAAGCCTTTCTTCCACCCAGCACTAGGAGGCTTACTTATTGTTATGTCTTGTATCTAGATGCGCCCCCAAGTGAGAGAGAGAGAGAGAGAGAGAGAGAGAGAGAGAGAGAGAGAGAGAGAGAGAGAGGGAGAAGAAAAAAGGTTAGGGGAAAGTTCTCATAAGAAAAAGTAACAAATATTGGAGAACCAAGTAAAGGATACCATGCCAAAAGAGAAGGAGTAGGGAGAAAAACTAAGATACAAGTGGAAATCTCCTATTTGAGATAAGAAGATTGCAGAGATCATAATGACACAGACAAAATTCAAGGCAGCATTGTGGTGTACTTAGATAAAAGGTAAGTGTATCTGTTGCCATGGTGAAGAGGGGGAATAGAGGCTGTGTTCATAAGAGCACAAGACTGGGTCCAGAGAAGCTTGTAGAATGGACTTCCATGCCTGGTGTTCAGGAGAATTCTGTGGCTCTGATGAGGCTCAGTGGGAAATGACATAGGAATGACCTCTACAAATGACCTGTACCAGAGGCTGCTGGGGTATCTGAGATAAACTGTAAGTTAGCTCATATTGGATAAAAAAAGATCTGGGACTTTGGCTTACTTCCCATTATTAAATCTGTGTGTTCTTGTCTACAAAATAAAGAGGACAGATAAACTGACCTCTCTCTCATGAGGCTGGAGGGCTATGGACATGTAGCTTAACCAGAACAGGACAATCACAGTCATAGCTAGGTTCCATGGGTCCTCAGAACATGAGGCACCTCCTCTGTCTTCTCTGAAAGGCCATATTTAGGCTCTGGGAAAGCCAATATAAATGCTTCATTTGAGAGTCCAGAGCTAGGATCAAGGTTTGAATCTGAGAGTCAAGACTTCCAACTGAAGGCTGAGTTCAGAAGAATAGTTTGGAGATTAAACTATAAGGGAGGGTACCACCGCCCCACAGTGCCAAGGAGCAGAGCCCTCCCTACCACCACCAGCAGCACAGAGGAGGTGGGCCTTGCAGGCTGCCATACCTCTGCCCCAGAGCGCTGAGGAGCAGACCCCACCCCAGAACAGAGGAGGTGAGATGCATAGGCACCAGCACAACCCCCCCTGAGTGTGTGGGGGGGCTGTGCTGAGCCATTACCACCTGGATCCACACCTCAGAGTTGCAGGGATCATAAAGGACATTGTTCTGAGCTCCAGAAGATTGAGCAAAAGTGAATAACAGGTGCTCACTTCAGCAGCACATATACTAAAAAGTGAACAACAGAAAGAGGGCCTCTCTGAGGTTCCTTGATGAAAATTAAAGCCCATCAGAAAAGTGAAGAAAATCTCTGCAATAAAGGCACACGAGACCACCTTAGTTGGGGGAGCAATGGTGTGGACCAGAATGGTGTGGCTGCAAGCAGACCCCAGCCAGGGCTCTGCCCTGACCCCAGAGGCTGGGATACACCAGCCCAAGGCAAGGGCCCATCTGGAAAAGAGCTGCACAGGCACACAAGCAACAGCCAGATGTTCACCAGGATAACATCAGTAAGTGCACAGGATCCTAGCCAGAAGCTTGCTCACACAACAGAAACTGGAGTGCACAGCCCCTAGCCAAAGGCCCTCCCAGACAACAGCTACATAGTGGCCCTATGTAGCACACCTAGATACCATCCCAAGTGTGCACAGGCCCCAGCCATAAGCCCACCCAGACAACAGGTCAGCTCAGGGATCCAGAAGGCCACCTTTCTGAACCCAGAAATTGGTGTACTGGTGAGCAGCAGAGAAAAGGCTTCTCAGTAGCTTGCTGACAATTGAAGACCACTGGGTGAGCAAAAAGTTGCCTCAACAAAGACACAGTAGGCTGCATCTGTTGAAATGAGAAGACATGTAAATAAGTCTCAATACCAGACTTCCAGATCACCTAAAGTAACTCCAAAGGGAAATGTGATGGAACAATCTGATACTCAACCACCTGGACTCCCTGAACTGGCAACAAAAGAGGATCTGGGAAAAAAGAAATCAGAAATAATTTCTCAGATAACAGCAGAGATTATGCCCACAGTGCAAGACATGATTAATAAATCTAGAGAGGACACAGATTAAAAAAAAAAAAAGAAGAGCTGAGGAACATGATGGAATACCAACATAGGAAACAAATGGAATCCATAAAACAAATGCAAACAGATTTCCAGGAGATTAAAAACTCCACTGAGGCAGCCCCACCCCCACCCAATGCTCTCTAAACTGCGGCGACCGGCCCAGTGGGTGACACAAGACAAGCAGTTTGAAGCTCCTGTGGCCATCCTGGGCCACGCCCATGGCACAGTGAGGTCCGCTTAGCCCACGCAGGCACCTCCAATGCTCAGTCCCTCCCCCCACCTCCCATGCTCCGCCTACCTTCTGGCTTTTCTCCTACCTGGTCCCACACTACAGAGGCACAGGAGATTATAAAGACCCTTGTCCTGAGCACCACAAGATAGAGCAGAAGTTAGTAACAGACAGCGGGCTTCTCAGGCTCCTCAAAGAAAACTGAAGCTCAGCAGAAAAGTAAAGAGAACCTCTACAATAAAGGCACATCAGACCACTGTACTTGGTCTGCTGATGGCTTGCTGAGACTCATTGACTTGTATATGCACAGGGATTCCTACATTGCCTACTGTGACAGCAGAGACATACCTTGAAGGAGGCCCATAATTTCTACTGCTATTTGCAAAAAAGAAAAAAAAATTTTTTTTATTTTTAATTCTTAATTTTTACTTTTTTTTCCTGCTCTTCAAAGTTTTACTTTTCTTTCTTTTCTTTCTTTTATCTTTTTTCTCTCACTCATTCTCTCACTGTCCCACATGCTCCTCATCTCACCATTTGTTCCTTTCTGCACTGAATTCGGATTTCTCCCTTACTGTTCTTTGCTTCTCTTTTTCCTTCTCTTGATTATCATTAGGTTTAAAGGAAAGTGAATTCGGTATCTAGCCTCCCTGTTGCTATTAGGTGATTCTATTCACATCTTTGTTCTTTCATTCTGCCTTTTTCTCTTGCCTTTAACAACTTCTTAGAGTTTGTGTGATCTTTCTGTGTCTTCTGGCCTCACTGCTAATCTTACCTGTTCTTTCTACCTGTCCCTCCCTCCCCAACTCCTTTTAACTCCTCACCCCAAAGGGGAAGGATGCTTTATTGAAGAGTTTATTCATTATAAACTTATGTTGGGTTGGTCCTCAGTTTTAATTTAACTCACATAGTTAAAAGTGATAGATTAATAACTACCACAAATTGTGATTTTATAAGCTGTGCTTGATGCTATGGTATTGCTGACTATGTCGTTTGGGCTAACATGTTGTGATTGATCTAATTAGTTTTCCTTCCTGGTATAAGAAAAATATAATAGCTTCAGAGTCATTAGAGTCTGAAAACCCAAACACAAGCTATATCTGGAAGACACCTCTGAAAAATCAATCATTCCACAAGAGTTTTAAATACAAGCAACAAAGATAACTACATTAAGCAATCTTGAAATATCAACCCAGGAATTAAATCAAAGACAGTACCAAAAACAAAAATGAGAAGACACTTAATCAAGGCACAAACACAGGCTTCCACACCACAAAAAGGAAATTCTGGGGGAAATGAGGTGGGAAAGTCTGATAAGCAACCACTTGGACATCCTGAACTGATAGCACAGGAAGTAACAAAGCAGATGCATGAGGCTCTAGAAAATTGCAAAACAGAAATAATCTCCCAGATAAATACAGACATGGTGAGCAGAGTGAAAGACATGATTAGAAGCTCTAGAGCAGAAATAGATAAGAAAATTGATGAGATCAGAAACATGCTGGAAGCCATGAATGCCCAGCATAAGAAAGAAATGGAAAACATGATCACCCAACATAAGAAATAAATGGAATCCATGAAACAGATTTAAACAGATATTCAGGAGATTAAAACTCCATTGAAAGCATGAAGAGCAGACTAAGAGAATCTGAAGACAGAATATGAGGTATAGAAGACAGGATTGCAGTTAAGGACCATGAAAACAGAGATTTCTTAAAGATAGTAAGGGACCATGAGAAATCAATCCAACAGCTGCTAGATGCTGCAAAGAAGAATAACATAAGACCCATAGGAGTCCATGAAAAAACAGGAGAAAGCACAATTGACATAAAAAAAACTGATCACAGAAGTAATAGTAGATAACTTCCCAGGCAGAGGTAGAGAATTGGATGTACAGATAAGTGAGGCATATAGAACCCCATCCATCCATGACCAAAAAATCTACACCTAGACATATAGTAGTCAAGATCCCAGAAACCCAACAGAAGAACAAAATTCTACAGGCAGAGAAAAGAAACAAATCATCTACAAAGGAAAGCCCATCAGAATCACAGCAGATTTCTCAACACAAACCCTCAAATCAAGGAGAGACTGGAGTGAAGTATTTCAACCCCTAAAAGAAAATAACTTCCAACCTAGACTGTTATATCCGGCAAAATTATCTTTCAAAATTGATGGGTAAATTAGATACTTCCATGACAAAAAACACCTGAGAAATTTTGTGAACACCAAACCAGCACTCCAAACAATTTTAAGCAATATCCTAGAAAAAGACAATGAAGGCCACAACTCCATGAGGCCCAGCAGAGAAAAGGCACCATGCAAGGTAAGACACTAA
>NW_004624749.1:5256155-5308867 GCF_000247695.1 Heterocephalus glaber
ACACAGGTGGTTGGGTAATAAACTCAGGAATTTCAAGTGGTGAATTCCTAGTTTAAGCACAAATTTGAGAGAACAAAGGAGACGGCTCCAAAATGGAGTCATTTTGGTCCCACATCAGCAAAGGTATTTTTCTCCCCTACACACATAAATGATGAAGACCATGCCTAGGGGGGAAAAAGGGTTCACGTAGCTTTTACTCTATCAAAGACTTGTTTTCTACATTTGTCTAGAGGTCTGTCTTACTAATAGCAGAGAAAGCAGTCCAAACCTGTAGCTCAACTCTTAAAATGGAGGCTTAAGAATGGGTTCTGACAGCATCGTTTTGATATTGAGGGAAGAGATGTAACTCCCAAACCTACTAGATACCCAAAACACAAGTTCATGTTCTCTAAAATCGAACAATGAATTCTAGGAACAACAGAAGTTAAGAGCATGAAAAATGTATTGAGAGAAAGAAAGCTGCCTAAGAGGGACAGAAGGGGGACCAGAAAGTGGGTTGCCCATGCACTCCACTTTTCAAACATGTTTTATACAGCAAAGTCATGTGGCGAGGCGAGTACAAAGTGGGACAAAACTATAAGATCTAATGGAAATTTACAAGGTGGGACAAAACCATGACCAACCAATAAGATTACAAGTACAGTCACCCAGGTAATATTGATTAAATAGGGGTCAAATGGGGGAGCAAGTCAAGTAGAAAGCATGCAAGGATTTTCAGCAAGAATAGGGGTCAGGAATATTTCCTGGAGAGGCTAGGTTAAGACCTTGACCCCGCCCCCCAGGTAATTGATACCTACTTAGAATATCAATCATTGCCATTTATCCCCAGGGGAAGCACAAAGGTGTGTAGTTTCTCTCCTTTTACAATTCTGGCCTTCAGTGAATGTGTCTTGATTGTCCTCCATGTTGGCTTCTTGCTGTGTTGGCTCCTGGAGGGCTGGTCCTGTCTAACTGCACACAAGATATCTAATTAACTTACCTACCTGCAATAGTTTCAGAGCACTCTGAGACAGAGTATATCTGATGATCACTGACAGAGTTCCCCTTTCACTTCACTGAGGAGAACAGACAGGGACAAGATGTGGAGATTTTCTGCTGATTACCCAGATGGGCTGTCGGGAGCTAGTTTCTTCTGAGGGACCTTTGGATATCCACCAGAGAGTAGCCCTGGCCATGACCCCTCAGTTGTCACCTCAGTTTCTGCTAGTTCCATGCGATCAGTGATCTGTCTCTGAAAGGAACCCAATTGCCTGTCTGGTCAATGTTTCACTCACCATTGGTGTCAATGGAAGTGGGGATTCACCAGAGGGCAACTGGAGAAACCTGTCCTCTGCTTTGAGAGTGGCAGCTGCCCTAAAAGTAACTAGCTGGCAGAGTAACCACTGTTTGGCATTCTATAAGGGACAGATAAAAGCCTGAACTGTCTTTATCTGAGATGATTTCATGAGACCCATTTTACATTTTTAAGCAACTAAGTCTAAACGGCAACATACAAAACAAGAATACAATGTAATTTGAACAAAAGAGAATGCATAAGAAAAAGAAGAAATTTGCAAACATTTAAAACCTAACTTAAAATTAAGACACTTTTGAAACAAAGGCCAAAACAAAGGCCAGAATTTATATGAAACAAAAACCAGAATCTATGAAACAAATGTCCAGAGCCTATGAAACAAAAGTTACAGTGAGGAAGATTTAGCTCAGTGGTTCCGCCCCCTGACTTGCAAGTGTGAGGACCTGAGTTCAATCTCTGGTACCAAAAAAAAAAAGTTACAATCTATGAAACAAAAAGAACAAAATTAGAACCTATGGAACAAAAGCAAACTCTTACCTCCAACCAGTAATCTTGGTAGAAGACCTCCAAAATGATATAAGGGGCAGAGATGTAACTCCCAAACCTGCTAGATATCCAAAATACGAGTTTGTGTTCTCTAAAACCAAAGAATGAATTCTACGAACAACGGAGATTAAGAGTAGGAAAAATTTATTGAGAAAAAGACAGCTTCTCTGTAAGAGAGACAGAAGGGGGACTGGAAAGTGGGTTGCCCCAAAGATTTTTGTAATATGATTTCCATATCCTTTTAAATTCTGTAAAATCTGTGGTAATGTCCTCTAAATCTTGATGTTATAATTTAAAAATGTATAATTGATATCATGTAATAGGAAGACAAGGTCTAAAGGAGTAGGGGTAATAGGAGGGGTAGGGGAAAGGAAAGAAGGCAAAAGAAAAAATATGAGAAAAGGAAAACATGGAAACAAAGTCTTTGTAAATAGGGAAAGGTGGAGGGGGTAAAGGGAGGGCAGGGGAATGGGGAAAAAAATAAGAACCAAGATACATCATGCAAAGGTACAAGATCCCAATGATGAATGTAACTGTATTTTATACCTAAAATGTACCAATAAACTTAATGGGGGAAAAAATTATAAGGGAGGATTCCCAGTTGGGACAAAATCATGAGGTCATCATAGTTTTCTAGCTCTCTCTCTTAAATCCCCTCTTAAGATGGACATTAAAAAATCATGCCAAAAAAAAAACAACCCATGGACCATTCCACAAAACTAAGTGAAGAAATGTCCCACAAGACCCAAAGTATGGATAGGCCAACTACTTATCTGTCCACAGTTCGATCTCTGTATGCCTCATGCAAGGTCTACAGCTATGTGGAGAAGAGAATGTGGCAAGATGGGAACGCCTCTACTATGTGGGTATGAGTACTAAAGACCATGGGGACCCAGCATGAAGGTGGTTGAGCCCTTCAGCAAAACCTCCCACCCAGAAGAACAAAGATACACTACAAGGAAAACTATTGCTAGTGAACCCAGATGGAGCCAATATGAACTGCAGCACCCATGCTGACAAATACAAGTGCCATTTCTTTTCATTTATTCCTGCTGACAGCTGAGGAAGAAGCCTTTGAGTCCTGCAACTAGGCAAACCACCCTGTCCATCCCACCTTGACTGGTTGAATCTGTTCCAGAAAGTGCATAAAGTTATTTAAACACAAACAACAAAAAGAATTATTATTTAATTCTATATGAAGATATGTGAATAAAACAGTATGTAAAATAATTTAACAGAACTGAAATAAAAATATCTTGTGTAGTTTAAAATATGTCTGATTAAAATGCTTAATAATTTTAAAAGAGGGTAGAAAACTAAAATAGTACAATGTTCTTGCATCATAAGGGAATATATAGAGCTGTCACTGAAAACAAACCCTCCTTTCACAGTCCTACCAAGATGGTGTATTCATCTCTCCCAGCTCCTACTCACTAAGCACAACTCTAAGCCCTGAAGATAATGTAAGAAGCAACTGAGGGGGGTATCTCAAGTTGGGGAGGAAGATGACAAACTGGTCTGGGAACCCAAGAGCTTATTTCAATCAGGTACACTGCTCAGGGAGACAGTAGAGCAGGTTTCCAAGACAGCAATCCTGCAGTCAGGATGAGAGATTGAGGTTTCCTGTTACTGCTGGGGAATTTTCTTTCTGCTTCATTGTGCAGCTTTCCCCCAAGTGTCTGATGCTTTTTGACTGTGTGCCACTCATCAAGAAGTTTGAGATGCCCTGTTCACACATCGGTAGCTGCTGTTCTGGTTTGTTGTATTCCCTAGATCCAGTGTTTTGGGGGAGGGAGAAAGACTTGCTGTCTAGGGAGGTAAGAAGAAAGGAAGTTGGAAAGAAATAATGAAAGCAGAGAGAAGGAGTGGTAGATGTGTGTGCTCAGTCAGCTCTCTTGATCCAATCATATTTTTCCTTTTGTTTTTCGGGACAGATTCTCACTACATAGTTCAGGCTGGCCTTGAACTCACTATGTAGCCCAGGCTGGCCTCAAGCTTGTGGCAATCCTGCCTCAGCCTCCTGAGTGCTGGATTATAGGCCTGTGCCACCATACCCAGTGATCTAATCTTTATATCACCTAATTTCAACTACCTTAACTTTATTCCACTGAAGACCTATTGTGCTTTTAGTTGTGAGTTACTGGTCCTGCCACTCAAATAGTGAACTCACTTTCATGAATTGATGACTTAGGCAGCTATGACACATTACTTAAACAATAGCAGTACAAGGAATCTTAATATTGTCTGATAACATACCTTTCAGCTGGGCCCATCTCACCTCTTTATATTTCAGCATTTAATTTCACATTTTACTCTTTTGTCAAAAGGGCATACTAGTTTATCGTAGAGTGCATATTCCTCAGATATAGAAAATTCCTATCACTAGATTATTAATTCTTTGTGGCTCATATGTTGAACACTACAAAGAGGCTAATACCTGATGGTAATGATGACAAGAATGATGTAATGCTGTTTGTTGCATCCTTCTGGTTCTGACAGGTACACTGAATATTTTTGAAAACCAGGGAGTATCTCTTCATTATCTGTTACACCTTGTATCTACATGTCCCTTCAAAGCCTCATGTGGTCATAGATGGGGAGTTTCAAAGGTGGATGGTTTAGGGTGTTTGAAAGTGGATTAAGGGTGTGATACTGGGATTAAGGGGGGTGAATAATGAAGCCCCACCTTGGGTGTAGGTAGCACCAATTAATCCATATTCTGGATGGGATATAAAGGAAGAGAGGCAAGGCAGGTCAGCTGCTACTTCTGCTGCTGCCATTGCTGCTGCTTTGCAGGATTCTGCCTGCTGTGGCAAGAACTGTATCTCCTCTGTGATGCCCCTCTGCCATGCTGTCCTGCCCTGGAGGCAGAGAACTATGAACTGAAACCTCTACAAACTGTGCACTGAAAGAAACCTTTCCTTCTTTAACTTGTGGGTGTAGGGATTTTGTCTCAGCAATGAGAAAAGTAACTAAGACATGATCCCAACATGAAAAGGGAAACCAAAGTATTATATCTGCATTATTAAATTCTATAGCTTTAATGTTTACTAAGGCCCCTAAGGTCTTAAGAATACTTTCAATTCATACCAACCCCTAAACACTAGAACTTGAGGAAGTATCATTACTTTTTGTAGCATAACCTGCCAAGATGGTAGCTGGTATTATTATTTCTAAAAGAAAATAATAAAGAACACATAAGGATAAAGTGATTACTCATACACACAACACTGAAAGAAATCCTTTCCTACCTGGCAGGCTCTGGTGGCAGCCCCTTGGAGGGCACTGAGAATGCTCACTCCCCATTTTCACAATCATACTTACACTACAGTTTTATCTGAGAAACATGTTGGTGCCCAAATGGAGAAGACTCCCTAAGCATTAAGCCTGAATTGTGGACAAGGGAGGAGTCACTAGAAGATGACAGTGTGGAAGCAGTCATCATTATTACCATCTCTCACCATTGCCTTTATGCAATGGTCCTTGGTTAACAATTTTTAAAAATTAAGTGCAGATTTTATGGGGTTCATAGGGAATAAAAGCAAACTATGGGAAATGTGTGGACCTGTAGCTGACCTTCTTACTCAGTTTACTGGCAGGCTATGGTAGAGACCTAAGCCCTAATCTGTGAAGCTGCAGGGCCCTGATTGAGACATCACAGCCAAGTACAGTGTGGCTCCAGCTAAATTTCTTTCCCTGAATTATGGACTCCCCCTCCTGACCTGACAGGTTACTGGTTAATTATGACTCACTCCTGGTCTCCCTTTGTTCTTTCTGCAGGAATGCATTGCCCCCCCTTTATGAGACTTGCCTGTGATAACTACTATCACCAGATGTCTCACATACACACTGCCCTATTTTTTCCTACGCTTGTAATCAGTAACTACTGGAGGTCTTGGGTGCCTGGTATCTTTGCTGCCCAGATCAGCTCAGATGATCCCAGATCCCCACTTTCTGATTAAGTCTTATTTTTGTGTCTTTCTTTCACCTTGCATCATATTGCCTTGCAGGAGATCAAGACTCTTGGCTGGGGCTTCAATATGAACTGTAATACAGGTACACAGTGCCCAGGAGATGGTGTGGATTTTTGTGTCCAGTGGCTTCCTGCCAGGAGCAGAAACAAGTCCTTGTTGGTGTTAATGGAATATTGGCTAAGCAGTAATGAAGCTATCGATTAGACAAAAGCTCTGTGGCCTTTGTCTCCTTGGAACTCCCTGAAACTGAGTATGCACAATATTACAATGCAAATTTCTCTCAAGAACTCCTTCCACAATGTCTCCGCTAGTCTTCTTCACCAAAAAGTCCTTACCTGCATCCTTCAGTTTCATAGACCTCCTAGATCTTGGTTTCCATTCTCGAGAATCATCTGACCAAAAGAAAGCAGGCTAAAAAGCACAGACTTCAAGCAATTGGACCTATTTCTACTTGAAATGCACAGGTCTTTCTGTATCTGGAGCCCACTTTGTAGGTCTCCTCATCAGTCACTTTCTTTATGGATTAGATCTAGATGTCCTCCAAAGTCTCATGAGATCACAGGTGGAGCTTCGCTGGTGATTGGATTATGGAGACTTACTGCTGTCTTTCTGTAAGGAGGTGGGGTTTGGTCTCAAGAGATCAGTCACTGGGTGTGCCTGGAAGGGCATATCTCCCTCCTTCTTCTCTCTCTCTCTTCACTCCTGGACACCATTCCATGAGCTGGTCTCCTTACCATGCCCCTATGCCATTGCACCTTGCCTTGGAGCCAGATGACCATGCAAGGACTGAGACTACTGAAACATGAGCCAAAATAAAACCTCTCTTCCTTCAAAGAGCAGAGGTTGGGTGTTTTGTCCCAGCCATGAGGAAAGAGACTAAAACATCTTTCCTGTCCTTTACTCTGGACATTAAAGGGCTGTGTCCATCAAGGTGTCCCCAGGTGACCACATTCTCATGAGGTTCCTACATGCATTTTTAAATCCATCACCATTAATACTGTGAAGGAAGAATGAGCAGGAGAATTTGCAGGCTTCCCTGCAAAGGAGACAAATGTCTCAGGTGATACAGACGGATGGCTGTCCATGAAATGTCTACATGATAACAGGAGAAGCAAGAAAAGAGTCCATGTATGGGCTCGAAGCTTTTAAAGAAGGGAAACTCCACTGCATTACATGAAAACAAAGTACATTTAGATGTTCTATCTCTGCCAAGAATGGAAGCTGTAGCTGTGGGAGTACTCAAATCAACCTAAATTGTACATGTACATATAACACACACACACACACACACACACACACACACAAGGGTTTTTCTGTATATCTTGATTTTACTATGTTTTCTGGGTTCTTATTAAGCAAGAAAACTTATCTGTAGAGTAATTCTTCCACAACTTGGAGCAATCATTGAATAGAAAAGTTGCTCATGATGTTACATGCTTACCCACTGCATGCTGTTGGCTAGTTGGGTTTTCTTGATACAAACTGATGTATAATTCTAAATAAGCACAGAGAAGCATCTTCTTCTGAATTTCCCCCCAAACCCAAGGAGGGTCTTTTCTGCCTGAGGCTGGCTGACCCCTGTGTGGTAGACAGTTTCCTCTTTCACTTCAGGTGAACAGAGCCCTTTGAAAATAGAACAACTCCTAAGGGCCCACAGTAGGTCCTTTCTAAAGCAAGTGAGAGCATGACTCCAGTGAAATCATACAGACACCAAAGCATGGGCTTCCAGATTTAAATCCAAACACCACCATCACCACCAACAAAATCCTGCAGGCTTTAGCAGATTTTTGCTACAAATTGCCTTGTAAGAAAGGAAGATTTGCACTGTTTGCTTGAAAGCTTATGATTTGATGTAACAGACAAAATTTCTATTTTCACAGCTCAGAGATTTTCAACAATCTCTCTGTAGACTCTGTTGGTTTTCTTATTTCCTATCTGCTCTTCTGCAAAGAAAATCTGACCCTATAGGTCCTGGCCTAATCTCAGTGCAGCAGTGTTTTGTAACTATCATCATTGTAACGTCTAAAAATACTAGTTGGTGAATTCCTGCTCAGGGACTTTACAAAAGGGAATCAGAGTTTAGCAGGGGCTAGGATAGGAAGAGCAGCCCCCCCAGGAGGAGGAGTGGGGAATGAACCAGTGCCTGAGGACCCCCTTATCTTTCACTTAGATGTGAGGATGAAGTCTAAAATACAAGGCAGGTCCGAGAATTACAACACTTTCCTCTTCAGGAACCACTTTTATCACATTTTTATCCATTTCCATACTTGGCTTTTTAAAAGATCAGCAAAAGATGCCATTAATAGGAATGATAGAATTGTGACACATCAGGTGATTAATTAAACTAAGTCACAAAGTGTTATGTAGATATTCTATGGAGTGTCCTAGGCAAGGGTGGCCATGCCTTTCAAAGGCCTACAAGCCTACAGCTTTTGGTCATAATTATCTAATATCTCCTGACTGGGTGAAGACCAGTGTGACAGTTAATTAATTGTGTCAACTTGAGTCAGTAATGCCCAACTAGACTGGCTCAGCCTAGTTCTGGGTGTAAAAGGCCTACCCGAGGGAGGATTGTCACCAGAATGATATAAAAGGGAAATGAAAAATTCCTTCTGTCTTCTTCAGAAGAGCTCCAGTCTTCACTTTCACTTTGGATGTCATTACCTGGCTTCTGGTGCGGACTCCTCAGCCTTCAGACACAGACCCCTTGGCCTCCTGATACAGACCGCAGGGCTGGGGATTTAGCTCAGTGGTTCTGCTGCCTGCCTCACAAGCACACGGTCCCAAGTTTGATCCCCAGTACCAAAAAAACCAGACTCACAGGGGACACTACTTGGAGCTCCAGTGTCCAGACAGACCTTTTGTACTCTTCCACACCTTACTCTGCGGGTGGTCACTGTAAGCCAATCTGTAAATCCTTATATATTGTTTATCTTGTATTATATCTGTTCTTCTTGTAAGCACTGATACAACTAGAAAATATGTTGATGGTATTTTTATTATTATCCTTACAGTCCAGATAATTTCTCAGTGTATTTTGCCTATGGATAATTCTTTTATTCTCTACATAACATAGAAGTTGGGTCTACTTTTCCCTCTTTCAAGCCATAGTATTGATTTTTTTCTTTCCAGTAAAAACACTCTATGATCTGACAATTCCATGCATAGATATGAACTCAAGAGAAGCAAGGGCAGCTATCTACATAAAGATTTGTATGCAAGTATACACAGCACCATCATTTATAGAGTCAAACACAGGAAACAACACAAATATTCATCAAAGAGCGACTGGATAAACAAAATGTGGTGTTTTAGTAGCAGGGAATACCAATCAGTAGTCAAAAGGAACTAGATAGTAATAGATGTAACAATACAATGACCCTAAAAGACTGCACAGTCTAAGGCGGTGGTGACAAACTATGGCACATATGCCACAGTGGGCACGCAAAGCCCTCTCCATTGGCCCTTGAACCAAGTTACCCAGTAGCTGGGCATCAGATAATGGCTATTTTTCTAAACTAAAATCTCAGTAATCAGCTTTAATTAAAGTGTTGGCACTTTGCGATAAATAAGTGGGTTTTAGGTTGCAGTTTGGGCACTCCATCTCTAAAAAGTTCACCATCACTGCACTAAGGGAAAGAAGTCATATGCAAGAGCTTTTGTATTGTGTTGTAAGACTCCATTTATGTGGAATCCTGTGAAAGGCAAAACTACAGAGACAGACAGCTCAGCAGTTGCCTGGGCTGGAGATTGACCTCAAATGGGCATTTGGGGGATGTATTTTGGGTGACAGACAAAATTAAACAGCCATAATACTTACATGATTTTTCATTTACTAGCAACCATCAGACTGTACACTTACAAAAGATAAAATTTATGGTTTATAAATTATGTGAATTAAGTCAAAGAACAAAAAACAAATACTTTTTTTAAAAAAGATATTGCCTCCAGATAAAGATTCTGTCCTAAAAAACTAGAAGTTATTTTGATAACTGAACTTGACATTTACTAAGTTGACTTACTGACATTACGAATTTATTTTGGTGTGCTAGTTGTCTTAGTTACGTTCTCCTTGCCGGGACACAATACCTGACACTCATAAGATAAAGAAGGACCGGTTTATTTTGGCTCAACCATTTGTAGAAGTTTCCATAGTTTGTAGAAGTTTCCATAGTTGGCTGGCTCCAAGGCAGGATGGCATGGCAGAGCAGAAACAGCTCCTGGCTTTGAGGCAAGAAGCAGAGAGAGATCAGGGAGGAGGAGGGACACAGAACCTTCCTGGCCACACCCCCAGCAACCCATCTCCTCCAGACATCACAGTTAGCTATAAACTCACAGTGGGCTCATCCCCTGATGAATATCACACCCCCATGATCCAATCACCTACCCAAATCCCCACCTATGTGCCCATGAGGCTTTGGGGGAACATCCAGATATCAACCATAACACTAGTTTAAATCACTCGTGACAAAACCTGGGCAGCAAAAGAACAGCATTATTGAGGGAATGAGTCAGGCTTCTTCTGAGAGGGGAGGAAGGAGGAGCAGAAGGTGACAGGTGCTACCAAGCTCCAGAGAAAGCAGGGACATCTAAGGTGGAAGAAAGCAAGAGCAAGGAAAGGTGTATCAATTCTGAATTACATCTGAAAGCTGGGTAAGGAGGGTTAGGGCGCTTCTTCAGGACTGTCTGAAAAGCATAGGTCCACAACCCACTTCAGAGTCTGAGCAACAAGTCAGGGGCTTAGTCACAGAACCACAAGAGGGAATTCTAGGTTTATGACGCTACACCAAAATTCCACCAAACGTTACTGATGCAAGTATACTCATGAAAGGTCATGAGTACTAATTCTAAACTTATGAAATGTAATTCTTATTGATACAGAGCCTAAGAGTTTCTGAGCTCAGTGCTCCAAATCTGTAACTTGCATAGGGGGTCTATGAGGAAGGCAAAAGTAATGCTCTTTTCCTTGGCACCTGGATGGTCAGAAAGTTTTGTGAAGACTTTGAATCAATGTTTAAGGGGAATTCCCAGCTAGCCACAGAGCACTGCTTCTAATCTTTGTGTGCAGCCAGATTGCATGATCAGGAATGGTAGTGGACAGGCAGCCATGCATTCTTTCTTCAGTCCTGCTCATTTGGGTTTGGCTGGGAGGACTACGTTTCTCTCTTCCTTTGAGTTTCTAGCCCTGAAGAAGCTCATCTGGGCCTCCCGATCTTAAGGGGAAGCAGAGCCAACTCAGCTGGCTCAAAATGAGATCATGTGCCCTCATTTCTACAGCAGTGTGACCTGACATCCATTGAGCTCCCCAATGTTCAAAGATCGGTTTTGCTAATACGTACAAATACACTCAATTTACTATAAGATGCCAAAGTAAAAATTGTTGATGTTCTTTTACATTGGGCATTTTTCTAAGAAAAAAGACATTTAGAAATTAGCAACTTTTGTGCATGTGTGTGGGTGGGGAAGTGTTCTTTTATTTAGCATCTCCATCCTCAAAAACTACAGACAGAAGAAGAGATAGAAAAGACAGAAAACAGATATTATGAGCTTTTGGGGTGCAATGGTGGTTGAACTGGCTTCAGATCATAGCTTACCCCCACATCAAATGCTAACAGCAGTGGAGGGGACAGTGAAGAATTCAGTGGCTGCTGCAGCCACGCTGGGGCACACAAGGGCAGCCAAGAGGGCTGACAAGTGTCCATGTAGAGAACACCATGCTCTGTACTTGCACCCCAAGTCAGCTCAACACTAGAAGCGCCTTCTGTTTTCAGAAGCTGCACTGGCAAATGGAGAATCCTTGTCCTGTTAACCAGAGTTATGGAGTAATTGTTTTGGTTTCCCCTAAAATACACATTGACTCCTAATCCCCAATGTGTATATGGAGGGGGCCTTAGGGAGATAATTAGGGTTAAGTGAAGTCATGAGGAAGGCCTCCCATGGTGGGGTTAGCACCTTTTTAAGAAGAAGGGAGACCAGAGCACACACTGTCATGCAAGAACACAGCAGCAAGGCAGCTGTTTGCAAGCCAGGAAGAAAGTTCACTAAGAATTGAACCTGTTGACACCTTGATCTTGGGCTTCCCAGTTGAAAACTGTCAGAAATAAGTTTCTTTTGTTAAGATTCAGTCTCTGATATTTTATTATGATAACTCAAGACTACCAGACTGAGACAGAAATCAGAACTGAAAAATGGGATATTGCCAAAATAATGTCTAAAATCACGGGCGCAGCTTTGGAACAGGGCAATGCATTGAGGCTGGAATTTTGAGGTACACCCTAGAAATATGGCATGAAAGGCAAATCTGGTGATGGCTCAGAAAGAAAGGAGCTCAGAAGAGCCAGCATCCCTCTTCTTGGAGAATCTGCTATCACGAACAGAAGGTGGTGGAGAGGTAGATGGTAAAGGCCATTCTGCAGAGGCCCCGGGAACATGTTTTTAAAAACAGAAAAAGCAATCATTGCTCTAAAAGGGTAAGGAATTGGGTGGATTGCATTTGTGTCCTACAATTTTGTGGAAAGAACTTGCAAGTGAAGAGATGGGATCTTTAGCTGGATTTCTAGGCAGTGTTGAAGATGTGTCCAGTTCCTTCTGACTGCTGACACAGATGGTTATGGTTATGAGGATTCAACTTAAGATTTTAAAATTTTATGATCATGTGAAAGCAACAGGCATGCAGCAGAAACTGTGCTTGAATTTTGATCTTTTTCCAACTTAGCAATATACGATCTGGGCAGTGAACTGTGGCTTCCAGCCACAATCACGGGAAGCAACCAAGATTCTATAGTGTGCTGTGTTGCAAAGTGGTTTGGTGTAAGGAACACACTTTTGATGTAGGATCTTTTTTTTCAACGTACAGTGGCTTTATCAGGAAGTAACCACACGGCAAGTTGAGAAGCATCAGTATAGCAAAATGGGAGAAGAAATGACTTCAAGCCTCAATTATTAAGCAAAACAGAACCAGACCCTAAAGATTTGGAACATTCTCAGCCTGTCTATATTACAAAAAAAGCAAGAAATCAAATTGAGAGAGAACACTGGGAATGTGGCCAGCCAACCATGTGCTGCAGAGACCAACATGTGAAACACGGTCCTGATCCACCACTGGGACAGAAACCAGGAGCAGAGAGGGGTCACACCAGCAGCAATACTGCCATCCAGCAATGAACGAGACAGAAAATGAGATGGAAGGAAGGCTGCAGACATTTCTCATCTTCTGGGAAAGGAAAGCAAGACGCCAGAAGAATCTGCATGTCATCAGAGCTGCTACAAGCACTGCAGGTCCAAAGCACACCAGCCAGTGGTGAGGCCACTTCCGGCTGTTCCAAAGGGGACAACAGTGCTAGGCAGAAACCTGTGGGCAGCCCTCTGGAGGTAAGGTAGTGACAAGCCAAAGGGCAAGGGCCAACTCTTGAGCTACAGGGTGACTTTGCCACCCCCGTGGGTCTGCTGCTCCGGCGAGACTGGATCATCAATCCCAAAAGGATTACTTTTGAGCTGTAAGCTCTAAAGTTGGCACAGCTGTGAGGAAGCTGCCTGCAGGGAAGGGTGGGCCAGGTGTGTGCCAGTAACTGGGGACAGAGTTGGAAGGATGCCTACTTCAAGGCCACAAGGGAGAAAGCTGGTTTGGAAGATCAAGAGATCCAAGGCTGCTGCAGAGGGGTAGAGGCGGCACCATTCTGGGGCACTGACGTCCAGGGCCAGGTGTGGCACCAGGAGCCAGTGGGTGGAGGTGGCCTTGTGCTGGACACACTGAGATGCCCACAAGGTACTGTGGTAGCAACCTCTACTTGTTTGATAAAATATTTCAGGAAAATGATCCAAGTGGCACAGGGGAAGGCAAAAAACAAAAAACAAACCCAACCCATGTACCAAGCTTTTGTTTCTGAGAGAAAATGCTATTTTAATTAGGACTAACTTTAAGGCCTTAAATTCACATACATTTCTCACACTGTGACTTTTCACACAGGAAAGAGGTAATCAATCAGCTCATCAGGTCCAAAATGGTTCTAACAAGACTTCACCAAAACTTTATAGAAAAATAACATCACATTGTTGGCACGACAGTTGAGGACAAAGGGCCTGAAGGGCCGTGTCTGCTTCCTGTCCACAGTCTTGTCTCTGCTGCCAGACCTGGGGGCTCACATATGGCCCAGAGCACCTTTCCCTGGAGCTGCAGCAAGAATCTGGTTTGGCACATATTTTACATTTTATTTCACTTCCACATTTATAAATTCAGGAAACTATCTTGAGAAGGGGGAGGCAGCCTCTAAGAAAGGCCTGGCTCCATCCTCCCAGGCCTGGGCTCACGGGCATAGTACAGATGTGAGCACCACCAACTCTTGGGGATGCTGTCTTGTCACCTCTGTCAGCCAGGTCTGAAACAGCCACAGTGGCTCACTCCTCAGCAGGGCTGCTTCTGTGCCCAGAGGCACCTCAGGGGAGGGTTTATTGCTGGTGAACTTGGTTACCCAACTCCTGGCCACTTCATCCAGGATAGTGGCATGATCATAAAAGGGCCTAGGGGCAGTCACCTTGTGGAGAGGAGAAGACACTAAGATGGGTAAGCCCAAATGAATCCCATGAGGCTGCCATGCTGCCCCAATGTTTGGTTTCCTCCAGTTGCTCTGTCAGGCAGCAGATGTTCAGTTCTCTCCTCTGAGGAGAGTAAATGGTGGGGGGAGATGTGGGGAACTCTGCTGCCCACTTCGACAGTCACTTAAGACAAGAGGCATGGAGGCAGGACACGGGCCCATCCACAGCAGCCTCCCTCGCCATGTTCCTTTTTGGACCCCAAGTGTCCTCTGCTCAGGTGGAAAGAATCTACTCCCTCCTCATGTACCAAAACTATGCTAGATGAAAGAGGTGCTTGCCACACAAAGCTTCAGAAATGAGGACAAGTGTCACACGGCGTGGTTCTGAACAAATGGACCACTGGGACCACTCTGTGGTCACCACTGTCACTGGAACCGATGGCCACAGAAGTCCAGTTTGCCTTCATGATTACAGCAGTGCCAAAAGGGAGCCAGAGGTGTCATTCTATGACTCAGATTTGATCCTGCATGAGCCTTGGGAGTTTTTGCTGTGTCTCAGTTTCTCCATCTCTCCTTTGTTTGGTGCTCTTTGTTCCTGCCATTCACCAGTGACTGATGCGACCACTGGGTCTAGCCAGGATAGCCACAGGTATGACTCCCACTTAGACAACTCCTAATGCTATGTCACATCTCTTCTGGGAAATGGCAAGGGCCACTGGTGTTCTGTTGATACAGGTTGGGTGGGTGGAGCCCTCAGCATCTTACACCTAAGCCAGGCAGAGCTGCCAGGGTACAGCTTCACTTGCTCCTAGGACCAGACACCCAGGGAGTCTCTTAAGCAGGGATGTGACCGAGAAGTCATTCCTGTGCTCAGATCTCTACTGGTTATCCCCTGCACTAATAAAGACTCTGCATTCACAGATCCTACACATTAGTTTAGCAAAAAATCTGGCTTTTGATACCCAAAGAGTTTGAAGTCCCCCTCGAAGCGTGCATACAGCCGCCGGATATCCCGTTTACTGATGCCCAGGAAGTAGTTCTGGACCTTGGTTCTGTTATACACGGTAATGCCCAGAGGGATGGCTGGGTAGGACACCAGGTGGTCGATGCCAGCTTCTCGCAGGATGTATGGGGCATCCTCTTCCAGCGTCTCATGGTGTCCAATCACACTGTACTTGATCTCACAGGGTGCACAAAGTTCCACATATGTCACCCAGTGGATGATGTGGTCCCCAAACTGAAGGTCAAGCCACCTGTGGTTCGGGTCGCCCAGGTAGCGCACGAAATCTTCAAACTGGATCCCCCGGGTCTCCGTCCGGTTCCTCCTGTACTTCCGGATGATGCCCGGGGCAATCTCATGCTTGTACCACGGTTCAAATCGGGGATTGTGCACAAACTTGTCCTTAAAGGCAGAAATGAGTCGTTCGAAGGGATCTCTTACGATGAAAAACTTAAAGTATGTTTTCAATCTAGGGAAAACAATGAAAAAAACAAGTGGTTAACTTGATGCTCTTAGAGGCCACCACAGAAGGTGTTACAACTTATACGTGGATGTGCCCCCAAAGTCTCACGCACTCATAGGTGAGGATTTGGGGAGTGACTGGATCGTGAGTGATGCTGGATCATGGATCCGTGATACTGGATCAGTCCACTGAGATGGTTTAGCACAGTTCTGGCTGTGGATGATGGATTCACTGAAGAGAGAAGACCCATCCTGGGTGTGGCTGGCACCAACCAACAGGCTTATAGATTCAATGGAATAAAAAGGGAAAGAAATAAGGCCCTGGTACCTCCTGCCTGCCATGCCATGAACTGTTTCTCCTCTGCCAGGCCACTCTGTCAATCCACTCTGCCTTGGAGCCAACCAACTATGGATGGAAACCTCTACAAACTGTGAGCAAAAATAAACCTCTCTTCCTTTATCTTGTGGGTGTCAAGTATTTTTCCCATCAATGAGAAAATAACTGAGACAGAAGAGAGTGAAGCATCCCCTACCGATGGAACCCTTACTAGGCCGAGTTTGGTTGGGTCCATGCCTCTCTTCCTCAGACTTTGGCACAGATGTGAGAAGACAGAAGCTCAGAAAACTCAACTGTCCCAAGCCATCATGCTCTTCCTAAGTACTCCCTGGCAGGATTCTGTGTAATCAATGTTTTGTTGATGACTGGAATAATTCAAACCTTCAAGAACTTTTGTTAAGTTTGAAACTCTGAATAAGTCAGGTTTGACAGAGGCCACAGAAAGTTACTCTTAGGACTTTTCTTTTTCCCTCTTCTTTTTGCAGTGCTAGGGTTCCAGGACCTTTGTACTCAGCTAAATCCTCAGGTCTTTTCATTTCTGATTGAGACAGGGTAATCCTCCTGCCTCAGCCTCCAAATGCTGGATTATAGGGCTATGTCACCACACCTGGACTCATTCCTATTAGTAGGATTACATAAATATTAATGGATCATGAGGGTAAGGCTGGAAAAGGCATCCTGAGATTCTCACAAGGGCTCAAGTCTGCACCCACTTGGTGGGTGCTCAAAAACCACAACCAACAGTCCCATTCGTGGTCCTCAGAGTGAAGTGAGTTCCAGTTCACAGCAAGTACAAGCTGAGCCTAGGGCTTTATCACCCATTCTCCACGGGGTCCAGACACCCCCTTGTCCCTACTGCAGACCCTGCTCTTACCGCTTCTGGATCTCGGCCTTGCTGAAGGAGGAGAGGCGTGGGAGGCCGTTCTTCTCGTGGTCATGCACCACATTCTCTGGGATCTCTTCAATGGATGGAAAGGCTCCTGGGGAGGAAACAGGGAAAGGCACCCTAGTGCCTCAATGTGGCCTCTAAAGAAAGCTGCCATCTGTCTCATCTCGGTACCCATGTTTCCCAGGGCACCAGTGACAAGCCTATCCCCACATCCACACTTGTGCCTGAGTTTTAGCTGCTCCTGCTGGCAGCACAGAGAGGGGAAGACATGCATTAGGTAACCCTTGAGCCAAGTAGAGGAAGAGAGGATGTTGTGGGAAGGGAGAAGGGGAGGGAGTGGGGTAGAAATACTGACAGTGCCTACTCCTAGCAAGGCACCTGGGCTAAAGCTGCCACAAAAGAAAGCTGATACTCTGGGAGGCTGAGACAGGAGGATCCCATGTTTGAGCCCAGCCTGGACAACTTAGCAAGATCCTGTCTCCAAATAAAAAAGAAAAAGAAGGGCTGGGGATATCATTCAGTTTGAAGGCCCTGAGTTCAATCCCCATTACCACAAAATAAATAAATAAAATAGGAAGAAAGCTTAAGGCCTGGGAACAGAATTCCTACAACCAGTAACACCTAATTTCCTGATATCAGGGAGACACTAGAGGGACAGGCCTGCTGAATGCTGCGCCCACTGCAATGCCCAGGTCAGATGCCAGCCTGGGCTCTCACAGCACCCCAGCCCCAGGTTAGTGTAGGTTCTGAGGAACCCTCTGGGCAGCACGGCCTGGTGACTGGCAAAGGTGTTTGATGCTAGGAAAATCCAGCTACAGCTTCGGTGCTGTAGTCCCCAGGAAACAGTGGAGGACAGGCGTGCCACACGAGGTGGGGCAGCGTCAGCAGCCATGGTCTGCCGTCCAGAGCCGCAGACAGGGCTGAGGGACCCATCCCAGGGCTGAGAGGTGGGCAGACCTTTCTCCTGGTACAGACAAATGGTAAAAACAGTCATGATGCCAGAAAGGGTTTGGCCATGCCCCTTAACTCTTATTCTGTGCCAATCCTGCTGTTCTGGCACAGAAGAATCCCTCTTGGGGCATCTAAGAAGTGGCCACAGCTTTGCCTGTTTTATGCATTCATTCCTTCCCAAATAGTTAAGGCCCAGGCTAGAACTCTGTGGTATTGCTGTGGATGGCTTTGAAACAGCCCAGGCAACCACGGAGGAGCCAGCTTTCTGGGTCTGCAGATACATCTAGGTACAAGATCAACAGCCACCAGGACCCTGTGCCTTAGCACATGACCAGGCAAACCTGTTCTTTGTTTTGCTTGTTTTCCTTCTTTAAGAAAGGAGAAGGGGAACAGAGATTAGAAAAGCCCATGCTGTTTTAGAAATGAGCTAAAGATTTCTGAAAAGAAGATCTCCAGGAAATGGTGATTTGGATAACAAAGGGCTCTCAGAACCAGTTTGTTTTATTCTCACCAAGCATCTGACTGCAGCGGGCACTGAAGTGAAGGAAGTTCTTTTTTTTTTTAAGTCTGAGACAGGATCACACTGTGTATTTCAGGCAGGCCTTGAACTCCCGATGTAGCCCAGGCTGCTCTCAAACACACAGCCGTCCTCCTACCTTGGCCTCCGGAGTGCTGGGACTGCAGGTGTGCACCACCACACAGGGCTCAATTTAATTTTTAAATGAAATATGAAACTACAAAACCTACACACATCAGTGGGGCAACAAGTGGTGTGCACATGCACGTGCACACTGTGACCTGCTCCTGCTTCATCCTGTCCTTGTAAGTGGGTGTTTACTCTTTCTGACTCAGGGTGCTTCCCACTGCCAAGGCCAACTTGTGGGCCTTTCTGTATACTCCTTGCTTTCAACTGATTGGTAACCTCGTTCTTAGATTCAGAAACCCAACATGCTGCTGTATTTTCTTCCCCAGTACCACAATGGAGTGGGCACATGGTGGCCAACACTGACCAGCAACCCAGAGAGCTGCTTTGGGAGCTGTGGGCAGGGGAACAGAACTCCTGGGCCAACAGCCTGCAGCACCTGGCTCTGATTGGACCAGGCATTCTACTGCCGTGGGTCGGAGTGAAGTTCTTTTGAAGGACACTTTACCAGACAGAACCTCTCATTATCCCGGATCAGTGCAGACTAATTGGAGTTTAAACAAACAAACCTGGTGTCTGGGAAGAGCTGTGAGTAATCAGAACTGCAGTGTTTGCTGTCACTTTTCTATGATCTCCCTGGTTTCTGGTAAGCATCACATTTCCTAAATCAAGCCAACTTAAACCTCTGAACATAATGAAAAGAAGGTGCAATTTCTTTCTACCCAACAAGCACAGAACTCTGTAGGTGAAGGACCCCAGGCACAACCAGCAGGGTAGCAGGGTCACCTGGGGTGGGGTGGAGCTTTTCACTACAGAGGGACGAGGAGGGGACCAGCACAAAGGATCAACAGGATCAGAACAAGGATCAGTGGGGTGGGCAGGCTGGTCAAGGTAGAGATCCCACTGTGAAAAGTGAGGCGGCCCTAACCTTGGCCAAGAGCCTTTGAAAATGGTCAGTGTCTAAATTAACCCCACTTAGTGCTGGAAGTGTAGCTCAGATTCAGGGGCAGAGAGCCTGCCCAGCATACACAAGGATTTGGGGTGATCCCTGTATGGTGGAGGAGAAAGGTGGGGGGGAGAAGAGGAAGAAGAAGAGGAAGATAATGAAGAATAAGAGGAAGAAGACCAGAGAGGAGGAAGAGGAGGAACAGTAGGAAGACAAAGATGAGGAAGAGGAAGAAGAGTCAAAAAAGAAAATAAATTAACCCCACCAAGTTTTAAAGTATAGCACTGTTAGGGAAAACCCAAAAACTTCCTGGAAGGTTGCTGGACCTTTCAGGAGGACCCCTTTCCTCTGAGCACTCTCCTCATCCCTATCCCCCAGCCAGACCCCCGAGGTCCTTGACTGATGTCCTCATCAGCACAACGTAGCACACGCACCATTGAGGACAATCAGCACCTTCTTCCACTGTGTGTTGCCTACTTTGGGAGTCTGGCAGAAAAGAATCTTGTGCTTGTCACAGACAAATATTCGGTCCAGGACAAACTTGGAGATGGCTGTGTGCGAGAGGTTCCTCAGGGCCTCGTCCCTGCAGACATTCCGGATGAGCTCCAGGCGCTCCAGGTAGACCAGGGGCTGGACAGGCCGGCTATCCACAAACATCTTCCCTGTCGGCTGCGGTGATAAGCGGCAGAAAGAGGACAGGGATTTCGGGGAGGAAACAGGTGCCACTCCCACTGGCCCATCCTCTTCCCTCCCTCCTGTTTCTACAGAGTGACTGTAGAATAACTACTTCTGGAAGCCTCTCTCCTCCAGGCCCTGCCACTTTGGTGGTGAGTTAGACAGGAATCAGGACCATGGCCCAGTCAGCGATGTGCACCTAGTTCTGGTGACTTCCTTCTGGAGAGAAGCTGACTTAAAAACTAGAAAAGATGGGGAAAGGACAGTATGCACCTCTGGGGCTGTTTGGTACCTGGAAGAATCTCCCCAACACCAGGGACTTTAGCTGATGCTCAATCCTAGCTCCTCCTGCTCTGGGGGTGGCACACTAGCCACACTTGCTGAGTCTTGCTGTTAGGGTCTGGGGGAGACACCCAGAACAACCCAGCTGACGTGTGTGCGTGTGTGTGTGTGCGTGCGTGTGTGTGTGTGTGTGTGTGCGTGTGTGTGTGTGTATGCTGGAGATAAAAGCAGAGGGGATGGACAGGGGACACACCAGAACACACTGCTGTTTGGTGAATTAAAATTGCTATCACAGCAATGTGTCTGCCCCAGACATCAGCCAGTTCTGAGGCAGTGAGGCCGTGAGGCCGTTTCCCAGACCCCACTCCTCTGCCTGTGGCCCAGAGGTTTCTGAAATGCTTTGCTGCTACCTCGACATCTTCCCTTAAAACTACCCTGAAGCCCAAACTGAATCCAGATCAGGAGCAGGACGCCAAGGGTCGATGCCTCCAAACAAGTTCTCTAGCAACTGCAGAAAAGCATCTATGGCTTGCAAATTTGGCTTTTCTTTGTGCTCAAGCACTGAATACAAAGAAGAAACTTCTCATTCAATTGTGTTTACCAAGTAGCATTGTTTTCTGTCTTCCCTCCTCACAACCTCAGCAAATACAGAAAACCCATCTTAATTACTGATATGATTTTTTACTCTTTTCCCATTCAAGCATTCAGGCATAGGATGCACAAAATAAATCTGAAAGGAAACTATGGAACCTGGTTCCCTGAATCAGTCACCTTGCTGGTGGGAAACATGCTGGCCTGCACTACTGTGTAACAATTCCTGGGCCCAGTGGACTTTACATAGAACTCATTTCCTCCACTCTGAAGCTGGGCTGCTGGAGAATCAATAGGACCCAGTAGGAAGAGAATACAGGGTCCAGAACCAAGACCACTACCTCCTGCCCATGACATGGAGGGCCAGTGAGCAAAGACCATACGCCTCGTGGTTTCCAATCACATATTGAGAATAAAAATACCTAAGTCTCAGAGGCCTCCACCAAGAGACCATTAAACTAAAAACTCAGCACAGTGCTCTGCAAACCATGAAGCACATTCTACTGCAGTCTCTCCACCCATGATTGCTCCTGCAAGCCACCAGGATGCAAAGTGCTTTTCTGCAGCGCCCTCATGGGGACTGTGGCACAAAAATTCGTACCCTGCCTCTGTAGTACTCTTTATTGTTGCAACTAAACATTTGCTTCCTTAGCTCATTCTATTGAAACCTCCCTCCTATTCTCTATTGGTGTTGTTTCTTGTCTCTGGAGACCATCTGAATTCTTTTCTTGGCCTGGATGCCTCCACCAGGAGGCAACATTCCTGGGTGTCCAAAAAAGAGTTCTGCAGACTAGACATCTATTACATCGACATCTGAAAAAGCACACCCTAGCCTCGCTCTCCTCTGACCAGGGGTGCTTTCCACTCTGGGCTTGGATTTGCCATCTTACACTGTGAACCATGGACAACTGGGTTTAACTCCAGGCTGATGAACATCTTAGGGCCTTAGTAACCTCCACCTTCCAGTCTCAGGATGGGGTAGCAGGTGAGAACGAGCTTTATGAGCACACCCCTCATCCTGGACAGGGAAGCAGGAGGAACTTATGTATAAAAGGGGCCTGTAGGGGAGATGTGGGGTAAATGTTATGGCCGGTGAGAGCTGGGGAAAGCGGCCACATTGGGCTCTGCCTGTGACCCCACATGACTCCAGGCACTAGCCTTGTCCCCAGAATGGGCTCCTGCATCCACACAGCTCAGAGGCCAGATTATCTCTCTGCTGTCTGAGGGCCCTCCTCTCTCCAAAATCCCATGGTTCTGGGTGAGAGACCTTTTCACACTCCCAGTTTTCTCCTGACCTTCCCAACATCCTCCTTCTCTCTGGCCAGGCTCATGCTCAGCTGGCCAGGAATTAGGCAAAACCTTTACAGATCCTCCATGAATAAGGAATATAAAATAAATGTGACCTTGTGCCTCCCTAAAAGGAAACTAAAGGTGAACATAAATATACAGAAATAGCAAAGGCAGCCACAGGCTGAGTATCCCTTATCCAAAATGCTTGGGACCACAGTGTTTCAAATTCCATAGTGTTTCTGGATTTTGGAATATCTGTGTATACATAATAAGCTCTTTACACAAGCACATATTTCATCTAGCTTCATATGTATCTTAGACACACAGGCTGAAGGTAGCTGTATATGATATTTTATACAATTTTACATATACTAAATACAAAGCTTTGTGTTGTGGAATCACCCACCAATGGCATCCTGTCAGAACTAGGAAAGTCTGGGATTGCGGAGCATTATGGATTCTGGATGCTCAGCCCGTGCCACGGAGCAGGCAACAGTGACAAACAGAAACTACTGCAGGTGACAGCACAGATCGGGGTGGGGACACTGTGCGGGGGGGGGGCGGGGGCGGCCCTGAGGACAGCTGCATTCATGTCACAGGGGACTGGGTTTGTACTCACCTTCTGTTCTCCAGGAGAGTGCTTCTCTTCTGCCAGCCTCCCCACTTCCGGCAGAGTTGTCAGGAACAGCAGCTCCTGTTTGGCACTGTATCCTAGAAAACAGAGAGGTTAAGGTGTTTTCTCAACGAGGCACAGGCACACAGATGGATGGGACAGAGCGCAATGCCTGGATGACATGTGCAAGCCAACTGGAGGACAGTCTGCCCAGAAAACTCAGCTGGAGCAACTGGATATCTGTAGCCCAAAGGGTGAGGCTTTATCTACACTTCACGTCTTACTCAAAGATGAACTCAAAATGAATCATAGGTTTAAATATAAAATGTTCAGCCCTCAAAGTTTCACAAAACAGCATAGGAGAAAATCTTTGGAAAAACTGAACTTCATTAAAACTAAAAACTTGTGCATTGTTGAAATTCTTTCTGAGGAGGATGAAAAGTCAAATGACAGGAAGACAGTATTTATGAACTACGTATCTGACAAAAGACTTGTATCTGTAGTATAAAAAGAACTGTCAAAATTCAACAGTTACAAAGCTAAGCCAATTAAAAACTGGGGAAGGTACACACGGGTATTTCCTGGAAAGGGATGTATGAAGAACAAATAAACTCAGGAAAAGATGTCCAAGGTCACTGGCTATTAGGCAAATGCAAATTAAAACTACAAGGGGACCTCACAATGCACCTAGCAGAACAGTTTCGATAAAAAATACTGACAATGCCAAACAGTGATGAGGATGGAGAAACCTGAACACTTACATAACGCCTGAGGGAATGGAAAAGGGTACAGCTACTCTGGAAAAACAGCAACTTGGGGGAACACCCCCCCCCCGCCCCCGCGTGCAGTGACCACATGACCCAGCACCTGAACTGACAGGCAGTTAATCCAGAGGAATTAAAATTCATATTTGCACAAAGACCTGTATACAAATGATTGTAGCAGCTCCATCTGTAATATCCCCAAACTGAAAATGTCCTTCAACACATGGATGGTTAACAGGCATGGAATACAACGCAGCCATAAAACTGAAAGATCCACTGATACAAACAAGTTGGGTGAATCTCCAGGGAATTATGTTGAGTGAGAAAAGCCAATTCCAGAAGGTTTTATATACATAAAACATTCTGGAAATGATAAGATTATGGAAAGGGGAATGGACTCGTGGTTGTAAGGGCGTGTAATGAGGGGGATGGGTGTGGGTGTGGCTGGGAAGGACAGCAGGATGGATCTCCATGGTGATGGAAACATTCTGCATTTTGACTGTATGGACACCAATGCCCTGCTTCTGGTACTGTGCTGTCACCTTGCAAGACGCTACCACTGGGGGAAGCTGGGTAAAGGGAATCCAGGACCTCTCTGTGTTATTTCTTACAATGGGTCGCATTCCACAATGATCTCCTAATAAAAAGTTTAATTTACAGAAAGCCAATCAGCAGTCAACTTCAGTGCTTTCACATTAAAGAAGTCATGAGATTCAAAATCAGGCCAGAGGAATCCTAAATAGTTGCCCAGAACAATAACATAACAATCCTGATTTTGCAGAAGCCTTTGGGGTAGAACTTGAAGGTCATCTTCAGCTCTCTTGTCAACAAAGAAACATTTACTTCCAAAATTTTGCAAAGTCTCATAATTAGAAAAGGAGGTATCAAATAAAAGTATAAAAATTGATCATACAAAAGCACGTTTCATTTTAAAAAATCAAAACCTCCTCCTCTTGGGTCATTGACACCCACACACTGCCTGTGCACAGTTGCACGCCTGCCTGAGTTTGGCTGTTAGACCTCTGCCCCCACCTGACACACAGCATCTTCCGCCCACCATATTCCTTCCTTCCCTCTGCGAGGGTAGAAAGGACCTACCAGTGAGTGCTCTGAGGATCAATTGTCCCCCAAAGTTATTTTTATGATGTTAAGCTTCCTTGTCTAACTCTGATTCAACTAGATTCAGATAAAACCTACAGCACAGGTTATGTCTGGCTTTCTTTTGCCATTGCTTCTCTGACGGTGGCAAATGCCACAATTGCCACTGTCGTGATAGAGGTCCTGTGTCTATTCTGCCCCTTGTGAACAAGTCTCTAGCTTCAAGATGCAGGATTTCACCCTTCAGGGGGTGGACAGTGTCTCTACAATGTCTCTCTTTTGTTACAGTCATTGCTGTGTTTCTACTTTTTAACAAAACATCTAAGTTTGCCAATGAAGGCACTGCTCTGTTCTAAAAGCAATCACAAACCTTGTCTCACTGGCAACACTGAGCCTGGTCATTCAGTCTTGCAGCCCTGTCCCATGCACATGCTAGGTGGTGTCCCATGCACATGCAGGGACAGTCAAGTTGCAGATGGTGTCCTCCAGAGGCTCACAAGAAAGGTGAGGATGCAAGACGGACAGAAGTGTCTACGAAGATATACCAGACCCACCAGATGTCAGTTTTGATTCTGAATCTTGAAAGCACACTTGTCAAACATCCATCACAGGGCAAAATTTATTTCCCTATAACAAAAGTCTAGCCGATCCCAGTTCAACATGACACAGCAATGTGCTGAGGACAAATCACTACACAAATATTATCCTGGCTTCCATCGCTGAGCTGAAAGAGAAACCATCACAGTGCGAAATGGAAAGTATTCTTGTCAATGGCAGCTTGGGACAAATGTGCCCTTCCCCTCAGGTTGGGTGGAAGGGAAATCATAAAGAACAGGAGGTATAAAGAAAACACACATGCCCACTGGCTGGGATTCTGGCCAGGGGTCTGTTTCCCACAAGACAGAGCCAAAGGAGCAGCCCCAGGGCCACCAGGGCCACCCAGGTCCCCTGAACACCAAGGTTCTATTCCCAGTCCCAGGAAAAGGAACTTTGCTATGGCAGACAGCATTGTGCCACATAGACTTATTTCACTTTAATGCAATTTCACAAGGGGATTTTGGTTCAAAAGCAAAAATGCTATGAACATGTGTGAAATAAACTCCAACCTCTCACGGCCACATGTCCACAAACCTCTTAGGTTTCCCGATCTGCCAGTGGGCTGAACTGTGTCCTCTGACAGAGGGGCCCAGTGGGGCCTCAGGAATGTACCCTCTAATTCGTAGCCCTTGCTGGGAGTGGTGGTGCAGGCCTGCCTGTCATCCCAGCCCTTGGGAGGCTGAGACAGGAGGACCCCCATGAGTTCAAGGCCAGCCTGGGCTACATAGTGAGTGCAAGGCCAGCCTGAACTACATATTGAGACCGTCTCAAAACAAAAAACAAAAACATGCCACCTTAGCACAAGGTCCCCACTGACAGTTCCCAGGTGGGCACTGAGTGTGACATCCCTTGGCTGCTTGGTCCTGGATTTGTCACCCAGGCTGGCCAGATGTCCTGCATGTGAGCTCCCTCCCTTCGTCCAGTACAGCCAAGGAACATCTGCCCCGTGATGTTAACCAGGTACTTGGGACAGTGAGTAAGATTCCCTGGGAGTCAGGATAGGTCAGGCTTTGCTGTGGTGACCACCCCACAATTTCAGCAATTTGGTGGCCAAGGGCCTCGCTCTCTCTGAGTTCACCAAACACCGTAGGGCCACATCATCTGTGCCTGACCCTGCTCTCAAAAAAAGCGTGGGGCCAACTGTGTCCTGGCTCTGAAGCCAGCAGGGCCACAAGGCCACCCCAAATGTCTGTTGCCGAGGCAGAATGGCAGAGATGCTGAGTGGGATGAGGCAAGAACATTTGCAGGCCCTTCCTCCAGGCTGAAGCCCTACAGCCCTTTGCCTGCCTTCACTGTTTTTTTCCGAGATCCCACTTAAGCACTCAGTACCTTTTCCAACGCCTTCTCAGGCATCTGAACTTTTCTGAAAACACCCAGCACAAACTTGAGCACATCCAGGCAGAACACACCTCGTTTATCAACCCTGTTTAAAAGCTCTCTTGCCAGAGAATAGTAAAACCCAAGATCACACATTGTACTTAAGTATCATTATTATTATTCATTTTTTTCCTGAGACAGGGTCTTGCTATGGACAACAAAGTCTGCTACCCAAGCTGGTGTCTTGAACTCGTGGGCTCATGTGATCCTCCAGCCTCAGCCTCCTACGCAGCCAGGATTACAGGTGCACAACACTACATCCAGCTTATTTAACTACTATGGATGGATGTCTCGCTAAAACATATTACATACACTTCTATTTTTAAATGAAATAAAGCACAAACAATGCAATAGCATGAGCGTGGATGGTGCCTTCCTTCCCAGCAGAGGACACTGAGGGAGTCATGATGAACATGTGCTGCTGCACTTTGTGCCTCTCAAGTTCCCAGCTCTGTTCTGCATTTGAGTGTCCACTGGCCCCACTTCTGCAGATTCGAGTGCACTTGGTCTCCAGCAGCAGAAGGCTTACCATGTCTCCAGGAGACCTCAAAGTGCCGCCAGGGTGAGGACCACTGTCTTAACAAGAGTGGTCACTATAGGTGGCATGTGACTATGCTGATGTCACAGCAAAAATCCCAACTGCCCCCCAACTTCAACTGGCTCTTTCCATGGAGCCCCTGGTTCCCACTGTGAGCTTGATGCCCTGTCTGCCTGGTACAGCGGCTGTAACGCCACTGCCCAAGGCTGCCAACCTCACAGGTTTGCTCCCGAGAGCTCCTGGAAGACAACAGAGGGACCTGCAGTGACAGCCAGGTAGGACCCCCACAGCCACGTGCCTGGCAACAAATGATCCCTGCGTGCTCACCATGGAGCTGAGTGCCACTACCCAGGGCTCATTTCAGGGCTTCCCACGCTCCCTGCAGTCCTGCCCTCCAGCCCGTGTACCCACTGCCCTAGAGGACGGGGACTGGTGACGCTCAGCACTGCAAGGGACCCACCCGCAGCTCTCTGGGATACAGTAGGATCCTGCAGCCATGGGTCACACAGACAGTGCAGGAGGACACCAGCAAACTTGGAGTAGACACATCTAGTCACCCCTCCTATGGTCATGTCAGTAGGTGGACCCACAAAGCTCCCTTCCTGAAAGGGTTAAAGATATCACATTACAGTGATCCATGCACATCCATGCTTATAGTAGGACAACTCATAATAGCTAAATCTTGTAAGCAGCCTATAAGTCCGTGGACAGATGAATGGATTAAAAATGTGGTATTTACACAAAATGGAGTACTAGTATGTCACAAAGGAGGAAAATCTGAGGCATTTCTAGGAAAATGGATGCACCTTAAGACCATAATGTTAAGTGAAATAAATCAGATATACAAGCTTCAATATCTCATGGTTTCTCTTATATGAGAAACCCAAAGTATAAATAAATTAAAGAATAAAATAAAAGAGAATAGGAAGTAGGAAAATAGAGGATTTGCTAATGGGAAGGGGACTAAGAAATGGGGGGTAGCAGAGGAGGATAAGAAAAGAACTGAGTGTGTTCCGTGCATGCACCAACTCCCCATGACAAATGGAATCACCATGCACTGCAAACATGGACTCATAAAAATAAAACTTTTTTAAAAAAAGCGCCATGCAGGGCAAAGACGCTGTGCTCACCCCCAACCCCAGGATCTCCCTCGCAGGCTGAAGCTCTCAGGCCAATCCAAAGCTGCTAATGAGCTGCCCCCATGTCCCTCGCCCCCTCCACCCAGCCCAGGAAGAGAGTGGCTGCTGAAGAGCACCAACCCCCACCTGCCCACACCCAGTACCCCCCATCAGAGTCCCCAGGAGGCTATCGGAGCAGAGGGTGCTGATGCTGTCGAAAAGACATCATGACCTAAATAAGGAAGGGACAAGAATATGAGAGAGAAGCACCTCACTGAGTCCCAGTCTGCTGCTCTTTATACCCCTGCATCACAATGCCATGTTCAATAAAGCCAAGCTGACAAACCTTTAAGACAATCAGACAACACATATTTAAATGACCCTCCTCCCACAGCACTGAAGGTGACCTTCAAATGTGTGCCACCAAGGTGGGACACCGCCTGGCTCACAGGCATACTGAGTGACCACAGCTGTGTCTCTCACGTGGACATGAAGCAGAGCGAATTTTCTAACTAGGAACTGCACTATACTCTGGTGCAAGGCATTCAAGACCCTCTGGCACCTCTGTAAGCCATGCACCTCCTTTGGTTCTGGGATTGCTATCACTTGTACCCAGGAGCAGCGTTGCAGCCAGGGGTCCACCAGCCAGAGCCCCTTGCACCAGGAAACACATCTACCATTCGGGTCTTTAAAGGTCACACCTACCATCCGGGTCTTTAAAGGTCAGCGTGATGAACTTGCTCGCCACCATGAACATGAAAATCACCCAGAAGCATGCGGCCAACAGGAGCCACTGGTGGTGCATGTTGTCACACATCAGCCATTCAACAATTCTTCCTGGAAAACACAAGCGAGATGCCTCTGCTACTTACAAGCAAATCACTTCAGCAAAACGCAACAGGAAGAACAGGTGAATTCAACGAACAGAATCAACACAAACACTTGCACTGTCTTCCCTTTGCTCCAAGGGGTATTTTGGCTTGGCATTTCGTTTAACATTTCATATTTCATTAATGATATTACAGGATTCATTTAGTAATTAGATCAAATTTGAAACACCTCAGTGGAGGGGCGATCAAGAGGGAAGGCCATGCCTGTTTCTTTCTGGAACCCAGGATGAGATTTTTTTCTCATACATTTGCCTGCTGGGTCTTGTCTGGCCCAGGCCAAGGCCACCACACGGGTCCAGAGCCAAGTGGCCTCTGGGCATCTGCCAAGGACTGGATCTTCACTCAAGGTAACTTGAAGAGGCAGCACCCCACTGAGGCAGTGCTAAGCAAGCTGATTAAGACTCTCACTGGCTGCCAGGGTGCAGACACACCTACAGAATCTAAAAAAAGCAGCCAGGTATGGTGACACATACCTGTAATCCCAGCATTCCAGGAGGTGGAGACAGGAGAATTGCAAGTTTGAGCCCAGCCCCAGCAACACAGAGAGTTAGTGAGACCCTGTCTCAAAAGAAAAAGTTAAACAGCAGAGCTGAGTATGTAACTCAATGCAACTGGGACTTGGGTTCAATTCCCAGTACCAAAAATAAAAATCAGGGAGAGAAACACCTGTGCTTCTCACTTCGGTTCATTTGCCTGCACAGGCCTGGGCAGAGCTGTGGGGTTGGGCATTGTTCATGACCTGGAGTGACACAGGGCACACTGGCCGGTCCTCAGTCTGTCACAGAAGTCACTCTCTGTAGCAGCTGCAGAGGACACAGATGCACAAGAAGGAGAAACAAGGGTGCTTCCCCTACACAATGCTTCTTCAAGCCAGACCATGCAGCTAAAGACACTGCTGGGCTGATCACGTCGTCTGACTGAGGCTGGCCATCCCTCCTGGGTAGGACAACTGTTCTCCACGCAGTGCTGATGGCAGATGACCTTAGAGACAGTTCTTAACTGTGCACAGTCAGGCTCAGCAAGGACCCAGAGCAATGACTCTCACTGGAATCCAGCGTCTGAAACCCAAATTCTTCCCCCCACACCAACAAAGTGGTTCTCTAGCTTCAGCTGAATGTAACCTGTGACAGGGAGCTCACCACCTGCCAAGCTGTCTGTGCCCTTGCGGGGTGTCTTGAAGGCCACCCTCCAGTGCCCACATATTAGGCCTGGTGTTTCCTGGAGCCCCCACAGGGAATTACCAGATTAAACAAGGAAAAATGTGGAACACCCAGTTATGTTTAAATTTCAGGTAAACAATTTTAGTGTATGTCCAAAATATTCCATGAGATACTAAAAAAGCTATTTGTTATTTTCTGAAATTGAAATTTAACTGAGTGTCCTGTAGTTTATCTGGTTTATGTGCAACATCACCCAGCAAGGGGCTCGTAACTGCCCCTCCACCTGCCAAAGCCAGCTGTCCTGGCTCTGTCCCCAGCCCTCCTAAGGGCAGCAAAGCATCAAGTGGGGAGAGCCAGTGCTGGTTCAAATCACCACTCACTGGCTCTGTGACTTGGCCCCTGTGTCCCATCTGTGATGCAAAACCTTCATCCTCCAAGGTGACCAGGAGGAGTAAACAGGACCCTGAGGTTGAAAGGACCAGGACCACGGGCTGTAGCAGACCTTCAGTGAATGATCTGGGTCAGTCCCCCGGCACCTTTGTGACTTCCTGTTTAATCTATAGCCTTCTAAGTGTGGTCACCAGACATGACCACAGCAGTGTGGTGTGCCCCAAGAAAGAGAGGAAAAGAAAGAGGGAGGGAGAGCAGGGGAAGGGGACGAAAAGGAATTGAGATGTGTTACATACACGTACCAACTCCCGACAATGAGCGTGATCATTACATACTGCAAACATGTGCTAAGAAAAATAAAAACTAAAAGAAAAAAAACAAGATTCCAGAAATGGCCCACTTTGCTTGTGTTATGTCTCAGAAGTCTCTGTAGATGGACAACAGTGCTTCTCTATCTTTTACGACATGGACTTATTAACATGTTCACAACAGGGTCGTAATTCACGTCCTGGTGCCAGGTGGCTTGGACCACCAGTGGTACGTGCATGACTATCCCATCAGGCAGCTTTTTATTAATTTTATTAGCAAAAAGACTGATAAAAGTGATTAGATCCATTTATCCCACCAGAAGTACAAGCAGCCAGAAGGGACAGTTGTGCATGTACCCTTGGTGGTGCAAGCTAGTGGGAATGTGTTAAAGAAACCAAGCTGAGTGACTGATAGAAAAAATAAAAAGTACAACATTTTAAAAATCCAAATTATATATATGTACCCTAGCATTTTTCTTTCTGCTGTTTAATCATTTCAACCTCATGGCCACCAGCTATAGTTTCGTTACCACTTTATATAGTGTGGGGAAAAAATGGTAAAACCTTTCTAGCCAGGAAACAATGGGGTACACTGACAGAGCTGATATATCTTAGGGTTTAACAAAAATACCTCTCACTTCATTATTTCATGGTTTCTAAAATGGATGATATATTTAAGCATAAAGTGCAGAGAATAATAAATACCTGGCTGTATACACTCTGCTGTAATGGTTTGACTGCACTTCCTTGGATTTTTTAAAGGAAACTTAAGCGTCATAAGTATGAGGGGCTCCTGCACACTATCCGCCCCATTGGGTGGTGGGGCTGTCACTGCATCAGACACACACCTCTGGCAGAAGCAGCTGGCAGTTTTTCCTGTGCAGATAAAGGCAGGGCAGAGGGGGGCGGTGGAAGGCAAGTTCACCCACAAGCAAACGCTATATGTGGCTATTTCCAGAGACGTCCACACCGGGAGTAAGACCCCGGGTGAAGGGTTAGGCAATATTTCAGCACTTAGCTTTTTTTCTCTCATGATCTAAGTGAGTAAGTGAAAAAGCTGTCAAGATAACCTGGTCAAAAATTTATAAAAATCAGGGCTTGCTTTCTAAGTCACATGCAATGGGTGCCAACCAGACAGAACCAGGGAAACTAGAGCTTAGCTCTTTTCAAAATACCTACTTCTCAGGTCCTGTCTCTGTGCAGCTTACAACATACACCTCTCAGACACAACCAGGTGTACAGATGCACACAAGTTTAAGGCAGGATGACCTCAAAGTTCCCCATGAAAACATGCATCCATTCGTGTATCCAAGAGAACAGCTGTCAGGGCACAACAGTGAGTCCATACCACACACACACTCAGATCCTGTCCTCACAGAGCCTGAAATCTAATGGGGAGACCCATGGAATCCAAGAGTTCATCTGAGACATGGTCCACAGCAGTAGGAGAGGGACACAGCCCTATGAGAAGAAAGCACAGGGAGGTGTGACCTGGCAAGAGGGTGGGGACAGCAGATGCCCAGGGTGAAGGGGCACGGGGCCAGGTCTAGGGTACGGGCCTCTGTGTAACTCAAGGAGGGTCTGTGGGGCTGGAGTTTCAGTGTAGGTTAGACAGCACCAGGTCTTGGAGAGCTGCCATGGATTGCAGTCTTCCCCTTGGCCACAATGGAAGCCACTGCAAAGGGTTTTACAGGAAGTGGGGTGGTGATGTGGTGGTCTGCTCTTAAATTTGGATGTGAACTTCCCTGGCAGCAGTAAAAAATGCAAAGAACAAGTCTGGCATGCAGGTGGACATCTATAATCTCAACACTCAGGAGGCTGAAGCAGGAGGACTGCTGTGAGTTCAAGACTAGCCTGGCTCATTGTTACCCACGGAGAAGGAGGGTATATTCTAATCAGGCTCAGGCACAGCTGACAAGGCGACCACACCCCGCATCCTCGCCTACGTCTCTGGGAACCAGTGAACGAGCTAGGAAGACTGGGGGATTCTGGAATGTGGGGTTTGGATGGCTCCAGAAGTGTATCTTGCTCACCCAGTGTGGTCTGCTCTAGCTTTGCTCTCATTCTGAATCTCTACATCTACTTGCCGGTGCCTGACCCAAGGTCCTTCACCCTGGCCATATGTGAGTTACCCAGGAAGCTTCAGACACACGCCCGGCGATGCCCTGGGCCCCAGAAATACCCCAGCCAAGATGGCCCACATCCCCAGGGGTGTCCCCCAGGCAATCTTAAAATCTCTGCACAAACCCCAGAGCCTTGCCTGGGACTCTCCAGCCTTCTCAGCTTCCACTGCCCCCAGAACCCATGGCTCTGGTTAAAATGCAGGCGCCAGGCATGCCAACATAATAGCCACTCGCCCACCTCCGCCTCCCTCCCTTTTCAGAAGAACTGGCAGCAAAAGCACATCCAGCCCACGAGAGTCTACAGACTCACTGAACCACATGTGTTCTGAATAAACAGCTTAAAGAGGTTTAATTAGAATCTAAGCCCTTTCAGCTCTGCCCCCATTTCACTTTCTCCCCTACCCCTGCCATCCATGGATAACTAACTATACTACAGAATTAGGGCTTATCCAACTGTGGGGAAAAAACTCTCCACTATAATCTGCCCCATTTTCTAAACAAAAAGAAAAGCATTCCAAACCCACCAGCCCCAGCTCCTCCAAGCCACCCCACCACTCTGCCTTGTGTCCTTGAACACCAAGTTCTCCATGAGGCCAGAAGGCTGATATGGACACACACAGTTTTTTCTCCAGGGCTCTGTTCAAGGCTGCTGTTCTCCCCAAAGCCAGAGTGACAAATGGCTCTTTAAAAGCCTGACATTTTCTGTAATTAACTCCCCTTTGTTCAAGCAGTCAAGACAACTCCCACAGCAGACAGGGGAGGCACACCTGAGCCTACCCCTACTGTATCCCCTCTGGTCACAGTGTGTGGGTCCCCCTGTCCCCAGGGGAGGGGGCACATCCATCTGTGGAGCCCTCCCTCTTTCATTCATTAAACGGGACCTCAAGATGTCACAGTCTGATACCAGAGAGTTGGCTCTTTGAAATCCCTTGAGGCAGAGCTGGGGAAAGAAGGATCAAGGAAGCAAGAACATACTGAACCTATTAGAAGCCCCAGCCTCTTTTCTCTCCCTCAAACAAAAGAAAATGGAAAACATTGGCATGTTTATAACTCTAACAATGTCTACATGGTACTACTGCCATCTTTTGATGCAAACCCTCCCTCCCCTGCATTCTAAAAAAGACGTTGTAAATTTATTTTGCTCAGCTGTCTAACGATCCCGCCAGCAGCTCTTTTGCCCTTGTTTGAGTTGTCGTCCAGAAGCACAAAGCATTTCCTACTATGTAGGCCCTGAAGAGCTGGATGCCACCTAGCACCTTGCCTTACTTTTCATATGCATACTGGTTTAGCAAAGATTTTGAAAAGCCCTGTGGGGAAAAAAGCTCATTTAACGGTCTAAACAGGCCTCTCCCCAGGCTGGTCATTCATTTGGCAGGAGCCTACCCAGAGCTCCAGGGCCATTACCCTCTCTCCTGCTCTCCTCCTGCTCTCCCCCTGCTCTTGGAGCTTCTAACAGAGGGAGACAGGACAGAAAGAAGTGGAACAGAGGAAGGGCACGAACCCTGCCGGAGACCTGGTCTGGGTCCTAAAGCAGCACGGAGACCACTGTGCCTCCTGCAGCGTGAACAAAATATGGGAAGAGAGGGGTTGCAGGAGGAGTCCTGCAGACAGCCCTTCACTGCAAGGAAAACATGTTACCCCTCATCACACACACACCCTGGCCCTCTCATATCCAGGCTCAACTTTAAAAACACACCCAGCTAATACAGGAGACCCCACACAAAACAACTCAGCAACGCACAACAGTCATCCTGGAAGGACTTCAAGGGAGAAAGGAAACAGACCCAGACCTCTTTAAATTCATGTCACTAAGATTTTTAACCCTTAATCGGGAGGGTTTCTGTTGATTTAAGATCAGAAATCTCTTTTGTCTTTTCTACTGCTGCCTTTCCAATTTACTGCCTTGGGATGATGGGTCATCCTTGGTTAGCAGAAAGAGAACACATTCCCAGCCCAGTCCAGGGAGGAATCCACCTGCAGTTAGGAAAGATTCTCGTGATTAAGCACAATAATGTACAGCCAACACCTATACAGGCTCACTGAATGTGGTAGTGGTACAGACTTACTCCAGCCTGAGTGTGTGCCCCTGTTGTTATAGTTAAGAAAACATTTCTAAGCGTCTATGTACATATTCCTACTCGAGAGTCCTGAGTTCCTAAAATTTCTACGCAAGCAACAAAGGAGGCAGCAAGGATACTGAATAGCACTAGCTCAAGTAACTGGGAAGCTCCCACTCTCCTTCCTTCCCTTCTGATGTGAGGGTCCCATTTACTTGCCGAATTCGCTCTCCCTGAGGATCTTGGCTCCTCTTGTCACTGCACAGGGTAATTAAACACAGCAGTGAGCATCACACACAGGTAGACGGTCAACTTTCTTGGGTTATATTTGGGAAAACTATTGACCACTCTGATCACACAAGTGTATTTTGCAAAACAAGTCTCTTAACCAAAGCAGAGGACATTTGGGTTTCTTGGTATATGAGTAAATACTCTAAATGTATTAAAAGAGTGATGTGTTTAAAAGTCCTTCATGCAACTTAGTTTGGTATTTTTGTAGCAAAAATAATCAAACCCTATTCTGTTTTCCAGGTTTGCTACTGGGTACAGGATTCCTATACGAGATTACCAGTTATCCCAATGCAGGATGTTCTCTGGGTTTGTAGTCCTGGAAGCTTTACACCTGGTAGATTCTAGACAGGTGGATGAATAAGTGGAAAGAAGCCAAACTCATGGAATTAGATTACAGATTTGACAGGGTGAGCTAGCAAAATAAGCATACAACTCCCTTTATTCCAAAAATTGATGCTAAAATTAAAAGCAATTTCATGTTATGCAGCTGGACGACTGAACATTATACACTCTCACGCACATTATTCCAGACCTGCAGGAGGAAAAAAGCTCTGCCAGCCCTGCAGTCTCCAAGGTCTTGCCTTCACCTGTCTCCTCTATACTTCTAGCTCTCTCCCACCTTCTCACTGTACAACCTCCTTAAGCATTTAAAAAAGGTCTGCATATGACTGCAAGCTGCCCAAGATATTTAAGAATTCTTTCTTTGTTCGGTCTTCCAAGCCCTCTTATTTTTATATCAGGGAAAGAGAGAACGCTCCCTCAGGTATTTCTTTAAGATTCTATTCTTCAGAGTCAAGAGCAAAGATGGAGAGATTTGTCTTCCCGTCATTAAATCCCAATTCTGAGCCAAAATGGACTACGTCCCAATTCTGTGACAGAAAAGGGGGAAAAGTCTCTTAACCCAGTCACATAAAAAGATGAAGAGGTACATGGCTGGTGACCAGCAAGCCAGAGCTAAACTGAGTTGCCTAATTTTAAGACTGACTGAGAAATTTCTCCCTCTGGCAGTTAAAACTGACCAGTGCAATAACCCTATTCCTCATGGCCCAAAACTCCAGACTTTGGGTGTTGCACACAAATAAACCTTTATGACAGTACCGCCACTCAACTACCCAGGACCTGGCTGGACTGCTTCCAGTCACTGCCCTGCCCTTTCCTGCCTTGAGCAGACTTGGGGAACAAAAAACGACAGCATTCGGACTTGCAGCAATTGATGCCTCGACCTGCAACTTCTGCCAGGCATCGCCACTGTGAGAGTCAGAGGTTGAGCAGGTCGCGGAGCCCGTTTGGCAGGGACTTGCGTCTCCAGCCCCGGGCGCCCACCGCAGCTGAACTCTCGGGTAGATGCACCGTCTGCTTCTTCCCTGCCCTCTCCCAGCAAGCTCTCTGGACCCAAATGGGGCCTCTTCCTCCTCTCTGTGCCCCAATGACAAATACAGATTCTCAGATCAGCAGGAGAGAAGTCAATGATGGCTGGTCCAGGGGTCAGTAATTCCACCCATCACAGCATCCCGCACAAGGGCGCCTCCTAATTGCATAATTATGGGACGAAGACTTCCTTTGCATCCCTAGATCCAGGAGGTCCTTCTGTAGCCTAAATGGGACGGAAGGTTGCTCCTACCCCGATCCCGGCCACCTGGGGTCGCAGCCCGCCCCAGCCCCATGCAGGTACTCAGCTCACCTCCGCGCCGGGCTTCTCCCGGGAGGCTCCGCTCGGCGTCGCCCAGCTTGAGCGCGCGGCGCGGAGTTCACGCGTCCCGTGAGCGCGGGAGGCCCCGCCGGTGCCAGGGAGGACGCGGCGGCCGCGCCGGAAGGAGGAAGCCTGGCCCGCGACGCCGGTGGGGGGCGAGGCTACCGCCGCCCTCCGGGCCGTGCGCGCCCCCGCCCCCGTTCGCGCCCCGAGCGCGCGCCCCCGCCTCCCGGCACGCTCCGCGCGCGTAGTGGGGAGGGGAAAGAGGAGAGGCCTCGCCGGCGACTGGAGCGCTAGTCCTGCGCGCCGTCCTAGCGCCTCCCTTCCTGCGTCCCAGAGCGCGTTGGGCTCTGGAAAGTCTCCATAATAAAATCCAAAGCTTAGAAAAACGCAAGAAACAGATCAATTATTATTATTTTAATTTCAAAGTTGGACAAAGGATACATTGAATAGGGGGGTTACCTCACAAACCTGTATTTCCCCGCCTCTGGTTTCTTAGCAGGATGGGAGAGTTGAGAGGACCTGCAGGGACTTCTTGAGCCCTGCCTAGGATGCGGGCCTGATTCCAGCCCTCGGGCTCCAGGTATTGTTTTTTTAGGGGCCAGCTGTCCCTGTGTTTTAAGACAACCTTTACAGCGTTGGCGCTGATCCCTCCTCCTACTCGTCCTAGGTCCCAGGCTTCAGGGTTGAGTTACAGCAGGACATTCACATGGACAACTGTTGGCATTTGATGTGTTGTGGTTTTTATCTGTATGTACCCCTAAAGCCTCACGCTCATAGGTGGGGCTTTGGGGGAGGTGATTAGATCATTGGGGTGTGATGCTTATCAGTGGATTAGTCCCCTGATGAGTTAATAGCTAAATGTGATGTTAGGAGGTTAAGCCTGGTCAAAGGAGGTGTGTCACTGGGGCCGGCCTGGAAGGGTTTATCACCCTCCTCCTCCCTTGATCTCTCTCTCTCTGCTTCCTGCCTACCCTGGTAGGAGCTGTTTCTCGTCTTCCATGCCTTTCTGCCATGCTGCCCTGCCTTGGAGCCAGACGACTATGAACTTAAGCCTCTACAAACTGTGAGCCAAAATAAACCTCTCCTCCTTACAGTTGTGGGTATTTTGAGCCTCAGATAAGACAGTAACTAAGAGAGCATGTCACCTGAGCTCAGCTCCATGGTTCCTAACAACATGTATTGCCATCCTATCTTGATGAAGATTAATAGTGGCCTCCAGTTTTGCTAACAGATTTGTTCTGAAAGGGGAACTGGGCACTCAGCAACATCAGAAGTGAATGTTTTAAAACCTTTACACCAATTGCACCCACCAGAGACTAGAGAAACCCTTTCTTAATGCCGCTTTATGCTACTTTCTTTCCTGGATGGAGTGCCCTTTTTGGTAGTCAACATAGAGTATGTGGTTTAGTACCAAATAAATGCTCAACTTTCTTTCCAGCTGTGTCTAAGGTAATCTGGGGCTCCTTAGAGGATATCAGGATCATATCAATCTTTATCTTCTATGAATGAAAACGTATACTTTGGATTGGTCCTCTGCCTCCCCTCTCTGGGGGCTTGGGTATTTCCTCCTCCAGTATTGCTCTTGCTTACAAAGTGCACATGGTTCTGTCCCCACTTTGGTGGTGGCTGATGGCTCCTATGTTAGAGGCCAGGGTTCCTCACCAGTGATGGCTTATGTCTTACCCCTAAGTTACCTGGAGTAGACTGGAGGGTGCCTGCCACCAGGGCAGCCTGCTTCCCATCTTTTATCTTTTCTCACTTTCAGCCACAGTCTGTGCAGTTTCCACCAGTTAAAAATTAGTCTTAGGACCCACAGGCAATTTCTTGGCATCTCTGGGTATCAGGAGGGTTCTGAGATGTGACTATGTATCAGGGTATTGTGGATGACAAATGATGACTGATAAAAGTGCGAACAATTTATAGGTCTACAGACTTGTAACTTCTTAACCTGCTAAAATGTGTAAAGCCTTAGAATTTTTAAGACTGTGAGAGAAGTCATTGCCAAAAGTATTGGGGTTTTACATCCATTATGAAAGTAAACTAGTTTTGTTTTGCTCTAACCTGCATGTTACTTAACTATCTAACTATATAGCTATTTAATAAGCAGATAAAAAAGGTATAATTGCATATATACAAATGCACAAACATATAAAATGTTCACCAAGCTTTTAAGAAACCAGTTTTGGGGTTTATATGCATTTTTTGTCATCTCTGTTGGTTCCTTTATTGAGTAAATGTTACCAGGCTCAGTGAGAACTTCACTTGTAACACCAGTGCTAACTGTCATGGTTTAGAGGTGGTAAGATGATTCACTCCATCTTTCTCCCCTCTCCTTCCATTCAGAAGATGTTTATTTGAGCCATTTCTTTGGAAACTGGGGCTGGGATGAGAGATTTATTTTCTCTTTGAAGACTTAAATGGACAAACATATGTGGGAGAAAAATCAATAAGTAAATTTAGATCTTAGATGGAGCATAGCATAGCATATTATTTCAGGATTTAAGGATCCAAGCTCTGAGAATCAGATCGCATGGATTCATATCCTTTATGTAAACTGAAGTTCTCAGAACAAGATGCATCTTATTAAAGGTCCTGCAAACTGTGTGACCTTGGCTGTCCACAACATTGTGATTATAGATGGATGGAATGTTGAGAGCCAAAATGATCTTGGGCTTAGTCTCTTTAACAGCCATTTTTTTTCAACCTGGGTGTTTGACCTAGCATCCTGGTGACTATTGAAATATATCACTAAGTGTAGCAGACCCTTAGTCTTCACCAACCCACAAGCTATGAATGCTGGGTGATAACATCAGAAGCCTGGAGAAAAGATGTCGGTTTTGCTTGTAGCCCATCTATCTGATGTTCCCACCATGCATTTATTGAATGTATTGTCTTAAGACTTTCTTTTCTTCTGTGGTTATGAAAGTTCATGTCCTTCAGGGCAACACGAATTCATGTCCATGGTCCCTTATATTTGGCTCAGAATAAACCATTTTAAAATTTTCCTTTAAAGCAGAATCATTATTTTACCTCAACATTATTCATCACATAGGGAAGGTATTCATTTTAGATTCTAATAGCAGGAATAGTTCTCAAAGTGTGATCCTGGGACCTTTTGGGAGTCTCCAAAATCTTTTCAGGGGTTTTGCATTGACAAACCTACTTTCATAGGAAGAGTAGGGTGTTATATATCTTGTACTGTTTAGACATTTGCTCTGGTGGTTAAAAAAAAAAAGAGCTGTGGGTAAAACAGATGACACAGGAAGACTCCCAGTGTTACTGGGATGACAGGGTTGTGTCCCACAGCGTCGAGGAGTGAAACTGTGGACAGAGGAAACAGAGTGAAAACAAATTTATTTAAAAGCTATAAAGGCAAGGAAGTAAAAGATATAAAGACAAGGAAGTAGATCTCCTGCTAGCCATGACGGGGTCCTGAGTACGATACTCAAAGAAGCTGCTTGTCTAGGGGTTTTTAAGGGGTTTAGAAATGAGCTCGGGCAGTGTGTAAGCAATAAAATCTCCACCCTATAGGAGACTGCATACTTTTCAGGGTCCGATCTATGCAGTGTCCATACAGGGCCCATGCACCCTTGAGCCAATTCTTGGCCTGATCCTGCTCTGGGGAGGTCCCAGACATCCACAGGATGCCTGGCAGATGTTTTCGTAAGGTCCTTAGAGGATCCTGGCTCAGCACACTCCTTTTTGGGCTTCCTGACTCCATCTTGGGGCCACTGTCCTTATTGCCTAAGAGAATCTTAACTTTTATCTCACTAATTCCTGTTACACTAGCAGCAAACCAAAACTGAGTACCATTTTATCTTTTACCTCCATACACTTGCAGTAAAAACAAACAATCAGTATCACTGAGAATGTCCTCCAGAAAACATTCATACCCCTTGTAAAAGACAAGAAAGGGCACATTCTCCTGCTGCATACCAAAAGTTGGTGGTTGCCTGGAGGCAAAGCTCTTGAGCAATAGCTTGCAATGCAAACAGTTCTTTTATGGAGCACCATTTTTCTTTTTCCTTCATTCCCTCCTTTTTTCTTTTTATAGAAATGACTCAGATTTATCCTTTTTTATGGCAGAGTGGTCCTCCATTGTGTGTAAATACCATATGTTTTTATCCAGTCATCTTTTGATGGAGATACAGGTTGCTTCCAAGATTTAGCTATAAGCTAGTTATGCCATAAGCATGAGTTGTGCTGCCATAAGCATGGATGTGCATGGATCACTGTAATGTGATGTCTTTAACTCTTTTAGCAAGGGAGCTTTGTGGGTCTACCTACTGACATGGCCCTAGCAAGGGTGACTAGATGTGTCAGTGCCAAGTTTTCCCTGATGTCCTCCTGCACTGTCTGTGTGACCCATGGCTACAGACTCCTGGTACATCCCAGAGAGCTTCGGGCAGGTCCCTGGTGGTGCTGAGGGCCACCCAATCCCCACCCCCATCCTCTCAGATGTATGTATCTGGTGAACAGAATGATAGGCAAGGAGAATTTTCTGCTAAACATCAGGAGATGTGATTCCCATTCTAGCCTTGCTGTAGACTCTGATGAATCACTTAACTTTTGGAACCCAGTTAGTTTTCTAATAGAAAATCAGCCTGGTATTTTGTTTTTTGGTGGTTTTTTTCCTAGTCCTCCCTTCACCCCCTCCACCCTTCCCTATTTACAAAGACTTTATTTCCATTTTTTCCATTTCTCATCATGTTTCCTTTCCCTTCTTTCCTTTCCCCTGACCCTCCCACTACCCCTACCCTTTTGGACCTTTTCTTCCTATTTTGCATTCTCGATTATTCATTCTAATCATTGGTACATTTTAGGTATACAATAGAATGACATTCATCATTGGAAATTTGCGCCTTTACATAGTCTCTCTTGGTTCTTATTTTTCACCCTTGCCCAGCCCTCCCTTCAACCCCTCCAGTCCTCCCTATTTACTAAGATTTTGTTCCTATTTTTCCATTTTCTCATATTAATCCCATTCCCTTCTATCCTTTCCCCTAGCCCTCCCACTTCCTTCCCCTTTGCCCCTTTTCTTCCTATTTCACATGACCTTTTATATATTTTAGTCCTTATTTACACTTTCAGTTTCTCACACCAGAGAAACTATTCGGTATTTATACATGTGTGTCCTATTTATTTCACTTAAGAGTATTGCCTCAATGTGCATCCACTTAGCTATAAATGTCTCTAATTTCTCATTTTTTATGGCTGAGTAGTACTCCATTTTATTTAAAAAACCACATTTTCTTTATCCAGTCTCCAGTTGATGGGCATTTGGGCTGTTTCCAAGTTTTAGCTATCACAAACTGTGCTGCTATGAACATGGGCGCACATATATCACTGTGGTATGATTCTTTTAATTCTTTGGGGAAGATCCCCAGCAGGGGAATAGCGGGGTCAAATGGGAATTCCAGTCCTAGTTCTTTGAGGTATCTCCATACTGATTTCCACAGTGCTTGCACCAGTCTACACTCCCACCAGCAGTGGAGCAGGGTTCCTTTCTCCCCACAGCCCTGCCAGCATTTGTTATTGGTTGATTTCATGATAGCAGCCATTCTTTCTGGAGTGAGGTGGAATCTCAGCATTGTTTTCATTTGCATCTCTCGAATGACCAGTGATGTTGAACATTTTTTCATGTATTTATTTGCTATTTCTACTTCTTTGTCTGAGAAATGTCTGTTCATTTCAGATGCCCATTTTCGGATTGGGTCTTTAAATTTGGGAGGTCTGATCTTTTAAAGTTCTTTATAGATTCGAGATAGTAGACCTTTATCTGAGGAAGAGCAGGTGAAGATTTTTTTCCCACATTGTGGGTTGTCTCTTCACACTGCTGGTGGTTTCTCTTGCTGTGCAGAAGCTTTTTAATAAGAACAGATCCCAGTTGTTGATTGTTTGTGCTAGTTCCTGGGCAACTGAGGTTTTGTTCATAAAGTCTTTTTCCTACACCGATGTCTTCAAGGGTTCTACCTGACCTCCAGCCTGGTATTTTGAATGACTGCTGCGCACCCTTCTAGCTCTAGGTACCTGTTATTCTGAGAAAACTGGCAGTCACTGGAGGAAATGTACATTGATACTGGGGTCACAAATGTAGCAAAGTGTAGAAGGAGAAATTTAGGAACATTTATCTAAGAAGAAAGCAATAAAGAGAAATAAGGGGGGAACCAAGAGATGAGTACATTGGTTTTTGTGTGTGTGGTATATAGTTAGATAATTAATACCCATCCAGCTGGTTGAAAATATAATTACTATTTTCTCTCCAATCATGGAAGAATAGGACCTGTTTTCATGTCTCCTAACTTGTAAGGAGAATGTGAATTAAGCTAAAGTTACTATTTTCTTTTTTCATACAGGTTATGTTACTCAGAATGCAATAGTGGGACAATTTTTTACAGTAAAGTAATGCAGTGCTGGGTTGGCATTTTGAAAAATTGGCTCTATCTCTCTTCTAATATTGAGTTCACATAGCATGGAAAAATGCATCTATCTCAGATAAGACCGACTAATATTAAAGTACAAATAGACTGTAAGGAGTACCAGACTTCGGTCTTTAGGCTGAAGATTGTTTTGAGGTCCTTATCAGAATAGCTCTACATCAGTGGAAAGTCGGAAATTCACCATGCATGAGTTCTGGTTTTTTTTACCATACAAACCTCTCCCTCATAATAATTTAGCTTCAGCGGAGGTGCATTGATTCTCCACACACAACAGAACCACTTGGATTGTATAAAGAAAAGTTAAATCTCTGTATTCTGTCCCCAAGAGAATCTTATTCAAGCAAGTCCAGGTAAAGCCTGGAGAACCTAATTTTCAAGTCTCCAGATGTCGTTGGGAACAATGGCACAAACTTATAATCCCAGCTACTGGGGAAGCAGGAGGACAGAGTTCAAGGCAAGATCTTATCTCAAAATAAAATTTAAAAGGACCGGGGACGTGGTAGAATGCTTGCCTGCCATGTCCAAAGCCCTGGGTTCAATCCCCAATACCAACGGGAAGGGGAGTTCCTCAGTTGAATCCAATGTAAGCTATGTTTGAGCACACCAATTTAATCAATGTCCTGAGTTGCAGGATATTCTTAGTACTTAGATTTCAGTGATCATAAGATCCTAAGTAGGAATGGGGCAGGGAAACAGTGCAATAATTGTGCTGAAACTCTATTTGTTAGGTGAAAATGGTCATCATGTATCCCTACAGTTACGTTACATTTCTTTTTTAGATTCACATTCAACGTTTTAGCCCAAGTCCTCTTTGTTTGTAGCCTAAAGACTGCCCTGATTCCATGCCAGTGAAGCATAGTGTCTTGGGAACCAGTTGCCGCGGGAAACCTGAGTGTGATCTTATCACTTGTGAGCTCTTAGGACTGTGTGCTTCTGAAACACATAAAAGAGTACCAGCATTTTTTCTGTATTTGTCTTTTGGTCAAAACTATTTTTATTTCTCCAACCACCTCTTAATTAGATTATGTGACTGGGCAAAAGCTCTTCTTCAAAAGTGGCTGGAGGATTCAGAGAGAAACCATTGCCATTGAAGGCTATAATAACCTCTTCCAGCTTTGGACATTCTGTGATAGGAGAGCTTTGATGGTTACCACTGCCTTTAAACTGTTTTGCTTTGAACACTCAAAGACAAAGTTTTAATGCTGCATCATTTTTCTTTGTTAAGGAAACTCAGGACTTTTCTTTGTTAAGGAAATTTGAGACTCCAAATTCAAGCTAATAGGGCCACTTATTGGGCCATCCCTGAAGTGACTGTGGGGTGAGCAGACCTGGGACAGCTAGTTAGCACACATACAGGCAATGGCAATTCCATGACAGCTCTCTCCCTGCTGGTGGCTGGAAAATTTATTTTCATTATTAATTGTAAGAGGCAAAAATGGATCTAGGTGATACCTTAGTTCATTAGAGTTACCATAAAGAATGTCTTAAAAGGGGATACTACCTTGGACCCTCTATTGAGAGCATGCTATTAAAAACCACTAGAAACCAAATTTGTCCATTCATAGATGTCTATTGAATGCTTGCTACATACCAGTTGTTGTACAATTTGCTGGAAATCCATAATTTATAACAATAATAATACCTATATGGGGCCCATTATATGTAAGCAATGTATTTTAGGTATACGTACCAACTATTACTGGATCATGAAATCAATTTAGTACTTCACAACCACCATTAAAATAACAGAAGAGACAAAAGAGAACTAAATAGGAAACAGGAAAGTGCTTCCTTCTTACTAAGGATAACAATCATGTCACAAAACTTCTATTTCATACACACATACAACATGCATTGAGTCAAAACAGTTTTAAAAGCAATGAGCTAGAATATTAGTGCAGGAAGCTTTTTTTCTTTTTGAGACAGGATCTTGCCACATAGTCCAGGCTGGTCTTGAGCTCATTATGTAGCCCAGGCTGGCCTCAAAGTTTTACCTATCTTCCTGCCTCAGCCTCCTGAATGTTGTTACTACAGTGTATACCACCACACCTGGCTGTACAGCAAGTATGAATATACAGTTTTTCACATTTTTAAATCAATGTGCATCTCACAAGAAAAGAAAATTATAGATCAATATTTCTCAAAAACACAGAAAATCTTGAGTGAAATAATAACAAATTGAATCCTGCAATATAGAAAAATGATGCTACATCATGACTTTATTCCAACAGTGGAAGGTGGGTTAATATTTGAAAAACAAGCAGAATAATTTACTTTAAAAGCATATAGGACAAAACAGTATGATCATCTCAGTAGATAAAGAAAGGCATTTCATAAAATTCAATACATGGGCTGGGGATATAGCTCAGTGTCAGAGTGCTTGCCTAACATGTGTGAAGACCTGAACTGAAACAACAACAAAAAAGACTCTTTGTTAGGATGTAGCTCCATGGTAGAGCACTTGCCTACCATATGTCCAGGCCCTGGGTTCCATCCTCAGTACTGAAAAACAGTCAATACCCAGTCTTGAAGGCAGCTGTGTTCATTACTATACCACCAATACTTGACCTCATCTTGATAAAATTCTTGGTAAACAATTTCTACCATCTGATCAAGGTTGTCTATACTACAAAAACAAATACACAAAACTTTTATAGCTACCACCATATTTACTAACTGAATAAAGCAAAGACTTAAATATTATCACTGTGTTCATGAGAAAGGAGAAGTCAAACTGTCTGCATTGGTCACTTTCCCATCACTGGGACAGTATACCCAACATCCACAACTTAAGGGAGAAGTTTGATTCACAGTTTCAGGGGATTCAGTCCATTGGTTGGCAGACTCCAAGGCAGAAACAGTATTGTGGAAGGGCCTGGTGGAGGAAAAGCTGCTCAACCTATGGCCTTCTGAAAGTAGAGAGAGAAGGGAGGAGCCAGGAACCCACCTCTTATTATTCCTCTTCCTAACAGCTCATTCAGCTATGAACTCATCAATGGGTAAACCTCATGGTTCAGTCACCTTTCACACATATGAGACTTTTAGGGACTATTTTAGATCTAAATGGTAGCACTAGCTTTAATCATTGATGGAATGATTGAGTACAGAGAAAATCCAAAAGAAACATCTTTTAATCCTCCTTACAGTTTTATGACATAGAGATTTTTTAAGATTAATATTATCTTTTTTTCACATGTTCCCTAGACTAGAGGAACCTAGCTGGAAATATTTTCATGAGAAAATGTTTAATTATGGATTCACTTTCTGGAACTGATACAAGGATATTGAGAATCTTTATTTTCTTTTGTTTTTTGAGGTACTGTGTTTTGGGGAAAATGTTTTCTTTCATCTAAGTTTTCAAATTTATTTTCATAATATGTTATTATTTTTTAAATATCTCTGGAATATGCATTGCTGTCTCTCTTCTCATTCCTGATATTGGACATTTGTGTTTTCTTTCTTTTTGTGTTCCAGTCTTGCCAAAGTTTAAAATTCATTAATATAAAAATACAACTTTTGGTTTTATCGATTTTTCTATATGGTACACCTGCTTCTACTTTATTAATTTCTGCTTTTATCTTTATTGTTTCTTTTACCTTATCTTTTTATTTGCTGTTCTTTTTGTGAAAAAAGTTTGGATCATTTATCTTCAGCCTTTCTCTTTTGTAATGTTTGCATTTAAAGCTGTATATTTCTAAGTACTATTTTGGCTGCACCTTGTAGCTTTGTTATGTAATATCATACCTCAGTATTTGCTCTGTTTAATTTGGTAGCTTTTCCTGTCAATGCCCAGTTATTGGGTTTTTTTTTTTAAGGGGGTGGAGATCAAAAGTAGGCAGCATAGTTTTGCAACTTTCAGAGCAATATTCTAAAATATGTATACATATATTATCTATATAATATATAAATAAAAAATATATATAGATAACAAATATATATAGATAACAAATATATACATAAAACATCTTTTAGTACTGAGTCTTGAAGTGGTTTTGATCAGGAGAGCATATTTTGATTCTTCTCTTCTTATATAAAGCCTCTAAGAAATAACATCTCAAAGTCCTTTTAAAAACATCAGGAATTGAATTTTTTCTTTCTAAGAAGGAGGTTTAAGTTGGCTCACTTGTTATTTGTTCTTAACTATTCGGTATTTACTTGGGTAAATATGAAAGTGACAGTGATCCTCCTTTATCTTAATAAATAAAACTCAGAGTATTCAAACCTCCCAGAAAATGGAGATGCTAAATATTAAAAGCAATATTAAATATTAATACAATATTAAAACAATCAGAATTATAGACATTGTGCATATAAAAATTTACTCTCAGAGTAACACTATCTGAAGTCCAGTATGTTTGTAAGAACAGCTCTATTATGCAAAATAGACTCTTTTTCCCAGAGATAAGGAGGAAAACAAAATGCTTTCTCCTCTCTTCCTGAGATATCTTTCCAGTACAGTTGGAAGGTTCTAGCTGGGTGCTGGGGCATATTCCTGAAATTCCAGCATTTGGAAGGCTCAGGCAGAAAGATGGCAAGCTTGAGCCCAGCCTGAGCAACCTACCACCTTAGCAAGATCCTGTGTGTCAAAATAAAAAAATAAAAAATAGGTCTGGGGATGTATCTCAGTGAAAAGACCCTGGGTTCAATGGTTCAATCCCTTGTACCTCCAAAAAACCTCAAAAACTCAGGCCAGAGCGATTTAATCCTGCAATATGGAAATAGGGCAGAATGGGATTGGGGACAAATAGAATCTAGGACTGGTAATATTTTGCCTCTATAGTTTTGGGTCTCTCATGGTATGTAGAGTCCCCTTAAAAATTAATTGTACCTCATGATACAGATATTTCTTAGTTCATGGCAAATGGTGGGTGAAAACTGCCCACTTAGTTCTTAGTGACAGTACCAAGTTTTCAGGAAGGAGTCAGAAGTCATGTTGGGAATCAAAACATTTGATTTAGAAGCCTTAATATTTTGTATATACTTTGACTCCAGAAGTCCATGTCTCCATGTCTAGAAACTGTTCTAAGGAAGTAACCATTTCTACATGTGAAGGCTTACATACAAAGATATCCATCATAATGTTGCTTATAATTCTACAAATACTGCACAAAGCCTAAGTGTTCTCAATTAGGTAATATAAGTTTACTACACTAGAGTATGATAGAATGAAAAAATGATGCTGAATATTTAAAGATGCAGAAAAGTATTAGTGCTCTCTTTTTAAGGTAAAATATTACATGTAATATAATTTTTATTTTTAAAAAAGATACATTATATATTTCTGCCCTGATAATAGATCAAGAAGGATAAATACAAATTATTGACAATGGAGTGGAGATTATAGGTGATTTTATTTCTGCAGTTTAAAATAACTTTTAAAAAATCCATACCTTGTGTTTGTAATACTAAAAAATAGGTATTATTGCTTTGTAAATTGCTTTAAAGCAATTCAGAGATGAAAGAAAATGGACCCTCACTGTGAGAATTTACAGATATTTGACACGAGGGTGGCTTTATTTTCTTTTCTCCTCTGCATCTTCTGGGGGTAAATCTTGCTTCTCCAAACTCTCCCAGAACTAGTAGATAACAGAGGCCTTGGCAGCGTCACAACAATGACAGTGATGTGAGGTTACCAGTGGGCATTCATCACAGTGATAACTACCCAGAGTCTTTTGGCAAACCCTTTCAGGTTTGGGGGCAATCCCAGCTTGTGAATATATCTCACATATGAAGAAGTCAGATTTCCAGCTCCTATGGGGGAAACAACGTTGGTAGCAGTTACATGCACCATGCACACCCTCAAGCCACATGAAAGTGACACAGGGACTAGGCTCTTCATGACCCTTCTGAATGACTGTTTAAAGGGAAGGCAAGGTTGTCCACCTTAAGGGGAGCTGTTACAAGGATAAGTGTGGGACTAAGTGACATTAGCTTCAATTCTGTGCCTGAAGCCATGCCTGAGAATGGTTCTTTTGGCCTGTCTTAACCTAAAAGGAAAAGGGAACTCTGGGAAATGTAATTCTACCACCAAGTACCTGGAAACATCCTGAGGGAATTTGCTGGTGACAGAACAGGAACCCCAACGAGCAGAGGGAGGGGAAGGATTTTAGAGGAATGTTATAGGATGAGGGAATATGCTGAGGAGGGTGGAAAAAGGAATCCCAGGGACAAGAGGCTTGGAGTCCTGGTAATGACTGAGATAAATGTCAGCGTGAGATGTTGAAGTGAGTCTTGGTGGTCCCTGAGTAGAAAGTTCAAATGTCAGGACCAGAGAACTGAGTCTGATGTCACAGGGTGTGAAGCAGGTGCTCGTTCCTGCACTCAGGGCATTGGTGCTGTGCTGGTGAGGGTAGGGCAGGAGGGGGCACTTCTCTGGGGAAAGTCTCTGGGTGCTTCCCAGGAAAGGCATCTGTGATCCAGCTGCAAGGTTTACCACTATGATGTTCATGCTTAGAAGAATTAGAGGTAGCCTAGAAGTCCGGAAAAGGAATCCATTGAGATACTTCAGTGCTCCAATGAAATGGAATGATGTGGGACCATTACAAGTGATACCCATGGAAGGACACTGAAAAACAAAAGAAGAAAGATTCAGGAATATAAAGATGGGAGTGGCCATATCAATTTTTTTAGTTTCTTAAAATATGCACATAAAAACTAGATAGTAAACCCAGAGATGCATGAACATTTACAACACAACTAGGTGAAAAGGTAGAAACCTCAGACACCAGTGGTAAGGGACAAACCACAGACCATATAGCAGCAACTGTACAGGAAGAAAAAGACAGAAGCAACTAGGAAGAAAGGAAGGAAATAAAGTGCTGAATAATATCCCTGCAGATGACAAAAGACGGCCACAAGATGTGCCACAAAATAGAACTAAAGTACTTCAAACAAGCTAAAATGCATTAAGACAATGATAAAAGCCAAGAAAGAAGAGCAAGCCAGAATTAGAAAAACTCCGAAATGAGCAGACAAAATCCCTGAAAGAATTAGAAATAAAAAGAAAACGTCTTTTAGAAATGAAGAACAAACTAAAAAAAAAAAAACAAACGAGTGGATAAATAATACACTATCTTTAGAAAGATAAATACAAGGTTAAGAAAGAAGAAAATTTAAAAAGAGAGAAAAGGATTTGACAGAAAAATGTCAAACATTGAAAATAAGCAGAAGTGAAGAAAGTAAGAGTCCCTAAAGAAGAAAACCAAAGCAAGGAGGAGGGAGGAACATATACTAAAAAGTATAATTCAAGACAACATTCCTGAAATAGAGAAAAAAAATGAAACTACATATAAAAGAGCACATTGCATATCCCATGATCACACTGGTATGATCAACACCAAGGTCAGTTCTGGTAAGGGTACTGGATTTTACTGGAAAAGAAAATATTGTCTGAGTTTCTAGGAATAAAAGAACCCGTGAGTTCCATAAGAAATAAGATTACATCACCATCAGATGTTTTGACACCAATGGTTTATGCTAGAAGAAAATGGAGGAACATATACCATATTCATGGCAATTTTTAAAAAATTTGATATGCTTTCAAGTCTTTTTCAATTTTAGGATTCTGCTCTGTTCTTTCATTTCTTTACAAAGTATCTGTTAAAGATCCTGGGTCTGTGTCCAGTAGAGCTTCTCAGACTGGTTTTTGCTGCTTACACATTCATGGTTCAGTTCACCATGTTCTCCATCCTTTGTATTTCCTGCCAATTGGCAACTCGTCTGGAGATTGGATTAGAATCCAGTTCAGTTCCTTTGTGGAGATTCTGGCCCTTTGGCCTAGAAGGCATGGGATTTCTGGCTGCCACTCTTGTGAGCTTGTCAACCATTGATCCTTAATGATTACCATTTCTTGTGAGTTGCAAAATATGACATTCCAGTTCCAGAATTTCTTGTTCATTGGAGAAACGGAACCAATAGAATATATATTTATATAAGAAGGGGCTTATGAAATGTGTTCATACTGTCACAAATGCTGAAAACTTCTGCAGTTGCCACTGGCAACCTGGAGATACAGGAAAGCGCACAGTGTCTCAGCCCAGGAAGCCAAACACCTTGGAAAGAGAGACACAGGATACAGCCCAAGTCTGAGGTCCAGATTCAAGAGACAGGGTGAGCCACTGAGTTTCTCCTTTCTCTTTTCCTGTTCCACGAAGGCCCATGTGGATGGGATCCAGTCTGCCCATATAGGGGGTGGGTCTTTTTTTCTTAATTTTGTTGGTATATTTTAGGTATACAATATAATGACATTCATCATTGGAAATTTGCACCATTACATAAGATCTCTTGGTTCTTATTTTTTCCCCATTCCCTTGCTCTCCCTTCAACCCCTCCATCCCTCCCTATTTACAAAGACTTTCTTTCCGTTTTGTCATTTTCTCATATTAATTTCAATTCCTTCTTTCTTTTCCCCTACCACGCCCACTTCCCCTTCCCCTTCCCCTTTGCCCCTTTCTTCCTATTTCACATTATCTGTTATACGTTTTAGTTCTTATTTACACTTTCAGTTTCTCACACTATAGAAACTATTCAGTATTTCCATGTGTGTCCTATTTGTTTCACTTAAGAGTATTGCCTCAATATGCATCTGTTTAGCTATAAATGTCTCTAATTTCTCATTTTTTATGGCTGAGTAGTACTGCATTTTATTAAAAAACCACATCTTCTTTATCCAGTCTCCAATTGATGGGCAATTGGGCTGCTTCCAAATTTTAGCTATTACAAATTGTGCTGCTATGAACATGGGTCCACATATATCACTGTGGTATGGTTCTTTTAATTCTCTGTGGAAGATACCCAGCAGGGGAATAGCTGGGTCAAATGGGACTTCCAGTCCTAGTTCTTTGA
>NW_004624749.1:5312532-5351580 GCF_000247695.1 Heterocephalus glaber
AAGCTCTTCTTGCCTTGAGGGTTTGCATTGAGAAGTCTGCTGTGATTCTGATGAGCTTTCCTTTGTATGTGATTTGGTTTTTTTCTTTAACTGCTTGTAGAATTTTGTTCTTCTGTTGGGTTTCTGGATTCTTAACTATTATATGCCTATGTGTAGGTTTTTTGATCAAGGCTAGTTGGAGTCCCATATGCCTCACTTATCTGTATGTCAAGTTCTTTCCCCTCCTTGGGAAGTTGTCACACCCAATGGATTCATTCTGCTGGGCTTCCTGGGGTTGTGAACTTCATTGTCTTTTCCTAGGATATTGTCTAAAAGTTTTTTGGAGTGCTGGTTTGGTATTCATGAAGTTCCTCAGGTGCTCTTTGTCACGAAAGTATCTTATTTCTCCATCTATTTTGAAAGATAGTTTTGCAGGGTACATCAATCTGAGTTGAATGTTGTTTGCCTTTAGGCCTTGAAATACATCCCTCCAAGCTTTTCTTGACTTGAAGGTTTGTGTTGAGAAGTGTGCTGTGATTCTGATGGGCTTTCCTTTGTATGTGATTTGTTTCTTTTCTTTAACTGCTTGTAGAACTTTGTTCTTCTGTTGGGTTTCTGGAATCTTAACTATTATATGCCTATGTGTAGATTTTTTTGATCAAGGCAAGTTGGAGTCCTATATGCCTCATTTATCTGTATGGCAAGTTCTTTTGCCCTGCTTGGGAAGTTTTCTGCCATCACTTCTGTGAAGAGTTTTTTATGTCATCTGCACTCCCTCCTATTTCTTCATTGACTCCGATCAGTCTTATGTTATTCTTCTTTGCATCATCTAGCAGTTTTGCTGGATTGATTTTTCATGGTCCCTTCCTATTTTAAAGAAATTTTTCTTTTTCTGTTCACTAATTGCAATCTTATCTTCTGTATCTGAAATTCTGTCCCCACATTGGCTCATTCTGATGTGTAAACATTCAATGGAGTTTTTAATCTCCTGGAAATCTGTTTGTATTTGTTTTATGAGTTCCATTTGTTTCCTATGTTTGGATTCCATCATGTTCCTCAGCTCCTCTATGTTTTTTTTATCTGTGTCCTCTCTAGATTTATTAATCATGTCTTGCACTGTGGGCACAATCTCTGCTGTTATTTGAGAAATTATTTCTGATTTCTTTTTTCCCAGATCCTGTTTTATTGCCAGTTCAGGGAGTCCAGGTGATTGAGTATCACATTGTTCCTTCTCATTTCCCTTTGTGATTGCTTTACGTGATCTGGAAGTCTGGTTTTGAGACTTGTTTACATATCTTCTCATTTCAATGGGGCGGGGGTGGGAGGGTAGTGACGGATGTGTGTTGCTGGTGCTGGAGTGGCTCAACTCCTTGGTGCTGAACGTGGCTCTGCTCCTCTGTACTTGGGGCAGTGGTACACAGCCCAAAAGGGTCACCTCCTCAGTGCTGGGGGCCTCTACTCCTCTGCACTTGGGGTGATGTTATGGCAGCCTGAAAGGCTCAGCTGCTCCAAGCTGGGGCCTCTGCTCCTCTGTACTGTGGGCAATGGTAAGGCAGCCCAAAAGGGTCAGCTGCTCCACGCTGGGGCCCTCTGCTCCTCTGCACTGGGGGCATTGGTACAGAAGCCTGAGAGGCTCAGCTGCTTCTCACTGGGGGCCTCTGCTCCTCTGCGCTGGGGCATTGTTCTAGGGGGTGGGCCTTCACCCATTTGCCCACCCAGGCTAATCTTCTGTGGCCATGCCCTCATAGATAATGCAAAATATGGGCTTTGATGATTCTCCAGACTTTTTCTGCATGCAGGAGGACTGACTACCTTCATGTGCATGTACTGGTTGTGATACTTTCCCAAGAGACATTGCCTCTCCTCTACTATTTGGTTACCGGTGGTCTAGTTCACATGAAAAAGGTAGGAGAAGTGCTTGATTTTTTTTCCTTTTACTCACTATATTTCAGTATAATGATTGATTCCCTATTATGTTCTGAAAGTGCCCAAATCTATTTTTAAATGCTGTTATGAGCTTACACTTACAAATATGTCGATGGGTTTTGGCATAGTACATTTAACAGTATTGAAACTTATACTTTGTCATCTCTGGGCTGCTGCAGAGTCCTTCAAGCTGGCCTCTGAGTCCTTCAGACATGACCCTGGTAATTTTCAAGAGCTTTCATAATGTGGGATTGAATATGTTCCGGCTCATTCTGTGTATTTCCTATTCCAGAGCTAGAGTCACTTCTCCAAGAAGAGCTGAATTTCTGTTTTTCCCAATAATGAATGGTAATTTAAGACTACAATGTAGTTTCTAGACTCATAGGAAATGGATTATTCATTGTCTTTTTGCCTTTGTAGGCAAGCTAAAGAAAAATATGCAGTAAATACATATACATATATATATATATATATATATATATATATATATATATATATATATATATTTCATTAGTGGCTTCAGCGATTTCCAGTTTTAATTTGAGAGTAGACCTTTTACTTAAGCTTGTATCTATTGCATCTGAATTTCCTTTCTTCCATATGGACAATTATGGTTGTGACCTTGAACTAGGAATACCAGTTTGGGTTTGAAAGCAATGAAGAAACCACAAAGTTGAGAATGATTACCTTGAGAGTGGAGACAGTGGTGCATCATAAAGAATGAGGAGGCTGTGATTACGATGGGGCTCCAGGAGGATGTCCAGTGTGGATGGCCAAGTTCTTAACTGGGTGGTGCTTGCTGTATGTTGACATAATTCAGTAAGCTGTATGTTTCACTGAAGTTTTCTATATCTGTTTTTATTTTACAATGCAGTGGTCAAATGGGGTACAAAATTTCAGTTAAACAAGATGAATAAGTTCTGGAGAGCTACTGTAGTTATTTCTGGGAAATTTTTCCCCCTTGAGATTTTCTAGCAGATAATCATTTCATCTAAAAGCAGGAGCAATTTTATTTCTTCTTTTTCAACTGGTATGTGTGTCTTTTATTTCTGAGGCTTGCCTTTTTGCTGTAGTTAGAACTTATAACACTATGTCACTTAAGAGTGGTTAAAAACAGACATTCTTGGTGTGCTCCAGATCTTAGAGAAAAATCCTTCAGCCTTCCACCATTCAGTAGAATGTGGACCGTAAGTTTTATTATAGATGACCTTTCACAAGATGAGAAGTTCCCCACTATTCTACTTTTTGTTCTTGTTTTTGTCTTTTTGGTTTGTTAGGAATGAGTATTGAATTTTGTCAATTACATACCTTTTTAATTTAGCCTGTTTAAGGGTAGATTTCATTGAATAATTTCCTAATATTGAGCCAGCCTTACATACTTATAATAATTTGGGATTTTTTTTCAGTATATGTGTCAGACACTCATGGGCATTTCTGGGTTGCTGGCTTCTCCTGTACCTAATTAAAAAACCTAGGGAACCTGGACCCAAGGCCCCCCCCCAATAACCTGCCTTCTCTTCACTCTCAGGTCCCATTCTTACCCCATGCTTGGTAAGATCTCCTAAACAAAACTCCCAATGGGCTGAGATCTCTCTATAAACATGATAACTAACATAATAATCTATGCAAACTAGACAACCTCACATATTGCCCACCATCATTTTGGTGTGGGGATCTCAAGTGCCCAAAGGAAAAAATAGACTGAATGCTTCAGACCCAAAAGAAAAATAAATCCTTATTTTCCATTTGATGACACATTTTAGTCTTTAAAGATTCATATGACAGCTGAATCTTTTCACACAGATGCCTAATGGTACAACAAGGGCTCAGAACTTGGATTTTTGCTTTCTGATTAATATGGTGGTGTCAGATATTACAGCTGGGTAATTATAAAATTGAAAGAATCCTGTGCCTTCACAGTAGGAAACTGAAACCGAGTCCGCCTATGAATTGGTCTGCGGACTCTCCAAAAAGATAATTACTAACATGAGAATTAGAGGAATAAATGTGTTGTCACTGTTCAATTTTATTTCCTGTGAACTGATTGCTTCCTCCACAGTGGGAAATATGTATGCCCTGATGCATTCTGGGATGCATGCTCCTATGGTATCATGATGAGTAATAAAAACACAGGTTTCTGAGAAAGAGGGCTTTAAAGCACAGGCCAAATGACATTACAGTATGGCCCTGGAATGCAAACACAAACCTGTGACATCTGACTAAGAGCGAGGTGGAACACTGTGAGGATGATTCATGGTGGGTTGTAAAATAGAAAGGCCAGGATGCCCACAGGGCAGAGGACCCAGCAACTCCGGTGGTGTTTGCCTCCTGCTCCTCTAAGTGACAGATCCCAGCCTAAGAGCCTCCTGGAAACGTCCTGTCTATCAGGGCTGCTTAGAAGAGTGCATAAATGATATTTGAAGTGGTCAGGTGACTGCAGCTCACATAAATGGCAGCAGCTGTGACAGAGCTGGGTCACAGCATAGATCACCCAACACATTTCACTTTACTTTAGGGTAATCTTCCAGTATTTATCTATTTTTGCCATAAGACATATCTTTGTAGGTGTTTTTCCAGAGCCATCATAAAAATACATTTTCATGTCCTGAGCATCCCTCAGTTGAGAGCAAAGATGTGAGCCAAGGATCTGCTGGCTGGAAACAGAGGGCAGAGGGATCCCAGAGCAGGTCAAGACTGAGCTGTCCAGTGAGCAAGAGAAATTGCCTGGATCTGCTTGAACTTCAATGATTAATCTGGCATTGTGACCCTGTAGGCAAGGGTTCTAAAATCCAAAATCAGAATATAGCAGAATCCCCTACAGATTCTAAATTTAGACTATGGTGGGATCCCCTACAAAACTACACCCAATAGTACTGATTCAGAAACAAATGGGGACAAGAACCTAAATTTTTCATTCATTGCCCAGGAACTGCAGAAGCAGGTGGTTCACAGAACTAAATGCAAGAAAGCCTGCCCCTGCGGGTGGGCTGTTGTTCTGGTACAAGTTCATGAAAAGAACTGTAGAAGAAACCAAGTCCCAAAAGCTCTGAAATGACAGGCACCCAAAAATGGCTGTGCAGCCTTTGGAGATGAAAACTTGTAGGTTCTTGCTTATCTGCTCTGAGGTGTCTATATCCTCTCCATGGATCCCCAAGGTTCTGTGCTAGAAGCTGATTCCTCAGTGTGGGAGGTGGAGGAACCTTTAGAACGGGGGCCTGGTGGGTGGCAGTTACATCACTGGGAAGGGATTAACATAGTTCTTTTCTCAAGGTACCCCAGTTAGTTCCTGTGAGAGGAGTTGTTTTAAAACAACAAGACTGGCTCTCTTCACCCTCCAGCTTCCTGTCTCACAGTGGAATCTCCTGTTCCTGCACACTATTGCTATTGTGATGCCATCCATCCTGTGGGCCTTGCCAGGGCAAGCTGAAGACAGTGCCATGACCTTGAAACTCCAGGTGTGAGCTAAGTAAAACCATTTTCTTCATAAAGTACCCAGCTTTGGGTATTTTGTTATGGCAACAAGAAAACAGACTAAAAAGTTAAAACCCCAAGAGCAAGTAGTCCTTAAGAAATGAAGCTAAGGATCAGGTCTCAGTTTCCACAGGGAGTGTTTAACTTCTCTCCACTTCCAGCCTTAGGTCGCTCCTTGAAATCTATCCAGGGTTTCACAGAGGCACATCCTTGACACTGAGGAGATTCTGGTGAGAGAGAATGGCTAGGTCTCTGCTGTTCTATTTCACTGTTGGAACAGTAACTCAAAGGGGGCATCCCATGTAGTATTAAGGCAGTCTCTGCACAGACAGCTCATAGTTATGCACACCATGCAGCCTCGTTAATGGCTTCCAATGACTGAAAAAGGAGCATGAAGCTCACCTGGGTGCTGGCTTCCCTCAGTCAGTACCTAAGGAAGGACTCAAGACCCTCCATCAAAAGTTTGATTTTAAAAAAAGGGGTTCTTTCATACTTTGGCTTCTGCTTCAGGGCTCCTTCCATACTTCTTCAAGCTTTCAGAACCTTCCTCTCCTGCTTTTCCTTCTCCAGCTATGGAGAACTGAGAAGGATGCCCCAAAACTACCTAGGGCAACCCCCATTAACCTTGACCCTGATCTTATCCATGTTTTCATTTCCCTTATGTCTTCTCAAAAATTTATTACCATTAATGCACACAAACGCTTCTTTTAAAGTCTTTGTTTAAATAAGATACCCCAAAGAGTAACAGATTTTAATTAATCATTACTATTATTATTATTTTACCTTTGTGCAAATAGGATTTGAATGAAGTGCCTGTAGCCCTCTTTTGACTTAACAGAGAACACACAAGTCCATACATCTGCCTGAAAACAGACCTCATGTGGAACATTGCCAGACCAACATGTTCTTAAGCAAGACTGATTATAATTGCACCCTTCATGGAGCTAGGGGTTATCTCCACAAGCCATAGCAACAATCTCTGGACTTCAGATTCATGATAAAACTCCCCTGTTAGAAATAACACTGATAATGTCATAGTCAAATGAGATAGAAGAACATTTTCTAGTGTGTTCATTTTGCTTTGTTTCAGTTAGTGGAAAAGGGCTACATATTCTTCTTAACTAGCTGAGATTTCTCTTGTCAGTAATTAGAAATGCCTACCAGTATTGTTTCAAGACCTAGATTTCTATTACTTCGTACTGAGAGAAGTAAGGCCATCCTGCTCTATTAAAAATGTTTTTTCAGATCCAAGGAAGAAAAAAATGAAAAGAGAATTTAACACATTGAATATGGGTGTGTGATCATACCCTCTGCCTGCATAGACATGATTCTTGATTTTTCAACCTTTCCTAACCCTGAGTCAATTCATGTATTTATCCAACATGCAGTGAGACCTGTGTCACTTAGTGCTTATGTGGAGCTAGGGTCCACCTTGGAACAAAGAAATCATTCTAGGTATTGTTAACAGAGAGACATTAATTCAAAGAACTGGTTACCAAAGTGTTGGAAGTAGTAGAGTGGCTAAAATCAAAAACAAACCATGCCACATGTTGGTATAGATATGGAGCAGCTGGGATTCTCACTCGCTGCTGTTAAAGATGTAAGATAATATGATTTTGGAGACTATTTGATTGTTTCTTTAAAACTTAGACATACATGGGCCGGGGATTTAGCTGAGTGGTTCTGCCGCCTGCCTTACAAGCACAAGGACCCAAGTTTGATCCCTGATACCAAAAAAAAAAAAAAAAAAAATTAGACATACAACTTACCACATGGCCTAGCCATTCTAAATTTAGATATTTACTCAAGAGAAAAGAAAGCAGATAGTCATACAAACACTTTGCACAAGTGGTCATGGTAGCCATATTTATAATAGCTCAAAACTGAAAATAACACAAAAGTCATGAAGAGGTGAATGAAGGAAAAAAGCAAAAATCTGATGCATACATACAACAGAACACTATTCAGTAATAAAAAGGAATAAATGATTGAAATGTACAACAACATGGGTCAATTCAATTATGTTATGTAAAAGATTAAAAAATTTAAAAGGATGATACATTCTACATGATTCCATTTATAAAATTCTAGAAAATGAAACCTGTAATGACGGAAATGCCATCAGAGAAAGGAAGGGAGAGATTATAAAGGAGCACAGGAAACTTTGGAAGGCCATGGATATGTTTGTTACTATCACGGAGACGATGGTGGTGTTGAAGCTCAGATCTTAGTGTCCTGGGATGCTGATTGTTTCAAGTTAAAGGCACCTGGAGAGCAGCAGAGGCTTGGAGAAGCTTCACTCTGATATTCCCATACCCACAAAAAGACTAGATGCACCAAAGAGGAAAACCATTGCCTTTGTCCTCCACCCCATCCCTGGGTTTATTAACTAAACTCTTGTTGCAGGAAGGGAGATTGAGGGATATAATCACACCTGCGTTGACTTTGGCACAAGCTGAAGTCTCCCCAGTCTATTCATTCTTCCAAGGAGAATAGTTTACAAACTATTGTCTGTCCTCTTGGCTCATTTGTTCCCCATAAAAATCATTTACTACCCCTCCAAATCACCTACACTCCTCATCTCCCTCTCTATGAGTATCAGCACCTCACTGGATAATTGAGTGATCCTTTCCCTATGATGAATAAATGCACATGAATAAATCTGCCTGCCTTTCCCCCCTGTTAATCTATCTATTGTTTCATTTCAGCAAAACTTCAAAAGGTACAGGGAAATTCCCCTTGTCCCGTCAGTGGCATCAGTGTATACTTACATTAAAGCTTATTAAGTTATGCAGTTTAAACATATACCATTTATTCCATGTGGTTATACTCCAAAAAAAAAAAATAAAGAAGTCTTGCCCAGCATGGTGGTGTGCACCTGTAATCTGAGCACTTGAGACGCTGAGGCAAGAGGATCACTATGAGTTCCAGGCCAGCCTAGGCTACATAGTGAGTTCAAGGCCAGCCTGAACTGCATAGTGAGACCTTGTCTCAAAAAAACAACAACAAAAAAGAAATCTTCCTGGAAGATGGCTGGAAGGAAACATTACTAAGGGATTAACAGCTGCTGACAGACTCACCTGCTCTCAGGGTTGGAAGAAATGCAGGAAAAGCCATGTGCATGAAGCCCATGTTTGTTTGGCCACAGAGACCAGTGGGATCTTTACCAGTGTTGTAGCAGTTACCCCTCTGCTCCTCTTCAGGAAGCAGAGCACACATCCTCACAACTGGCAGAGCCCTGGGAGGCCAATGTCATTCATGGACACTGCTGCTACTGGAGGCCACACCAAGGCAGAAAAAAATGGCCCCTTTCTTCCTTTTTTTCTCCCAGTCTCCTCCTACCCTCCTCTTCCATTGACAGAAACTCTCTGGAAGCCAGCTGGGAAAGGAGTTTATTTATTGGTTTCAAACTCTGCATCATCAGGAAGGAGTAAGGAAAAGTATTTATGGAACTGAAGGCTAAGGGACAAGTAACTGTCACATCTAGCTGATATACACCTCTTGACAAAGGAAAATATAAATAGTTAAAGGTATGGATCTTTCATGGATCTTGTCTGTTAACACATTCTGGTTCTCTTGAAATTACATGGCTTTCCCATCTCCTGCCACCAAGTAACTCAGAATAAAAGCAGGTGTGAAGGCCAAGAGAAAGAACAGATATGGGCACAGAAGGTGGGAAGAAAAGAGAGTATATTCACATGGGTGGGGACAGAATTAGCCAATGGGGGAGGCTAGCCTTTTCTGCCAATAAACAGCTTTTGGAGAACTGACAGCCAGAAGCTGAAATAAACCTTTCTAAGAATGCCTGCTATATAAATATATGCTGATGGGGCTCAGAATATTACACCCCAAAATATGACTGTAGGAGAACAGAATATGCCACTCCAAAATATGCCTCTTTTGCATAAGGATTATTTTGAGTTTATTATTTTGAGAAATAGCAGACACAGGAGAAGCTCAAAAATAGAGAAGTTTTCCATTTGTATGAAAAATTCACATCTATAAAGGAAATCTCCATTTGTAAGGGTGCCTCTCTGTACCAGGAAGAGAAAGATGACTCTACATCACTAGCAACTCTTATCAATGGAGAAGACAGTGACTCACTTTGCCAAATAGGCCTTTTCCTTGATTTATTTGCTTTTCCTGGCCCCTTTCCTATCACTAAACCTTCCCCATCCCCTTCTTTCTTTGTTTCCACTGATGATAGTATTTAAGCCATCACTGAGATTTACTCATTTTCCATGGGTATCTCCCATGTATACAGGAAGCTATCTCTGTGCCTTAGTCTATTTGTGCTGCTATAACAAAATACCTGAGACTGGGTAATTAATACATAGCAGAAATTTGTTTCTTACATTCTGAAGGCTGGGAAGGCCAAAGTCAAGGTGCTGGTGTTATCTTGTGAGGGCTGGTGTTTACTTCTAACATGGTGCCTTTTGGTGCATCTTCTGGAGAAAAGAATTACTTCCTTGAATGAGTAGAAGGGGAAGAGAGTATTTCCATTAACCTTGAGCTCTTCTGTCCCTGGTTCCTCACTCAGGGTAACAGATGCCCATACCATACTTTCTTAATGAAAATGTTTACCTTAGCATAATGGTAGCCAGCTATGCATCTTGGTAGCTGCAGTGGGGGAGTACAGAAAGCAATCTTTGTGTTCATCCACTTGATAGACAGACGGCAAGGTGTATGCACCTGTGTCAAAGTATCAACAGGTGAATTTTACCCATCTTATGATCTGTGTTACATTTTTGAGTATTTATAATTTGTTTTATTAAATATTTTCTTTGAGTTTTCTTGTAGAATTAGCCCAATTCAGTACAATGTCACATGAAAATCCACTTTTACAACTTTGGGAGGAGGTTGAAAGTGAGCCATCAGATGACTCAGTTACCAATGATGAATTGGTTCATGTAAGCCAAAGAAGTTAGCAAAAATGACAGAGAAATACAGAAAGAAGACCTGCATTCAGAAGAGGAAGAAAACAATAATGTAAATAAATATTTGACTAGTCAAAATGTTACAAAATGGTCATGTATATGTGAACAATTCAACATTAGAACTAGGTCAGAAAATGTTATTAGGTTTTTGCCAGGGATAAAACCTATTGGATGAAATGCTAACACAGCAATTCAATGCTGGAAATTGTTCCTAATGGACAATATGCTACAAGATGTTGTGACATTCACTAATAAGGAAATACAAGTTAAATTTTCTATATGCACCAATAGTAATAATCAGAAATTATATTTATATGACACTTCACAATCTGAACTAAAAACATTCATGGCAGAACTTTATCATTCTAATAATCAGAATCAAAGGATTTATGAAAAAGTGACAGATGTGGTGTTGAGATTTTTAGAAGAATAATGATACTCAAGAGATTTGGTTTCCTTCAGAATTGCCTGTGTTTTGATGACAAAAAGACCCACCAAAAAACAAAACAAAACAATCCAACAGTGTGGCTCCTATTTGCTTATTTTTGAAAGCTTTGTTTCAAATTGTCAAGCCATTTATACACAATCCAAATAAATGACAATTGATGGAACAGCTTGCATCATTTTGTGGTTGTGGTAGCTTTCAGGAATACATCCCAAATAAACCTTCCAAATACGGTATAAAAATATATGCCCAGGTAGATGCAAAGACATTTTACATGTTGAATTTAGAAATTTATCCTGGAACTCAGGCACCAGGTCTTTATTCATGCAGCAATAAACCTTATGGTGTTGTGAACAGACTTGTTGCATTCATTTTTAAAAGTACCAAAATGTCACATTCCATAATTGGTTCACTAGTTGCTCATTAATGTTACATTTGCTAAAAGAACATCAGTTGACCAGCACAAGAATTATTCAAAAGAACAAAGCCAAGATTCTCAAAAAAATGTTACAAGTTCACAATAGGGAAATGTATAGTACAATATTTAAATTTCAGAAAAACATAACATTGGCCTCGTATATGGTGAAGAAAAACAAAGTAGTGTTGATACTGTCAATGTTACACCATGATGATAAAATTGATAGTGAAGCTGGGTGTGGTGGTGCACACCTGTAATCCCAGTACTTGGGAGCTGAGGCAGGAGAATCTTGTGAGTTCAACGCTAGTCTGGAGTACATAGCAAGACCCTGTCTCAAAAAAGCCAAACAAATAAACAAAAGATTGATAGTGAATCCTTAACACAAATGAAGCCAGAAATGGTCACATTTTACAACAAAATTAAAGGCAGATTAGATGCAGCAACTACGACATCACTCAAAACACAAAACGTTCTGCCCCACAAGCACAAAGATCCAAGTTCAATCCTCAGAACCAAAACAAAAAACAAAAAAACACAAAGAGTTAGCCAATGGTTGTGTCAGGCGTAAATAGTTTCATAGTTTACAAAGAAAATAACAAACACAAAATATCATGGAGAAATTTTCTTAAGAGTATTGGGACTGGAATTGATAAATGATCAATTACAACAGAGGAAGAATAGTACGTATCTGCCCAGAAAGCTCCACAAAAGAATTCTAGAGCAGACCAGTGAATAGACAGGTGAAACATCACAAAAATCTCTGAAGAGAACAGAAAGACCAGCAAGATGTGAAGTGTGCCTTGCCAAAAAAGACAGGAAAACAAAGCACATGTGCTATCAGTGTAAGTGATAGTTGTGTATGGAACATGCAGCTTTCATGTGTGAAAAGTGCCTAAACTGTGATAATTAAAGTAAAGATTATTTTTATGGTAGAGTTTTATTTGTATTTTCATTATAGTCAATATAGGAAGTTATTTCTTTTGTTATTTTTTAGATTTAGTAAGCAAATAAACAGTTTATGTAGAAAATGTTGATGTTCTAAACAGTATGTATTTAGTATTTTATTTTCTTAATATTTTATTTTCCTGCTAAGTGCACATTGTATAATACAATATGAACCTCCTGACAAAAGGGGAAGACAAGAGAGGTGACAAGTATGGCCTGCCAGACAGGAAAATAAAGCTAAGAACACATATGGTCAGTGTAAGTGATACCTTTGTATGGAACATGCTGTTTTCATGTGTGAACATGCTTAGGTGTGATAACTGAAGTACATATTATTTCTGTGGCAGTTTCATTTGTATTTTCAAATTTTTTGTTTTGTTTTGTTTTGTTTTTTTGGTACCGGGGATTGAACTTGGGACCTTGTGCTTGCAAGGGAGGCAAAGGAACCACTGAGCTAAATCCCCGGCCCTCATTTGTATTTTCATATAGCAATATATTTCTGCTGTATTTTTGGATTTAGTAAGCAAGCAAACAGTTGATGTAGAAAATGTTGATATATATTCTAAACACTCATTAATATTAAAATTTAATATTTTATTGTCTTGGTGTCATGGCTTGTGTCTGGATGTCCCCCCAAAGCCTAATATGATCATAGGTGGGGCTTTTCAGAGATGGCTGGATCTAGAGTGTGTGGTGCTGGGATTGATTCATCATAGAATACTAGGATTAAGGGCATTAGGATTAGGGGTGTGAGTGCTGCCTGCCCTAAGCGTAGATAGACTGGATAAGATATAATGGACAGAAAGAGGCTTGTCACTTGATTGTTTTTGCTGTCTTCTGCCTTCCATGAACTGTTTCTCCTCTGCCGTGCCCCTCTGCCAAGCCACCCTGCCTTGGAGCCAGCCAGGTATGGACTGAAACCTCTACAAACTATGAGCCAACTAAACCTTTCTTCCTACTTTCATCTCAGCAATTAGAAAAGTAACTAAGATAACTGATATTTTACTTTCCTGTTAAATACACCTTGTATAATATAAGAAGACTCATAAAATTAAAATAAATAATTCATCAATAGAAGTACTCCTAAAAAATAAATGTGGACATTATACATGCACTGTAATGCACCTTTTAAAAATTTTTCTCTGATGCCCATAAGGACACTAATCCTATTCAGAAGGGAAGATCCCTCCTATTTTAAACATCACCCAAAGATAAATTTTGTTTCACTATGAATTAAATTTCAACATGAATTTGGGAGGAGACACCATCATTCAAGATATAACACTGTGTTATTAAACTTTTGTTTTTTCTCATTAATTTGTCTTTCTTTACAGGGCTCTGTATCAACCAAGGGGAAAAATTACTTTTTGCTCCTGAAAAGTGCCCACAAACATTAATTCACGTACCTGCATCTTAATTTACTTTGAACTAAAAGAGTCTTTGAAGGACATGAGATACCACTAAGAAAGTAATATATTGAATATAGAAACTTATCATCTATTTAGAAATTCTGTTTTTTATATCCTACAGATTAAAGTTCAGTTTTTTCAAAGCCTGCTGAGTTTGATCATAAGAACCATTTACAAAGTGGAAAGTAATTTAATGTGGGAAAGAGGAGGCATTTTTAGCTTAATTCTCTGGCATATGCTTTTCTCAAATGGTCTGAGAACTCCACATGGTGAGTTCACTTTTTCAAAAATGTTATATCTTATTTAATTGCCTTGACACTGACAAATTCACTGGTCACAACCCTTTCAATAATATCTAGCAAATGAAACACTCTGAAAAATAAGTGTAATGAAAGGAGTTCATCTTTTTTATATGTATGAGGTATGATAAAAAAATGTATTGAAATAAAAAATTTTAAAATGTATTACAGTAAAAGACACATTGCCATTAATCTCTCTCAAAATACTCCCCCTCACTTCAAAACACTTCTGCCACTTTCTGAAGCAGTTCTAGGAATTCTCTTTGCTGTCTTTTCAAGGATGGCTCAGTGGCCTGAATTGATTCAAAAAATTTAAGGCAAATTCTGTCAAATAAAAGATTATGATGTGTCCTCATCCACCTTAATACCTGGATTTCTGGCTCTTTCCTAAAGTCAAATGAAAGATAAATGTTTTGAATCAATTGAGGACATTGAGGCAGCCACAGTGGCACAACTAAAGACATTCATAAAAGAGGTGTGTTGTTTAATCACAGCTCCTAAATTCAGGTCTTTGAATATTGTACCATATGATCAAAGAATGTTTCAGAGATCATTGCATTTTTTAAAATTTAGCTTTACTTATATAATTTCATAAATTATCAATACAAAAATTTAAAAGCATAGATAATACAATAGATTTTAATGACCCCTCACAATCTCACTCCTGTCCTGAGAATCACTGTTCTTTGGGGAGGAATGAATGTGTAGCATCCCACCCTTTTACTTAACATTTACCTACACATATCCACATATAAGGACATGTTCTGTTTTGAATAAATTTTTATTTATTCAAATAAGAGATGGTTGGTAGAGTGCAAAATTGGCTATAACACCTGTCAGCATATCTCACTGAGAGATGGATTTATGTTCCCACCACTTGAAACTGGGCTAGACTTATGACTAGTTTTGACTAACCTGACACAGTAGAAGAGATGTGAAGTTCTGCCACTTCCAAAGTAGGACTCAAGGGGCCATGTATTTTCTACTTTTCCTGTCTTAGAACTGGGAAATGAGCATGAGATCCAGCCTAGGCCAGCCACCTGGGAATGGGAGAGCATGTGGAAAATTAAGTCAGGCCCCTGTCCATGTACCAGTTGAATTAAAAAGTGTGAGTCCTCTTGAGATTAGCTGAGTTCAGCCCACACAACGAGAACTGGCCTGTGGAACCAGATTATTTAAACAACTCTAATGCCTCACAAATGAAACACTTGATACTAAAGCATATAAAATGCAGTTTTTTATTATTATGTTATAAAAACTTGCCTTATTAAAACTTATAGACCCAGTTTATTCTTGTTAACAGTACATACATTAACATTTTATTGATATCCCATGGTTTATTTAACATTTCCTCTGTGATAGGTAGTTATATTGTTTCTTTTCTTTGTTTCTCCTTTCCCTTGTTTCTTCCTGCCTGCTCTTTTCTCCATTTTTCTCCATGTTAAAAGAATCCCTAAAGCTTTTGCCTGTACTTATCCAGTTGTATTTTTCTCTGCTAATAATATTTATTACAGTATCTCAAGTAATATACAGATTTTTAAAAAGAAAACCAAAATCTTGTGGTGGCAGAACCTCAGCATCTCAGACCATAGCAATTTGCTCATAAAGAGCTCTGATTTCCAGAGTCTCCAAGTCTGATCTTGAATTATCCAAGAACCATCTCCTCTCTGCTTTGGAATTCCATCGATATCCCTTTCTTTACACAAAATAAATATAATAGTACAGCAGTCTTTAATATAATGTGAAGCTTATTGTGAAGCTTAGTATAAAAGAATAGAAAATATGTCAAAAGAAAATATTTCCAATAGTAAAAAAAGTAAATAGTAAAATAAAATCTGTGCTCATAAGGTTTTGGGTAGACATAAGGACTCTACTGAGAATATGACTAGAGATCATGCATGTTACACTCTGGCAAGAAACAAACAAAAACTTGTTTCCATTTTTCCCATGTCCTGAGACTTCATAGGAGGCAGAGTTTAAGGGCACAGGAAATTTCTAGGCAGCCAAGTACTTGGGACGTGATATGGGGATTCCTGACAGCTTTTAGCCACTTTGTAATGACAATTGGGAGCAAACAGCAGAGCAGAAGGGATTGAGAAATTTTGACCAGAAGAGAAGCACATGTAAAGTCGTGACCAAAGGAGGTATGTCTGCCAAAAGCCACTGCAGCTACAATCCTAGCTACTTCTTAGGTCAATGGCAGACCTCGGTGTAATCCATGTGATGCTGTTTTTCTTGGGTATGAGAATGCAAGAGTTCTAGGGTTATAGAGATTTCTGCCCAGATTTTAGAGGAAGGCTGGGAGGCCAACCAAGGAGCTGCTGAAAGGGTGGCATGTGAAGCTGTGGAAATGAAGCCAAAGGTGCAGTTGAGACTCCATGACATCAGTGATACCAAGAACATGCAATATCTTCAAAGGAAAGCTGCAGGATGTGAATATATCCAGCCCAAGAGAAGCCATGTGGGTTTCAACCAGCAAGGACATAGGAATGAAGATGCCCAAGCCCTCTGGATCTCACATCTCACCACCATATACCTCAGATGATGGATAGGGAGCTACATGACTTGGTGTTTGCTCTGCTGGGGTTAGGTCTCACTTTGGTTGGATTCTTTTTTATCCTACACTTCTCTCTTTTGGAATGGGAGTGTTCATCCTGTTTCATTTTATTTGAGGATTAGGTAACTTGCTTTTTGAATTTTACAGGGGTTCAAAGTAAGAATTTGCCTTGAGTCTCAAAGGAGACTATAGACTTGAAATTTTGAGCAATGCTGGAACTGTTGAGTTTAGGGTAGGGATTATTGCATTTTCAGTAGTACACTGGATAATGACATGATGGTAGGTGGAATTATTATTATTTTTTATTGGTACAGGGATTGAGCTTGGGTCCTTACTCTTCCGAGGCAGGTGGCTGAACCACTGAGCTAAATCCCAAGCCAAAGCTCTCTCCTTATGATGACACCAGTCCTATTGGATTAGAATCTATTGTTATGACCTCATTTAACCTAAATTACTTCAATGAAAACCCTGTCTCCAATGACAATCACATTGGGGTATAGGGCTTCAACATATGAATTGTGTGGGAACATGATACAGTTCATAACAGTATTCTCAAATAATAACAACACAGATATTAAAAAATTTTTGTATTTTTGAATTGTATCAAAATAGTTTTTTTTAATGTCCCAAATACCTGAGAAATAATATGGGCAAAATTCACAGGGAAACAACTTTGATATAAATCAGAATTATCTTGGTGATTTTAAAAATGTATCTGTGAATACAGCACCAATTTACTGAAGAATATAGACCAAAATGTTCATCAAGTACATACTTGTTGATTTACACTTAGTAGAACTGAAATATTTGTAAGTGGTTTATGTTCAAACAGCATTCATTCACATTTTCCTTTCATTTTATAAAGTCTTGCTGTTAGATAGTGGATATATTCACAGGCTATTCTCCTTGAACCAAAGTTGTAAATAATGCAATAAATAGAAATCTCTATTTCTTGCTGGCTCAAAGAAGTAGAAAAAAATATATTATGGCTATAAAATAGCTCATAATTCCCACTGTTAAGAATGGAAATTTTTTGGCAAAAAAAACACATTTCAAGGCACAAATAAATGGTTCCTTTTGAGAAGCTTCTGCTCAAAAATTACTCTTAAATTGCTCATTCATTAAAAGTTATATGACAGGTAGAGTAAGTCAATTTAAAATATAGTAAAAAAATTATAAGTAAAAATATTCAACATGTTTGAGGCATATTACCTGCATTCAATATCTTCCAGTTACCTCTAAATCTCTGAAAGGACAAAAGTTAAAAGTATGCATAATGGAAAAAATGCTAAAGATATTTATTTCATATAAGTTACTTTTTTCCAGAAGTACAAGACTTCATTCTTTATCCTTTATTCTACCTCTTATCTAACCCTAAGGAAGCTCTTTTCAGGAAAAAATTATCAACCAAAACCCCATATGTTTAAGAACATGACTGAACTCAGATATCTTTGGGTTCAAATTCCTGCCATTTCTCTTGCTAGCTAAGAGAGCTTGGATAAATTACTTAATCTCTCCTAGTCTCAGATTCTCCATTCATAAAAGGAGGATAATAGCACATCTAGTATGTGTTTTCTGTGGGAATTGCATAAATAACCCATGTGAAATGACTAAAAGAGATCTCAACATGTAGGACCTCAGTAAGTGGTCTATTTATTTTTAATTATTATTATTAAGCAACAACATTGTCATGTTTTCTTGAATACTGACTTTATTTGAAATATTTAATTTGTTCATAGAATTTGGCAAAGCTTTAAATAGGCTGATTTCCTACCATGATAAAAAGAAACAACAAAATTCTACTTGAATTTAGGGTTTCTTGTACAGTTATATCTAGGACTCCAAATTTTGTTCTCAAATGCACCAAAGACTAATAGATATATCTTTTGTTAATAGTGGAAAATAAGCGACTTCTTAGGAAGCAAGACCTCATCATGCAAGAGTATAGACTTATGTCCAGTTCTTTGATTAAAATAGATTTATATCCCCTTTTTTATTAAAAAAAAAGAGAGAGAGAGAAAAGGTCTTTCCTGAGTCAGAAGTTTCTCAAACCATTATAGAGTAACAATTATGACTCTCCACTTTTTATTTCTATTGCTAGATTGAAAAAAGATGATTCTCTATAATGCTTACACCAGGAGGATATTATTCTACAAATAAGGGCCCAGCATGACATTTATGAGAAAGCCAGGGTCCTCCCCCACAAAGCTGATTGGTGCTCTACCAATAGACTCAAGAACACTGCCAATAAAGGCACCTATTGCTCTGGGCTGGTCAGACACAGAGCTGAGGGCTGCATTTGCCTGTGGGACTTGGTGAAAGGCTGAACCCTAGTCCTTGCAACACACATCTGTGAACAACAAAAAGAAACCAGACTCTGGAGATGAAACATCTTCCCCAACTCCCTTCCGTCTTGGCCATGTACTGCTTTTGCATGATACAGATTCGCTCCTCAGGTAAGGCGCCAGAGCGAGTGGCTCTGGAAGGGTCGAGCTGTATCCCCTCTACCTACCCCCTTTCTACCCTGTTGCTTTCTGGCCTCATTAGTTTCTAACTAAGGAAGCGTGGACACAGCTCAGTGGGGGGGAAGTGAGACTTTCCCCAGTGGGACTATCTTTAAACACCTCTTGCACCAGAGATGCCTTATGTTTTGCTGAAATGTGAAGGGTGGCCCCTTTGTGAGTCCCAGCCATTTGTGGTTCAGGATTCTCAAGAAAAGAGACCAGAGAGGGTAAAACTGGGCTCCCGGAGGCAGGATGCAGAGCACCTCGTGGTCTAGAGGTCCAATCTTCTGAGTCTGGGTGCTGTCCGCGGTGCTGACTTTGTTACACCATCCCTTTGCCCACTTCGGAGAACCAGCGTGGTTTGAAGAGACCCAAGGTGCTGAAAGGGTCTGTAGTTCAAGTCCATTCTCATTATGTTCAAGTAGTTTGCCATAAGATGCATGGAAGGGTGCCATAGCAGGAAAACCTACGCTTGGAAACACAAAGTATTTCAAAATTTAAATTCGTTTCCATTAGAATTTTGATTTAGAGTAGAAAATTTTGAGAATATTTTCAAAGAGAAAATATATTCCAAACACTATGCATGTTTTGTCACTTCCTAAAGCCCCATTACAAAGCCTGTGGAGATTGTCTGGTCTAACCTCACAGAGTTCAGGGCTCTCTGCTTTCTCACAGATGGCCTTCAAGATTCTGGATACTTTCAGTGACCTCCAACTCACTGCCAGCCCAAGATAGCCAGTGGCTGTCCCTTTTGGGCTACAAGAGAATCTTATTTATATTACACATTTGGAAATTTGTTAATACTTTTTATTTAATTGTGTATATAGTCATATGCAACCCCTCTTTCCCCTGTTTGATTTTATGTTCCCCGAGGATAAGGTCACTATAGTCTTTACCTTTGTATCACACAGGACCTGTCAATGCACCCTGAGGGATTGGCTTGTGTTACTTTGCATTACTGAATGATTACAATCATCAGAGGACACTTCTTTACACTGAGCTGAAATCTGATCACATGTCACTTCTGGCCATAAGCCTTCATTTTATTCTTGGGGATGCATAGAATAAGACCAATATTCCTTACTTATGACCGTTCTTAAAGTTGTTCAAGGCAGTTAACATATACTTCTTAATTTTGCTCTTTTTAGAGAAAACTATGCTCAGTCACTTTAACTCTACCTATCAAGCCAGACTATTAAAGAATGCAGGAAACATAATACTACTCAAGCCTATTTTTAAAAACTGTAACTACTCTTGGAGCTATATATTTCCTGTCCGATATTTTTTAAAAATCCAAATGAAAGGTTTTGTATTTATCCATGCAGTATAAGCTGTTCCTCCAAGTGTTGTGTCACATGTAAACAAGAAGATGGGCTCATTTAAAGCAGAGAAGGGTTGGCAGGGTCCATCTGCATGCTAGTATCACCTTTTCCCAGAACTTCAGCCCTGGAGGGTTTGGAAGGGCAGAGACAGGTGGCTAAATATTTTAAAAGTGCCAAGGGTGATTCTGATGTGCAAACTTTTTTTTGACACCATTATCTGATATTCCATCCTTATATATTCCATCAAAATATAAACTAAGCTGTTACCTAGATAGTATTCTCTTCTTTCCTTATTTGCTAACATCTGTGCTGGAAACTCCTGGTAAATTAAAAACATACTACTGTTTTTGGTGGTTCTGAGAATTGAACCAGGGCCTTTGCCCTGAGCTGCATCCCCAGCTGTTTTTAACATTTTTTTGTTTTCAGATAAGGTCTTGGCACTTTTAATTAATTTTGGTATAAATTTCAGGTTAGGTAGCAGTAGGTAGATGTGTGTTTTCTCTGCAAATTTTCTTAATGGCACTGTATCATATCTTACCTTCTCATTGGCCTCTTTTGTATGGCTCATTCATGGTTTATGGTTCTACTAGAATCTCTTTGTGTTTTTCATGGTAAAGATATGAGGTGTGTGTGATGGCCTCTTTTCTCTAATTGATGCTTTTCTCTTTTCTCTAATTGATGCTTTTCTCTTTTCTCACTGTAGGATTCCCTCAGCCTTTAGCTCACCCTCCAGATGGCTTGGACATTGTGGAGCTTAAGGTAGGTTATTGCTCAGTCCTATGAGATTTTTATTTAACCTAGGCCTTGAAAATATCATGTGGATAATGTTCACTTAAAACTATTTTAAGATAAGATTTTTGGCTGCAACAGAAACTGTTGCCATTTTCACGGCCACACTTAAGGCATCCTCAGCTGTGCTGAGAGCCACTGCTGTTGTGAAAAGATAATTCAAATTCACATATTGAACAATTTTAGAATTTTAAATATGTTGTGATAGAATTCTATTGACTAAGGAATTTATTCTTGTTTTTGAGTTGTTTTGCTCATTCTGTTTTTCAGCAGCTGACATACTGCTTGAATAAGTGGGCAATGCTTTCTAACCAACCTAAGGTAAAAAAAATACAGATGATTGTTAACAGCATAGTTTATGCATTTAATAAATATACTCTTTTGCTACATACAGAAAAATGCTGTATGTGAAAATGTGTATGTTTATGTTTCTGTGTGTGTAGGGGATAGATATTTAGAAAATATCTAGTTTCTGCCTGGGGGATGTAGCTCAGTGGTGCCATGCCTGCCTGGCAAGTGCAAGGTCCTGAGTTCAATCCCTGGTACTGGGAAAGAAAGAAAGAAAGAAAGACAGAGAGAGAGAGAGAGAGAGAGAGAGAGAGAGAGAGAGAGAGAGTGGGAGGGGGAGGGAGGGAGGGAAAGAAAGAAATAAAGAGTGAATGAATGAACAAAAGAAAGAAAATATCTAGTTTCTCTATTAAATATAAATTATCACAAAATTTTAGGGGCTCATGTATGTGCTTACACATATCATTGTCATATAACTATGTCATCATAAAACTAACTACATGTGTCATGATACATCATATTGTACATTATAAATTGATATACTATGATTTGGCAGTTCTCCAAACAATAAATCTCATGTAAAAGACCTAACAGTAACTATAAAAGAAATAATTTCATGGATTTAAAGTGAATGTGGATTTAATTGCAGGAACATAAAGGTGGTCTCTAGATATTACATGATATTGGCAGAGCCTCCTGCTTTCACCTTGAGCTATATCTCCTGCTTGCTCATCTTCCCCACCCAAGGCACACCAGGCTCCAGCCACGCAGAACCTCTCACTGTTCCCCAAATGCACCAGGCCTTTAGTAGCTTTCCATAGTCTTTTCCTCAGCCACAAATGCCTTTGCCTCCTTCTCAGATAGGAGGCAACAGCCCAGACTATGATTAAACTTTGGCAGTGTCTTAATGACCCTCAGTTTTCTCATCTTTACATTGGGGATCATAGCTATACAAGCCCCATAATGAAACCTGCTTGCTTTAATATTTGGGAAATGCTTTCAATGTTGTCTAGAACATGGTAAACAACAGCCATTAAGTGCCAGTTGTTACTATTGCCTCTTTTCTTTTCATTAAGTTTATTGGTATATTTTAGGTATACAATACAGTTACATTCATCATTGGGAACTTGTACCTTTACATGATGTATCTTGGTTCTTATTTTTTCCCCATTCCCCTGGCCTCCCTCCAACCCCTCCATCCCTCCCTATTTACAAAGACTTTGTTTCCATTTTTTCCTTTTCTCATGTTTTATCCTTTCCCTTCTTTTTCTTCCCCTACCCCTCCCACTTCCCCTACCCCTTCAGACCTTTTCTTCCTATTTCACATTATAACTTATACATTTTGATCCTTATTTACACTTTTAGTTACTCATACCCGAGAAACTGTTGGGTATTTACACATGTGTCCTATTTATTTCACTTAAGAATATTGCCTCAATGTGCATCCATTTAGCTATAAATGTCTCTAGTTTCTCATTCTTTATTGCTGAGTAGTACTCCATTTTATGAAAAAAACACATCTTCTTTATCCAGTCTCCAGTTGATGGGGAATTGGGCTGATGCAACTAATTCTCATTCTTGAAGACTCAACTGTAACTTTCTTTCTCAGACTTAAATATATCATGCCTGGTTCTTCTCCTTTTCAGTTTACTATCATGCATGTGTTTTGCCTTAATTGTCATAATAATCTTTCATAGCCTAGGTCCCAAGAGCAAAAAATCGAAGGTAAAAATTCCAAGTTTTCCTTCTCTTCCTACTGTCCCCCAGCCTTGCCCTAGAGGGGCTGTGGGGGTGTCCCCTGCGTAAGCAGAGGCAGAGGAAGTGTGGCTGTTCTGTGTGCTACTTGCAATATTAATTACATTGTGGGGTTCCCAAGTACAAAGCCCCACTTGGGATGAATTTCCTTCCATCCTTTCCATTCCCCCACAGCCAATCTTATTCATTGTTTCTAATTGCAGGAGACTAAGGAGTTGTTCAATCAGCATTAGTATCAATGTTTTCCAAATATGAATAGATAGGATGGTTCTTCCCAGCCTTGTGGCTGCCTCAAAATGTCACCTACATCCTATTACTTCCTCTCCAGGGGCTTCAGTTCTCTCATATTCCCAAAGATCATAGGAGTCCATTGAGCACTAAGTCCCCTCTGTTCTGGTCTCCAGAAGAGGCCAGGTCTGTGATTCCAGGGAACTTTTAGCTTGAGGTCATTAATAAGGCAGTTACTTTCTGCAAATAATGTCATCTGCAGAAACTTCATATTTTGGGTTTCTGCTTACTTCTTGGGATCTGAAGAAGTTTAGATGGAAAAAGGCCAATATGTTTTTGTGAACAGAGCCCTATCATTCATTCATTCATTGACTCAAAAAAAAAAAAAGAGAGAGAGAGATTTATTGAGAGCTTGCCATATGCCAGGTGCTGGGGGTACAGAGGTGACCCAAACAAGGAAAACCATCAGCTCTCATGGAATATATGTTTTAGTAGAGGAAATGTATAAGAAATGAGATAGATGAGTAAAATTGTACAGATTTTTTTTCTTGAAAAGGCAAAAATAAAGCAAGAAAGGTGCATATGAAATATGGAGAGGGCTGATTAGTACCAGGAAAAAAATCTTCCTCTTACATTATTTTTTGACCTGAAAAGTGAAAGTAACATTATAAATCTGTTAAATGTGGTACAAAAAACCCCACATTTGTTTACTTAATAAGTGCTGCTGTGGATGGAGGTTGATAGGAAGACCAGAAAATGTAAAAATAGTAGATACTTCCTGCTGGTTTAGAGATGGTGATTATAAGGAAATGGAGCATTAATTCCCACAGAGCCTCTCCTATTAGTAATGCAGGTTGATTAAGGTGTGTTTCATTTGCCTACACCCACTCGTGCATGGGCACACATATATGCATGACAGGGAGGGAGAGAAAGAATGCATTGGCATCACTTGCTTCTACCCAAGAAACTCTCCCCAGAGTTTGCAGGAGGATATGATTGTATTCACTGCAGTAAATGAGAAATATGATTAGCAACTTGAATTTCTGTTTTGATTGAGGTTTATGCTGATTCAAGAATGTTTGAATGCGATGTGAATGATCAGTACTCTGCTGTATTTAAAAGACAATTCACAGTAATCATTTCTAGAAATTTTATAAATATGGACATGAAAACTTATACTGTTCTGGTTTAGTAAGATGCGCTCTTTCCAGCATCTCCTTGACCAGATGTGCGTTGTGTACAGCTGCCAGCCCTATAGACAAGGGCAGGTTAGAACACTAACAATGGTTCAAAAATAAAAAGCTGCATTTTCTGCAAGAACAGTGAAAATTAATGTAGGAAGTTATTAGAAGGAAAAAAAACCATTTGGTTAATCTGAACCAACCTTTAAAAAATTGCTACTAGGATATATCCAGCAGCAAATGCAATATTGCCATAATTATTTTACTGCATTGCTTAGTCAGATGGATGTCAGGGACTTGGTTATGGTATTGCTTCTGTGCATTAGTGAGGAGTGTTTTCCTTCAAAGATGGAAAAGATGAAAAGAGATCTAATTTTAAAATGATTATGGCAACTTTTAAATTGTAAGATCCTATATCAGCTGTAGTCTTATTAATTTTGTGTAATGGAAGAACTGCTTTTTAGGCTGCCAATTGATTTCATAATAGCTGAATAAATTCAGGAAGGTGTAGAGTATACAGAAACCTCAACTGTTGTCTGCCTCAGTTAAATTCTGCATGACTTACCTTCATTCTTCTCTTTTCAGGATAATCACGACATACACAAAAGGGTGAGTAGCAGCCAGCCCAGGCACAGGGGCACGAGCTTCCACATGAGAGCAAGTGACACTTGGTACTAATACCACTTTTTTTCTTCTTTTTAGTTTTTATTTCACTACTCCAGAACTCAGGAGCCAACATATTCAGTTAAAACCAGGGTCAGTGTTTCTTCATAGTCATCTTTCTATAAAAATGACCTCTGCATGCCTTTATTCCTTCTGAATTGACAGCATATGTACAGAAAATCAGTGAGCCTCTAGACACCCCCTGCCCCAGAAGTAGTTCCCCAGGTCTCTTTCCTCTTGGGATAGAGGTAATGGGTAGTGGGCAGATCTGAAAAGTTAGAGAATAAAACACAAAGGAAAAATAAGTAATGAATAACTTTCTATCATGCACTTAAACAAGAAGAGCCTGGTAAATGCTGTATTCTATTTCCCTTGTTCCTTATGACCTATTATTTAAATTTTGAAATGGTTTTGTGACATGTAAAATACTGTCCCTTCAATAGTGACCCACAGGTGCACATCTCTTCTGTGGCTACCAGGGTGTGTATGTATATTATCTCTAACTTTCTTATTATAAATTTGAGCTCCTTTTGGGAGCAGGCTGAGTAGGTGAATTTCTGTGGCCTGTGATTTGAGGAATAAGGGAAGGTCATAAAATGCAACTCAGTTCAGATGTCCTTGCACTGCCACTGAAATTCTACTATTAGAAACTCACCTACTTACATATTTAACTTTTTCTAAGTCTTCAAGAGTATATTTTAAAGGGACATACTCAGCAAAGTATTATTTTTCCCTTAAAAAGCAAAGACTCAGGCAGGGGATTTAGCTCAGTGGTTTCACCGCCTGCTGTGCAAGCGCAAGGACCCGAGTTCCATCTCCGGTTCCAAAAAAAAGCAAAGACTCACCAGTATTATGGGGCTAGGAAGGAGAATTAGGTAAGGAAGGGGATATTATCAACAAAGGTCACTATACTAGAAAAGAGCAAAAAAAAACAATGGAAGAAAATAAGGTAAGTTCTGTCTGTGGCACAAATTAACTTTTACAGTAAAAGTATCCAGGGAGGATTAATGAGGACTAATCAGGTCAAATGGCTTTGTCTGAGTGTGTGCCAGCAGTCACAGACAGGAAGTGTAGTATAGGTAAGTAGGGGTGCCTATTCCTTGTCCCTGGAATAGGAGATCTCAGGTAGGGACAAAGAAGCTTCCTGGAGCTGCCCCTTTAAGACAACGAACGCTACGAAGCAGAGTGCTTGGGGTTAATGCAGAGTCTGAGTCACCCTAAGGGAATATTTGTGTTGTGTTGAAATTGAAACCTGCTATCAAGGCAAGCAGTCTTTTATTGAAAACATAAAATTTCAGGCGCAGGCTCCAAAATGGATTTCACTCTGGAAATTAAATCCATTTGTAAGGGAAGGGAGTCAAAAGGAAGGTGTATAGCCCTGGGCTCTGCAAAGCCTCCTCTGGCTCAGGGAGGTGCAGCCTCCTATCTGACCCTCCTTGCACCTTTCTTGCAGTTTCCTCCTGTGCACTCCTTAATGCACCTGGCTGCCAAGCTCGCCAGCAGGAAGATGAAGAGGTTTCCGCAGCATCGAGTATGTACTTTCCCTCCCACCCTACTTTCATGCTGCTAAGTTCAGTTAATACTATGATAATGCTGACAGCTGCCTTGTGGCTCATTTGCATTCTCCCTTCCAGTCTGGGCTCCACTTTGGGAGGGAGCAGTGGCCAGGACTGCTGGTCCTTTGGCCTTGACCTCACACTTTGGAACCTCAGCAGGTGGCTGGAGACACCATATCCTCTTCTCTTTTGCTCTTTTCATGCATAAGTTGTGGGTGTGTGTTGTGTATTATTTTGCATTTGTAACATGACATTGCCCTTGGTGACATCCTTTGCTTCCCATAACCTATCTGTTCTTTGTCTGTATCTCAGAGTTTTCCCTGTTTTAAAGCTTTTTATTTTTGGTATCCGAGATCGAACTCGGGATCTTGCATTTGCGAGGTAGACAGCAGAACCACTGAGCTAAATCCCTGGCCTCTTAAAGCTTTTTTTAAAGCTTAGAAATGATCAGTTTCAGCAATCACTGGACCCATTCAAATTATTAATCAAGATTTTGTTGTACAGTTGAAATTCTTGGACCCCCTGGGCCTAGGTAGGGTGGCAAATTCATCCTGGTTTGCTCAGGACTTGCCTGGATTTTAGCTCAGGAAGTCCCGAGATCCTCCTGGAAACTGCTCCTTCCCCAGAAAACTGATTGTTCAGCCTAAGCACAGGCAACAGCTGGTCTTTTCCCCACAGATTTTATACAAATTTCCAGCTCCTCACTGACTCCACTGTTACACCAGGTTTGTGGACAAAAAGCAAGCTGAAAATGCTGAAATGGCTTCTCTTTGGAAGCTGCCTAAACTGGGGGTGCATCTCAAAGATGAGGCCAAGGAGGCACAAGCAAATAAAACATACCTGGACAAACCTGCTGTCTCAAATCAAGCCAAGGAGCTTGGGCAGGAACTTGCCTTTGGCTCCATGGGTAGCCATCCCCTCCCACGGTTTTCTTGCACCTCTCTTCCTACCACTGTAGAACACAGCCAGGAAGAGAAGGACCACACTGACAACTGCAAGGTCTTGAATGTGAACTCACCTGCACCTTGCTTATTCTCTTCCAGGATTCAGGACCTGCTGCCGTGGACTTGAACAAGAAGGTATGTGAGCTCTGGGGAAGTCACAACCCAGAAGTGTAGTCTACAGGGAAGGGTGGGGAAGGATAGGAGCCGACCACCCTGAAGCCCCTCTAGGCCCTCCTGGGAAAGACTGGTCTTATAATATGACTCTGGCCATCTTCACTGAGGCTGATCTCTGAAGCTGGGGGTCTTCCTGGACTTGTCTTGGAACAGAAGGAAACCAAAGGGGATATTGATCAAATCAGTGTTTGCAATCCATGCCTATGGCTGTTAAAATTCATCTCCAGTTTTAAAAATGAGTCCTTTGGAGCTGTCTGCTCCTAAGCATTTGCTATTTCTGGCTTGAGGAGCAAAGTAATATTGTACAAAGTTGTGGGGGGTACATATTGGTACCAATGCCATATACCAGAGAATCCCAAACTTGGCCATGCATCAGACTCACCTGCTAAAGATTCAGATGCCCAGGCCCCACCCTGAGATACACTCAGTCCAAACTGGGCATGAGAGTTTGCATTTCTAGCAAATTCCCATTTGTTGCTGAGGCTGCTGATCTGGAACACCTTTTCTGAAATCTGGCCCCATAGACATTTTTGAAGGACATTTGATGCAATGTGGCTGCATGAAAGTTTATATTTTTGTGTTGCAGGATCCCACTGCCACCTTGGGACAGCCATTCTTCCTTTTCAGGGTAAACCAGGTTTTGTTATTTCTGATTTTGAGCCCAATTGGCAGCAGTCATCCCAATTATGGAGTTTTTGCAGGACTCCATGTTGAACTAGAGCTCTCACTGCCTGCATTTAGGGCATGACTTAGTCAAGCTGCAAATGGCAAGGGAAGCTGGACAGAGGCCAAGAGGGTCTGAGTTCTGGAAGCATGGGAAGCAGAGGGAGGTTCTGTTGAGAGACAGACACTGGACAAACCAGAACCCATGTTCCTGAACACTAGGGTCCAGGACACACAGGTTGGGAGAGTCCAGGCACCATCCTTTCCTCTTTTTCAGGTGACACAGAATTCCTTGCAAAATTCATAGACTCTTTTAGGTTTGATCCATTACTTACTAGCTTCATATCGCCCTTAGACCCTCAGGGTTTCCATCAGAAAAATAAGTAAATCAGGCTGGATCCATCCAAGACTCCCCAAACTACATGCTGGGGATCACTGATGCAAAGATTGGAAGATGACACATTCAACACTCATTAAGATTCAGAACGCATCCCCAAGGCCATTGAGGGTTTTGAGCAGTCCCACAGGAAACCCCCTGCTTCCCTAGGCTTAATCTTTGGATTCTCTAATTTCTTTGACCATAGGAACAGTTTCCACCCTCCGCACTCCCACCCTGTGCACACTTCTTTTGGTTTGCATGACCTCCTAATCCACTGTTCCCTAGAAGGTAGTTTGAGAGCAGTAGGTCTCTGTGATGACTCAAGTCTGAGAAGTTCCATGATGAATTTTTTTTTGTATGGGGGATCGAACTCGGGACCTTGCACTTGCAAGGCAGGTGGTGGTACCACTAAGTTAAATCCTTGGCCCCATGGCAAATGTTTGTGAGTGCTGCCCCAGGCAGCTTTGTCTCAGCGTGTGAAAGTCACCCCATTTTTTTCAGCCAAGAAATGGAAGAAACACTGAAGTCCAGGACCAGCAGAGTGTCCAAGGTCAGCTCCATTGCAGTGTTGCTTTTTTGAGTAAGCTTTATGTGCCTGACATGGGGGAATGGGAGGCAGCCAGGGATGATTGTTCACAGAAGGGTCCTTCCCCTTGCTGCTTACAGAAGAGACCCCAAGCCCAGCCTGGCAGCAGCAGGCTGATCCAGCCAGCAGTACAGCCCTTGGTCCCATGCCTGGCTCTGGAAGATGGAGTTGAGATGAGGGTGAAAGTCACATGCAGCCCCACTGGGCCCCTGTGATTCCTCACCTGGCCCTCTGATGAGGAAACCACCACCTTGGTGTGTTGGGGTGGTGCTTTATGTAGCCCCTGTAGGCTACCAGGCTCCCTGTTCTGCAGGCTATTCCCTCTCTTCAGTGGTGCTGTGAGACCCTGAATTCCTTGGCCTTTGGGGCTGTGGGAGGAAGTCCACTCACCAGGCAGCTCTGGTCTCCTGTATCTTGGAGCAGGATGTAGGCCCAAGAACATGTAGTCATCTTCCTGAGGATTGGTTGCAGCATCTCTGACCCACAGCTAGCATCGGGCCCCCAGCTTCCCAGGCAAGCTGTCCTCATGTTGGGGGACAGAAGTCCCTGGCAAAGGGAGAGGGAGGGCATTTCCCAGGGCCACAGTGCTTTCACAAACTTAATGGCCTAGTTAGACACAGCAAAACCAAATCTTATGAGTACTGATGATGGGGAAGACAGACCAGGCATTTAGAACATGTCATTTAATTATAGAATTATAGAATACATTTAATATCTCATCTTGATTCCAGGAATGATTTGGCTTTAGCTGTACATCTTTTCTTTTTCAGGATCCAATGGCAAAGGAAAGCTGGATCCAAGGAGGCTATGCAGTGATTATTTTGAGCAAATGTCAAGTTTCTTCCTGTGAAAAATATTGAAAGAAAAAAAAAAGAAAAATATTGAAAGATATTTCTCTTGCTCTATATCCAGTAGAATATCTAGTTGCATGAAAATAAAGTAGCACTGACACAACAGTTTCATTTCTTATTAGAAAGTCTTGGGAAATTGGTTATAAATTTTTTAAATAATAGGAATTCTAAAAAGTTTACCATTTAGGAGTCCAGAGTAGCATGCTCTGACTATCATGTTATTATTGAGAATGAAAGGGTGGGTTCAGCAGATCATGCTGGCTGCTTTAGATCCTGACTCCTCCACTTTTTAGCTGGATGACCTTGCTGTGTTAGTCAAATTTCCACTGCTGTGACAAAAACTTGATATAAACAACTTAAAAGAAGGAAAAGGAAAATTGGCTTTGATTCATGATCTCAGAGATTTCAGTCCATGTCCCTTAGCCCTGAGCCATTAGGCCTGTGGCAGCACAGGACATCATGGCAGGAGCATATGATGACTGAGAAACAAAGAAAGGAGGGGAGGGGACCCAATATCCTTCTGAAGGCCACACCACCAATAACCTCACTTCCTCCCTCTAGCTCTGCCTCTGGTAGCCTCACTTCCTCCCATGAAGCCCCACCTCCTAAAGGCCTATCACCTCCTAATAGCACCATAGGCTGGGCCCAAGCCTTCAACACCTGGCCTTTGGGGAACATTCCATATTCAAACTGGAGCACCTGAGTAGGTCAACTTCCATTTCCTCAGTTTCCTAACCATTAATGTGGGTGCAATAACAGAAACTACCTTGTTAAGCTATTTTGAGTATTAAGTGGGTTAATTCTTGTAAGGAGTTTAGACAGTGGCTACTGAGTTGTCAGTGCTTGTTAGTTATCTTCATTATCATATGACAGCACAAGCAGAGGAGGCCATGCTGGGGAGGACACTGTGACTGGGCTCTGAAATATCTCCCTTGCTGGTATCAAATTAGTGATTAGATTTGGGGAACACTATAGATTTCTTCCTTCTGATTATTTTTTTAATATAGTGGAATGGCACATGCCTGCAATCCCAGCACCTGGCAACACTAAGGAAAGGGAATTACAAGTTTGAGCACAGTCTGGGCGACTTTGCAACTTAATGAGACCCTGTCTCAAAATAAACGATTTTCTAAAAAAGCATTGTGGTTGTAGCTCAGTGAGAAGGCCCTGGGTTTGATCCCCAGTAAAGAGAACAAAAACAAAATCTGAAAACCCAGTGGCCAAGAGAGCTGGCTGAGGGGCTCAGCTCTACCATCAACTATTACCTGTGTGATTTGGACAATTCATGTAACTTCCCTGATTCTCAGTGTATACATCTAAAAAATGGGGCAAATGATAACTCTTTCACAAGAGTGCTACTATGATTAAACAAGCAATGAAAGTAAACTCTCAGGAAGTGTGCTGTACACACAATTACCACACACACCAACATCACATCATACATACCTTGCTGTGAATTTCCACTTCTGGAGACTGAGGAAGTTCTATTTCCTAAGTACAGACTCTTCCAGGCACTATCAAGTTTGTTTTATATCAAACATCACAGTCCTACAAAGTAGTGCATGGACTAATAGTAGCAGATAAATCCCAGTATCTCAGGAACTGAACCTTGTAGGATTTTATTTACAGCTTGCACAGAGTCCTCTGCAAGTTTCTGGCTATACAGAGTTCAGGCTCCTTCTGCCTTTAGGTACTGCCCAGGCTCAAGGGCCTCGGAGCTGTTTCTGTTCAGTGAATGGATGGGGAAAGATGAGAGGAAGCTAGGAGTGAAAATAACCATGGGCCTGGTCATTTTACAGGACTAGAACTAGTCACATGACCATACCCAACTGCAGAGGATTCTGGGAACATAGAGGATACTGAGACTGTAAACTGCTGTGTGGCCTGGAAGAAGACAGGTAGACATGGTGAGTTACTAGTCACTCTCTACTACAGACAGATTATCCCCATGGGAGGAGAACAGAGACAGAAATCAAACACTGGCCCAAAGGTCTTCCACTACATGGTAGAGGCAGATCTCAAACCCAGATCCAGCTGACTCCAAAGTCTTTAGCTCTCATGATCCACATTAGCTTCCAGGGGCACGGGATTGTCCTTGGGTTGTGTGCAGCGGTGAAGTGAGAGGAAATTACAGAGTTGATTTGGACACAGAGTCACAGAGCCATAGTCCCTGTCACCCAGCTCTGAGCTCACCAGATAGATGGGATACATTTTGTGACAATGAGGCAAGTAATGCCCAGGCCATGTCTGACGTGACAGAGAAGAGATCTGAATGTAACAGAATCAGGGGGTAGCTAAGTTGGCATTTCACATTCTCTTCCCACCCAACATTTTACACAACTCCCTAGGCTTTATAAAGGTATTTATCTGTGCACAGTAAGAAAGAAAACAAATGCACATGGCTAGAATCAACCCTGTTGGAGAGTTGGAAAAATTCCACTTCTGGACCATTTTATTGTTTTGCTCAGTTCTCTGATCTCATTGCTAACTCTTGGTATTTCCATTTAATATTAAGCCCATCAATTTGCCTCAAGAGATTAAGTCACAATCAATAGAAACCCTGAAGGAGAACACAGCAGGACTTATTTTATTTATGCTATTAGTCTTCATCCTCTGGATGGCGATGCCTTGGCAAGTAGGGAATTGCTTTAATAAAGCAAAGCCAAGGAGAAGAAACTTTCTGCAGCTATTAGGATGCTGGGGTCCTGGGAAGACTTGGGACAGATGAACCTCGTGGCTGCAGATCTGGAACTGGAGGTGGCCAAGGCAAGATCTACCATTTGTACCCTTGACCTCAAGCCGGTGAGGAAGAGCAAGGAGTGTTTGAGGGAGGGAAAGTCACAGGAGAGTAACTTTATCCTTGACTGACATTTAGGTGATGGACAGAAATGCAAAATGTACCTTTTATCAGAGTGTATGGTGCCTTTTCATCAGGTACAAAATAGGGACATTTTGGTAATGAGATTTGTGTTAATTAAGGTAAAAGATCCAACGCTATTGTGGTTTAAAGAACAAGTAAGTTTTTCCCTCTACCTTGTCTGGATGTAGATGACCCATTCTAGTGGAACACCTCTATTCTTTGCACTGTTCAGAAGTGTAGGACCCTGTGTTGTCAAAGCTGCGTGGCCACCAGCCTTGCTGTAGCTTATGACACACAGGCACAGTATTTTACAGGCTGGAGATGGCAAACATCACCTCCCTCCTGTGAAGAGAAGTCAGCAATAGGACTACACTCAGGAAATCTAGTTTTCACCTGGTGCCATGACCAACTAGAGCCCTGTTGTCTTACATTTAGAATAAGAGGAAGGGTCTTGGTGGGCAGCCAGATGATGCACACAGGTCTCATCACTGGGGAGGGGAAAGGAATCCTTTAGCAGAGTAATGATGCTGTGATATTCAAGGGGGAGGAGGAGGATGTGGATAATGCAGAAGCCTGCCAAAGGCCTGGTAGGTGTGCTACCCTCAAGTCCAGAGTGTCAACTCCCACTATATCTGGGTGGAATGTGACAAATGTCTGGTGTCACAGGGAGCCAATGAGAACAGATGAGATCTTGTGGATCAGACCACTCAGAGAGAAGGTGAGAGTGGAAGCAGAGGGTTTGCAAGAATGGTTGGAGATGTGGAGCTGCCCAGGAAGCCAGAATGAGAATCTATGTCTTCAGAAGAGGTCCTGAGTGAGGGAAGACAGGTTGAGCAGGAAAGAGATTCCATTTCTGAGCATTCCTATGACTTCTTTGGAAGGCTAAAAAGTGGTGACTGGAGCCGGGAGTAAAGAACTGTCATGAGATTCTTTGGGATCCTTAGCATGTGAGTGACTTGTTTGAGAATGAACTGCTCTGTCCTCTCCCATCATGGTGAGAGGATGGGGTTGAGGGGCTGGAGTTACTCTTTTCAACCCCAGCCTAGTGAAAAGCAGATTCTCAACAGGACTCTGTTACCTGCATGAGTAGATTTCCCTCGACATTCCCCTCTGGCATCCTGTACACTCATGACCCCTCATTACTCCTCTAGTTCCCACACATTAGGACACCAAGAGAACAGGGTGCCTTCTGTCAGTGCTATGGATTGAGTTCTTAGCCCCTGGTTAGCTAGTTTAAATCAGTGCATTAAATTCCTATGAGCCCTTTTGATATTGCTGCCAAACAGAATGGCTGGAGGTAGCACTCTGATGCAGGGCAGCCAGAGCACTCTAGGGAGTTGGAGCCACCTCTGCTACAGATGCTCCCCAACACCCAGGCCAACCACAACTGGGTGTCCAGGCTGACAGCCCAGCCTAGTTCCCTAGTCTGTAAGATTCCTCCAAACAGAACAACCCTATGGACTTGAGAGTTCTCCATGTACAGAGGCACAACACACAGTGCCAGTTGCTACAGCTTCTACTGAAAGGGGTGAGTGCCATGCTGCTCTAGAATCTTCTCCTTCTACCTTTTCTTTTGTTGCCTCCCTCTGCTCCAACACCTCCTTTTCCTGCAGCCTTTATGGATGTTTAGACCAGGATAAAATCCCTCTTTGCTCTGGTTTATATCTACATATATGTTTCTCCAAAACTTCATGTGGTCATAGGTGGGACTTTTGGAAGATAATTGCATTATGAGGGCTTACAGCTGACTTCCTGTTAGGAGGCAGGATCTTGTCAGAAGAGATGGTCACTGTAGGCATGGCTGTAAGGATTTAGCTCCCTTCCCAGTTCCTCCCTCAACTCTCTGCTTCCTGTCAGCCACGCCCCTCTGTCCTTCCTTGGAGACAGCCAAGTGTGGACTGAAACCTCTACAAACGGTAAGCCAAAGTAAACCTCTCCTTCTTTTAGTTGTGGCTGTGGGTTATCTTGTCCCAGACATGAGGAAAGTGACTAAGACACTCTTCACCCACAATCTTGTCTCCAAATGTATATCTCATTCTCTTCCCTGAGAAGGAAGGAGGAGTGGGAGCAGCTTCACAGTTGCCAGCATCCCAAGCCTTCCTGGATGCCTTGAAGAGAGATCCTTTTCACTACCTTATGTGTATCCAGACCAGCTGTCCTTCCTCCTCCCTGAAATCACTGGACTGCTTGGGTGCAGAGGACCATAATATTGATTATGCCCAAAGCAGACTGCAAAGAGTTAACCCCACAATTGACTTGTTTTGAGAAGGGAGTCTGGCTGAAGCCTACATGCTGAGGTCAGAGTAACTCGCACCCAAATTCTGTTCCCAGAACTTCAGACTAGAAGGACAATGTTCTAATTACAATCACATATTTTGTCCATCCTGTTCCTAATTTGAGAATGCTTTGTCTTCTCCTTTATGAGCCTTGTTTACATTAATTTCCATAGAAACCACACATCGCCTTTACCCCAGTTGATTGCCAATAAAAGTCAGTTCCTGGGACTGGCCAGGGCCTTTGTCGGTTGTACCAACACTGGTCATCCTGTCACCCCACTTTCTCTCTCTTAGTTCTGTCTCTTAGTGTACTCTTTTTCTCAGGCTTGCATCGCACATGGGCAGGTGGGTACTGGAACCTGACTACAGGGGTCTCTACCACTTGGTGGTGCATTTTTTCTGTGAAGCCACCTATCTCCTCTCAGACTAGTCATCTGCAATCATCCTGGCTGCATTTGCTTCTTCCTCAAGGGATGTGGCAGTGAGCTCATGATTCTCTAACTTGTGTCCTATGTCACCCCCGTTGGCCTCCATGACCCTGTGGATGTCTGTCTGACTCTGCCCTTGGAAGTCTCGGCTTCATTGAGAGAGCCTTCCCTCACCCGACCTTGGCCACCTGCCAGATCTCTCCACAACCTCAGTGCAAGATTCTTAAAGGCAAGACTGTCTAATTTATCTTAAATTCTGAGTACCTAGGACAGTGTTCACCTTTCACCAAGCTCTCAATAAATGTTTGAGTGAATGGATGAATACATGAACTTTTACAAGATGGGGCCTAAAAAAAAAAAAGATGGGGCCTAGTCCACATTGGAGGTACTGAAGTAATAGACTAGGTTAATAATTTGGACAGACTGCATTAATTGAGTCAAAGATCTTAACTCCAGTTTGCTTTAGTTGTCTGTACAAATTCCTTGGGTAAAAAAGTCTAGTATCATTATTATTTTTTTTAAAAGTCTAGTATTATTAATAACTGCAGAGATAGTGATTTTATTAAATGAAAGATGTCTGTGCTTGATTCATGTCTGAGAATAGTAGGTGATTATGTAGATTTGTTATAAGAAGATATCTAATGAGATGGGAAATTGGAGAAAAGGACTGGTTTGAAATATAGCAAGAAGTAGTTAATGGTAAATTCATCCTCAGAACAAAGCTGACAAATTGGTCATACCTAGACCGGTTTGAGGATATGTTCTTGTATCTCACAGGTGAGTGGATCAAGAATTAAGTCATCTGGGGTTTTTTTTGTGACCTGGGATCTGAAATTTGTAATCAAATCAAATGTATTAAAAAACAAACAATTGCCAGGATCTCCTCCCCCAAATATAGGGCCAAAGGACCATTTTCTATCAGTTAAAACTTAAAGAAAGACCATGGTTGAGCCATTAGTCAAACAAAATCTTTTTATTGATTTGACAAAGTGAGGAAGAAATGGTATTCAATAAGAGAGATTTGTGAGCCTTGGACTTCCACGGAAGATTTTGAGGAAGAAAGTGAGATCAGTCCTGTTCTGTTTGCTGTTTCCAAAACAAGAATAGAAGTGGGATTATATAGGGGTTGAATGAGTGCTGTCATAAGCAACAATGGCTCAGTGCTGTGTATCTCTAGTAAAAGATGAACATGGCAAGCAAGTTTGTGGAGTGACTGGTAAGACAGCAGGGGTCACTCAGAGTGGGGACAATTCTGGAATTTTCTAGGCCATTCTGGAATTTTCTTGGCCATTCTGGAATTTTCCAGTGCAGCATGATCTTGGGAGCCATGGTGTGCTCTGGATCCTGTAACTGGCTTCATCTGAGTCTGTCCTCCCAGATGTACCAATGTCAGGGCTGGTTTACTGTTTTGTAGTCCAAGTTGATCTTCTCTGTTTCATTCTTGGATAATTTTTAACTCTTTCATTTCACTGGACTTAGCCAAACATCCCTCTCTCTCTTTGCCATTATGACTATGAACAACACACAAGTCTGATGGCCCTCCAAAGCCTGAATAGGTAGAGGGTGGAGAAACTGCAGGACGGTTCATTAAAGCATTTAGAAACAAATAAAATTCAGGATAAAACTGGAGGTGACCTATGTCCAGTAAAAGTAGAGCATCTGCCAGAGGAGCATGACTAGCTTCTCCTGCCCAGTGCTGGGGAACTATGATCTCCAATAAGGCCCTAAAGCATTCACTAAGGGAAAGTATTTATTCACTTTGCTCTTTAGCTCTCATTTATCAAAAAACAGACAAAGTGGAAAATCACTTGTAATTCAGGCACACAAGGAGCCCAGCTATCATATCTGATGAAAAACAGCTCTCCCACCCCAGGGTCTTTCAAAGTTTAATGTGCTTCCTAGGCTCCAGTAGACCCACTGAAACCAAGATGGCTGCCCCATCTCTAGATATTATGATTCAGTATGGAGATTCCTCAAAAAACTAAAGCTAGAAATTTCATTTTACCCAGCTATTCCCCTTCTAGGTATCTTCCCCCAAACAGTTAAATATATCATAGTAGAGCAATCCATGCATACCCAGCACAATTCATAACAGCTAAATCTTAGAAGCAATCTATGTGTGCATCAACAGATGAAAGGATAAAGAAAATGTGGTATTTGTACACAATGGAGCACTATTCTGCCATAAAGAAGGATAAACTTGAATCATTTGTAGGTGAATGGATGCGGTTTTTTTTTTTGGTACCAGGGATCAAACTTTGGTCCTTGCACTCGTGGGGCAGGCAGGAGAACCACTGAGCTAAATCCCTGGCCCTGGATGCATCTTGAGACAATAACATTAAGGGAACTAGACACACAAGCTTAAATATCTCATGGTTTCTTTTATATGAGAAACCCAAAGTATTAATAAATTAAAGAGGAAAAGAAAAGATAGATACAAGGGAACGGGGAGACAGATCTTTTGCAAATAGGAAGGGAACCAAGAAATGGAGGTAGAGAGGAGTGATGGAATGATAAGGGAATGAAAAAATAATTAAGATGTTGAGTCACACGGAAGATGCCGAATCAGCCCGCTGCAGACAGCCAGGTCTGTGCAACCCCTACCGAGGTCCTGAGTCACGTGGAAGACACCAAATCACCCTGCTGCAGACAGGCATGTCTGCCCATGCCCTACCGAGGTCCTGAGTCAAGCGGAACATGCCGAATCAGCCCGCGCTGTGGTAACAATCCACTGGACCCCCACCCTGCTCCTCTGTACAGCCACCTGGTTCCACACTACAAAGACAGAGAGGACACCAGACCACCAGACCATGGTACTGAGTCCCGCTGCTCCCTGCCCAGAGGTAGGGGCTGCTGAGCCACCGTCCCCCTGCTCCTGGTCCAGAGGAAGGGGCTTTTGGGCCACCTTCTGCCCCACTGCTCCTGGCTCAGAGGAAGGGGCTTCCAGGCCACCATCCCTCCCACCACTCCCAGCCCAGAGGGAGGGGCTTCTGAGCCACCATCCCACTGCTCCAGGTCCAGAGGAAGGGGCTTCCTGGCCACCATCCCTCCCACTGCTACCAGCCCACAGGAAAGGACTTTTGGGCCACCATCCCTACCGCTGCTCCCAGGCCCTGTCCCACCTCTCCCAGCTCAGAGGAGGTAATCCATGCAGGTGCTAACAGCCCCCCGCCCCAGTAGAAATGAGAAAACACATAAATAAGTCTCAAAACCAG
>NW_004624749.1:5398416-5436754 GCF_000247695.1 Heterocephalus glaber
TCCCCTAAGAATTAAAAGAATCATACCACAGTGATATATGTGCACCCATGTTCATAGCAACACAGTTTGTAATAGCTAAGGCTTGGAAGCAGCCCAAGTGCCCATCAACTGGAAACTGGATAAAGAAAATGTGGTTTTTCTATAAAATGGAGTACTACTCAGCCATAAAGAACGAAAAACTAGAGACATTTATAGCTAAGTGGATGCACATTGAGGCAATACTCTTAAGTGGAATAAATAGGACACACGTGTAAATACCGAATAGTTTCTCTAGTGTGAGAAAGTGAAAGTGTAAACAAGAGTTAAAATGAGTAAAATGAATAATTGATAATTTGAAATATGAAAAAAGGTCCAAAGACGAAGGAAGGAGTGAAGGGAGGGGAAGGGGAAAGGAAAAGAGGGAAAAGAAAAACTATGAGAAAAGAAAAAAAATGGAAATGAAAGCTATGTAAATAGGGAAGGGTGGAGGGGGTGAAGGGCACACAGGTAATGGGGGAAAAAAATAAGAACCAAGATACATCAGGTACAGGTACAAACACCCAATGGTAAATGTAAATGAATTGTATACCTAAAATGTACCAATAAAATGTACCAAGAAAATTTAAAAAAATCTTTCATCGCTTTATTTTAAGAATTCATTTTGTCATCAGTGTCTTCATTAGCTGAAATTTTCAAAGCCTAACCTTATTTTCTGTGTGGAAGGCTAGGAGGAAAACCCTTTTCTCTTTCAGTAGAATTCTTCCTATCTGCAGGCTGTGATTTAGGGAAATAGCATGTATTAGAGGCAAACTTTTAAACAGTTCATGTGAACCAATGGGAAATTTTAGGCTAAAATTCAATTTGTTCAATTCCCTTACATAAAATGGCAAAGTATTTACATACACACATCCTACTGTACTTTGAATCATCTTTAGATGACTTATAATACCTAATAAGTGAAAAAGCTGCATAAATAGTTGTATCAATCAATCCAAACTCAGAAACTACAAAAGTGAAAGAATTTTAGGTGGGGTCTAAGAATTGCAATTGAGGAAAACATAGATTTAGACCACTCTGAATGAGTGCTCCCAAGAAACTAGTCAGATTGTACAGGACTTTTAAAGGGAAGAGCTCAAGCAAAGGAAATCCCACAAGCACATGAAAATAAAGGTGACTGGTGCAGAGACCTCATCTTTTCACTAGGCTGTGCATGGCTGGGTAAACATGATCAATTATCAGGACTATCTCTGGGTATAGCGTTCCTCATTTGTGACAGTTACAGCTGCAACTTCCAATAAAAGGTGTGAATGGCTTTGCAGGAATTGGCCCTCTTTAAAGTTTCTCATTCCTTTTTCATGTGCTCCTTTCAAGAGTTCACTTAGGAGGCAGTAGTCTAGTACATCTTGGTTCAGGAACGCTTCTGTTCATGAACAATTCGTGTTTGCAAACAGAAGCATTTGGCAAAATTTTGCTTCTGTTGGCGAACTTCACCTTGGTGATGAATACAACTGAGGCATCTTCCCCCAGAATTGCAGAAGGAATTAAGTTCATGAACCGAGGTACCTCTACATGCACATGCCCTGGGCCGCAAAGGGCCTCCACCTCCATTTTAAAATGCTCCCTGAAAGCTTCTCTGCGTCATGATTTTCTTCTCTCTATTTCATGCTTGTTATACAGGTAAATTTTTTTCAAATATTGTCTATTCAACATTAGTTGAATCTATAGATGTAGACCCCACAATACAAAGGGCTGACTCTCTATGTCCCAATTTTTTTCTACAGTGCTCTTCATATTATTTTTCCATCGATGACCCCTCTGTTTCTGAATAGGTATTTTTAACCAAAGAGGCTGGACCGGTCATTCACTCCTCCAAATTATGTTTGTCTGAAATACCCTTGATGGGATCTGAATAATAGTTGACATCCTGCTACAGAACTGTGACATTTTAGTGAACATCAAAAGCATTTTCTGGCCGACTGATAGCTTATGAAGAAGCTTCCCTTGGAAGGGATTAAGCAGTACTCATGGGAGTCCAGTTACGTAGTTTCCCTAGGAGAGAGTTGTTACAGAAGAGTGAGCCTGGCCTCACCCTGCTCTTTTTGGCTTCCTGTTACCATGTGAGCTCTTCCTCTTACTTGTATTCCCAGCACAATTCCATCCATCCCCATCAGACTCACACCAGAGCTGATCAGTCCCAGTGCCATGCTGTGTGGACTTCCAGCCTCCAAAACTATAAGCCAAATAACATTCTTTTCTTTATAAAATACCTAGCTTTAAGGATTCTATTATAGCAATGGAAAACATGCTACCACAGCCAGGCAGCACAATGATTTCTGCTAGAAAACATTGATTTCCAGGCAGCAGTCTTGATTTTTGCTAGAACAAGCCCTTGGAGCCACCGGAAGTAGTCAGCCCAACTTGCATTGGTCCTGCCTTTTCAGGAAGCACTTGTTCTTGTTGCTAAGGACCATGGTGTCAGTGTTAAGCACACTAGCATAATTTTATTTACTTATTTTGTAGTACTAGGGTTGGAATCCAGGGCCTTTGAACTAAACTACATCCCCAGCTCTTTTTATTTTTTATATCAAATCAAGGTCTCACTAAGTTGCCCAGGCAGGACTCAAACTTGCAATTCTCCTGCCTCAGCCCCGCCAAATGCCAGATTACGGGCATGTGACACTGTTCCTGGCTGTAACATAATTTGATATCAAGCACTTGTGGTTAAACTCAGCCTAAGACTGGCCTTCTCCAGATTTATGATCTACCACGTGGTTTTATTTTAAACAGCAGGAAATGGGTACAGCTTAAATCAATCAATGTGGGACTCACTCTGATTCTCTTTGTGCCACCTTTTCTAAAGCCTTTCTGGGAGCAAAATGAAAATTTAAATTGCACAGTAATTTTTCTTACGTCTCAAACAAAAGGAAGCTGTGTTACCCCTGAGCTGATAGCTTGTTTTTGCCTTCAAAATACTGTGACTTGAAATGGATGGAGTGTCCCCTGGTTTCTAGGGAGCTCAGAGCCAAGTGTCTGCCCCTGTGACAACTAAGACACTGCCCTGTGTTTGAGTAATGGCAGCACTCCTGGATACTTTGTGTTGTCCTACATCTTACATCCTCCTAGTTATTTTTTTTGATGTATATATTTTTGTAACCTCTTTTTAAGGATAAGAGGAGTGTAGAATATGATTCAAATAATAACAGCCAACATTTATTGAATATTCAAATGCCACTGTATTAACTCATTCAGGGCTCAATAGTGCCCCTTGAGGTAGATACTATACTGTCATCCCCATTTTAAGGTGGGGAAGCTGGAGGGACTAGAGAAGCTAAGAGGCTTGTCCAAAATCACATTACTAGTGAGAGTTTGAGCCAGCATACAAGCCCTTGTATCCTGGCCCCAGTACCAGGGGTAGAGTCATTCACCTATTCAGGTAAGAGTGATGGATGCCTGCTGGGTGGAAAGGAAACCCTGGACTTCTAAGAAAACCTCATTTAGGTGTTGTTCTGTTATTTGAAGAGAGCACTAAAGTACATGTGTTGTATAAAAGCATGTATGCATGATTATATGTATGCTTCTATGCAGCGTAAATGTTCTGTAAGGCATACAAGAAATTGCTATTGCAGTTATGTCTGGGAAATAGGGGAGAAGAAGAAAACTTGGTTTTTCTCTTTTTTTCTGTGTCATTTATATTTTTAACTATAGCTATACTTTTAAAGTGTAACAAGCACTGTTGGCATTAAGTTTTGTCTTTCCCTTAGACATATAGCTCTGATGTGTATCACATGCCTGCATAACTTAGTGCACTGCCTACCCCACTAGAATTTAATATCCAAGATCAGACACCAGTAGAAAAAATTTTCTAAACCTAAGGAATACAAAGTAACCATGGGAATGTTCTGTGGATGTTCTTTCTTGTTTGAATGTGAAAACTTTTGTTCTTCTATCCATTATGAGATTCTGAGCAGTTTGAAACTTTTTTCTATGTTTAACTGACTATAGCTACATAGAGGTAGCTTCAGAGCTTATTTTAGTAAATTATATCTTTTTTAGTCTCTTTTTTGATAATCATCTCCATGGTAAATATAAGACTGTTATGGCTTATTTATAGATGTCCCCCCAATGCCTCGTGGGCTTCTAGGTGGGACTTGTGGGGAGGTAATTGGATCATGGCTGTGCGACACTAGATTAGTCCACTGATGGGTTTAGCATAGTTCTGGATGTACATAAGAGACTTACTAAAGAGGGAAGATTCCCCCCCACACACACACGTGTGGGTGGCACTAATAGGCTTTAGCCTGGATGGAATAAAAAGGGCTAGAAGGAAGCTCACTGCTTCCTGCCTGCCATGCTGTGGGCTGTTTCTCCTCTGTCATGTTCTGTTGCCATGCTGCCCTGCCTTGGAGCAAGCTGACTACAGACTGAAAACTCTACAAACTGTGAGCTAAAATAGACCTTTCCTCCTTTAACTTGCAGGTGTCAGCTATTTTGTCCTGGCAACAGAAAGTAACTGAGACAAAGGCCATGCTGTTTATTTAAATCAAACAACTTCCAAACTGAAACATTATATATTTTAATGCAATTTCTAATAAATGATATATAGGTCGATTAATACACACATATATTTATTCTAGTCATGCCTTTTATAACATTTTTATATCTATAAGCATAGAAGCCTATGAAACATTTGATGAACATGTATAATTTTATAACACAAAAACCCAGTGGTAGAATATTAATGCATGAAAATCATGTGAGGCATTTTGACTTCGAAGCACAAGGCTGAGTTTGTGCTGGGAGGAAGAGAGCAAGGTGTGGAGGTCATGAGCATAGCTGGGCTAGGAGACTTGTGAAAGGGGCTCCAGCAACAGTGTTTGAAGCTGGAGGGGCATGTGGGTGAAGAAAGCATTTTTGTCCATACACAGGAGGTACAGTACAGTCCTGTGTAGTCCTCTTGAGATTGGATAAATTCTGACAAATGTGTCATTAGGCAACTTTGTTTCCCTAACATCATACAGGGTACTTATAAAAACCAAGAGGGTGTCGGTCAATCACTATACTTGTCATCAACAAACAGGTTATCAGGACACATATGAGACTTCTGGAAGCATGCTGCTAACAGTAAATTTTCAATATATAAGCTGAGGCACAATATACCACACATAAACCAGTAATGGGCATTTATTATCATTATCAAGCATTATGTACTATACACAGTTGTATGTACTACACTTTTACACATCTGGCTACACAGTAGGTGTATTCATGTCAGTATCACCACAAACACACGAGTGATGTGTTGTACTACAGTGTTGTAATGGTTATGATGTCACTGTGACAGGAATTTTTCAGCTCCATTATAATCTCTTAAGATCAGCCCCACATCTGTCATTGACCAAAACATCATGAGGCAGGCCATGACTGCATTTCAGTATGTTCACTTGTCATTGAGGAATGGGGGGAATCTATAGCAGGCACAGGGGAAATGATTGCTACAATCAGTCCAACCATGAGCAAAGGAGATGGGTGGGGGTCGCCATCGCACAAAGTGGATGTCACTCTTTCTCAGGAACACAGACAGGACAGTCACGAGTCTGGAAGGCCATGGTGTCGATGGGCATAAGTACATGTGGACTAGTGGAGTCGGAGGTGAGAGCTTGGTTAGAGCTCCTTCTGCTTGCTTCTCCAGTCTCCATGTGATTAAAATTTGAGATCATCTTCTGAAAATGAGAAGAGGGGGAACCCAGTGGGACTTTGAGAAGAAGGAAGAGTGTGTGAAATAGTTTTCTAGGGGAGAGAAAATGAATAGACCAGGGAAATGGAGCTGGGGGAGCCCCCACTAGAGGCATGTGATCTAAAATTTAAAGCAAGACTAGTCAAATGAATTGCATGTATTTCTATGGCCATGCTTAGCTGTGCCAATGCAGGCCTGACATGGGCAAGGGACAGAACGTGACTATTACTGGCATGTGCTAATTTAACAGGGCTTACTTAGCAAGGAGAGTTCAGTGAATCAGGCAGTCCCCAGAACCAAAACAGATTCAGAGCAACTCTGGGGCTGCCATGTGGTGGGATAACATTTGCAAATAGGAAAAAGGAGAGACACACAGAAAATGGAAGTGAGGATTGGTTAAAGCTTGGTGCTTGCCTTATTTGAACCTGGTTTGAATAGTTGGCCATCTCTGGCTGACTGATCATCAGCTGCTGTGGTTGGCTGAGACTCGGCCATGTGTTACAAGAGTAGGTTACAATTGGCCTACACATCAAGTGAGGTTATAGTTCACTACCTACAGAAAAAGATTTAGGGCAAAATTAGAATATGTATGGAGTCAGCTTTAGGCTAAACTTAATGAGTAGGATATGCAAGTGTGATGAAGGAATGAGGTATGATGTCATAAAAACATGACTCCTTGCTTCTCTTCTTCTAGCCTGCCTCAGTGTGAGAAGTGAGGTGAGAGATGGCCCAAAATGTGTGGAGTAGAGATATTAGAAGAAAGGTGAAAGTTGGCATTCAGAAAGTAGAGTTCTGTGAGCCTCTCTTAGGCCTGTTTTACATTCAAGGATATGGCAAAATAAAGTTTATGTGGTCTTTTCCACATACTAATTTTTATACACAAGCTGTGAAGTAGGCGTCTAGTGTTGGCCCTGCCAAAAGCTGTCTCCATGTGTAGTATAGAAGGGCTCACATGCTGTTTTGGGGGCAGGGGGAGATTGTGCCAACAAGGTAAGGATTCTGTTCTTTGGAAAATAGCACACTTTTCTCAGTATTTTCTTACATTTTAAGAGATGTTCTCCTTACTGATGTTAGGATCAGTGAATAAGTGATTTTGAACACATCAGCTGACAAAACTAAAATAAAGCCAATGCCCTCCCCCACCCCGCCTCCAGGGGAAAGTATTGAGAAGACAACTTGGAAGTCACTGAGGGTTTGTTGGTTGCTATGGTGATGGGTGAAGATGGAGTAATGCTGGCCTTCAAGGACAGAGGTCAGGAATCCTGAATGTTCTAGAAAGGTTCAGAACTTTCACAAAGCTGTAAAACCTGCTTAGGTTTAAGCATAAATTTATGTTCTGTTTGAACAAAATTTTTCTAGGAACATACAAATTTTCCAGGAAAGTAGCCTCCTTTTACATTGAGGGGAAATTGTACTTTAGTTGGAATTTTACCAAGTTTTTCACCATTTCAGAAAACCAAGTCACTCTGGCTGAGATATTTCAGTTACCAAGGCAACTTGCAGTATTAGTCCCCATTAAAATTAGTTGAACTCACAATGATTTCACTTATGTTTAGACAAATCTGTTTCTTTAGCTCTCATGTCAAAAGGTCAGAAATAAAGGAAATTTTGTTCATTAGAGATGTGTGTCATCTCCTGACTACTGGACTATGTTTGCTCATGTAGTTGCAGTGGAGGATTTTCATGTTTAAAATATATTATTTTCTTTTATAGGTAATTCATTACATTATTTAAAATTGTTCTGTTTGTGATTTCATCTACTGTATCAACTTTATTTCAGAGTAGTAGGAAGGGCAGGCCTTGTGCTGGTTACTAAGGGGCATGAGATCTGGTACAGTGGAAAAGCACTGTGTGAAAAGAAACCACAAAAGAGACAAATGTCACACTGGGGCTGAAGCACAGAGCATTCGTGGAGCTATGCATGTGATTTGGAGCAAAAGTGGGTCCTCCACTAGGGAAGAACCCTGAAAAGATGAGCAAGGTGGCTGGAATGTAGATTTGAGGATGCCTGGGAAGCTGTGATGATAGAGTTAAAGGTTGCCACCACAGGACATTATAGGGTTGTCAATAGGCTGATGGCCTGTTCAAAGTCAGTGAGAAACCATTGGCAGATTTAAACAGGAGAAAGATTAGTGTAATCTCAAAATGTGGCTGCAGCAATTCCTCAGGCTATGCAGGAATCTAGGAATGAGGTGATGGTTTGGATTAGGGTACAAGCAGTAGAATATTGAAATGCACATGTTCAGCACAGGTACAGCTTTTTTCCCCTGAATATTTTCAATCCATGGTTGTTTGATGTAAAGCTGACTGTATGTCCTAATTATTGTCAGGCCTGGCCTAAACAAACAGGACAAAGCAAACAGGCTTCGTTCAGCAAATAACAGCAGCTTCTCAGTAAATAGGACAAATGGACACAAAACAAAGTGTACAATCCCTCCAGCACCAAGAAGTCCCGTGATTGTCTACACACCTGAGCAAACCATCCTTGGACATCCAAGTCATAAACATTTCTTATGATTATAGTCTCTTCCCCAAATCTATATATACACAGTTTTCTTTCCCTGCTAGAGGCTAGAATCTACTCCTGATTTTAGTCCCTGTTAACTGGAATGAACTTTTCTTCACAAAAAGGCCTATTAAATGAGTGGATTCATATGTGCCATCTATAACAATTATACCTGCTTTTTTCTACTTGACACTATATAACGTCATGGTAAATGCCTTACAGTAGTCTTCATGATTCTTTTTAAAGGTGATACAGAATTCCAGTGAAAGAAAATGTGGCCTGCAGACCAACACTACTGGAACCACCTGACAGCTCTCCAGCTGTGTAGACAGCTATTCTTTACAGGACCCCATAATGCAAAGACTCAGTCACTAAACTTCATTGCCAGCTGCAGTAGTTTTTCCAGCAATTCAGGCAGGAGTTATTAATGTGAGCTCCACCCCACACTTGCAGAATCACAGGCTCTGGGAGTTGGATCCAAAATCTGCATTTTTAACTATCTCCAAGTAATTGTGATATTTTGTGATCCACTCCTTATGCAACCTAGAAGAGCTTGAATAGTAGGCTGTTATTAAAATCAAGTGTTGCCCCATCTTTCCATTTTGACTCCTTTCCGAGGAAATGGTTGCTGAATTCCAACAGCCACTTCGCCTTCTGGGAAAGGCAGCCTCTCCACAATCATGATTCACCAAACTTTCTCCTAGATGTTTCTTTCCCAGTGTCTACCTCCAGGGAGGGTTCAATAGTGCTGAAGTTTCCAGAACTCCCAGATGTTTTCACTCCAGACATCACCCAAGCCTCTCATCCTCACTTGCCCCACCTCTTGAGGACTTACTTCCAGGTGGGCTCAAAACGAGCAGAAGTGAACAGCACACAATCATCTGTAATAATACACCAGCACACTTTCATCTCATTTCATTGCATTTTGTTTAATGAAAAGTAAACCCCAGGTGGGAGGCACTGAGAAGAGAGGCAGGGCCAAGGAACACAGTTTTTCACTAACTGAAAAAAGCAGAAACAAATCTTGGGATGATGGTGCCTTAAGAGCAAACACAAACACATCTGGAATACGAATTCTGGTTTCCTTGGCAGCAGGCGTGCAGTCCCACATTTAATGATGGCTCATTTAAAGAGCACAAATTGTAAACTGCTCTTTTAATCACTGCCATGCCATTGTGTCTTTCTGTTCAGGCTTTCTGTCTTATGACAGTTTGAGATCAGCTTGCTAAGTGAGTCTGCTGTCTGCTTTCCCCACTAGAAGGAATCTGGGCTACTAGCATCATTTTTCTACACAGGATCTCATAATGCAAACCCTACAGTCACTAAACTTTAATGCAGGTGCAACAGTTTTTCCAGCAATCTGTGCAGGAGTCATTAAGGTGAGGCATTTTGCCTAGAAAAATTGCTAGAATAAAGAAACAGTAATGTCCTCATAGTCACACATCACAGGAGAGTCCTGGTAAAGTATGTCTAAGCTATATTTCCACAGGTGCTTGAGCTCAATGGAGAACTGTTTCTTCTACTTGCCTGTTAAGAAATCTACATATTGTGTATAACTTCAGGTTTTGTCTCCTTCTATGTTTTATTAAATCCATTCATCATTTATAAGGGGTCATGAACACCTGTCCCAGAAGGGAGAGAGGGAAAAAGTAGACGCTGATAGGAAGAGCCAGCAGGCCAACCCCAAGTCTTCCATCTCTGCCAAAATGTGTGCAAAAACATCAAGAAAATTGACCTTGTTATGGAGACTTTCATAGGTAAGGAGATGGAAGCAAAATCTGGCAAAAACCATCCCAAAGCTTTGCACAAGAGAAGAAAGAACTTAATTAGTGGGAATAAAGTTACAAACATTAAAGTGGTATATAATGGATACGAAAACCACTAACACAAAGGAAAAGCTGAGTTAGGGGGTATATTTACTGACACATTTATGTGGTTTGGATTTGTTTCTATGCGTGGTAATCTCTGATCATCCCCAGTTAGAAGTGACTTGCAGGAGTACTGCTATCCACCCTCACCCAGGGAGATGACCAGAACTTGCAGGGACTGAGAGTGCAGTGTTGTTAAGAATGTAATCCAGGTGGCTCTGTCTGTGGAATGAGGTATTTGAGTAGTTCTAGAAGGAACAGGGCTTGATTTGTACTAGTAGAAAGTTAGTCCGTGGGAGCATAGAAACATGTCAGACAATTAAGAAAAGTATAGTATTTTGCTGAGTTTTGTGATATTTGTGGAACTTGTTGGCTTTTACAAATTGGTCATTTGTAACTTTTTTTCAGTTTAAATAAACATTCATGCCAGATTTTATGTGCATAATTTTATATATATATATTTTTTAGTACCAGGGATCGAACTCGGGTCCTTGCGCTTGCGAATAGATTCTTTTTTTAAAGAGGATCTCCAAGGTTGAATTTGCTTTAGGCCCCACAAAATTGTCTTTGCTACTAAATAAAATTTATTAGATTCTCTTTCCCAGCCATGCCTCTACCACTTCATTCCTCTTCGTTTCCTTTTTCCTGTGATTCTTACAAAATTAAGCAAATATGAATATACACATAAATATATTTTTAAACTTTTTATTTATACCAGAGGCAACATGCTTTTAAGCATTATTTTTATGCAAAAAAGTAGTTGAATCTATTATTTTTTAAATTGGCCTTCTGAATTTCAATAATAGTCACTGAAGTCTTTTTCCTTTTTGGGGGGGAGGGGGGAGGGTACCGGGGATTGCTCTGGACCTTGCGCTTGTGAGGCAGGTAGCGGAACCACTGCGCTAAATCCCTGGCCCTTTCCATTTTTAAATTATAAAATTAGCCCATATTTCCTTCTAGTAGTTTTAGTTCTTTTTAAATTCTGATGCATATTGTGATGTACCCAATTTTTTCTACTTTCCAATGCTCTTTCAAATGTCCCAACACCCTCCATTGAAAGGCCACCCCCTTCTCCAGGGGACTGGGAAGCTGACTTATGCATACACTAACCCTAATGCTTGTGTACTTGGCTCCATTTCTGGAATTGCTCTGAGCTTGCTTCGCTGTTCTTTGATCCCTTTGTGTATTCATGCATCAATACCACAGTGTTTTAATATCTGTGGGGCCAGCTCCTCCCTTCCTCTCTATTCTTGATTGCTTCTCAGAGGCAATTCCAATATGCTTAGCCAAAGTTGGGAGCCTTGTGCCTACATACAGATGTGTGGCATCTGTGACCAGCGCCTGCTTTATTGCCAGGAGACAATAAGCCACCACAGATGTACCCCAGCCCCTTAACACTAGCCAGAAAAGCTCCTCAACTCAAATTCTGATGGGGCCTCGCAGCTGCATCCTACAGTCAGACTGCTGGTTTCTATTCGGTGCCACCGGGCTAAGTACTTTGCATGCCAGTTTCCCGAGGCTTAACGAGGTAAAATGACTTTCGCCTGTTTTGTTTTTTGTTTTGCTGATGCTGGGAATCGAGCCGTGGGCAAGCGCTCTACCACTGAGCTACACCCCAGCCCGTCAGTCCCTTTTGACACCGCCGAATCCGCAGAGCCTAGAATGGTGGCTGGCACCCAGAGGCTCTCAGTATATCTGTCTCAGGGACGAGCTGTAACATCTGATAGTGACATGGCAGTGGTTGAAGTCCAGGTGATCTCCGATCATTTTTAATCACAGCGTCGGATGGCCAGAACGCATTTCTATTTCTGACTTTTTCGTCAGGCGGGCCAAGATGTCTCCGCAGGTGCGGGTGGTTGGGGAAGTCGCGTCACCGCCCCCGCCAGTCCCGCCCGTCCCCAGGCGCGGCCTTGCCCGAATAAGGCAGCGCCGGGACCAGCCTCAGGTCAAGCGCTTTCCCCAGCCACGGCAGCGTCCTCCGCTTCATGCACGCGTCAGGCGTCAGCGCCCAGGGCTGAAGATCTGGCTCTGGCGCAGAGCCTTCACTTCTTAGCTCCGCACAGGTCGCGCTTGAGGGCGGGGCGAAGCGCTGGCAGGGAGAAGAGGCGGACCTGAGGTTGTGCGCGTGCGTAGAACGGAGTTGAGCGGGTCTAGGTACTGAGGCTGGGCTGACTCGAGCGATCGGCGGACAAGATGCAGGTGAGCGAGGCAGGGTCCACGGGGCCCTAAGGCACGGCCGCTCATTGGACCCGGTTGCTCCCGCCGCGGGCGCTTGGCCTGCGACAGTTCCCGGGCGCCGCAGTTCAGAGGCCACGCGAGACGAGGCCTGCTCAGGCGCCATGTGGGAGGGCGGGCGTGCCCCCCCTCCCCGCACTGAGTCTTCCAGCTCCCCAAATCTCAGTACTGGGGGGCTGGTCCTCCTTGAGGCGGGTGTCTGAGGCTTCGGAAGGATTTGCCAGATCTCAGGTGACTTAAAAGCCACTTCCTACTTCCTTAGTAAGCACCTGGGCAGGTGTGTTTGAATGGGGGGGGTGGGTGTCGAGGCTTGGAGGAATGAGGGATCCCACCTCGGAAATCAGGGCCAGAATCCCTGTGTGCCTGGCGTATCGGAGCTGCCTGAGGGCTTAGTGGCTCTCTGTCCCCAACTCTGGTGTTCATACTGGGTGCCTCCTTTTCCAGCTCCCTGGGCTCCAGAGCTCAGCTCCACAGTCCCTCTGCTCAGCGTTAATTTCTTAAAATGAATGCAGTCAGAATCCCCTAGTTATGTTCTCTGTCTCTCCCCTCTGCCCTCTCCTCGCTCCTTGGACTTTGCTAATGGTATTTGACAGAAACCCAAAGAAAATGAAACAAAACTCCATAGAAATGGCTTTTATGAACAAACATCAGTGACAACCAGATTTTGTCACTGTCCATTGACCCAGCCCTCTCTGATCGCTGTGGTCAGGAGTTTTGAACCAGTGATCTCCACTCAAAGGGGTGGGAAGTGGAGATACTGTGCCCTTGGTTGGAAGGGGAGAAGTGGTCATCTATAATGACAGCAGGTCGGCCACACCCTTTGCTGACGAACAGAGGGCCAGGGCTGCTTCCTTCATCATTCTCTGCTTACAAATGACCGTCTTGTAAAGGCCTTCCCCAACCACCTGTTGGAAGGAATCTGGTCACTTTTCTTCCATACATCTCAGCAGGCCTGAATTGCAGAGGTGGGACTGGAGCCTGTTTATCCCAGATCCTTTCCACAATGCTCCCTGAGCTCATTTTCCAAGCCAATGCCCCAAGCCATACACACCCACACTTGTCCAGCTGGGTTCTGGATCTGAGAGCCCACTCTGACATTTGTGTTTGTGACATTGGCTCCTGGTCAGTTTGGCCCCATTTGGCATGGCAGTCTCTTTCCAGACGCCATGCTCACCTCGGCTTGGGAGGATTGAGTAGCCACACGTGAAGAACTTAAGAGTCCCACCACTTAGTGTTTAATAAACATTAGCTGTTAAGAGCTACTCCCAAGGGTTCAGCTCTTCCTACTTTGGAATTCTGTCAGCCTAACCTCAGGCTTCCTCCTTCCCCTGTCTCTACCTAAGGCTTTGAGATGCTCAGAATGTCACATTCTGTTTGCTTTGGGGCCTCTTACTTATGCTGGTCCCTCTGCCTGGAAAATTATTTCCTAAATCCCCACTCTAACATGGCTGGCTCTTTCCCACCCTTGGGTGACGGCCAGTGTTACATCCTCTACAGAACATCTCTGTCCACCTTGTGGAATGCAGGTCTCTCTAACCCTAGACCGTTAGCCACAGTTTGTCTCTAGATAGATAACAGGTGATTTCAGTTTACCCTACTTCCATTTTGCCTAATACAGTAATTTACATGTAGTAGGTACTTAACTATCTGTTGAATGAATCACTCTGTCATTAATAAATGTAATGCGCAGAAGCCAAGTCAGAATGTTGGTTTCAACATCGATGTTGATCTGTACATCATATCCTGGCTTTCACCCCGAGACTAGCTCCTGTTTCTGGGGAGGGAGGAAGAACAAAAGAGGGGCTGTGGATCTTTTGACACTTTCTCAGAAGTAAGCCACGGAACAGTTTGGCTAGCATTCTGCTCTTCCCCACATTTCCCATTTGACCTCATGCCCGCTGTACCAGACTTTGCACTCACGGTGTCCTCACCCCTGCTGTTCTAGGACCCCAATGCAGACACTGAATGGAATGACATCTTACGAAAAAAGGGCATCCTACCCTCAAAGAAAAGCCTGAAAGAATTGGAAAAGGAAGCAGAAGAGGAGGAGCAGAGGGTCCTCCATCAGTCAGTAGGTGAGCTTGCTGATTTTCTTTGTTCTGTGGCTATTTGGATCTGGAAACTACTTTCGAAACCTCCAAATGCTGTGGTGGAAGGGTTCTCCGAGCATTGGCTTTTACTGATGGTCAGTGCCCCATTGGCTTGGGCCAGTGTGGTGTAGGTGGGAGGGAGAGGGGTCAGATCGGGGCCCACAGGATGTGCTGGGGATCCGAGGAGTGAGAAAGGTGGGACAAGGATGACCGCTTGTCCTGGGATGGGAAAGGCTGGAAGGGGAACAGCTTCAGAGGGAGGTGGTGAGCTCTACCTGGGACCTGTTCACCTTTGATTCTTGCTAAACAAGTGGAGATGCTAAGTGGGTACAGGGACTGTTTTTCTCAGTTTGAGAAATCAGCAGAAGGCATAACTTTGGGAGTTGTCAGCAGAGCCACAGTACTTAAGGCCATGAGATTAGATTCAGTCACTAAAAGCTCAGGTACAAGCAGAGAGTCAAAGGACTGAACCTTATTGGACACAGTGGCGCACACCTGTGATCCTAGCACTCAGGAGGCTGAGGCAGGATGATTATGAGTCTGAGGCCAGCCTGAGCTAGTTCCCAGAACTCCTGAGGGAGTTCAAGGCTAGGCTGAACTATATAAGGAGACCCTGTCTCAAAATACAAAAACAAATGAAAGAATTTTTGTCACCAAGGGGCTCAAAAGGTGGGATGTAGGGACATAGGGGTAGGAGGAGAGGGGGTGTCTGGAAGCCAGAGCACCATCTGCAGAGGAGGCAGTGCTTGAGTCAGGGGCTGCCCAGCATCAAGAACTGGGGGTCATTGTTGACCTTGATAAGAAAGTAAAGAGGGGGCAGGGCAGAGCCCGACTTGATATCCAGAAACAAGGGTATTTATAGCAGTAGGAATAGGACGCAGATTTCGTAGCAGTGGGTAATGAAAGGATGGAGCTGCTGACCACTCGTAAGAAAAGATGGCGAAGTGTGTGATGATCACGTTACTCCAGCAACTGTGTGCTAGAGAAGGCCTCACAGTTGCCCCATCTCCTCTGGGTGGGGGAGCTGTTGGCACAGCTCAGTCAGATCAGGAGATTTCAGGCAAATACGGTGTGATCAAAAAAATACAGTGTTTATTTTTTTAATTTAGTACAGTAAAAGACACATTGCCATTGGTTCCCTTCTGAATCATGCCCTCACTTTGAACACACTGATCCCATGTTTTTGAAGCAGTTTCGGAACTCTTTCCTGAAAGTCTTCAGTTGTAGTCGTGGCTGCCTTGATATCTTGAATGGATTCAAAATGTTTACTTTTCGTGGTCATTTTGACTTTGGGGAAGAGCCAGAAGTCTCTGTTGCTAGATCTAGTGAATAAGGTGGATGAGAACACAGCATCATGGTTTTATGAACCTGCCCTTCCATTGGCACTCGGCAGCAGCGTTCACTATATTTTTTATCATACCTCATGCCCAAAAGAAGTCTTCCAGAACTGCTTCAGAAAGTGACAAGAACAATGGGATAAGTGTGTTCATAAGGAGGGGTAGTATTTTGAGGGGGATTAATCAATGTGTCTTTTACCTTAATAATTTTTTTTACTTATATTTTTTATCAGCCCTTATAACTCTTATTTTGTAAAGCTGGGAAACTTCTTACTCATACCGTTATTACCGTGTGGAGGTAAGGTGGTCAAGCCAGCAGATACCAACATAAATCTCTAAAAACACCCTCAGCTTCTTATTGCTAGTGAAACACCTTAATGTTTGTCTTGGTGTTTTGTTTTGTTTTGTTTGGTACTGAGGATTGAACTCGGGTCCTTGCACTTGCGCAGCAGGCGGCAAAACCACTGAGCTAAATCCCCAGCTTGTCTTGGTGTTTTGCACACATCTTTAAGAGAAAAGAGAAGAGAAAAACCTGAAATGCTTGTCTATTAGTCTTTTAAATTTTTTCCTTTTGCCAATTTAACTACATTTAGTGAAAACATATGAAGATATGACTTTGGAAGAGCTAGAGGATAATGAAGATGAATTCAATGAGGAGGATGAACGGGCTATTGAAATGTACAGGTTAGTGTCACCCAGAGGGGTGGTCCCGGGTTTTGTGGGGTAACAAAATGGGTGTCCTGAGAAACTAATTTTCTGGCCAAGATCACATTTGGAAAAGACCGTTTCTGAACAGTAATATTGAAGATTTCAGTGGAGTGGTCTTAGACTTTTGCCATGAGGTAAAAAAGACTAGGTGATGAACAAGCATTGCCTTCTGAAAGTTGTGTGTATATGTGTGGACATGTGTGTGCGTGTGTGTGCTTACACGTGTGTAAGGTGTTCCTTTCCTCCTCTTGTGCAGGCAGCAAAGACTGGCTGAGTGGAAGGCAGTTCAACTGAAGAATAAATTTGGAGATGTTTTGGAGATCTCAGGAAAGGATTATGTTCAGGAAGTTACCAAAGCCGGTGAGGGCTTGTGGGTGATCTTGCACCTTTACAAGCAAGGGTGAGCTCCTCTTCCACACAGTCTGCAAGATGCTCATTTGAATTTCTGTCTTGAACCTGTTTCAAGTATAACCCATATCAGATGGTTTCTTTGTCTTTTGCTTGCTGCACTAGTTTCACCTTAAGACTTTCAAACAAATACCTGTGAATAATACAATTATCTTTGTAAAAGCAGAAAATGAAAACTTAGTTTTCTTCTCTTAAAAATTCTGAGTCATCTCTCTCGTAAGCATGACCAAATCTCTCAGCTTGCCTGGGCCACATGAAGGAACTGTCCTGGCCACATATCAAGTATAAAATATAATTAATGTATATAACTAACAGCTTCCTTTTTAAAAATTTATTTATTATAACATTAAAAAAGGAGAGAAAAAGGATAAGCCACAGGTTGGACACATCTGCAAGAAACTCTGGCATTTCAAAGTTCCATGTAATTTATTACTATTATAGGTGGCCAAGAGTGAACTTAATAATAATTATGCTTATTGATGCTTTGGATATCCAGTATTCTCATCTGCCCAGTGCTGTTCTTAAATTATGGTGTCCAGTGCATGTTCAGAAATTTCTTTAAAGCAGAGAACACCTTTCTGACCTTTTTCACAATTCTGAATCTTCTGTTCTGTCATGTCTCATTCACTGTGATAGAGGAGCATAGCTGTTATCTTTTACATTGAAGCTGTCCTTCTGAGTTACTGTTGGCTTCAGTTAAATTAGACTTTGTAATTTGGGATCTTCACATTCCCTGAACATATTAGAAAGCTTAAAGTCTTTCTAGGCCATAGGTAGTGAACCTATGACACACATATTGTTTAAGATAAAAGATATTATTGTTTGAGGTTTTTTTTTTAACTAAAACCTCAGTATTCAGGTTTAATTACAGTGTTGGCACTTTGCGATAAATAAATGGGTCACTTGTCTCTAAAAGGTTTGCCATCACCTGGGTACACACCACCTGTACAACCGTTGGGAGACTTTATGGTGGGTAGCCAGGCTCTGGGCTTTGTTCTATAAATGTGTGGTCACAGCTGCTTCTCTTCCTGTTTCTGAAGGATTCCCCTCTGTGCCCTGATAAATCAGCACCTCAGTGGACTTGCCAGGAAGTTTCCTGATGTCAAATTTATCAAGGCCATTTCAACAACCTGCATACCCAATTACCCGGATAGGAATCTGCCCACAATATTCGTCTACCTTGAAGGTGACATCAAGGCTCAGTTCATCGGTCCTCTGGTGTTCGGTGGCATGAACCTGACAAGAGATGGTGAGGGGCTCTCGGGACAGGCAAGGGAGGGGGTCTTCCTGTCAAAGAGCTTGCCTGCTTCCAGCTCCCTGGCTGTGTGTCATGGTGACATGTCATGCCCACCTTTGCCCCAGTGCGGTGTTGAACGGGAGGAAGCACATTAAATCTCTCCTCTTAGTTAATTCATCAGTTGAATGTTTTCTTTTATGTTGTAGTTCAAGGTCACAGCCTTCATTTTTTATTTATTTTCATTTAATTTGCACCATATTAGTGACACTAGTTTATATGTATGTCTTAGCTGAGTATTTTAGTAGGTTTTACATTTGAGCTTACTTAACTCTGCTTCTAACTCTGGAAGAATGTGGTTTTTGTTCCTTTCCACTGTTACTCAGGGAAGTGTCAAAGTATATATCCATGTGTGAAAGGGAATCTGAGGCCAGAGACATTCCTGCTGAGTAAAATCTTTTATCTCTTTACCGAAGTAATGTACCAACTACACTAGTCTTCATAAGTGTATTTTTAAACATAAGTCTTTATACGTTACCACTACGATGTTCACCTGGGGAAAGGACAAATGTAAACGCAAACACGTAAGAGATACTTCAGTTATGCATTATTCCATTGTTCAAAGATAAACGGTATTTCAAAGTAATTCATAGCTAATTTTGACCTTTTTTGATCAGATCACGAGGTATAGTCTGAGTCCATTTTCTGTTGCTATAACAAAACGCCTGAGGCCTGAGTGTTCTATGAAGGAAGGAGGTTTGTTTGGCTCACACAGCCTGGCATCAGGTTCTGGTGAGGTCTCATGCTGTATCACATCATTGCGGAGAAGTGGAGGGGAGGCAGGCACTCGTGCCAGGAGAGACTGAGAGGTGCCAGGCTCACTTCATAACACCCACTCCTGACAGCCATCCATCCCTGTGAGAACCATGCAGTCTTGGGAGACTGACATGACTCCCTCCCAAAGACCCCACCTCCCAGCATTGCTACACTGACAAAAAATGACATCTACACCATAGCCAGATACAGTTATATTTTAGTCTTTATTTCTAGAAAGTCTTAAGGATTAGTGAATTTATATTTACATACTTGTACATGAATGTATGTCCCTATTGTGGATATGTAAATATATTTTTGAATCAGGAATCAGAAATCTTACTTTTTTAGAGAAATTTGTTGATTTTTCACAACATCTAGCCAATGTACCTAAAGCTGAAAATACTAGGGTAATAATCATCTCTGTGGAGCACCCCCTCCAGGACTGAGATGTAATTGACAAGAAATGTATATATTTAAAGTGTACAGCATGATGATTTGGTTTAGAAGTACAGTGTGAAATAGTTATCACAATCAAGCTAAGCACTTCACATAGTTACCTCTTTCCTTTTTCCCTTTGGTGAGAATACTTAAGATTTATGTTGCAAACAAATTTCCAGCGTTTAATACATTGTTGCTAATGATGACCACTGTGCTATATATTCAGTCCCCAGAGCTTATTCATTTTATAACTGAAACTCTGTACCGTTTGACCTTTATCTCCCCATTTACCCCCATCCCTGGTAATCACTGTTCTACTCTTTACTACGACTTCAGGAAACTTGACAGATGTTAGTGAAAGTACATAGTTAGCATTGACCTTGCGATTTTCAAATCTCTTTGGGCATTCTTTGGTTATACTTGGGTTCTTTGATGAAAAATGCATCCCCTGACTTTGCTTCACAAGATCTTACACTGTGTACAATTTTACTGATTATAAGAGGGTGAAATATAGGAAGTGAGTCTTTGGTCTCTGATTGCTTAGTTTCTGGTACTTTATTTTTAAGTATTTTATATTACTTGGAATAAATGTATTAGCTCTAGGGTATCAACCAACAATTGTCCTTTGAGCTGAGTAGATGGGATATTGAACACAAGGCTGTAGTTCTCCTTTAGTCAACTAAAATTAGGTTTGGTGATGTGGTTGGCATGTGACCTGGGGAGATTATTTCCTCTAAATGTTTCTTGCCTGTTTCTTTCCTGAGAAATTGTCCAAGCTGGGATACTACAGTAGCTACAGGAAAAGTTTATTCTTTGTATCTTATTGCAGTTTTCATATAGGTTCAAGCTTATATAATATCTCATTTGATCTCAGCATCTGAAAAAGTGAAAGTTTTTTGAATTTTCCTTCTTAAAGAGCCACTTTTTCCCCTCTCTCTTTTTTGGCACCATAACACTATGGCAGTAAGATTGTCACCAAAGTTTTTTTTTTTCTTTTGTACCAGGGATTGAACTTGGGTCCTTGTGCTTGCGAAGCAGGCAGCAGAACCACTGAGCTAAATCCCTGGCCCCTGTCACCAAATTTTTATGATTATGTTTTCTGTTAAAAATTATATGGCTTGGGCCGGGGATTTAGCTCAGTGGTTCCACCACCTGCCTCGCACGCACAGGGTCCCAAGTTTGATCCCTAGTACCCCCCCCCCAAAAATTATATGGCTTGAGGGTTTGAGAAAAGGCCGTGTGCTGCGGTGCTGTATGTGATTTGCTTTTCCCTTTGCACAACAGAGTTGGAGTGGAAACTGTCTGAGTCTGGAGCAGTCAAGACTGACCTGGAGGAGAACCCCAGGAAGCCCCTGGAGGATGCGCTGCTATCCTCAGTGCGAGGTTCTGTGCCCATGAGGAGTGGGGACAGCGACTCTGAGGGCAACTGAGGCTGCAGCTGCCGGGACTTTTCGAACTTTCTTGATGTGACACAACGTCTGAATTTTTTTAAAAAGAAAAAAGCAAGAACACAAATACTTTTGGTTTTTAGCCTTTTTCCAATTATGTTTCACATCTCATACATTTCAGAAATAATCATTGCTCAGAATTGTATTAAATTTCTTGAGACTATTTTTAGATAACATTTCTTTAAAAGAAAAAATTTTTTTTCGGTATATTCCCATTTATTTCACTTTCAGTAACGTTTTTCTCTTACATGATTGAACACATATTTTGCTTTAAAATTAACAGTCACAGTTGAAGAAACAGAGGCTTATTTTTCTAATTAAGTTACCAAGCTACTGAATCTTAAGGCTTCAACCTTAATGTTGCATCTTATTTCTTTCACTGAATAATAAGATCCTCTATTTCGATTATTCCTGGTGAGCAGCAATTTTGTTTTTCCAGTGGTTTCCATTTGCCAAATAGTCATGACAGATGGTTCAACATGGTGCCCACCACTTTCAGGGTTTCCACCTGATCAGTCCTCTTTCCCAGTGCAACAGCCATGGCAGCCTCCACCCAGAGCTCAGCCATTGGGACTTCTCTATTGGGGCTGGCCAAGAAGTCCCGCTTTGGCTGCCAGGGCCTCATTCTACTGAATATGGTATTCCTGAAATCTCATGGATATTCTTTGTGTCATTTTTGAATATTTCTGTAAGCAATGTTCTGAACAGGTAATCTCTTCAGGTTTTACTTCTCTTGTTGTGAAGTCTTTAACACAGTCCAAAAAGCAGGTTTCTGTAAGTTTCTTGTAGGTTCCCAGGAATTCCCTAAACTGTTTTATCTGATCGGATTCTGATATCTGTGCAGCCATATTCTTTTGATTTATTTATGAGTCACCTTGGGCCAGGGATTTAGTTCAGTGGTTCCGCTGCCTGCCTTACAAGCACAAGGTCCCGAGTTCGATCCCCAGTACCAAAAAAAAAAAAATTGCAGTGAGAGTATGAGTCACCTTTTCTGACACATGAGTTTCCTGAGTTCCTGAGAAGTAGTTGTCCAACCTCTGCTCAGGGTTCCAGTGAGGCCTGATTTCTTCTCAGTCACTGGCTTTTGTCTGTACGAGGCTGGGGGGACTGCGACTTCTGTCAGCCTGTTGGGGTATTTAAAAGAAAATTTAAACCATTTATTGGAATGCCAGTTGTATATATTTTCCCATTTATGTTCTAAGTAAACCATGAAACTATTCACTATTTTTTGAAATATAACTACTGTATGTGGAGTTTTAAACAATTGAATATTGGAAAAATTGTGAATGAAGCTTTATAGTTACATTTTTTGTTTTATAAAGTTAGCAACAGAATTATCAACTCAAAAATACGTAAGAATGCTCTATAGAGAAAACATGTTAGTATTTGTCCTGTTTAGAAGTAATGGGCAATTTTTGTGGGGGAAAGGAAAACCTCTTTCATCAAGGCCATAACTGACATTTTAATTATTGCCATTTTTCTTTAATTGTTTTTTTTTTTTTTTTGGTTAAAGTAATGTTGAGATATCATTTCATTTTGACTTCTATACATGTCAATATTCTTTTTTGGAAGTAAAATATAAACACACACATAAACTATCTCAATAAGTAAAAAAATATGAAGATGTTTTGTGAACCAGGATCCTGTTAGCCTTTATCACTTCTTGTCAAACTGACATTGCTAACAGAAAACCTGGGGGAAACAGTCCCCAGTATTTGTGTGGAATGACATAGCACTTAACACTGATTTGAATCTTGCAAAAATCAGCACAAAGTACTTTCAGGTGACACTGTAAAATATTTTTCCTCTAATTCACAGAACGACAAGCAGCCATGACCCTTTTTATCTGTCAGAAGTTTGTCTTATTTATTTTTCTATCACTACAGCCAACACTGCTAAAACATTTTCTGTAATGGTTTTAGCTTGAAGAATGTTCATGAAATTTTAATTGCAGGGTTCAAAGAAGCTTGCTGAATTCTGTCCCTGGTTCCGGCAGTTTGCAGGAGAGCTGCCTCCTCAGATCTTCTGTTGGTCACTGACAGCACAGCGTAGTGAAATGTGGGGGAAGAATAAGGGTGGGAAGTTTCCTGGGGGCCTGAAGCACACTTACAAGGGAGAGGCCCTGCTTGAATGTGGGCAACGTCCACAGTGCTGAACAGCAGGTTCTCATTCTGAATGTCCACCATGCCACTTTGATCTGACTGGAAACCAACCTGTGATCTTGACCCCATGCAGAGAGGGCCTTTAGCTTGCGTGCAGTAAGAGCTCAGGTGCCCCTGGCCTTGCTAATGAGCTCTGCCTGCCTGCACAGCATCCAGGACCCAGGCAGCTCTTCAGCCACCTGACTGAGCTAGAGTTAGAGCACAGTATCTCTATCCTAAAATTAGGGTTGTGATTTGGAACCTGACCTATTCTCTACAGGTTAGTTAATTCTGGGAGACATCCTCACAGTATTTACCATTATCTGCCTTCTGTTTCCTTCAGAGCCCTGGGTATTTGACAGGTGATGAAACTTGGTTCTTAAGCACTGAGTGTGTTTAATTCCACAGCAGAAACAATATCGGTCACTTTCTCATCACTGGGACTAAATACCACACTTACAGTTTAAAGATGGAAAGGTTTGATTTAGCTTATGGTTCAGGGGCTTTAGTCCATGGTTAGCTGGCTCCAAGGCAAAAACTTGGCAGAAGGGCATGGCAGAGGCTGTTCATCTCATGGCAGCCAGGAAGCAGAGCGTGTAGGGAGGAGTCAAGGACAGAATCCACCTTCCCAGGTCACACCCCCTGTGACCCACCCCCAAGCAGGTCCCACTCCCTAACAAGACTTTTGGGTGACATGTTAGATCTAAAGCCTTATACATTAGTGACCAAGGAAATGGACAAGAAGGCTACCTGTAAGCTGACTTTTGGTGCCTGGAGGGAAAGGATATGGGGAAGGGTGATAGGCAAGTGCCAGGGTAGCCCTTTCTTAAGTGACTGGTGAGAGATGGTTCCAAAAAATTGGGATGTATGATGGGGAGGAATGAAATGGCTAAGTCTGTATCAAACACCACTGATCCTGATGCCCTTGCCTGAGGAGATGAGGGCTATGGATGGGTTGTACCTCACTGCCAGCCTCCACGCTCAGGCCTGGGTTGCAGATCAGAGCCACTTCCTGTGGCCCGAAGGACTTCAGGAAAGCTGCATGAGAAACAAGAGGGAAGGGCTATTAAAGGCTGTCCTGTCACCAATGTCTGAGTTTTGTCATTCCTTCCAGTTTTAAATTATGTAATGGCCCCAATTTTAACAAAGTACTTTTCCGATGTGACAGGCCAAGTGTGTTTGATGGTGTTGCCTACTTTAGAAACATGCTCCCATGAAAGTAATTTTGTCCCAGTTATGGAAACCCACTGTGATCCATGAATAAAGCCTTCAGTCAGGCATTTCCATCCACCCAGCAGACAGGCTGGCTGACCTCGCCCCACGCCCTGCTCCACCACTCAGCACCACTTCCCCAGGGGACCTTGTCGAAAAGATCAGTGGTTTTGGGGGAGAATGGGAGGGTTGAACAGGTGAGGCACCTGAGTGTGAAACTGGGCTACTTGATAAGATGATGGTGGAGATAGGACAACAGGAATTTGTCAGGTTCCAAAGAGCTTTACAACACAGTGAATCTAATATGTGCAAACTTTAAAAAATTACTTTGGGAGCCGGAGGATCCTTGGATGGAATGCAGAATCTAACAAAACAATCCAACTGTATTACAAATGTATGAAACACCCTGGGAGACAGAGGAGATAGAAGAACAAGGAACCAACCTAAGCAGCTCCAGAAATGAGTGGATCCTTCATGGTGAGGGCCAAAGAAGACACACACAAGCACTGTCTTCCAGCTGATAATGTTATTTCTCATGGGAGTATGGGCTAGCAGTTACAATGCTGCCGTACATGTATACTAAATTGGACAAATAAGTTGCTAGCAGATGGTGAGAGCCAGATTTCTCACTGAGAGAGTGAGAGGTTCCAGATAAGCAAGGGAAGGATGATCCATGGGGTCACAGGTAAGAGCTGAAGATCTCAGTGTTGAACTCAGGTTACCACGTGGTGATATGTTGATAGTGTCTACACAGGTTCATATCCACACACACACTTCCTTGCTGTGTCAGTGGAGTGGGCCTAAAAGTAACAATATCTCAGTAGCAAAGACCACAGCTGCCTCTCGGATCCTGGTTACAAACCCCTTTCTCCAAAGAAGGAACTAAGGGTCCTTGGAGAAATATCTGATTCTGAAACTGGAACAGGAAATAGAGATGGGCCTGAGCATCTTGTGGTGCCAAAAAGTAAAGAAGTGCTAAACAGAAAACAAAAACCCAAAACCACAATGCTGGGAGTGTATCAAAGGGACCTAGAGTCACTGACAGCTCTCCCAATGGCTGGAGCTGAAGCACTTTAAACAACCCAGTAAACACTGGGTTATAACATGAAGTATAAAGTAAATACCCATGAATCCATACTGACAAATAACTGAGTAAGTGGAGAGCAAAGATCATCTCCCACACAGAACTCCAAATAACAGGTAGATTCTTGGCCAGTCAGAGATATTCCCATGTTAAAAGGAAGGTTGTACATACAACTTTCTTCCAAAATATCCAGGGAAATTGTACAGTGCACAAACGCAACACAGGCAGGTGATCAAGACCAAAACCAACCACGAACAGTCATGTTGACAGTCTAGCCTCTGGATACAGTGATAGAAAAGTGCCACTCTGATCTTCAAAAACCCTAACTCAAGACAAAAGGGAACCCTCTACACAAGAGCTGTCCAGAATGCTTCAAACTCTCAAGGTCACCCAAAACAAGGAAAGTCAGAGAAACTGTCACAGCAAGGACATAAAATGTGGTGGAGTCCTGGATGGACTCCTAGAAGAGAAAGAGGATGCTAGGCAAAAACAAAGGAGCTCTGAATCAGGATGGAGTCAATTACCTCCCAACAGCGATTCATGAATTATAAGGCGTGCACCATGCTAGTGAGCAGGTTAATCATACTGGAAACTGGTGCAGGATATGTGGATATTCTGTACTATCTCCCTAATTTTTCTGAAAATCTAAAACTATACTAAATAAGTTTATTTAAAAATAAAACAGTTCATAAATCACATCAATATGAAAACTGTAACTGATTAAGAAAGGCAGGGTTCAGATTTTTGTTGTTTGCTTACTTCTTTGTTTTTTGCAGTGCCAGGGATGGAAGCCAGGGTGCCTCAGAGGCTCGGCAACTACTCCGGCCCTCAGTGATCACCCCAGCCCTGGGGCTCGGTTGGTTCTTGATTGTCCTATGTCTGTAAGAAAGGGTCAGGATTAAAGGGCCACACAGGTCTCATTTGGGTTCTGCCCAGAGGCAGGGACTGAGCCAGCTCTATGTGCAGGGTTGATTTGAAAGAAGATCCCAGGACGCAGGAGGGGAGCTCTCAGCGGGGAGTCAGGGAAAACGGAGGCTGATACAGGGTGGTGCTCCGACAGCAGAGGTGAGCAGGGAAGAAGCCTCAGGTGGCCTTGGAGAGGTGACTACCCCTGGGGGGAGAGGGGATCTGCGTTCCCTGATCCTGGCCCAGTCCAGAACTGCTCCGGGGGAGTGAGCTCCCCGCAGTCCTGTCCCGGGCCTGCTCTGGAGCTGAGCTATGTGCCTTGGAGAGGATGAGGTGGAGGATGCTGTGGATGCTGCTGGAGCAAGGCAGCACTGAATCGCACGGGACAGTTTTGTTTATGGTTTTCAAAGAACTTGCTTAGACACCTTCAAGCGCAGATTTTTGTAATCGGTCTCTCTTGTGCATCCTAGAGAGGAAAGTAGAAGCAAAACGAAAGAGGGGAGGTGTTCCTGAATTGTCCTTCCGCCGGAGTTCCATGGCCTTTCCGGCTACTTTGGGCGTTGATGCTTTCTCGATCCTACCAGATGGTGGCGCGCAATGACAGGGTGCTCCGGGTGGCTGAAGGTTGAGGACCGCCTGTAAGGCTGCCCCCTGGCTTCAAAGCTAAGTCTGTTTACTGACTTTTAAAATGTTGAAAATACCTCCTTCCTCATAAGAACGATGCTGTTACTGTTCCTTGAGTTATCTATTGAAGCGAATGAAGTCTTCTAAAGAAAAGTGAAAAACCAGTACTTTGAGCTAAGTAACTTCTTCAAGGTGATTTGAAAATTTTAAAAGAAATACATTATATTTATAATCCTCGATATATAGTACATATGTATCGATATGTAGTGTAGCTATAGCTGTCTGTCCATAAAACCTGTAACACCATAGTGATGGGAGTATGTCCAAGGGACTTAGGGACCAAATGGCAATGGCTAATGCTAGAATAATTTGAGCAACACAATAAATATTGGGTTATATCTGTCTAGTATACAGATGTCATCTGTATCTATTTGTATATAAATAAAAATTGTACTTAGTAAAAAGCCAAATAGCTGATAAATGAATCTTTTGCCTTTTAGTACCACATTTTGTTCTCCCTGGGGTTTGGAAGACCTAGATGAAGCAGTGTAACACACACACACACACACACACACACACACACTTGTGGATGTTATTTAACTGCAGTAATTATCAAAGTAAAAGTGGATCTATCAGCTTCAGATCACCTCCCTGTACTGACTCTAGGCCCACAAAATTTCCTGATTCTGATTTATTTTCCCAATCTTACCTGGTGTGAGAAGTCCAGTACACTTGCCAATTATAATTCTTAAACAACAGTTCTATTTCTGAGTGGCAATCAATGTCCCATTTCTCAAATCACATGCTGAGGTGCCCAGCCCCTACTGCAAGTCCCCTGTTCCGAGGAAACACTGAAGTACCGCTCCCTACTCCACACAGCTCCCCGAAACTCCCAGCTTTGACATGAGCTTGTGCTTCCTTCCTTTTGATGACATCACGTCTTTCCAAAGCCAGGGTTTTCGTGATTGCTGTGATAAGTCAGGAGCAGCTGAAAAATCATTGCGGAGCGGGGAAAGAGGGAGGTGCTAGCCAGTCAAATCCCAAGGTTGGAGAAATGGCCCAGAGGCAATCACATCTCATAAGTAACAACGCAAGTCGTCTATTTTTCATCTGTACTTTTTCAAGCAGCTAAAAATTTTAAGACAGAAGCTTATCAAGTTGTTTAGCCATAAGTACTTAATAAAAGAGATGTTGGGTGTTTCTTTTGACTAAGGACACAGTGGAAAATTACCGAGTCATGAGTCAATGGAAGTTTAAGAATCCATAGATTGATAAATCAGCGATCTGCTTTATAATTAAATCTGAAACTGTTGGGTAACACTAATCTGTCCCCGAGACTTGATTACCTCTAGGTCAACCACAGATGCTGTTGAATATGTCAGGCTGAGGACCAGACCCTGAAGCCTGGGGTTCACCAAATTACCCTAAGAGGACCCACCTTCCTGAGCCAAATAGCATCATCTCTGTCCTTGTCATCGCCGGCAGCTCAGGTGAGCCACTCATGGTATCATGAGTCTGAGCTTAACCTTCCTGGGCCTCAGTTTCTCCTTCACAAAAAGGATCCAACCCATATGACTGTGGTGAGGATTAAATGAGCTAAGATTTGTAGAGTACAGTACTGAGAAGGATGTGTTGGTGTTTTATTGTTTTGCTGTTTCAATAATAATATCATCATTATCATCACCATCAGCATCCTGTATTTTGAAAGCATTGAGGTTTTGGCATCAAGAAAGATTTGCAAGTTGAGATTAATTACTTAGTCTAGTACTTGTGATTCTCAGCTGACCTCACATGAGCCAGAAACTCTGAAGCTAAGTTTGTGAGTACAATTTGGGTGAGGACCTTAAATTACATCTTTTAATGTTCTCATTTGGGAACTTCATATAGTTTTCTTCTTCCTTTTTTTTTTCACTTCTACAATTACACAATACTTCTATAATCTGATTTTTTTCTATACTCTTTCATCTTTTTCTCAGGATTCTAAGAACTGCTGCCAATCTCTCTCTCAGTCATCTTTTACTTTCTTGGCATTCTGGAAGAGGCTTTTCAGCCCAAAGCACACAAGGCCTTTATGTCCTCACATGTGACATTTGTTACTTTCTAAGACAACTCCTGTCCACATGGATAAAATGCTGGTTGGTTGGTTGGTTTTGTACTGGCTTTTCTTTGTCTAAAGCCCCTACTGCATCCTGGGGTATTGGGTTGTCTTGGACTATTCATCAGCGTGAGTAGATTTAAGGTCTAAATTCTCAACAGAGCATAACATGGAAAGAGGTGCAGTTGGAGCAATGTCAGGCCAACCAATGCGCTGGGTAGTGCTTGGGGTCCTTCCTTTCACATTCAGGGATCCCAAGATGGAAATTCTTGTAGGATGATGTACAGACCCTAGTGGCCTGTGACCACATTCCGAGAGCAGAAATTCAGTACTGGGGTTTCAAGCATGCTCTCCGGGTTTCACGGTGTTTGAGTATAAAAGGGAAGAACAGAGTCAGACAGGTGTGGGACCTGAGGCAGAAGAAAAGCTCTTTGAATTTGAGCAGTCCCAGCTAGGCTTCCTGCTCCACCTTTCCTCACGTATCCCACAAATCCTTCTGTCTGTACTCTGCCTATCACATTCTGGGCTTCGAGGAGTCTTGGAAAAGGAACTTTTGGAGTCAGAGTTTCATGTCTCTGTTTCAGTCAGTATCAGTGGATGGGGAGGGCAGAGTCTCTTTGAAATGACATCCTAGCCTGTGTGGCTTATAGCAAATAGATATACTTGCTCCCAGGACCGCCCCCCCCCAGGGTCCACTTGTAGTGGAGACCTGCCATTGTTCTCACGCTAAACCCAACAAGCACATGATTTAAAGAAATAAAGGAGAGTTATGGTTTACATCTGGATGTCCCCCCAAAGCCTTGAGCACTCAGAGTTGGGGGCCCATGGAAAGTGATTGGATTAGGAGGTGGGGCCTGGGAGGAAGAGGTGGTCACAGGTGGCATCACCTGGAAGGCGGTGTCTCCCTATCTGGGTCCTTCCAGCTGCCATGATGTGAGCAGCTGTCCTATGCTCAGACCCTCCCAACAGGTCTCTCTGCCTTGGAACCAGCCCACTGTGAACTGCAACTTCTAAAATATTTGTGAGCCAAAATAAATCTGTCCTGCTTTAAATTGTGGGTGTCAAGTATTATGTTCCAGCAACAAGAAAGTGACTAAAACAAGGAGCAAGAGAGGAAGGAGAGAGGGGAGAAAAGGGGGGAAAGAATCAATGTCTGAAGGCCCTGTGTTGCTGGTTATTCTTAAGTTAATGAGTCTGTCTGTCCTCTTTTGCAAATAGAATAGTAGATAAGTAAAAAGCTAGACCATTTTAATTCTGGCCTTTGTTTGTTTGGAGTAGATCAACCAAATGGAAGGTTTTGTTAATTTTCAATTGATACCTGGAGTAGAAGAGGCCTTTTAGGGATTTTTGCACAATCTAATGGCACCCCAATTAGCTTCAGGAAAAGCTTTTATGTGGCAAAAGTAGAGTTAGAAGAGAACATTTTTGCTAGAAGGCCGCAAAGCTTTACCCTTTATTCATCAGGATGTGCTAGTGCATACATATAAATGTTTAAGGAAGCAAAGAAATCCAGCCCCAAACAGCTCTGGAAGGCCATTGTAGGCCAAGATCACTCAGTGGCCTCTTTTGGAGACAGCAGGCCTGCTGAGCAGGCATGCAGGGGAGTGCCAGGAAGCCCAATGTGTACCCATTGAAAATGACTGCAAAGGGGGGCTTGCAGCTGGAGAAGCAATCTCTGGCTGCATGTGTGGCTGTGGAGATGTAAACTCCCCCTGCCTGGGGCCTACAAGAAATCAGGTCAGGACCAGGAGTCATTGTGAGGCTGGTCTGAAAGATGCATAATGAACTTGCCCTTTCCTAGGGATCCAGGACATTTGTACTTGACTTTTCTCTGGGTATGCAAAATAGGTAGATTTCCCTAGAGCCTCAGATCACAAAACAAGACAGAGGCAAAGGAAGCTGAAGAGATGCCAGAGGCCACAGTGGGAGTCAGTGCATGAAGCTTAGCTCAGAAAGATTAGAGTGGAAGCAAAATACCTGCCAAGTGGCTCAAGAGCACGAGTTTTGGAGCCCCACGACCTCAATGTGAATGCTATCTTTGCTAGTTGGTAACTGTTGACCTTGGGCAAGTTATTTAATTTTTCTGAGCATTGATCTCCTCAACTGTGCAATCTAGACTGGGCTGCTACAGTAAAACATTGTGGAACATGGTCTCACATGCAGCCAGAACAAGTGAAATCACACATCTGACCTGGAGTTCTGGTTACTATTGGTGCCTGGCAGGTGGGCACCGAGCTAATGGCATGAATGACCACTCTTCATTATGCTGACACATGCCCGAAGCAAGATCCAGTGGGCAGGGCTTGTCTCTGCTCCATAATGTCTGGGGGCTCAGGGGGAATGTCTCAGAAGCCTAACAGGGATGTGGGAGGCTGGGGCTCTGTCTGGGGCTCAAGGGTAGTGGGGACTGTGGGCCACAGCCACCTGCGCCAGCCTCCCTCAGGGGTCCGGCTCTGTGCATCTTGGCAGTGGGCTGACAGAGGGGGTCTTAGGAGCCTGTGGGCATCATGTGGCCCTCAGAGGGCTGGCCCAGGCATCCTTGAGAGTCACTCCCACAGCATTCTAAGGTTTAAGCTGTCCTAAGGCAGCTGAGATCTCCAGGAAGAGCCATAGACCTACTCTTCCTGGCAACAGGACTGATGTGGCGAACTTAGCTCAGCTTTGTGTGTCCCCTGTCATTGCTTGATGGGGCAAAAGTCCTGGGTTAACTTTCTTTTGCAATGCTGAGTATTAAACCCAAGGCCTACATGCCCAGCCCTTTCTTTATTCTTTATTTTGAGATTGGGTCTCATTTAGTTGCTAAGTTGCCCAGGCTGAGCTTGAACTTGCAATCTTCCTGCCTCAGACTCCTAGAGTGCTAGGATCACAGGCATATACCACCACACCCTGCTCCAGGTTGACATTATCCCCCTGATTGCAGAAGGACCATGCTGCAGGGCATTGCAGTGAAGGCCACCAAGCCAGGATCAGAGCCCAGTTCTCTCCCTTAGCTCAGCTGCCAACACATACAGTTACCTGAACTCAGAACTGCATTGCTATTCTTAGCACATGGAGGTTGCCTCTGTGCTCCATTGTTTTAATTACAGGCTGTTATTTCATCTAAAAAAGATCAGCACAGGATTAAGGGCACTGTCATTTTAAAACCCAAACTCCTGGCCTAAATCTCATCAGTGAATCAGAGGACAAATGTTCCCATTGTGCTGGTTAAAAATAGGAGCAATGGAAAAAGTGACAGAATGAGATGAATGCCATTAAAGTGTAATTACATTTACTGTAAATGGGAGCCTTGGGAAGGATCTATTCTCAGCAGGGACGCGCAATAGGAGCCCGTGACATGGAAAACCCAAAGCCGCCACTGCTGGCTGCTTCTGTGACTTCTCAGAACTGGCACAGTGCACAGTGTGACCGATTGCTCCTGGTGTCCATTGGCTTTAATCGAGGTATTTGGGGGGGAAAGGTGTCACTCCAAAGGGAAATGAAGATCACACACCTCATCCTGAATCTCAGATGTGGCTTCTCTCTGGTTGTCACCAGACAGTGTCACTCAGCTTCTCGGTGGACAGCCTCAGACACCAAGTTTGGTTTCTGGGTTGAACATATATGAAAGGTACAGATTCTTTTCTTTTAATGAAGATAGCTTGGGCTTTTGTAATTTTCAAACAGCACACTCTTGTGTGTAAATTTATAAATATAAAGAAATACAAAGAAAGTAATCACGAGTCTAATCCAGCCACCCACAGATAAAGAACTAGCATTTTGGTGATCATCTTTTCAAACTACAATCTTTACGTGGATTTAGAGATAATTCTAATTTTTGTTGCTGCATAAAATGTAGTTACAATATCATGCCTTATACCTAAGATAAGCTAGTAGTACAGGATCCCTATGCTATTATTTAATCAAGTAAAATTCTGGCTTCTAACTAAAAATGATTCTTTTACCTTACAGAAAGCAAATTATTTCACACACACACACACACACACACACACACACACACACACCATTCTTTGGTGAATATGTTAGATCTCAATGATCTTGGTCAACTGTGTTCTTAGAATATATTCCAGAAGTGGGGTTGCAGGGTAAGAGATAAATGCAGTTCATATTTTTACTGAATTATTATCATTACCAAATTTTCTTCTGGAAATGTACCACTTTGACACTTCTATAGACACCTTTGTCAGCATCAAGTATTAGAAATCTTTCATTCTTTGTCCATTCAGCAGAAAATTTTATTTCAATTTTCATATGTTCTCTTTCTAATTTTCAAAGCACTAGAGAGCTTACCCAGGGTTTTGTGCATGCTACTGTATCACTGAGCTATACTCCCAGCCCCAATTTTTATGTCTTTTGAAGAATTACATTTTCTCTGCCTATATTTTATTGTAGAATTTCTTTATTTTTATTGGCCTGTAATTGTTCTTTACATATTAAGGATTCTATCACTTTACCATGTATTTATTGTTATTTTTATCAGTGTATCTTTGTTCTAAACTAGTTTGCTTTTATTGTGTTCATATTATTTTTGCCATATAGAAGTGTTACAACATTAAATGTTTCTGTATTTTCCTCTATAGCTTCTAGTAATACTCAAGGTATGATGTTTGGACTTAATACTTACGGTGGTCCAAAACTATACCCTGGTGACCATGCTGCCTTTCATTACAGTGGTCAATAAATTACATGAAGTATTTGGCACTGTATTATAAAAGAGGCTTTGTGTTAGAAGAGTTGGGCCAGCTGTAGGGTAAGGCAAGTGTCTGACCACATTTAAGGTAGGTGAGGCTGTTATGTTCCATAGGTTAGTTTTCAACTGATAATGGGTTTATCAAGACATAACCACATCATCAGTCAAAGAGCACTGAGTCATAGCACTTATACAGGCTTTGCTGAAAAATGTCATTAGTGTTTTTCCTGGTGTTTTAATGTTTTCCATTTGCTTGGTTATAATTTTAGTGTGAGAAATCAGCTTCATTTTGCTTCCTGATGGTTATCCAGTTCGGGTTTGCTTTGAAAGCTTGACCTGGGAGGTAGTGACAAGGATGTTAGAGGACACAAAGTGGTGGGCAAGACTGGGCCTAGGAGCAATCTCTCCCCAGGCTCCTTGCTCCGCAGAGCTGGAGGATTAAAGGACTCTAGCTTGGCTTCTGACTTTCCAGGAATGCTTGCTGAAATTAGGAATAAAGTTAGGGCAATACCTTGAAGCTAGAAACTAGGGTCCCCCTTAAAGGAAAAAATTAGCAGGATTTAAGAGGTAGTTTCTGGTAATCAAATGGTTTCCACTTCTTAGACACTGTGCTTCTCTATGCACATTCCAAGACCTGTAGCTCCAAAGTTTCTCCCACTTCTCCCCAGGATGGCGTGATGTTGTTGCCAAAGCTGAGTCTCTGTGGCAGTGCTTGGCGGGGGTAGTTCTGGCACAAACACCCTGGAGGACCGGCCTTGACCTCTCACCTAAGTGGACCCTGCACTCACAGCCCCTGCCACCCAGCTGGTGCTCAGGACTTCACTGGAACAGAATGGCTTCTATGGCTGGTATTTCAGAGTTCACAAAGGACATTAGTCACCACTAGGTGTCATGATGAGGCAAGTAAAATTTGGGCTCATAGCTAGAAATCTTGCTTTTACTACACTCTTTGTCACGCATGCAAATATTCAGTGTCTCAGCAGGCACCTGTTGAGGGTCTGCGCGTGCCAAGCACATGCACAAGGCGCTGGGGTCTTGTCCTGGCCGAGCTACCAGGCCTGGTGAGGAGAAAGTGGCAGTGGGTGTTGAGACAGGCAGACTATAAAGACACGGGATAGAGGGACACCTGGTCATGCCAGAGGAGACAACCATGGCTTCCTGAGAGAGGCACCTTCTAAGGTGAGCGTGAAGGTTAAGAAGAGGAAAGAAATTCAGTTCATATTCTCTCCGAGGGAATTCAAGACAGGAGGACAGCCTGGAACCTGGTCAGAATTTATTGTTTGTTGAAGACTGAGCTTTAAAATAAACAGGGAGTTAGAACTTTTGCAAAAGGGAAGGGGACCAAGAGATGAAGGGAGTGGGGAGAGAAAGAAAGAGAAGGGAAATGAAAAAGAATTAAGATGTGTAATGCACAGGTACCAACTCTCCACAATGTGATCATTCTGTGCTGCAAATATGTACTCATAAAAATAAAAATGTAAAACAAATGAAGAGCCAAAGAATAAAAAACCCACATGGCAAAAAAATAAAAATAAATAAATTATCAAAAAGCTTTGGGAGACATTTTTTGTCTTTTAAAGAATTCTTATTCTTTACCAGCTTTATTGATTTGTAACTATTCTTGGATATTAAGGATACTAGCACTCTGTCATGTTTATTCTTACTTTTCTTCAGTTTGCCTTTGCTTTGAACTTATCTTTGTTTTGTTTTATTTTTGTAAGTTTCTTTGCTTGCCTAAGCTTCTTTTATTTTTATCTATAGTTGTACAATATGAATGCTAACCTTGGCACCTACAGCAGTTCAAAGTTTAGATTCCTGGGTTTTCCTAATATCACTGAGAATACAGAGAAGTTGACCTCCTTGGGCCCTGAGCCTGAGGAAATGGTGGGTTTGAAGCAGCCCTGAGGTGGGCTGCTCAGGGAGTGCCCTGGAGGTCAGTGCTGGGCTATACCACCATCCTGGACAGGAGCTAATACCAGGTAGCCTTTTGTGGGGATCACAGCAAAGACACTGGAGGTCGTAAAGTGATGGTCAGGCCTGGCCAGGGCAGGGATGGACACTCTGATACATAGAAGCTGAGGGTGGCTTGGTGGCGTGGAGGGCCTGGGGCTCGATCCTCCCATGCTAATAGGAGAGGGGGGCCCCAGGATATTCCACCTCACTCCTGGTGCACCTCAAGCACCCAAGGCAGCCCTTGTCAAGGAGCCCTGCGTATCTGGGTTCCTTAGGGGAGACTCCACTACTTTCCCCAACTGGAAGCTTGTTGGTAGCTTTTTTAATATGGTAAAATATACATGACCTAGAATCTAACATTGTAGCCTTTTAAAATAATTCCGATCATCACCACTGCCCATCTCCAGAGCTGTCTCATCTTCCCCAGCAGCAACTCACTCAGTCCCCATTAGACACAAACTCCCCATCCTCCCTCTCCCAGCTCTGACAACCACCACTGCACTTCCTGTCTCTGTGGATTTGATGACTCCAAGTATAACCATGCTTTGTTTCCTGACTGGGATCTTTTCTGAGAGATGTGTAATTAGGTAACTCATCTTTGTCTGAATGTCATAGTGTACTTTTTGCATGTTAAAATGGCTATGATGCCACTGGGTAATAAAATCTTACGGGATCACTGTTGTATATGTATATGTTGTATATGTGTTGTATGTGTTAATGAAAGCATCAGTAAGCAGAGCACAACTCCCTCATATAAGTAGAACCATAAAGTGTTTGTTCTGTAATTGGTGTTTTTCACTTAGCATGACGACTTCAATCATACCCATGTTGTAGCACGTGTTGGAATTTCCTTCCTTTGTTATAAGGCAGAATAAAATTTTATTATATGTATTATACCACATTGAGCTTATCCACTGATTCATTGCTTGCTTCCACTTGCTAGCCACTGTGAATAATGCTACTATGAACATACATGTAGAAATACCTGTTGGAGTCCCTGTTTTCAGGTCTTAAGAAGATATAGTCAGAGAATACAGAATTGCTGGACCATATGATTATTCTGTGATTAAGTTTTTGAGGAACTGCCCGCCCATTTCCCACGGAGCTATACTATTTTTCATTCCTACCAGTAATGTAAAGAGTTCTAACTTGCCCACATTCTTGCCAACACTTACTGTTTTCTCTTGTGTACATGATTCTTTTAATGGCCTTCAACTTCCAACCACTGCCCCACTCTGTGAGATCCACAACTCTATGGACTACATCTGAGCTCTGCTCTTCCAGAAAGCCACACATGAACTATTGGAAAGTGTTCCATGAGGTCTGTGGTCTGCTGAAGCTCCGTCATGGCTGGGTGTAGAAAGGCCTATATGATCTCATCCCCACAGACTCAGGTGGGACCTCAGCTTTTACTCCTGGACACTTTACTTAGGGCTTTGCAGAGTTAGCATGTTTTGCCAATGTCCTGAAACATACTGGCCCACTCAGAGCTGTACCAACTCAGCTGCCCAGGCCTCTTCAACCAGAGATGCTGTGAGACCAGCAAACTCCCAGACCCACCTGATACCATTTGATTCTTCTCCTCTTAATCTAAGCAATATTTGACATGTTTGGAACTCCCCATGCATTCCTCCCCACATGCTCCTCCCCACCCTAGAAGTAACCATTCTCCTAAATATGTTTTTTCATCTCTTTGGTCACTTAAAAATAGCTCATTAAAATCACTCATTTAGAAAATACCCCATGCTTATGTGTAGCTAAATAATATATCATGCCATTTGCTCATTTTGAGCTCTATAACTTCTGCTACTTTTTCTTCCTAAACTTTATGTCTCTAAGACTTACCCATGTGGTTTTTTGTGGCTAGAATTCACTTATTTTCCAACATACTATTCTTTGGATATCTCTACTACTCTTAGTCTATTTTTTAAAAAATAGATGGACCTTTGGCCTATTCCTAGTATGGGCTTTTGCAAGCGATGCTATAGCTACTTGCAATTGTGCCCTTTAGCTCCCAACACCTGGCTCTGAGCTCCAAGCTCTCAGAAGATATTTACCATGGATGCAGCCTCAGGAGTTGATTCCTACCTTCCCTTTCTAGTGTTCAATAAAAAGAAAAATTCTTTTGTAGCAAAGATCCCAGATTCATGACTCACTGGGATGGATTGAATGGCAGGGATGTGACTCACTCTGAGGGGTTGAATCCTAGAGACCTCCGCTGGGCCCACACCAGTCTCAGGCTCCCTCCTCTCCTGAAAGGTGTTTTTCCCAATCCCCTTCCTTGTGGCAAGGAAGTTTCCCTGAAAACTCTTCTCTCGGGAAATTCAGGAAGAGGGAAAAGAATTTCCCCTCATTTTGTTTGGACTGACAGGACTTTGAGGCAACAAGATGGTCTCAAATCTTCTTTCACCCAGATGTTTTTGTCCTTGCCAGACTAAACAACTGGGCATTTTCCACATAGCCTTTTAGAAATGACCCCCAATGCCAGGCTCTGATGGTTGACCAACCCGAATCTCCACAAGGCTCTGCCACCAACCCTGAATAAGTGGCTTTTACTTTCTGAGCCCCCGTTTCTCCACAGTAGAGAAAACAGATGACTCTTCTAGGTAACCAACGGCACAGGGGACAGTGACTGTCAGAGGAAACAGACCCCTGCCTGAGTAGCGCTGCCCCTGTGACTCTGGGGACAGGTGTTGGATTCCATCAAGGAACAGCATCCAGCCAGGAAGAACTTCTGCCCACAAGCATCCCTCCATTAATTAATTCCTTTAACATGAAAATTTTCATTACAAAAAAGAAGAAAAGCTCTTCAGCCCAAGGACATATTCAGAGTTA
>NW_004624749.1:5450877-5476396 GCF_000247695.1 Heterocephalus glaber
GATTGCTTTAGGTGATCTGGTAGTCTTTGTTTTGAGACTTGTTTATGTGTCTTCTCATTTCAGTGGGGTGGGGTTGGGAGGGTGGGGAGGGATGTGTGTTGCAGGTGCCCATGCAGCTAGCCTCCTTGGTGCTTGTGGGACTCTCCTCCTCAGTCCTGAGGGGCAGATGTACAGCAGCCCAAAAGGCTCAGCTGCTCAGCTCTGGGGGCCTCTGCTCTTCTGTGCTGGGGGCATTGGTAGGGCATCTGGAAAGTCTCAGGTCCTTGGCTCTGGAGGGCTCTTCTCCTCTTCGCTGGGGGCAGTGATACAGCAGGTGAAAAGGCTTACCTCCTGGGTACTGGGCAGGGCTCTACTCCTCTGTGTGGAGGTGGTGGTCTGGGAGCCAGAAAGGCTCAGCTGCTTGCTGCTCGGGGCCTGTGGTCCTCTTCATTGGGTGGGTGGGGGTACGGCAGCCCAAAAGGCTCAGTTTCTGGGCACTGAGGGCCTCTGTTCCTCACCATATTTCACATTTAAAAAAAATTTTTTTTTTACCCTCCAATGAACTTTGAAGTTCATGTTCTTTGAACTTCAACATGGAAAAATCAAAGTGAGAGTTCATAAGCTTCTCTGAAGCTCCTGACCTATTTTGGGGGAAATCAATTCTTGTTGGAAATACAAGAGGGGTCACCACTTACAAAGGCTCCCCAAGATTTGCTGTCAGAAATATATGGGATGCTGAGGGCCTTGGTGTTGTAGTTTTTATCTAGATGTTCCCCAAGAGCTTCATGCACTATAGGCAGGGCTTTTGGAAGATGTGTGGATCACGGGAGCTTATACCTTACTTGCCGTTAGGAGGTAGTGTCTAGTGAGAGGAGGGTCACTAGGGGTGTGGCTTGGAAGGCTGATCTCCCTTCCCAGCTCCTCTCTTTGCTCTCTGCTTCCTGTCTGCCATTCCATGAGCAGCTCTCCTCCACCATGACCCTCTGCCATGCCATCCTGCCTTGGTGTCACCCAACTATGTACTGAAATGTGAGCCAAAATAAGTTGTAGGTGTCAGGTATTATGTCTCAGAGATGACAAAAATAACTAAGACATCCAAGGTCACCCCTTCAATTAACCTGACACTTCACTGAGCTTTCCCCACAGCAAGCATTCAGCAGACACTGGTTCTCACAGAGCACCCACCATACTTCTTTTGTCCAGCCTGTGCCCCACCTCTTGGTGACCTAAACCTCCAGGGTAGGTCTGTCACAGCCTGAGTCAGGGGACATTTGAAGGGCTCTGAGTTGGAAACAGGGGATTCAGTGCCCCACTCATCTCACTCTGCCCTCATAGCTTCTACCTTCTGTATGCCAAGTTCATACTTGTTACCAGTGGTGAGTGGGTCCTTGTGCTCTAATCGCTGCCTGGACCATCTACTCCCCAAGATTCTCCTGTCCTGTCCTTCCCTGGACCTTGTGCTTCAGGCCCCAGAAACCAGAGACCCACTGTGATTTGAATGTGTGCACAAAAGTTCATGTGTTGGGAACATTATTCCCAAAGTCAGATGTTAATGGTATTTGGAGGTTGCGCCATTGTCAGGTGGTTAGGATTAGATGAAGTCATGAGGTAAGGCCCCAGGGTGGCATAGTGACTTTGTAAGAAGAGGAAGAAAGACCTGCACTAGCATTCTTAGTCTGTCTCACCGCATGATGTCCTCCCCCAGGGTAAGGTGCAGCGAGAAGGCTTTAAGCAGATGTTGAGCAGATGTTGCCATATTCTTGGACTTCTAGCCTCCAGAATTATAGACCAAGTAAACTTACGCTTCATGAATTGCCTTAGGAATTTTGTGATAGCAGCAGAGAAAACCCTCTATTGCTGTATCTGTGCCTTGACCTTCACCCTGATGACACATTGACTTTGACCTTTACCTTTACCCTGATGGCACACTAACCTGACCTTCATTCAATGACACACTGACCTTGTACTTCACCCACGACACACTGACCTTGACTTTCACCCTAATGACATGCTGACCTTGACCTTCATGACAATACACTGATGCTCTGACTTCTGTTTGCTCTCAGACACTGGTTGGGGCATCTTTCTTTTCATGGCTCCTGCCTATATCCCAAGTCCAGTCAGCATTGACCTCCTTCCTGCACACTGAACTACTCATAGAGCCCTGGTGCTGTTATACTGCAGAGAAAAATTAATTTTCACATTTTGTGGTTTCCTTTCATAGAATTGAAAGTCCACCTTTCTCTCATGCACACATAATCTGAGACAGAACCAGGAAACCAACTGGCCAGGAAACTTCCTCAGGCTCACAGTTCTTAAAACCACTCTGCTGCCACTTCTAGGCCACCACCCACTGGGGAATTTTCCCCACCTCCTGCATAGAGTGTTAAATTGCTGCCCTGAGTTAGAGCATATTCTGCCTTCCAGAAGCTTCTAGCATTGGGTTCTGCATATGAGATAGAGCTGGCCGCAACTCTTCCACATGCTGTCAAATATTCCTGCCTCCTGGGGTTCCTGTAGGATTAAAAGAAATAACTTAAATGAGGCACCACATCCAAAGCTGGCACAAAGGAAACACTCAGAGGGTGGTGAGTGCTGCTATTATTCACAAGGTAGACATGCCCTGACCAAGATGAGGACAGCAGAGACCAGGTCTAGGTTGGACCTGGGTGGGCCAGACTGATGCTTTCTTCAAAGCCATCCTGTGTCTCCTCATGCTAGTTTTGGCATGGAACATCTCCCAAAGAGCTATGTGTTAAAGATTTGATCCCCATCTTAGTGTTATTAAGGGGTGGTGGACTCTTTAAGAGAGGGGCAGGAGGAGGGCCGGGTATTTAGCTCAGTGGTTCTGCTACTTACCTCGAAACCAGAAGGTCCTGAGTTCAATCTCTGATACCAAAAAAAAAAGGGGGGGGGCCAGGGGGAGGTCTTTAGGTCAGTGGGGGTGTTGCCTTGAAGGGGATCATAGACCTCAGCTCCTTCTTCCCCATCCCCTTCCGTCCCATGAGGAGAGTGGTTTTGCTATGTCACATGCTCCCACCATGATGTGATACCTTACCACAGGCCCAAAGCAAATGATAGTGGACTAAGACCTCTAAAACTGTGAACTGGAATAAACTTTTCCTATTTATATGTGGATCCTCTCAGGCGTTTGTTACAGTAATGGAAAGCTGACTAACACCCCCGTCTATTGTATTCTGAAGGCAAGCCTTCCTTCAGTGGTTCATTCTTGATCTTTTCATAGCTGACTCTGTCTTGTTGTTTGGGATTCAAAGCTGTTGAGAAGGAGCAACCACAGCCTGGACACAGGGAACCTCCTCATTCTGACTATTCCCTGGCAAACAACCATCTCCATGTCTAGGGAGCCACTTGAGCCCAGCTTCCCTGGATGGGAGACTCCAGGTTGAATCCCCACCACCATATCCAGCTGGTGACCTTGGGTAAAGGTTTCATCTCTCCAAGTTCCACTTTTCCCTCCTTTGGAATGGTGGTCACAGTCCTACTTAACTGATTGTCTGGGGTGAAGAAAAGATCAATGATATGTTGGCATTTCATTCCAGCTCGGTCAACACTAGCTGCCCTTTCTGGGTTGTACAGTGGTGTCACTTTCCATGTCCTGGTCATTGTCATCTGTGTTGTCACCGAAGAGTTCCTTATTGAAGGGAAAACAAAGGGATGGAAGTCTTTGAGGGAAACCAGTATCAGGAAGAAATTTCTGTAGTTATTTTCAGAGGATTTTCCAGTGGCCCAGCCCTACTTACTCCCTCCTGCGTCTGTGGGCTTATGTGAACAAGCACTGGCTCCCCACACAGCTCTGCTGATGCCTGCTCTAAGCTCCTCATTTGTCTCCTACTGTAGTTGTCTTTTGACGGTCATGGCTCCAGCAGGACCAAGGGCTCATCAGGGACAGAATCACTTTCAAACAAAACATCCCATCTGTCATCCCAATATCATTCAATCTCTGTGTGTAATGCTCACATCCCTTTTCTTGGGCACAGGGCAGCTGAGTGGTGCTGAGCGTGAAGATGCCAGCAACAGTGGCCCAAAGCCATGGAGCTCAAGCTTGTCTCCCATGCAGGGACCTCTCTGCCCCCAACTAGGCCTCTGGTCCTGTTAGTCATTGTCATCATGAACTATTAATAGGGTGACCACTGCATTTATCACTCAAACTGGGACACTTTTGAATGTAAAGGTGAGTGCTGCTAGTAATTACTTTAGGGTAAAAGATGAGTCCGAGTGGGACTGTCACCCTCCTTATGGGTCACGCATGTGTAGAAGACTCCTTACTAAGTCCTTTGCTTATCTCATCTCTATTCTTGGAAAGCTCTATTAGGTAAGTCTATATGTCCCCATTATATAGCTGAGAAGACTGAAGCCAGAGAAAAGAGAGGACCCAGGTCCTATTGCCCATAAGTGGCAGAATCAGATGTCTGTCTCAGAGGCTGGGCTTGTGACCCTCTGCTGGCCTGCTTTCTGTGTCTTTACTCCTTCCTCGGGCAGTCTCAAACACCTATGGAGTGTGGATGTTATGACTGCCACCTGAGCAGGCATGGAAGCTACAGGGTGATGTGGAATTCCAGGGTCCCTTCCTGGAATGCAGCCCAGGAGTCAGGCTGCTCTTAGTGACCCCTTTGTCGATCTGGCCTTAATTGACATCTAAAGCCAATTCCCAAATGCTGGTGTGTGACATGACCAGCACTCCAGGCCCAGGCTGGGGCAGGATAATCTCACACTGCACTCCCCTCCTCTCAGGTTTGGTCCAGGAGCTGTCTGCCTCTAGCTGAGTTCCGCAGCTGGAGAGTAGGAGATCCTAGTCAGTGTTCCCAGCCAGGGGAGCTGGAAATAGCTCAGGCATTTCTCACTCTTGTCCAAAGCATGGATCAATGCAGATGACCAGAGTGGCCTCTGTGGGCACCCTTCTTCATTTCCTCACTGCAAGGCCACTATCTCTGGCCAGGCTATCACACAGCAAGGTTGAAGAAACTACGTATTTATCAAGATGAAAGGCTCCTGGCAGCTTCATCGTTCTGTAGTCCACCTGCTGCAATTCCAGGATGCCTCCTCCCTGCTCCCCTTTTCTCCTCTTCTCCATAACCAGGCAACTAGGCAAGTGTGCACATCCCAAAGTGACAGATGTAGGGGCTGTGCACTCTACAGGGATCACAGATGCCCACAACTTTCTGGAAATGCACTTAAAACATCAATGCCATAGTAGAAAAACATAAAAGAAGATACTAAGAAATATGGTGATTGAATTTAGAAAAGGGATGGTACATCCATCTTCCTCACATTTATATTTCTAGATAATTGAAAAGTCACCCAGCCTGGTAATTATCATTCCATTCCTGTCTTCTTGGCACAAGGTGCTGATTACTCTTCTTGGGAACTTTCTGAGTTGGGTGCGTTATTTTAGTCATCATAAGGAAATTTCACAACCAAAGATGCAATTCAAAATATCATGTGCTTTGATATTTTGTATTTCCAGTAGATTCCAGAATATCTGTGCAATGGCTTGGAGCTATGATCTGGATGTTTGAAAACTCCACAGCATGTAAGCCACTATGGTTTATATCTAGATGTCCCCCAAGAGCCTCATGCACTTGTAGGTGGAGCTCTTGGAAGATGATTGGATTATGAGGACATCAAAGTTGGACTGCTGTTAGGAGGCAGGGTCTGGTTGTAAGAGATGGCTCTCTGGGGCATGGCTTGGAAGGGTTTACCTTCCTCCCTGGCTCCTCCCTTCTCTGTCTGCTTTCCTCCACCATGATGTGAGCCAGCAGCTTTCCCTCTGCTATCACCCTCTGCAGTGCCGTTTCCTCTCTCGAGTCAGCCAACCATGGGCTGAAATGTGAGCCAAGATAGATCTCTCTCCCTTTAAGTTGTGGGTGTGGGGTATCCTGTCCCAGTGAGGAGAAAGAAAAATCCCATTGGCACATAGCTTTGAAATATGCCTTATACATTTTACACAAGCTTTTCCTTCCAGATTGCATGACAGTGGTTTATTATTATTATTATTTGTTGTCACTGTTGTTGTTTTGAGACAGTGTCTCACTATGTAGTTCAGGCTGGCCTTAAACTCATTATGTGACCCATGGTGGCCTTCATACTTCTGCTTCAGCCTTCTGAGTGCTAGGATTATAGCCATGGACCATCATGCCATCAGTACTACCATCTAACACAGATACAGTGCTGACAGCATCTGACACTGTCTTATTCCTTTGCATTTATTCACTGACCTGATGGTCCAGCACCCTGTGAGGTAGGATTTTGTAAGGAAAACAAGCAGGTACCACTTTTCTCTCAAGTGGAGACCTAAGTTCCATGGGGGAAGATGATGTGGTTAGGCTGGTGACTGCTTTGCCACCACTGCCCGAGCCATTGGAAACAGAGACTGGGTGTGGAGGTGGTTTGAAGCCCAGCCTGGATTCAGCACAAGTCATTCATACTCACATTCACCAGTGGTCACACAGCCACGTGGCCACAGTGCAAAAGAAGAGAGGGTGGGCATGCTGTGTAGCTGCCGACCCTAGCCAGGCCCCAACCCTTCTGCCACAGACAAGAGAGAAGAGCAGGTGACCTCCTCCACGGAAGTTGCTGTCTGCCTTGATCAGTTCCACCTAATATAACAAAACAAAACAGATTGAGTGGCTTGGAAACAACAGAAACTTAGTTCTGGGAGCTGGGAAGTGACTGTCAGATATGGTATCTGGTGAGGACCTCATTCCCGCTTCATAGTTGGCCATTTTCTGGCTATAACCTCACAAGGTGGAAAGGTCAAGGGATTTCTCTGGGGTTCCTTTTATAAGGGCACTAATCCCATCCATGAAGGCTCTGTCCTCACCACCTGATTACCCCACCAGACTCTCACCTCCTAACACAGTCAACTTGGGGACTGGGTTTCAACATGTGAATGGGGGAGAAGGCACAACCCTTAGACCATGGCATTATCTTATAGACATTTTATAGATGCTGAAGATTAGGAACGGAACAGTTAAAACAATGTCCAGAGCACAGATAATCCAAGTGGGCTTGGGGTTCTCACTCATGTTGTCTGGCTGTATTTCCATGTTTATGCTAATGCAACATTACCTTAGCAGATAATTGATACAGATCTTCAAATGCAATAGCTTAGTCTGCCCTTCCACCCTAAAGCATCAAAGCCACTCACGTGTCAAGAATGTGCCATGAGATACCTGACCTTGGCTGCTGAACCAGAGTTATCTATACTGGTGAGAGTCCAGGATTTGGCTGTGGTCAGAGCCTAGGCAGAGCCTTCCACTAGTCTGGCCAAGAGCCTGGCCTGCTCCTCAGGCCCGGAAGAGGACCTGCAGCGTGGGACCATATATGAGCCCTCTCCATTCTCTCCCTGAGCAATGGGCTCCTCTTGCTGCTCCTAGAGCCCCAGTGCCGCAGTGGGAGCCCATAGTGCACAAAGAGAAGGGACAGCACCCTGAAGCCACATGGCCAACACCTCCATTAGCAATGTGCAGGTCTAGGAGGCATCCACTCTCCTGGGCAGAATGTTTGGACACCTTTTGCATCTTAAAGACGTATTGCTGCTTTCATCTACTTCATCTCATGTTTCTCTTTCTTCCCTTTGTATTTTGTCATGGGCATGGGAGTCAGAGAGGGAAGAATCCAAAAGTTAGAGACACAAAACAGCAAGTGTCACCTATGGCAAATCACAGTTTCTAAAGGCCTCTCCATGTGCTGGTGGGAGGCACCAGCTTCCCTTAGATCCCTGCTCCCCATGGGTGGAGAGCAGAGGGTGAGGGTGCCACGGGGCACCAGCAAGTGGCAACTGGTCACCCTGTCTTGACTCTGGCTCCTCCACCCACACCACACTGTCTCTCTGCCTCCGGGCTGACAGCCAATTTCTTCTAAGTTAGTTCTTTTCCTGACAAGGCTTGGCAGGATCAGGACTGTGGATGACCTGGATTAGTCTGAGCAGACACTTTGAGCCAGTCATTTATAACTTGTAGCAGGTAGAGAAAGAGTGCCCCCAAACTGAGCATGCACATACCTATACACTGAGCCTGTCTCATGCTCTGGGGGTTCCAGACACCTGAAAGTTTTCCACAGGCTCCCCATGTAAGGATTAGAACTCTTCTCTCAAGTTTCTCCATTTCATTTGTTAATTGCCTCAGTGAAAGTGGATCAACTTAATTCTTTATCCATAAGAGTACTTAAATAAACTGTGGCAAATCTATGCTGTGGACTGCTATATATTAATAAAGAGAGAGAGGGGAGAGAGAGAGAATGGAAGAGAGGATATGGAGAGGGAGAGACAGAAACTTAGCTGACTGGTGCTGAGAGGCAGGTGGGCTTTTGGGTGTGATTAGGGTTAGACAAGGTCATCAGGATGAAGCCCTCACAGCTGAGTCCTGGTAGCTTCATAAGCAGACACAGAGGGACCATAAGAGAGTCACACATGCTCCCTGTCTCTCGCCCTGTGAGGGCCAGCACCACCTCAGCCCTGGCAGCATGAAGGCCATTGCCAGATGTTGCACCTCAACCTTGGACCACAACTGTGAACCCAGGTGAACCTCTTTTCTTTATAACTCACCCAGTCTGTGGTACTGTGCTGTTAGCAACAGAAAACAGACTAATACACATACACACATAGGGAGAAAATGGGGGAGAGAGAGAATGAGAATCTGCTATGCATGGGGCTGAAGCAAGAACAAAACAGAATCCTTGCTCTAGGAGGGAGCTCTGCGGGACCAGACAGGAGACAGGGTCAGGAGATGGGGATGGGTGGCCACCATTTGTGTTGGTTCTGAGAAAGACTAGTAGTGTTTGGAGGCTTTTGAGCAAGGCCATAACGTCATTGCTTTTCGTTTCTAAGCAGTATGTTTACTCTGAAATTAATTGTCTCTACAGGGTGGCTTGAAGGAGGGAGAGCAGTTTTTTGTAGCCATGGAAATAGTGCAGATGGGGTGCAATTGTGGTTCAAACCATCCCAAGAGGCTGGGGTGGTGAGAAGCCAGCAGATTCTTGGTGGACCTTGAATGTGGGGCTTCCAGGAACTGCTGATGGCACTGATAGTGGAAAGACAAGGAGGACCAAAGAGGATCTGTAGTGTTTGGTCAAGAAATGGTGCACCCTCAGAGGTAGGTAGAAGGAACAAGAAGAGCAGGTGAGCAGGTACAGTCAAGGCTCTGCCCTGCACCGGCCAGGTGACTGGTGGAGGAACGTATTTCCAACCACATCGTCTAAGAATCACATGGAACTTCAGGACCAGAAGAATCAAGGAAGAGTGAGAGGTGGTCCCAGAAGGAGCTGGGGAGCTCCCTCACTTGGAGGCCACTCACCTGAGGAGGACCCAGCCTGGGAGGTAAGGCAGGAACAGGGAGGGAGATGGGAGGACTGGAAGAGGAGAACCAAGGGCAGACAGAGTTGCCGGGGCAGGGCCAGAGCCGCACCAATAGCTGCTGCAGATGCCACTCATGTGGACAGTAGCTGTTCACATACATGGAGACACAGAGTCAGTTACAGATGTGTAATACAAGGAGAGTTCTAGAAGAATACAACAAAAAGATTAAAGATTGGGATTGGATAGGGGAAAGGGAATATGCATTACTGGTGAAATTATAAGAGAACAGTCCATTACAGGGGGTGATGTTTCCAGAGGAGAAAGGGTTACTCCTTACTCTGGCTCCTGCCTTTTCCTCTCCCCCTGCAGGAAGGGCTCCAAGTGTCCTGGCCCTTGGGAAGTGCTACCTCTCTCTCACCAGGTGCCCACCCTCCCTTCTCCCTCGCCTGGGGCCCACAATTTCCCTGGCAGCTGCCTTCTTCCTCTGCTACAACAGGAGAAAATAATTCCAGGATCCCCTGTAATTCTCTGTGAAGTATAAATTCTATCCAACCTTGTGTCTTTGCCACAGAACCCCATATTGATTTGGTTTTGTCTGTGACTGGTGTTTTACCAACGAACAATTTTTTTTTCCTGAGCAATTTCAGGCTCTGTTTGTGCAGATAATTGAAGATATTCTGGAAATTTCTTTCTTTTTGAGTGATCCATTCAATTCAGATATTCCAACCCTTTAAAGGCAAAGCAAAGACCACACACACACACACACACACACACACACGCACACTTTTCCAATCTCTATCAAGCTGAGAGTCTCAGGGTAAATGAGCCAATTTGTTTTCACTTAAATATGGAAATAGGATAAAGGGAAGTAAACTTCTTGGACATGCATGAGAGAACACAGAGCTGTAAGCTGGGAGGAAAAAAACTGAAGATGCATTTGTGGCAGGGCTCCTGATGGGTGATGTTTGTGCAATTAAACAGAGCCAGCCCTGAGGCTGGGAACACCTCACTGCATTATATTCTCATCTGCAGGGCCATTGCCCTCACCCTTATGCTTCCTGTCACAGGACGGGAACCTCGCAGCCTGGGAAGGAAGGTGCTGCCACAGGCCAGGATGCTGAGTTACACAGAGAAGAACCCAGAAGTAGGTCAGTGGGTCACCCAGGAGACCTGAACAGAGAGGGAGTTTGTCTGAGTCCTGCGAAGCCAGCACTTGCAGAGCCAGCTGGGGCAGAGGTGCTTAGGGAGTGTGGGTTCCCCTGTTGGGCATCACCCTGAAGCTCTAGGGAGTGGCAGAGCCTGCTGATTGACCTCCCTCGGTAGATGCAGGGACCTGGTGTCCCTAGTTCTTTTCTCCTCTGCAGGCACAGGCCTCCCAGGCAAAGGCTGCCAGAGCCCACCACCAGACGTGGTGCCTGCTTAGGTGACACTGATGTCTGTTTCCAGAACTCCAGCAGCCTGGCCCCCTGTTGTCCTGCTTCTGTCCTTGGAGACACCTGGAGTTCACTCAGCAGCATGCCGTCCCTGGGTCTTACCCCCAGCCCCAAGGGTAGTCTGTCCTGTCACACAATTTTGGGTCCCTCTGCCACCCTGGCCACCTCCATTCTGGCCACACCCCTCCCTGCTCTTTGAGCGGGTCCTTGGTGGTGGGCAAGCCTTGCCCTTATCCAATCCCTACCTGTCCAACCCCACGGCCTGGATTTGGGTTTTAAAGGCAAACAGAACATTTTAGGAGCCAGAATGGAGGCAGCACTGCAGCACATAGCAGTCTTGGCGATTTTTCCCAGGACACATTGGCAAAGACTGGTGGTGTCTCCAGAGCTGCAGGCCTGGTGCCTGGAAGGAGGATGGTCACCCAGAGAGGTTGGGGGGCTGGGCACACCTGACCCAGGGGCTACTCGGGAGAGCAGGTGACATCTCAAAGGTTCCCAGGACAGAAACTGGCGGAAGGGGACCTCCTCTCGCTACCCCAGGACTTGACCTCCAAACCCAGAGGAGGTACTCCAGATCTCCAACCTGGTGCCATGGGACAGTGCGCTCCTGGGACGAGGGGTGCTTGGCTCCAGGCAGGCTGGGACCCTGGCTCTCATCTTGCAGGCTTCTGACTCAGAGATAAGCCCTGAAGTTGCAGTTGCCTGGGCTCCTTGCAGCCTTCTCTGGGAAGCAGAGCCCCCCAAACTCCGGACAGTCTTGGTGACCACGGTGACCCCTCAGACCTATGTGTTTCTTTGGCAAATATCTCACAGGTCTGCTGGATAATGATTCTTTTTCTTCTGCTCACTCACATAGCTTCTGCCTCTTTGTAGATTTCAGGCTGAAAAAAAAACTTAACCTGCAATTTCCTCACAACTGCAACCATTTATGCTGCAGTTTCTGCCCACAGCCCCCAAGAATGAATAGATTTTATGGAGGCCTCAGACCCTGGCCCACCCCTAACCAGCCTTATGCACAATGACAAATCAAGAAAGCAAATGAATGACATGGTTTTCCACTCCATTACTCATGAAAGAAAAGGTCTCAGTATTATTATGTTTAGACTAAATTCCTCGGGACTTCAAGCTGATGATTCTACATTTCACCTCATGCTGTAAGCTATGATTTGTTCTGTACCCCACAGAGTTCTCTGTGCAAAGAACAATTGAATCCACACTCGAATTGAACATAATAGGTTTTGCTGAGTTCCTGAATCAGAGCTGAGGCTACTGGGCCCAGAGAGGGTTTGTATCTGGGAAGCTGTCTGGACTGCAGGACAATTGGGTCCATAGAAGGCATATCTTTGTGTCATGGCACCTCACAAATTTGACACAAAGCAAGCAGGAAAAAGATGCTTTAAATTCAAGATGCAAAATCTTTGCCTCCTAGCAGCCGCACTCCTGCCCTACTTCAGGTAGTGGGACCCCTCCCTGAGGTAAGACAGGGCCACTGAAATGACACTGTTCACACGCCGGTGGTGATGCGCAAGGGGCTAACTACTTGCATGTGTGGGTGAAGGGGATTGTGGTCTCCCATCCAAGTACTAACCAGGCCTGACCCTGCTTAGCTTCCGCGATCAGACGAGATCGGGTGTGCTCAGGGTGGTATGGCCGTAGACGGGGGTTGTGGTAATGATGGATCTCTAGCAGGTCCCTTTCCTGGGGGGACCAGTGGGAAAACTGTCCTACAGAAGGGCTGTCCTGCAGCTTTGCAGCCTACAAGTGCAACGATGGACCAGCAGGGAAGAGATGAGCACGTGAAGTAGATGGAGGCACCACCACATATGTCCTTGGGTGGTGCAGGAGTTGCTCAGGGTGCAGAGGAAATCTGCTCCAAGCATCAGTGACAGGCACTGCAATGACCATGCGTCTTCTCTTGGTGGCACCCTGTAGTCTCCCAAGCAAGGCTGCTGTAGGTTATATGTGGTTTGTCCCTACAGGTCCCTGGAGACTTGGAACTCAGGGTGGCCATGCTGAGGTGACAGAACCTGTGAGAAGTACAGAAAATGCTCACCATTTGTTTAATTGAACTGAATGCATTCCTTTCTCATCTCGAGTTACGGAGGGTCCAATATAGAGGCTTTTGGGACAGAGTAACAGTGATAATTTATCAAATTGTAACTGCAATGTGCTCCATAATAAGCTAAAAGATAAACATGGAGAAAGAATCACACTCCTGGCAGAAGTTGGATTGCAAATATGAGTCATGGCCAGTGATTTTACAAGTACACTTGGGAAGTGGCTCTCCGACGGTTACCATGAGAACTGTCACTCCAGACTCTGGTGGTGCCACAGTAACTACAGAGCCACTGCAGGGGGGTGTACAATGGGCCTGTGTGTCAAATGCAGAGCATGTACAAAGAGCTTTATGTCACCATCCTCACATGAGAGACTGTCCTTAGAAAAGGCGAATACCAAATACCTGAAACTCTTGCAGGTATCTGTTATAAAGACCCTAATCATCTTTCGTGTGTCTGTCATCAGGCCATCAGGCAATACCCCCAGATGCAGTATGGGAATTTCCAAGCTGCATTGAGAATCTGTGCTGTGAAGGGGTCGGTGCTAGGCATTGTGTGAGAAATCAAAGCCCAAGCAGATATTCTTGACCTTGAGAAATTGTTAGTTCCTCTGAGAACTCTTATCCCTGTACAGTCTGCTCAGTTTCTCCAGTGGTAAAATTTTGCAAAATTATAGTATGATATTACAACCAGAATATTTATATTAATATAATCTGGTGATGTATTCAAATTTCCTGTTTTATTTATGAGTGTATGTATGTGTGCATATTAGGTGTTAAGCCATCCTATCCCCTGAATGAATTCACGTACCCATCACCATGAAGATCACCTGTTGAAGACATCTGATAAAATTCTTGTTTGAGCCGGGTATGGTAGCACAGTTTGTAATCCCAGCACTCAGGAGGCTGAGGCAGGAGGATAGCTGTGAGTTCAAGGCCAGCCTGGACTACACAGTGAGTTCAAAACCACCAAACAAACAAAAAAAAATTTTTTTTTTGTTTGGGGCTCTAACAGATAACGCTACTATAAATATTCATGTGCAGGTTTTTGTGTGAACATAAGTTTTCATTTCTCGGGATAGAAGATGAGAGTGTAATTGCTGAGTAATATGGTAGTTGCATGTTTAGTTTTTTTTTTTTTTGGACATGTTTAGTTTTATAAGAATCTGCCAAACTGTTTTTCAAAGTGGCTGTGCCAGTTTACATTCCTACCAACAATATCAGGCTATCCAGTTTCTTCTCATCCTTGCCAGCTTTTGGTGTTGTCAACACTTTTTATTTTTATCATTGTGATATGTGTGCAGTGCTGCTCCATGTGGTTTAATTTGGATTTCTCCAGTGGCTATCGAAGTCGGGCATCTCTTCACAGGCATACTCACCATCTGTGTGTCCTCTTTGGTGAAATATCTGTGCGTGTCTTTCCCACTCTTTAATTAGGTTGTTTATTACTTACTGTAGAGTTCTGTACACTCTTTTTGTAGTCTAGATATTAGTCCTTTGTTGACAATGTCACTTATAAATATTCCTCTGGGTCTGTAGCGTGTGGGCTGTTTTTTCCATCCTTTTTAACATGAACTTTCACATAGAAAATAAGTTTTTACTTTTAGTGAGGCCCAGTTTGTAAATGTTTCCTTTTATAGATGGTGCTTTTGATGTCAAAGGTAAGGAATTTTCATAGTCCCACTTTCTGAAGATTTTTCTCTTTTTTGTATTAAAAGGTTTAATAGGTTTTGTATTTGACAGTTAAGTCCATGATCCATTTTGAGTTAATTTTGGGGCAAGTTTAAGGTTTAGGTTGTGGTTCACTTTTTTTTTTTTTTGGCCTGGAACTATGCAATTGCTCCAGCATTATTTGTGGAGAAAGTTACCCTGCTTCTATCGAATTGCCTTTCCATCTTGAAAAAACAGCTGGGTAGACTTGTGTCCATTATGGTCCCATTGATATTGTTCCATTGTTCCAGGCTCTGTTCCTGTCAATACAATCCTGTCTTGATTACTGTGCCATGTGTAGATCTGTGTGTGTGTGTGTGTGTGTGTGTGTGTGTGTGTTGAATACAGGGCTACCCACATGCTAAGCAGGAGCTCTACCACTGAGCAACATCCTAACAGGCCTTAATAATGGGGAGTGATTCCTTCTACTTCATTCCTCATTAGGCTTGTCTTAGATACTCTGTATCTTATGCTTTATCATATAAATTTTGCAATAAGATTGTCTCCAACTACAGAAAACCTTGCTGGGATTAAACAATAGGTCTATAGATCCACTTAGGTTTAGATATAAATATAGACATTTATCACATTGAGTCTTCCAATCTATGAACGCAGTATGTCTCACCATTTATTGGGGTTTTAAATTTTTTTCGTCATTTCTCTATAGTTTTCAGCATAGAAACCCTGTACGTGTTTTGTTAAGTGTACACCTAAGGATTTCATTTTCTTTAGGGTGTTTCAAAATGGTATTACATTTTTATTGCAGTTTATACATTTTCATGATTAGTATATAAAAACATGCATTCATTTTTGTTGATTTTGTATCCTGTGACAATGCTGAATGCACTTAGTTGTTCTAAAAGTTTTGATGGGCTGTGTTTTCATTTTAGTTCAGTTCTGTGCACAGTGCTCTAGTTATCTATAAGGTATTGGCTTCAGGACCCATTATGGATACCAAAACCCACAGATGCTCAATACCTTTATATTTAAAGGTTTAGTATTTGTATAGAACCTATGCACATCCTCTCATATACTTTATTGATTTGTATGTGCGGAGATTGAGCCCAAGGCCTCGTGCCTGCTAGGCAAGTGCTCTACCACTGAGCTACACCCCCAGCTCTTTCCACATACTTTAATCTCTAGATTACTTATAATACCTAAGCCAATGTAACTGTTCTATAAATGGCTGTTATTCTGTATTATTATTATTATTATTATTTTTATTTTGGTACTGGGGATCGAACTTGGGTCCTTGTGCTTGTGCAGCAGGTGGCGAAACCACTGAGCTAAATCCCCCACCCCTTATTCTGTATTATTTAGGGTACAAAAACAAGAAGAGGTCTGTATATATTCAATACAGATGCAATTTAAAAAATCTATTTTCAATCTATGGCTGGTTAAATCTGCAGTTGCAGAAGATAGCAATATAGAGGACATTTTTAAAATTTCCTTTTTAAACTTTGTCTTGGATCCACAGATTATTTATAAATATTTGCTCAATCATTACATGTTTATTTTCCTGTTTGTCTTTTTTGCTGTTGATTTCTTGTTTGATTCCATTATGGCTGGAGATAACACTCTGATTATAAGTCTTTAAATTTTTTTAAGGCTTCTTGCATGGTCTATCATGTGATCTGTCATGGTCTATCTATGTGATCACTTAACTTAATCCATGACTTATGGCCCTGTGTGCTGCTGCTCTTTGCTGCAGTGCTCGGAACATGCCTGTTAGGATCACACCAGTTGGTTGTGTCATTCAGACCTTCTATACTCTTGCTAATTTTCTTCCTAGTAATTCTATCAGTCGTGGAGAGGATAGTACTGAATCTGTAGCTGTTACTATGGATTTTTATATCTCAGCCATCAGCTTCCAGTTGTTACTGCATACAATTTGAGATATGTTTATTTGGTACAGCCACTTTTAGGATTATTATTTCATTTTATAGCCTTTATCTCTTCAATAATTTCCATTTTCATCTCTAGCATTTTTCTTTGTTCTAGAATCTACTTTTTCAAATATTAAAATAACCAGTCCTGCTTTCTTAAACGAATGTCTTCATGGCTTAGCTTTTTCCAATTTTTGACTTCTAACCTACCTTTGTCATTAAAGTTAAGATGAATTTTTTACAAGCAGCATGTGGTTGAGTAATTTCTTAAAATCTAGCCTACCAATTCTAGTTTTTAAACTATTTGTATTTCAGATAGTTATTGATGTTAGTGATTCAATCACCATTTGTATTATTTTGTTTCTATTTGTTTCTTTTTTCTCACTGTTGTTTTCCTGAAGATTACTTGAGCATTGTTAAGATTCCATCTTGATTTAGTTAATATCTTCCTAAGTATCCCTCTTTATATAGTTTTTGTAGTGGTTATTTTGAGTAATATAATACAGGTACTCCTCACTTAATGGCCTACCTATTTAACAACTGTTCAGACTTATAACCAAGGCCGCTGTTATGATTTACGACCCACATTTGGACTTAGGACAAAGGAATGTGAGCAGCAGTGTGGCTTCTGGTGCCTTTTTCCACAGTACAGTTCTGTAATTTTTGCTGATCATACTGTACAGTACAGTCCTGTCATTTTGTGTTGTTATACATTACAGTACTCCATGTAAGAGTTATGCAAATAAAAGCAAAGTCATTAAGTTGGAGTTTCCTTTGACCATTTCTTTGTTCCAAATATTTTACACACTATATACAATTCCTCATTTAGCAACAAATTCACCTAACAACCTAGTCACAGAAAATGAACTTGGTAGTTAAATAAAGAGTATCTGGATACACATGTGACCTATAACAGTACTAATATCAATATTACACCTTCAACTCAGATATGAAAACTTCTGTTCTATTTAGATTTCTTTGCCCATCTCACTTTTACGTGTCATTGTGTTGAGAAGCAGATGTGGCTATAGTTGTTTCAGTGCTCAGATATGGTTTATAAGGCTCATGAAGAAAAGGATGGTCAGTTCTATTGTGACTGTTGATCATGATGTGTCAACTTGAATAGATTAAGAACTGCTTAGCACAATGGTGGCAAACCTATGGCATGTGTGCCTCAGCCAGCTGTTTTTTATCATTGAAATCTCTAAAAGGTTTGCCATCACTGGCTTAGCAGATTAGTAAGGCACGGCTCTGGCTATGTCTATGGATGACTGATATGCAGGCCAGTGAACTGAAAGGAGGAAAGACCCAGCCCAGTTGTCAGTGGCACCAACCAATAGGCTTGCAGTCTGGATGGAATAAAAAGGGGAAGAAGAAGGAATTGTTCCTGTCTTGGAAGAGCTGCAGTCTTTGCTCTAGCCTTTGGACATCGGTCTCCATTTTCTTCAGCCTCCAACGCAGACCCACACCAGTGACTACACTGAGCTTCCAGGATTTGACCTTGGGCTGGTACTGCATCCTTGACCTCTCTTGTCCTGCAGCTTCCATCTTCTTAGCTGAGCAACTACTGGATCTTCCAGCTCCCCAGTGTGCACAGAGCCATAGTGGATTCTCCTGCCTATGACCTTGTAATCCTACCTAATAAATCTCCTCACATAGTTGTACATATATTTCCTATTTATTCTGTTCCTCTAAAGAACCCTAACTAATACACTCATATATTCATGTTTCTGCTCTTTCATTGTCCCTTTTTCCTTCCCAATACTGTAAGATTCCTTCTTCTATCATTTCCTTTCTCTTTGAAGATCTTACTTTAGCCAGTCTTTCAATCTGTAGCAGTGTAGATCTCCTAGCAACAAATTCTTTTCCTTTTCCTTTATGTGAGAATGTTTCTTTATTTCCCCTTCATTTCTAATGGCTAATTTTGCCAGATACAGAGTTTGTGCTAGGTAGTTCTCTTTGTTCTTGAAAAGTACTGGGTCATTTCTGTCTGCCTTATGACTTCCTGTGAGAAATTCATTGTCATTTGGATTGGTGTCCCCTGTACATAATGTGTTGATTTCCTCACTGATTTCAAGATTTTTTCTTTGATTTTAGTTTTCAGAAATTAAATTATAACATGTTTGGTGTTGATTGTTTTGAATTTATACTATTGGGCATGTACACAGATTCTTAGATAAACAGGTTTGTGTCTCTTGCCAAATTCAATCCATTTCAGTCATTGTATTTCCAAGTACCCTTTCAGTTTTGCCTTCTTTTTCTTCTCCATCTAGAACTCCAGTGATGTGAATGTTGACCCTTTTCTTATTGTCCTACAAATTTCTGAGTCTCTGGTCCTTTTTTATTTTCTTCATCCATTCCATTTTTTCCCTTTTCTCTGTTTTTCAGACTGGCTGGATTCTGTTGTGTGTCCCCAAATTCACTGATAATATCCTCTGTCATCTCCACTTCCTATTGCACTTATACAGTATGGCTTTTCTTCATATGTTATTGTATTTTTTCAGATACATATTTTCACTTTCTTTTTTATATAACTTCTATTTCTTTGCTCAGATATTTCACATTTTCTTCAGTTAAAGAGAATTTGTAACAAATCATCAGAGCATTTATGATGGTTATTTTAAAATCTTGGATAATCCCACCACCTGATCTACTCAGAGTTGATGTCAGTTGCTTGTCTTTGCTCACTCAAGCTGTGTTTTGGGGGGTTCTTGGTAGGACAGGTGATTCTTAATTGTATGGTGGACATTGTGCCTGTTATGTTAGAAGACCCTGGTTCCCATATAAATCTTTTATTAGCAGTGAGTTACTCTGTTCAGGTTTAGCACATATGTCTTGGCCTTACTTTCATGGCCTCTAGTTCCAATGACAGTTTAATTTCAGGGTGTTGGTCTGCTGAGTTTCTCTGGAACTTCTGGGGATCCCATGGTCCCTGTTGGTGCTGTCTGAGGGGTAAAAGGGCTTTCCCTGGCCCTGGATATTTGGACTTCTCTTGGTGGCATTCTTCATATTTCTGGGCAGGGAACTCAGTTCTCTGTGAAAGGACAAGAAGGGTAAGCAAAGAAGATATCTCAAGGCCAAGCCCTAGGATCCCCAAGAGGTAAGTTGGTGGGCACAGAGGGAGGGACACAATATTATAAGCACTGGCAGTGATTGTCCCAGAAGCAAGAGAGGAAGGTGCTCCAAGCAGAGAATGACTGGCCAACCCAAGGGCTCTTAAAAATTCAAGATGGATGAGCATCTAAAAGTTCCTGCTGAGTTAGCCTGTAGTACTGTCACTGTCAGGGCAGTTGTGATGAATGGTGAGGGTGGAAGCCAGAGTGAAGTAGTTTGAAGATTTGGATGTTCCATCAAGTTGGACCACCTCAGTAAAAATGCAAAATACCCAGCATGCAAAGCAAGGAAGGAATGATGCCTGGACCTCAAAGACATTTCTTCACCTGAACTTAGGGGAGAAGATGCTTTTACCACTTGATAAAGTGCCTCTCTAGCCCCCAAGGCCATGGTCATCTTCTCAGGCTCTGCTCAGTTCCACTCTCAGGTCTCAGAGTCCTCCACTCTTTACTGATGCCCATGTTTCTGGCACCCTGCATCCCTTACTCTGTGGCTAGATTTATCCTCCATCATAGCTTAGTCCCTGCCCCAGCTCATCTTCCCCACGGAGCTGTCAAGCTTCTCACTTCACCAATCAGTTAATGCAAATGTTTAAAGAATACAGCAGCTACTTTTAGAAAGGCATCATCCCTGGAATGATTTTAAAGGTCATTGCCTGTTATAGGAACATTTGTTGAGAGAAAAAGAAATCATAAATTCATCTTTCCCTGGACAGCAATTTTAAGAAATGTTGGCTATCCAAACCATCTCCCCAAAGCCCACTAAGTAAATGTTAAGGAGGAATAGTAATAATTGTTTTTTACAAGTTTAGTTGGTAGGTTTTATTGGGAGTAGATTAATTTTAGCTAGGTCAACCCAGATAGAAGAGCACTTCATCTTATGCAATTCAAAGGCTTTGTAGGTATTGCAATAAGCCTGTGGGCAGTGTACAAACACCTCTTCTCAATGACCTTTGTGGAATGAGGTGGAATGGTGGATATTTAGATTATTTTGAAATATGGGTTCAATTCTTAGCTTCATACCAACAAGATGAGCTACTGTAAGTATTTCATATAATTTTCTGGATTTTTTTTCATTTGAAAAGTTGCATCAAATTATGTCTAAGTTACATTTTAGCTGTAATATTGTGTGAGTTTTTGTTCATTTTCACTACTAAAAATGCTTAAAGATTCAGGGGTCTAAACTTTATCCTTTAAACACATGCTATTGCCTTCTTGATCAGAGTCAGAATTCATAATTGGTAAAGGCTTCTCATTACAGAAGCATTTCAGAAGTGCTTTCAGCTTTACAGAAGCTTTCAGAAATCAGGAACGATGCTTTCTTAGCCTGTCAGTCCCAGCGATGGCCCACTGCAGTTGTGTCTCCAGTAGGAGCACCCAGTAGTCAGGTGAACAGAGACAAGCAGGCTGCTTCCCAGGGAAATGAAACACAGGCATGAAACACTAGCAGAGCTAAACACTAGTCTGGCTCTGGTAACCATTGTGAAGGAGAAATAAACAAGAGTGTGAGATAATGTCTGTATACCTGGGAACCTGGGCACCACTGTTGTAGCCAGCATGGAGGAGCCCAGCATGGTCACCCGTGGGAGGCAAGAACAGCAGCCATGATGGCCTCACTCCAACCCCACTTGGCACATAGTCCCATGATCAGACTCATTTTTCTCTCATTCATTCTGTCCATTTCCAGAGAGTTGTCAGGATTCTCATGTTCCCCACCCACTGAAGATCCTCAAGGTAGTATATAGAACCTGAATTCGGGGACATAATTACCCTTTCTCCATGGACCTCTGCAATCTCCTGTTCATTGGATGGAAGGCTCACAGGGTTGACCAGCACTCATTCTTGTCAGTGGGGACGGCAACCATTTCCATGCAAATCAGGCTCCCCTGTTAAAAAGCTCATCAAGTTCAAAATTGCTTTTCACAACACTTGTGCTTCTCCCAGAGATAGGTTTTTCTTGTTCTTTTTAATCCTTGACCTACTTTCCTCTCTGCAATACACCTGATAAGTAATAATGACTTCAGAGAGGAAAGCAGGGAAGGAAACAAAGGTGAAGGGCTGCTGCTAGAGCATGAGCTTGAAGTGCTGGAACTCAAGGACTTTCTCATCAGCACAGACATGAGGCTGCTGGAGACTGTTGCGGCTAAACAAGGCCCTGTGAAATGGTCAGTAGATTGCAGAGGTGGCTCATGGGGTGCCAGGCAGAGGCCCGACAGGCAGATGCACACTCGCACACTCACATGCACACTCACCAGCCTGCCCCACCCCTACCCAGGCTACATGGCACTGTAAGGAATGCTCAGGGTCTGGAATGATGAGCTTCTGCCTGAAGATGTTTTTCTAAAACAGATGCTGCCAGTGAGGTGGTTGGAACAGAGGGATAGAGACCCATCCTGGTCTTGGGAACCATCCACCCCAGCCCCAAAAGGTTCAGGGGAAGAGGAACCAGACACAGGTTCACTTCCCTGATCCCACACTCCAGCCTGGAGCAAATGGCGATGCCTTTGAGCAGGAAATGAGAAGGCTCCCCTGGGAAATGAGATGCTAAGGTCACACTGCTTATCTCCTCCAAAACTCATGTTGAAACTTAACACCTGAATTCCTGCATTGATGGCAGCTGGAGGAGGAGCCTTTGGGAGGTGGCTAGGATTAGGTGAGGTCACAGGGAAGAGTCCCACACAAGGACAACTGGCCCCATACCAACCCCACTGGGTTAGACCATTCCTCTGCCACTCAAGTCTCAGCACAGATCAGCACTTCCTTCAGAAGATTCGCTATGCACACTTGAAACCCCGCCAGGCGCATCTGGTCTGTGCATCTGGGGAGGAGGAGGAAAGCTCCATGCATCTGGCTCAATGATAAGAGTTTTACATCTGTGGTTTCTTTAATCCCATCTGCCAGTGGTATGTTGGGTGTCAAGGAAACTAGTGTTATACAGGGAGGCAGCTGGCCCCACCCCACCCACCGATGTACTTTGAGCAGAGAGTGGACAAGACCTACACAACACAGGCATGGAGATCTCAGGAAGAGGTAGAAGTTCCATTCCACTCAGTCCTTCTAAGTATCTTCCCAAAAGAGTTAAAGACATCATATGACAGTGATTCACACACCCATATTTATAGCAGCACAACTCATAACAGTGAAATCTTGGACTCAGACTATATGTCCATCAACAGATAAGTGTGTAAAGAAAATGTGATATTTATACACAATGGAGTACTACTCAGCCATAAAGAAGGATAAACTTTAGTAATTGGTAGGAAAATGGATGTATCTTGAGACCATAATATTCAGCGAAATAAATCAAACACAAATTTCAACATTGCATGGTTTCTCTTACATGAAAAACACAAAATATAAATAATTTAAAGAGCAAAATAAAAGACAAATAATAGGAAACAGGGAGGTAGATCTTTTGCAAATAGGAAGGGGACCAAGAGATGGAGGGAGGGGGGAGTGGAGGGGAAGGGATGTAAAAGGAATTAAGATGCACCATGTACATGTACTAATTCTTCGTGATGAGTGTAATCATTATGATTCCAAACATGTACTCATAAAAATTAAAAAATATTTCTGGGGTGGAGTGCTGAGAGCAGGAGAGTCACGGGGAGATAGCAAGTGTCTTGAAGGACATTGCTGGACACTGCTGATGAGTTTCCCTTTTGGTGGCATAAAAGGCCCTTTGTGCATCCTTGGCAGGTGTCTCCTGTGGGGACTGGCCTTGACACCTTTGGGTACAGTTGCCAAGAGCACCGCTTTATAGATGAGTAAGCCGAGGCTCAGAGAGAGTAAGTCACAGGTGATGAGTGACAGATCCACAGATTAAATTCAGGCTTCCCTGACTACAATGCCCAATCTTCAACCCAGTACACAGGTGACTTTCCATTATTCCTTGTTGAAAAAATTTGGGTTTTTTCTATTTTGGCCAAATAGGAGACAGAGGCGCAACTGAGTGCTTGGTGTTGCCCTGGCCACCCAGGCCTCTAATGTCATCAGAGGTAAGCGGGACCGTGTCCCAGCCCCCATGACCTGCAGCTCTTGTTCCTTGCTGTGTCACACTTCACACACTGAGTTTCATTAATTCCTGGGTCTCCATCCCAGCCTCTTCACATGGGCTTTGCGGAGCGGGCCTTCGGAAACCTCAAGCAGGATGCAGCTTCCTGCTGTGACATCCCGGTCAATTACTTCACATCTGTTCACATTTCCCGTATTTCCCTCTTGCTTTGTACCAACAACAGTGCAATAAGGCTCACTTCAGTGGCTTCTGTTTCCAGGGAGAAGAATGGAAGATTTGATTTCCACTCCCAGTGTGAAAAAACTAGCTCCCAGCTGAAAAAACTAGCTCTAAAAGCCAGCAGTCTTTTTTTTTAAGCCTTGTTCATTTTTGTGTGCATAAACAATTTCATTTTTTATGTTTTTATTAGTATATGTTTGTAATGTGTAATCATTGTATTCATTTTGGGGAACATATATATATATATATCCATGTATACGCATTCATTTTGGGGAATATCTATATCTCTCTATATATATATCTCCATATGTGTCCTATTTTGATCATTTTTGATCCCCTTTCCCTCCCACTCTCTCCCTGTTTCTCCAGGTCCCCTTCCCCACACCAGAATGTCTACCCCCATTTTCTGCCCTCTCTCCTTTATTTTGCTCTTTATTTATATTTTGTGTTTGTCATATAAGAGAAAACTTGGAATCCTTAGCTGCAATAATAATTCCCACTCCTTCCTGGAGTTTCAAACCAAAGAGTCGGTTAAAAAGCAAGGCAAAAATTGCCCCCTAAACCCAGAGAGGATGGGTTGCACATTCAGAGCTCTCCAGGGATGGAAGGTGAGGGCTCCCCCGCTGAAGAGTGAAAGCTGACTGCTATACTTGCCTCCCAGGAACGTGACTACTGACCTGGAGGCTTTTCTTTCTCCCACAGGAACAGGGAGCAAGAGAATCCCCCAAGCAGGGCTCGGGTTCTGTGCCTTTCGGTAGAGCCAGGCTTAGGAAACAGCAAATTATGAGCTGCAATTTCAGGGCTCTTAGAAGATGCTCTCTCCCAGCTGAAGTATTCCCAGAATCACCACCAACAAAGCTTACCAGGCAGGGGGGCATGGATTATCTCCCATCAGCTTGGAAGGCTCTCGGGGTGCCTAGGGAGAGCTCACGGGTAGGCAGGTAAGTGTTGGAGCTAGACCTGTGTCCATGTCCTGGCCCCTGGAGTATCCAGACTCACTGAGCCTGAATGTGCTCATGTAACCCTGTCTCACAGAAATAACGGACTTGAAATCATTTAGAGTAATGCATGCTAGATAAATACTAGCTGCATCCTGTATGTTTTATAATGTGTTATTTTCATTCAATTCTATGCATTGCTAAAATCATTTGAGATCACTGTGGTTCTGCCTAGATTCCAGGAGTCAGACTGTCAGGATGTGAATCCCAGTCCTGCTAGGTCCATAACTTTGGGCAATTGAATTAACCATCCTGTGCCTATTTCCTTTTCTGTAAAGCAGGTTCGAAATGATACCTCCCTCGTAGGGTGGTGGTTGGATGGGTGACCCTGGCCCTTCCTGCATAAGTGCTTATTAACTCCCACCCACGAGCCCATTCCTTGGTGATGGTGCAGCTGGGTGTTTTGAAGACATTTCTTTAGTGTAATATTAACTGAATGAATGTACCTGTCTCTCCTTTGGCTTATCCTCCCAAACTCCAGTGACATACCCAGTTAAAATAACTCTGCCTATCAAGCCAGAGAACCAGCAGACCTCTGGAGACAAAGTCAAGGCCCTCTGAGACCTGGTAGCCTTCCAGCCACACACCTGAGCTACACAACACGTCCTGGAAATCTTTAATTTAACAAAGCCCAGATGGCTGGAGCAGCACATATCTTCAGGTGATGCTGCAGTGTCTGGAAAACTTGGGATATCTCCCGTCTGCTCTTGGCTGCTGTCCCCAGGGGGGTGTGTCTGACCTGTGATAAAAGCCAAAGCTGCCAGTTATGAGGAGGGAAGAAGCAACAATATGGC
>NW_004624749.1:5478561-5508363 GCF_000247695.1 Heterocephalus glaber
GAAATATAGTAAAAATGTTTTCTTATTTACCTGAAACTCAAATACAGTGGTACTTTTGTACTCATCATTAATTAGTTCTGGGAGGCCCAAAGAATACCACAAATGACAAGTGTCAAAAAATTGTGTTGGTTAGAAAAGGGTAGTAAGTCACAAGGCAATCAACACAAACAAATTCTAGTTTGCATGTACAAAACATTGGTGTCAAAATAGGTCGAGTACCAAAGTTGATGAGTTTCAAAGCAGACAGGCACCAAGGTATGGCTTCATTTATTTATTACTTTCTTTTTTAATTTTTATTTTTACAAGACTGTGTTTGCAGTACATACTGATTACACTCCTTGTGGGGAGCTGGTACATGGACATAACACATCTTTATTCTTTTTTCATCCCTTCCCTTCCTTCCCCTCCCTCCATCTCTTGGCCCCCTTCCCTTTGTAAAAGACAGACCCCTAAAAAAGAAAGCTCTACCCCCGTATTTGTTTATCTGAAGTTCAAATTGAACTTGGCATCATGGGTTCTTTGCTGCTTTGGGCAGCCTCACTGTAGTGAACAGAGAAAGGGGACATTACTGGAACCTCTGCAGGAAGTCCTAGTCTCCTGCAAGCCATGGCAGCATGAGGCGAATTAACTTATTATACAGGAAAGGTAGAAAAAATGAGACTTGGGGAAGAAGCTGAGCTTTGGGCCTGATCAGCGCTGCTCTGGGTGGCAAAGATGAAAGCCCCCAGCTTACCACACCTTCTATTCAGTACATGGAGAGAAACAAATGTAACAGATAATGGGCAGTGGCAGAATTCCTAGATCAATGAGGAACTCTGCCGGTGAAGATTTGGTTCCTCCCAGGATGTCTCCAGCAGGTGTGGTGTTGCCCTGGAGAATCACAGCATCTTGGGATCATGGAGGTCTCAGTTTTGACCAGAGGCCAAAATGGAATCATGTCTGGAAATGCCATAGCTGGCCTGTAGGCAGGAGAACTAGGCCTAATCAAATGATTTTTCCCTAAAATTATGTAGCATTGCTCCCGACACCCCACCTCCTGCAGTCTGCATTTTATGTCATTATGGGGATGGGCAGGATGTAACTGGCTTCCCCTCTGCTTAGGGGAGACCATGGGATGCTGGTGCATTTCAACAGTTAAAAATGGTTCACCTCTGGCATCTTCCATAGGCTGGTTGTACTTGGTCGCAGAATTGCTCCTATCACTTCCCTGCCTTACACCTTGCTCTCAGTCCTGGCTTGGGGCCCAGACTTGGCACTTTCTATCCTTCTGTGTTGAGAGTTCATGCTTGCTTCCACTGTAGGCTGTGTTTGGTGGCTTCTCCTGGGTTGACCTGCATCCTGGGTCAGAGTGAATTGGAAATGTCACTAGCGTTCCATCACTGTGACAAAACAGCTGAGACAGTCGACTTATAGTAGGTATATTTTTGACTCAGTCCATGGTCATTTGAGCCTGTGACCAGGCAGAACAACATGGTGGGAAGCACGTGGGGGAGCAAGGTTGCTCTCCTCATGGCAGATGGGAAAGAGAAACAGAAAGGCTGGAGTCCCAATATTCCCTTCAAGGGCTCATTCTCAATGACTTAACTTCTTTCCACTGAGACTCTACTTCCTTCTGCTAGGCCTCACCCCCTAATGGTTCTATGATCTCCCAACTACCATGGACTGGAGACCAAGCCTTCAACACATGGGCCCTTTGGGATATTTCAGATGCAAACTACAGTAGTATAGAAGTGGACGAGGAGTAGAGATTTTCTTCTGGCCCCTGGGAACCCCATCCAGTGGCTTCACACTGGGGACCACCTGATCTTCCACCTCCTGGGTGGAGGTCAGCAAAGCTGGATGATCCATTTGAAGCTTGGCTTTTTAGTCAGCAAGAAGGGTGCTCGTCAATAAAACACCAAGCTCCAGAGGATAGAGGACTTAGCACAAAGGAAGGAGGAGAGCAGAACACTGGGAGACTCGTTGGTAGACCCCATGATTCCCAGCAATAAAGCAGTTTCCAGAGCCCTCTCAAATCAGGTCAGCATGCATCTGTTCCAGAAAGCCTCTCCTGACAAGCAAAGCGGATGCAGCGTCCTTCCCTTTACCGCTCTTCTCTTTTAGAGGTCACACTTGTGCGAGGGATCACCTGGCTTCCGGTATAAGCCACTTCTGTTTGATTAGATGAGAACTGAATATCTGCCCTACATCTGTTCAATGCATCTTATTTAGCACCTACTAGGTACTGTACACAGTACTAGGCTCATGGCACAAGGATGAGAAAGTTACAGTCCCTGTCTGCCAGGAGCCCACACCCTCCTGTGGAAAAACGACACACAAACTTCATTTCAGCTCCAGGAGGTGGGTGCTGTAAGAGCAACAGGAGCAGCACACTGTGCCAGGGCTGTCTTGCCTGCCTCAGAGGTGTGATCTCCCCAAGTTGGACCCCAGGAAGTACCTGTCGTTTCAAACCCTGAGTCCAAGGCTGCAGACTGATAGCCTGTAAACAACAGTTTTTGGAGGCTGGTGGTCTGAGAGCAGGTGCTGGCATGGTCAGGTTCCATAAACTCACCTTTATGACCTAATCACCCTCAAAAGCCCCTCCTAGCACCATCATCCAAGAGGTTAGGATTTCAACATAGGAATTTGTGGGGACACAGACACTCGGTCCATAACACCATGAGATTGAAGGGAAACACTCTTAAAGCCCACGTTTTCAGGAAATAACTTCACCCCATCCACCCAAGGGACACCTTTGCTTGTGGAAACCCAACACAGAAAAAGCTCTTGTTCAAAAGCTCATTCCACACCAGCTCTGACTGCACCCAGCATCCCCTTCCTGTTCACCCCCTCTTCTCTTCACCAGCAAATCTCTGCCTGGGCTGGTTTGGGTTAACAACGGAGCACTCAAGCATCTGATTTTCACACGCTGGCTCTTCTCAGAGCTGCCAAAAACATGAAATGTGGGTCCAGGGCGGAAGAGAGAAATGTGGTTTTCATTATTTTACCTTCAAGATGGATCTGAGGAGGGGAAAATAGGCCCATTGCCCTAACTAGCTAGCTGGATGGGAACAAATTCCTCATTAATTTTAAGTATGTCAGCTGGAGAAGTGACTTAAGTAGGAACAGCTGGGGAGTGGTCTTGGGACTAGGGGGAGTGTACACAGGAATAGGCTATGGCCCCCTCTAGCTCCTCATCAGCTCTGCAGGGACAGGGGGAAACAAGGATAGCATGCTCCCTCCAATACCAGAGCCTCATGCTGCCCAGTGGCCTAGCCACTGATTAGGACTTGCTCAGCTGAAGTAGGAGCTGGAGATGCAACACTGCAGGCTCTTGCTACCTGCCTAAGTAACTTTGGGAGGCCTAGACAACAATAAGGGAGCTCGAGCCATAGTGTGGCCATCTGCAAGCAATGGCAAAGTTGTTTGCCTTTATTAACTCATCTGTTTGTCACTACCTTTTAAAGCAAGCAGGTCTCTGCTGTGTTTGGGAGAGGGGATGTGGCTGATTTCTTAGAACAACCTAGGATTCCAGCCCCTGGTACCACCTTTAGCTGTGTGGCTTAGAGGAGTCCTCTTGGCCCTTGCAAATGTGGCAATGGGCACACATTATGGTGCCCCGAAAGTCTCATGTTTAGAAGTGGGGCTTTTGGAAGGTGACTGGCCATCGGGGTGCTGTACTCATCAGGGATTCATCCATTGATGAGTTCACAGCTGAATGTGTTGTTAGGAGGTGAGGCCTGGGTGGAGGTGGGTCACGGAGGTGTAACAGAAGGCTGTATTCTTGTCCTGTGCTCCTCTCTGCTCTGTTTCCTGGCTTCCATGCCCTTTGACCATGCTGTGTCTGCCTTGGAGCCAGCAGACATGGGCTGAATGCTCTAAAAACCATGAGTGAAAAGAGACCTTTCCTCCTTTAAGCCATGGGTGTTGGGTGTTGTGTTCTAGCAATGGAAAACTGGGATACAGCATGGGAGGAGGGAAAGTGAGCAGGAGAGGTGTGATGTCCAAGGAAAGCTGAGCTGCTGCTCTCTCTCCGGCTCCCTTACAGGAAGATCTCTGCTTTCCACATGGAGTCCTTACAGGCGTGTTGTGGCCATGTTTTCTGCTTGCTTGGCCTCCCTACATGGAACTAGTCTTCTCCACTCTCAGTCCAGGATGAAGGCTGGATGTGGGCACAGGACCCAGACCAGCCAGTGGTAATTGCCCATGCTTATGGTCATGTGACCAAGATGGGCCAGCAAGAGTCAGTCTGAGATGTTGCTGGAGGTACTGGAAGAGAGACTCTTCTTACAGGGTTGCTAGGCTGGTGGGATGCAAGCTAACTTTGCCATTATTTGTGAAGAACCAGCCATGAAATAAAAGCAATGCAGAAAAAAAGCAAAGGTAAAATTGAGATGGAATTGTGGTGAGCTGTATCTGAAACCCACAGTCTTTCCATTCTCTGAACAAATGCCACACATTCCAGCCTGGGTTTCATTTTTGTAATTAACATCCCAAAGTGTTCTGTTCCAAAATCTAAGTATATAACCTTGCATCCTTATGTTTCTGAGGCTTAGTTTCCTCACAGGTAAAGTGGAGGAAGAATGTTCCATCTGCCATCCCTGATATTGAAGAGAGCCAATCATAGGACCAAGACTGACATTTCCTTGGCCTCGTTTGCCATTTTTGCCCTAGTTTCCCCTTGTAAAAGTGGCTAATGAGACTACGGAATTCCCTTGCAATGGTAACAATTGAGACAATGCACATGGAAAGTACACTTATGTGAAAATATTTTGCCCCAGTGTTAAATGCATTTTAAAAATGGTTTTGAAATGACTACATTGGCATGCCGTGATAAGAAGCAACACGGAGAGATCCTGGGTACACTTCACTTACGGTCCTAGTGGTGAAATCTCACCTAACTAGCATAATAGCACAGTCAAAAAACTGATATAATGCAGTCCACTGACCTTATCCAAATCCCACTAGTTTTATACACACACACAGAGAGAGAGAGAGAGAGAGAGAGAGAGAGAGAGAGAAAGGTGTGCATACACTTGGTTCGACATAATGTGGTTTAGTGTGACTGCTGCCACAGCCAGGGTAGAGAATAGTTTTTCTCAGGGATCCCTTGTGCCATCCTTTTTAACTTCAGGTGTGTTCCTCTCTCCCTCTTGCTGAAGCCACTAATCGGTCTTACATCTCTACAATTTTATCACTTCAAAAATATTGTATGGGCCGCGGGTTTAGCTCAGTGGTTCTGCCACCTGTCTCACAAGCGCAAGGACCTGAGTTTGATCCCTGGAACCCCTAAAAACAAATATTGTAGAAGTTTTTTGAGGTATCTCCATACTGATTTCCACAGTGATTGCACCAGTCTACACTCCCATCAGCAGTGGAGCAGGGTTCCTCTTTCCCCACAGCCCCGCCAGCATTTGTTATTGGTTGATTTCATGATAGCAGCCATTCTTTCTGGGTGAGGTGGAATCTCAGCGTTGTTTTCATTTGCGTCTCTCAATTGACCAGTGATGTTGAACATTTTTTCATGTTTATTTGCTATTTCTACTTCTTTGTCTGAGAAATGTCTGTTCATTTCAGATGCCCATTTTCGGATTGGGTCTTTAAATTAATTTGGAAGGTCTGATTTATTTAAGTTCTTTGTATAGTCTAGATAGTAGACCTTTGTCTGAGGAACAGATGATAAAAATCTTTTCCTACATTGTGGGTTGTCTTTTCACTCTGTTGGTGGATTCTCTGGCTGTGCAGAAGCTTTTTATTAAGATGAGATCCCAGTTGTTGATTCTTTGTGCTAGTTCACATGCACTTCAAAAAACTAAGATTAGAGGTCCCATTTGACCCACCTATTCCCCTGCTGAGTATCTTCCCAAAAGAATTAAAATAATCATACCACAGCAATATATGTACACTCATGTTTATAGCGGCACAATTTGTAATAACTAAAACTTGTAAACAGCCCAATTGCCCATCAGCTGGAGACTGGATAAAGAAAATGTGGCTTTAAAAAAAATAAAATGGAGTACTACTCAGCCATAAAGAACGAGAAACTAGAGACATTTATAGTTAAATGGATGCACATTGAGACCATACTCTTAAGTGAAATAAATAGGACACACATGTTTAAATACTGAATAGTTTCTCTGGTGTGAGAAACTGAAAGTGTAAATAAGGATCAAAATGTATAAAAGATAAGGTGAAACAGGAAGAAAAGATCCAAAGGGGAAGGAGAAGTGGGAGGTGTAGGGAAAAGGAAAGAAGGGAAAAGAACAAATATGAGAAAAGGAAAAAATGGGAACAAAGTGTTTGTAAATAGGAAGGGGTGGAGGGGTTGACAGGAGGGCAGGGGAAGGGGGAAAAATAAGAACCAAGATATATCATGTAAAGGTACAATTCTTAATGATGAATGTCATTATATTGTATATTTAGTTTATTGTACCAATAAACTTAATTTAAAAAAAGAAACTGTCTACTGAAAATTAATGAAAAGAATATTGTACAAATGGAATCATATGGTGTATAACCTTTGAGATTGGCTCTTAACTGAGATACATCTGATTCATTGCCTGTATCAGCAATGTCTTCTTCTCATTGCTGAGTAGCAGTCGGTGATAGGAATGTACCTCCTTTATTTACTCACCTGGAACGACATTCAGGTGTCTCCAAGTTTTGGGCTATAACATAGCTAGAAACAATGTGCATGGTTTTTTGTAAGAACACAAATTTTTATTTTTCTGAGATAAATACCCAAGGGTGCAATTGCTAGATAAGTCCATTGAAGTTTTAAAAGAAATTGGTAAATTATTTTCTAGAATTACTGTACCTTTATTTAAATTCCCACCCGCAATATACAAGTAATATCATTTCTCTGCAGCCTCAGTAGAACTTGGTGTTATTGTTTTATTTTATTTTATCCATTCTGGTAGGTACACAATACCATCTCATTGTAGTTTTAATTGAATTTATTTATTCTTTATTTATTCATTTATATTTTTGAGATAGGATCTTGCTACACAGTGTTGGCCTTGAACTCACTATGTAACCCAGGCTGACCTTGAACACATGATCCACTTACCTTAGCCTCCTGAGTGCTGGGATTACATGTCCATGCCACCACATCTGGCATAACCGGCATTTTTAAATGCTGATAATGTTGTCTTTTCATGTCCTTATTTACCATCTGCATACACTCTCCAATGAAATAAGTGTACCTGTTTCTTGTTCATTTTCTAATTGGATTGTTGAGTGTTTAAAGTTGTGTTCTAGGTGCGAGTCCTTTATCTGACATGTGACTTGAAAATATTTTGTCCCATTCTATAGCTTGTCTTTTTATTCTCTTAATATGAATTTTCATAGAGCAGAAGATTTTAGTTATGATAAGGTATAGTGTGGACCCATTTTTACTCTTATGGATGATGCTTTTGGCGCCATATCTAAGAATTATTTGTCTGATTCTATATTCTGAAGATTTTCTCCTATGTTACTCCTTGAAAATGTTGCTGTTTTGCATTTCACATTTAAGCCTATGATTCACTTTGAGTTCATTACTTTTATAACATCTCAGGTTTAGGCCAAGCTTTTGATTTATTGTTTGTCTGCAGATATCAAATTGCTCCAGCACTATATATTGAAAAGGCCGGACCTCCTCTTCCAGATTGGGATCGCTCTTTGTTAGCAGTGTATTGAGTGTAACTCTGTGGATGTGTTCCTGGGTGCTCTATTCTGTTCCATTGATTTGTTCAACACCATGCTACCTGGCCTACTGTAGCAATGCGTTAAGTCTTAATAACAGACACGATGATTCTTCCTGTTCCATCTTCCATTGTTAATATCAATTTGGCCATTCTAAGGCCTCCCACAGATGTTTTAGAATAAATGTGTATGTAAAAAACTTGCTAAGATTTTGATAGAAAGCCACATAAAACCTATAGATCAACTTAGTTAGATTAATGTTTTTATTTTATAGTTTTCTAACCCATGAACACAGTTTGTCTCCTTGAGTATCTAGGTCTTCTGTGAATTCTTTCATTGGCATTTCATATTTTCCAGCATAAGGATCCTGTACATATTTTTTTAGATTTATAAGTGCTTTGTTTTCTTGTACCTCTAATAAATTGTGTTGCCTTTTAAAATTTTGGTTACAGGGCAGAGGATTTAGCTCAGTGTTTCCGGTGCCTGCCTCACAAGCACAAGGTTCTGAGTTTGATCCCCGGTACCAAAAAAATAAAAAATAAAATAAATAAATAAAAGTTTGGTTTCCATTTGTTCATTTTCAATTTGTAGAAATGCGCTATTCATATACTGTATTGAAAAAAAATCTGGCAGGAGATGGCAGAAATAGAGTAAGACCATCTTCAGTCATCCCTGCTGCTTCTCTTTGCCTTCTGAATTAACTGTGGTAACTGTATCTTATCCACAGCCTCTGCCTGGTCTCTGCTGGACTGTAGGTTCTCGGTAACTCACTACCGATTTGTACTGTGGTAGCAGGGTGGTCAGGCAGGTCCATGATGTGCCCTGGCCTCCAAGATGGGCCAGCTTAGGTAAACCGGGTTTGGCAGTCAGAGTATAGAACTAGGAGCTCTTCTCTAGAGACAGTAATCAACAGAAGCCACCCCAGGTAGAGATCCAGAATCGAGATCAGGTTACCCAGACATATGAACTGCAAGGGCCTTCATACCACAGGCCACTCCGCCAAAGTGGAGACCCAACAGAGGCTGCCAGATCTGACTGTGCCATGTAAGGGTGTTAAAGGAAAACAAATCTCTGTCAGCCACTGTCACTTGCATGACCATCTCCCATCATTTCCCAAGCAAAAAGGATATAACCCTATCAAAGGGGAATGAGTCCCTTTTTTCCCATTAAGTTTATTGGTACATTTTAGGTATACAATACAGTTACATTCATCATTGGGATCTTGTACCTTTACATGGTGATCTTGGTTCTTATTTTTTCCCCTGCCCTCCTTTCACCCCCTCCACCCTTCCCTATTTACAAAGACTTTGTTTCCACTTTTTCCTTTTGTCATATTTTTTCTTTTCCCTTTTTTCCTTTCCTTTACCCCTCCCACTTCCCCTACTCCTTTAGACCTTTTCTTCCTATTTCACAATATCAATTATACATTTTGATCCTTATTTACACTTTTAGTTTTTCACACCAGAGAAACTATTCAGTGTTGACACGTTTATCCTATTTATTTTTCTTAAGCATATGGCCTCAGTGTGCATCCACTTAGCTATAAATGTCAAAGGAGAGTCTTTTAAGCAAAATAAGTAAATATACATTTGAAAAATAGAGTCAGCACATTGTTCCTTCTGGTTTCTCCTTTGGTGTGGACCTGGTAGCCATCCCTGCAGATTTTGGTTCCCAACTCCCATGCTGGGTGAGCCAGTTCCTTAAAATCTCTGCCTTTGTCTCTATCCATAGTATGTACATGCACACTACAACGACCCCAGGGTGTATTGATACACAACATGCTGTACACACACATGCACACACACACACACACACACACACACACATACTCTCTCTTCATATTTTATCCTGCTGCGTGCTCTTATGTGAATGCTTTCTGAAGAACATATAAACTCCATGTTCTGGTGTTGAATTGAGAGTGTGATTTAAACAGGAAGGTCAGGGAAGGACTCTCTGGGAGGGCACAGCCGAGCTGCAGTCTGGACAAGAACACACCAAGTGTTCTTGGAAGAGCTAGGGGAAAGAGCCAGAGAGGCAGAGGAAATGGTGAGGGCAAAGCCTGGGACAGGAGCACGGAGCATGCTGGTGTTTTCTCCACAAGCTTAGGAGCTGGTGTGGTGGGGAGAGCAGTTTTGGGCAGAGGAGGAAGAAGTGAGCCCTGGCCTGGGTCTAAATCGTGTTCCCCATGTGGCAGAGGCTGCTAGTGGATGGCAGCAGAGCCCTGGGGGACAGTGAGTGAGGAAGTGCTGGCAGAGCGGGTGGAGGCTGGAGGGTGGGCTTGGCCCTCAGAAGCACACCCGGCCCTTTGCAGGCATGGTGCCAGGTCCCCCATGCTGCTTGGATAGAGGACAGCATCTCAATAACCCCCCTCCCAAGTGTCACTTCCTTTTTCTCAGCTCTGAAACAAGCTGTGCACCACTCAGCAATTCTCTGACTTAAGAACATTCTCGCTCTGCATCTTGGCCAGGTGTGATTTCTGAGAACACTCCTAATGAGGAGACAGAAGACTGAGTCTGGTGAGATGTCCCTTCTGTGCCTGATACACCTGAGAGTCCCTCAGCCAACACAACTCTGATCCTTGATCCTCGGTCCATGATCTGCTTGGCTTGTGCTCTGTGGTCCAGGGGTACCACTGAGGCAGGAGGCTAGCTAAGGCAAAGGCTGAGGAAAGAAAGAAGGGATGGTTGGCCTGCCTTAAAGCCTACTTTCTGGATCTAGATCCACCTTCTGAGTTGAACATTAGCCCAGGATCAAGATGGCCAGGTCTTAATAAAGTGGGAAAAGGTAACCAGGTAACAGCTTATATACAATAAGTCCTGGGCATGCACCCAGTGATCTTCTGTATTCCTTGGTCAACCCAACCATAATTACCATCTCATTTAGTATGAAGATTTGACCCCACCGTGGGCTTCAGCCACTGTTCCTCTAAGGACCATAAAAGGTAAAAAACTCTGCTGCCTGACAGAAGGGGCTGAGTGGAGCCACTCATTGGCAGGAGTCAGAACACAGACCAAACCCTCAATCTCAAGCCAACCCTAAGGCTTGAAACCTTTCAAGCCATGGCCCCTTGGGGCCGTGAGCTCTTCTCACTGGTCTGTTCTCACCCTATGAGATGTATCTGGTCTTTTCTCTTTCAAATAAATCATTGGTCCTGCTCCTACTTATGGATGGCCAGCTCAATTCTTTGCTCAGGACATCAAGAACCTAGACAAGACCCCCAATCTGTAACACCTCTGCTCTCGGCAAGGAGTCCAGTATTTTGTAAAGTCCAGTAGATGTCCTGTCTCCACTTTTTCAAGCTGAGGAGTCTTGGGAAAATTAGTTCATCTCTGAGTCTCGGCTTCCTTGTGCAGAGGAGAGAACAGTCTTGGTCTGTTTTCTTCTGCTATAACATAATACCACAGACTGGGGAATTTATAAAGAAATGAAATGATTTGGCTCACAGTTCTAGAAGTCTGAGATCTTGATGTTGGCATCTGGCGGGTGTCTTTATACTGTGTCACAACAGCAAGAAGGGCAAATGAGCACATGTGTGACAGAGAGAGAAAGCACAGAGGGGTCTGAACTTAGAACAAAACTGCTCTCATGATAACTGACCCTCTCCCAAGATCAGGATGTTAACCCATACATGAGAGCAGAGCCCTCAGGACTGCGTTTTGAACCCCACTTACCAATACTGTAACATTGAAGGTTATGCCTCCAGCTCCTGAGCTTCAGGGGACACACCCAAACCCTAACAGAGGTCACCGAGGGGAGTCAATCAGTTCATGCTCATGGGGAAGGGCACAGAAGAAGCACTTGGTAGAGTTGTTATTGTCCTTTTTTTGTCAGTGACTCCACTTGTATGCTCAGATACAAGTTCCAAATCAGTTGTAAGACTGTATCTAACAGTACCATGTATTTCTTCTCTGTCCCCCAATGTCTCTGACAGAGTCATTACTAAAAGCAATAATTATTAGTATAGTAAAAGTAATAAATAATTAGTATTACTTGATTCTTTGCAAGGATGGTTTCAATGATTATTATACTAGTGATGCATCATTATTATTATAATAACAATTATCGAGCTTTGGTTTCTCCCTCACTGAGTGAATTTACACCCCTTTCATGGTCTAATCTCTCCATTAAATCATTGAGTTTTCACAATAGCCCTACAAATACATCCCAATTTATAGATGAGGAATATGAATCCTGGAGACAATCAGGAACTTGTCCAAGGCCACCCAGCTAAAGGGTGGCTTGTACCTTACGTCACCAGAGTTGTGACTTTGGGCAGGACACCTAACTTCTCAGAGGCCCAGGTACTTCATCCAAACTTCCTAAATAATCTCATAACACTCCAGCTGCAGGGAGGCAGAAGATATTACTATCATCAGCCTGGCCTCAGCTCAGAAGGTTGAGCCAGTGCTATACAAAGGACCGTGAAGGAACCGCTGGAATGGCTCCTACAGGCCCAGGTTCAAAACAGAGGGAAATTGATTTGCCTGAAAACCTCACACTTGACCTTTCTACTCCTGGGGCTCTTCAAGGCCATGGCTTTTTACTTTTGGGGATTACATTCCCTATGGAGATCTCCCCACAGCAATGCATGAATGCGCACAATTTCAGGGCTCACAGTTCCTCTAGAGCCTCACCCCAGCCTGGGTTCAGATGAGGCTCGTATTAGCCAGTGTTCTGCAGAGGAACAGGTCATGAGCCCATGACCTCATGATGTCACTCAGTCTAAGCCGGATGGCCTGGGAGTGAGTGAGGTGGATGAAGTAAATCCCAGCCCCAGGCAGGAACAAACAAGATGGCCCACGGCCATCAGGGAGACAGGAAGGAAGGGCACATTCCTCCGTCCTCTACCTTCAGTTCTGGTTCTGTTCAGGCCCTCAATTGTCAGCCCAGCCACACTGCAGAGGCCATTGCCTTTACTCACTCCACTGATTCAAATACCAGTCTTACCCAGAAACACACACACAGACACACACAGACACACAGACACACACACACACACACACACACACACACAGAAATAGCATTTAACTAGGGAACCTGTGAATGGACCATCACAAGGTATGTTAGTAACTTTCCCATCATTGTGACAAAATACCTGACAGCCACAACTTGGAGAGATTTATTCTGGCTCATGGTTCCAAAGCATTTAGTTGCTTGGTTGGCTCCAAGGCAGAACAGCACGGTTGAAGAGCCTGATGGAGAACAGCAGCTCACCTCACAGCAGCCAGGGAGAAGGATGTGGGGGGGGGGGCACGGACAAGAATACACCCTTCCAGGTCACACTCCCAGGGACCCACATCCAACCAGGCCTCTCCTAACAGCAACCCAGCTATTGAGTTATCAATGGACAAATCCACCAATGAGTATAGCAACTCCATGATCCAATCACCTTCCAAACACATGAGATTTTGGGGGGATGTTTAGATCTAAACCATAAAGCAGGGATTTCTAGAGAAGTAAGGACATTGGCCCCCTGCCCACAGCTCAGAGGAGGCTCCCCCACCCCCTTAGAGTTCTTGATCTGCCCTTGCAGGGTAAGAATTGAGTTAGGTATGCAGAGCTTCTGTGCACCTCTCCCTGAGTTTCTCCTGCTAGGTGGGAGGTGTAAGCAATGAAGCAATGTCTGTCAGGAGAACACTGGGCTTCACCTGGTGCATGGTACAGTCTCTACAGAAGGTCGAAGGAGCCCTTTGCTCTTTCCAGGTCCCTTGGGCCCTGCTAGGCTGGCACTGGGCCTCTTATACACCCAGAACTCTCACTGCTCAGCCTTCCTCCAGGGTTTACGCCGAGCCAAGGTTGGGGCCTAACAATAGCACTTTTTAGCATGCTGTCCCACAAACCCTCCCTGTCATGTCAAAATAAAACTCGACTACGGAGTTTTCACTCAGACAAGCCTTCTCCTCTTTGTCTTTCTTCTCCATCCTGACCCCGAGGCAATTCTCTGATACTCAACAGGACTGGGCTTCCCAAAATCCCCACAAGGGCCCAAGCAACATGAACTCCACAGGGTATAGGGCGTAAGCCCAAGCAGCCCAGAACCTCAGAGCTCTTTGAAGTCTTCTGTTTGATGTCAAGAATTCATGCAATACTTTACATCTCAACCCATGATATAGACAAGATCACTGGAACATTTTTTAAGTTTGCTATTGTTTACCATCAAGTGCACTGGATTTTCTAGGATAGCATGCTCTCTATTACCTATGGCTTTGTCTGAGCTTCTACCTCACACAGTGGATCCCCCAGAGAACCAGCATTCTGTTAGGAGAAGCTGCTGCTGGTGGGTTAGCATTTAATGTGAGAATTCAAATGAAACAATGCTTGAAAAGCTTTAGTGCCTTTCACTATAAAGCTCCTTGCACTGCTGAATTGCATCCAATAAGAAGGCTCAAAACAGCTTTTACAAGATGTGATTGAAAAATAGTTAATGTTTAAAATTTTTTAAAAATTTATTATGGTTAAAGATACATTGGCATGAATACCCCTCAAAATTCTCCTCCTCACTTCAAACATGAGTTCTTGCCACTTTCTGAAGCAGTTCTGGAAGTCCTTTTCCATGACTCTCTTTAGTTGCACTGCCATGGCTGCCTGGATATCCTGAATTGATTCAAAACAATTACCTTTCACTGTCATTTTGACTTTGGGGGAGATCTAGAAGTGACACAGTGCCAGATCTGGTGACTAAAGTGGGTGAGGACACCCTCATGTTTTTATGAGCCTGCCTTTCCGGTGAATGGCACTGAGCAGCAGCATTCACTGGATTTTTGATCATATCTCATAAACATACCCATGTCAGAGGACTTCCAGAACTTCTTCAGAAAGTGGCAAGAATGATAGGATAAGTGTGTTTGAAGCAAGGGGAAGTAGTTTGAGGGGATTAATGGTAATGTGTCTTTTTCTTAATACATCTTTATTTTAAACATTTACCATATATTTTTTATCACAACTTGTATATGGAATTGTTAACTGAAGCATTAAAAATGGTGCATGAATCCCTTTTGTCTTCCTCCCCGCTCCCTGCCTTGTTACCTTTCCCATTTGAACAAGTTCTTCCTACTTTTCAGTTTACACTTTGGGTTTCTCAAAGGGGTTCATAAGGGGTTGAGAGAGAGAGAGAGAGAGAGAGAGAGAGAGAGAGAGAGAGAGAGAGAGAGAATGGAAACAGAGCTTTGTATGCTCAAATTTTCTCACAATCCTGTATACTCATCTTGCTTACCTCTATATCAATATCATTGTTTTTAAGAGACATCTTTCTTGGGTCTTTTCCACAAGAAAGCTTATTTCCATACTTGTGTGTCATTAATTTGCAAGTGTTGAACGAAATCAAGTAAAAGTGGTTTTGTTTGGGAAGAGTCCCTGTTACTCTGGGTGAAGAGCCCTTCACAGTAGGAGTGTTCTAGAGATAACCCCCAACACTGCATATGTAACATCGGACCTCAGGCCACAAACACAAATGAAGGCCCTCATGCCACACTACTGAGCATTTAAAAGTAACAAATCCAGCTAACTCTAACATAAAATGTAGCCTGCCTTCCTCTCCTTATAGACTCATCAGGCCAAGTTTGAAATAGAATTCTTGGACCCCATAGGGTTCCATGCTAGAAGTGGCAGAGAAGGCTGTCTTGGTGGTTCCCACACAGGTCTCCTTCCTTTGTTTTCCCATGACCACCTGCCACACCAAGGGAATTGGCAAGGACTATGGGCTCTCCAATTATGCTCCCTACAAATAGCTGTCCTTTGGCTACTCTCAAGAAGGAAGCCTAGAAGAGCCCTGCTCTGCAAATAGAAGGAGTTTGGGGTCCTGGGCAGGGGATGCTGGGGTCCCAGGTGCACCAAGCATGGTCTAGACCTGAAAAAGTGAATAGGTCATGGGTGACCCTTGGAGGGGATTAATGTAGTTCTCATAGGACTGGACTAGTTACTGAGAGAGCAGATTGTGACAAAATGGCGAACCTGGCCCTTCTCCAGTCTCCCTGGCTTCCTCTTGCTGCGTTAGTTCATTGACATGCTCTCTTGCCATGTTATGACACAACCAGAGGCTGTCCCCAGAGGCCTAAGAGAGGGGGTAGCCAAAGCATGAACTTTCAGCCTCCGAAACTGTGAGCCAAATAAACCTCTTTCCACATCACTCATGGTGAGGGATCCTGTTGTCACTCTAGGACACAAGTCCACATAGTCTGCATCATAACTACTCATAGTTGAATAACATGCAGAATTATGAACATGGCTATGTTTCCATTAAACTTTCTAGACCCCCAAAATTTGAATCCTATGTAATTTCACATATCTTTCTTCCTTTGTTTTTCCCAACATTTAAACACACAAAAGTCATTCTTAGCTCACAAGTTTCATGAAAACAAGTGGCCTATGGTAATGGTTTCCAACAGCCTGGTCCTTGGACCAGAAGGTGAGACGGGAACTCTGGGCTGGACCATCCCTCTGAGCCTCGGACCTCTTATCTTGTGGGGATGACGCCCCCAGGAACAGAAGCAGCCCTGGTGTGTCACACAGGTCAATGAAGGGAGAAGATTAAGAAGAGCTTTCCAGTCAACAGAGCTGCTTTGACAAAATTCCCTATCAGGCCTCCTCATAGCTTCGTGCCACCAGCCCACTTTGCCCTGGCTGACTCGTGATTTCTAATATTCCAGGCCTCCTCAGAGATGTGAATTGTGGAGAGCCTCATTTTCTGGACAAATAAAGCCATGTCACATGCTACCAGATTTCAAGAAAACTCACTCTCAGACTCACAGTGGAATTGGCTTCTCCTGCACCCCAGAGCCCTGCCAGGAGCAATCTCCAACAGGAAGCTCCACCACCACCTGGCTGGTCCCCAGGCTCTCCTGCTCAGCAATGATGACAGCTGGCGGAGGGAAAGAGCATTACTCTTCATTGCTGCTGCATGTCTGGATTTAGGCCGTGCCTCAAACTCTGGTTGATATGGTTGCTGGATAATCTATTTTCCGTTTGCTCGCTTACAAGCAATTTCTAAGGCTCTTGTGGAAATCATTGTTAGTCATCCCTATATTTAGCCTTGAGCTGAATCAGTTTGATAGAATTGAAGCAGAGAGAGGGAGAGAGAGGAAGAGAGAGGAAGAAAGAGGGGGCAATTTTGATATTTTGATAAAGGTGCACTTTCTCACAATTTTTACTTTAAAAAGTAGCACTATGCACTCTGGAGGTGGGTGTGATTCTTGATAACAGATGTAGTGAAAGGATATTATGCAAAATCACATGTAGTCTAACTGACCATGTAGCCACCAGCCACTTCCCCCTTGGTGTGACTTAAATTACCATGGGAACCATCTGGTTCTTCTGAGAGGTGCCTCAGAGAAAACGCATCTGGTAGACGGTACCTCTCACCCTAGCCCTGCTTTTTCCAGGGACTGATCTCATTCATTTATTCCTCCTGCATCTCCCATGGTTCCCAAAACTGGCCTGCTGTTGCTGAGAGTCAGGGTATTTTCAGGGCCCCTCAGGTAGATCACGGGGGGAAAACCCATTGGATGCAGGATCTTTGGTTTATCAAGCCCAGCACTGGCCAGGTTCAGGGAGAAAGGATGTGGACAGGAAACTTCGCCTGCCCGAGCCACTACTGTACTCTCTCCTCACCTCCACACTGAACACCAGACCAGTGCCCCAGGAAGCCCTGCAGAGGATAGAGAGCTGAAGGACCAGCCTGTGCCCCTGTCCTCCATGGCAAGGACTTTCCCATTCTGAATGCCATACGCAGTTCTATACTAATGAGTGAAGCAACTGTCCCAGCCTGGCCACATATGAGATCCACCTGAAAGGACAGGGTTCATTCTCTGCCTAGCTCCACCCTCAGACCAAATAATGCAGAATATCTAGGGGCATGGATTGGGCTTCAGCCATTTTTAGAGGTTCCCTAAGAGATTCAAACACACAATCTCTAACTACAGTATAGACACAAGGATCTACGCCCCCCCCCAACCACACACCCTGTTCCAGACATAATAGTCCTGCCCCTCTTTCCATCTCAGCCAACATTGTCTATACCCCATACACAATGTACTTCTTGGGGTCTTTCTGCTTGCCCACTCACTTTGTTCTCTGGACTATGCATTGTGCAAAGGCAGAGACAGCACAAGACCTGTTACATAGCAAAGCCTCAGTATTTTTTTCAGTTACCAACCAGTGAATGAAAAGACATAGCCCTTGCCCTTAAAAACTCATACCTAGTATATTAGTCAGCTTTCCCATTGCTGAGACACAATACTGAACACCCACAACTTAAAGGAGGAGAGATTTAATTTGGCTCATGGTTTCAGGGTATCTGGTCCATGGTCATCTGGCTCCAAGAGAGGAACATAATGGCAGAAGGAAAGGGAAAAACAGAGTTGCTTATTAGTTCAAAGCATCTAGGAAGCAGAGCAGGGAACAGCACCAGAGAGGAAAAGGCCAGGGATCTGATGTGTTACCCAAGGTCATGTCTCCATGACCCACCCAGACACACCCAGAGTACACTTTACTAATGTAATGGGAGGCTTCCAGCTAATGGAGTTGACACAATCAAGCTTAACCACCACTTCTGGTAACCTTGAGGCATTTTTTCTTAGCCAGAGCCAGGCCTAGCATTTCTAGATTCCCAGTGAAATGGAATCATGTCTTCTCTCCCAATCCTGGAAGACTGCTGTTTGCAGAGATGGTTGGGCAAGAAGGGCTCTGGTTCCTCTGGAGGGGCTGAGCCTTTGGTTTGGATTTGTGATTACCCTTGCTTTTCCTGGGCTCGATACCCATTAGGAGTCCTGGAGGGAACTATGTCCATGGCTCTCAGGACACAGGGCATTTCCTCTCATCTATTATGTCCCAGTTGTTACCTTATTTGTCCTGTCTCCCAGTTACATCCTGCCCAGGCAGGGTTCTCAGCTTCCTGGGTGACTCCAACATGCAGCCAAGTCTGAGACCCCCCTAGGCTGGGGGATGCCTAGACATAACCATGTTTTAAACAGTCCTCAAACTGATTGAGTGTCCAGCCAAGATTATGAGACTTGCCACCCCGTAAGGGTCCATGTGTTCTGCTGGTTTCTAAGTAATAATAGCAACAAGTATCTGTGAAGCATTCACTACATGCCAATCACTGCTGTAGGTGCTGCATGTGTATTAACGCTTTTAATTTTCATGATTTCTGAATGAAGTAACAACAATAATAGCTTAATTTGCATGGATACTCCAGGTACTATGCTAAGTGCTTTACCTGAATTAATTTATTTGCAGATGAGGCACACACTAAAGCATGGAGAGGTTGAGTAAGTTGCCTGAGGTCAAGCATTGATGTGATGTTTGGGAGGGAACACTTGCCCAGGTAACCAGGCTCAGAGCCTGAAAGCTAAGAAAGGTGACCAGGAGTCTGTGTAGATGAAGGAGTAGAAGAGGGAACAACAGGCCTGGTGTGAGACCTGATGGCACCTGCTATTTGACTGTCCTGCTTAGAGGAAAGCTGCATCTGGATGGGAAAGGAGCCCAGGAGGAGGGTTTGCTAGTGGTCACAAGCAGTCCCTTCAAGAAGGGCCAGGGCAGGCAGCCTCCACCATCCTCCTGCTCCTGAAATAACTGTGACCTTCCTTTAGAGACCTGCCTCCTTGCTCTGGTTGGGTAGCCCAGATGTATTGTGCCTCTGTTCCCTGATGGGGTGCAGCAGCTGAAAGGGGGGTGGCCAGAGCTCAGCTCAGACAAGTCACAAATCCATGGGATTCACTTTGGGCTGAGCATGGTGGCTTAGTCTCTTTGTGGCACCGTAACAGAATGCAGTAGACTGGGTGGCTGTAAACAACAGAAAATTATTTCTCACACTTCTTAGAGGCAAAAAAGTCCAAGGTCAAGGTAGCCACATAACCACTTTCTGGTTCACAGACAGCCATCTTTTCACAGTATCCTCACATGATGGGAACGGGAAAGGAGTTCTCTAGGGTCTCTTTCATGAGGGTGCTAATGCCATTCAGAAGGGATCCACCCTCATAATCTAATCACTTCTCAGAGGCCCACCTCAAGTAACCTCATAGGGAAAGTTAGCTTTTCACATATAAATATGGAAGAAGTGAGGGCACGAACATCCATATCATAGCGGACAGCACCTAAGCCAGCCCAGTGAGATTCGGTCCTGATTCTTTGATGAAACAATAAAAAGAGGACTGCTTTATCTGATGGGGTAGCTGAGAATATAAGAAGAAAACTTGGAGGGCTGGCAGCCATCTTGACCCCACAAGGTCAGAGGCAGACTGAGAACATAGAGAGCAGGTGACAACCATCTGAATCCTAAGGACAGCTCTTTAATCTCTACATCCTGCTGTGTCCGAATCCATCTGCATCTCTCTCTCTGGGATCAATAAGGCACTTTCTAGCTAAGCCAATTGGAGTCTGATTTTTGGCACAGAACTAACAAGCTTCTGACATTGGTATTAATCCCCATGTTGCAATAGACTAGTTGTCTAACCTCTCAGAGCTGCTGTTTTCACAACTATAAAGTGAGAACAATATTATGAACCTCATAGGGCTGCTAGAAACATTAAAGATGACTCTTATGTAAAGTGCTGGCAAATGATAGATCTGTGATCCATGGTAGCTTCCTCCCTCTGTTCCAAATGTAAAACTAAAATCTGGATCCAAGACACAACATGTGGTGAGACTTAAGAGAGATGTAAAAGCATAACAAAATGACCCTTACCTCACAAAACAGAATGTAAATTGGCATGAAAACTTCAGTCAGTGAGAATTGGTGAACTCAGAGAAAATCAGCAAGTATTTTGAGCTACATTGAAACTCTCATGATTTAAATACATAAGTAGAATGATTTACCCTATAAAGTTGCCAAGTCTTTCAGACAGATTGCCCTGGACTCTGCCTGCAGAGTAAGAGGTTGCAGAGAGGGCAGTCAGAGGAAGTCTGCACTGATTTCCTTTGCTGCCTTCCATGCTAAGCATCCCCTCCCTCAGCACAGGCCTTACCCAGCACTTCCTTAACCACATCACAGAACCAGACGCATTCGTAGCTTCTCTGCTGACTTTTTCATGCAGGGTCATAAGCCACAAGTGTTCTTATTTTATTTATTCTTGTTTCCATTTTAGTATTTTTCTTTTATTCAAAAATATTTTATTCTCTCTCTCTCTCTCTCTCCAAATACCAAGAACAAAACTAGTCAACTCTAGTTAATGAAACATCAATTTCAAATACATTATTTTGAATTCACAAAAACTTTGAACTGTGTTTTCCAGTTCACAGAAGACTGGTGCTCCAGTGATCCATGAAGAAGCTTACAAAGCAAGTCAATGAAGACCAAAGAGTTGCTTCAGTCATCCAGGTAAACAGCCAGCCACATTATCAATATTAGTTATTTACCAAGCACCAATGTCCAGCACTATCCTGGGAAGTATGATAGAGCCAAGATGACATAAGGTGCTTAAAATCTAGATGGCAAAAAAGATGAATTCTCACTAAGTTGATAACAGTTAAGCATTTATCCATGGGGGTGCAGACTTTAAGTGCAGTATAAGGTCCAAGAAAGTGGTGTTTAATATATCCTATGCCAATAGCGAAGATTTATGGAATATTCCATAAAGAGTGTGTACAATTGGGAGAAGGCCAGAGCAAAAGGAGTGGGAAATGGGAAGTCAAAGCCTGGGATCTGTAGGATCCTGGCACACATGGAGACCAGTGAGTCATCCTGATGATGAGGGATGAATCTCTGTCACCAGAATTGACCATCAGCCATGGCCAGCTCAGGAGAGGTGTGGGGCAGCTGGGTGTGACAGACTGCACACCTGCTGAGGGCCCCAAGGCCATACTTCTACTCTACCACCCTCTAGCAGGGTGGCTTTTCACCCACAGACTTGTCACCTAATGCCACTAGGTGGCCACCACAATTCCAGGGGCAACCTGCTCAACCACATTCAGTCACAGGAAGCTAGGGAGTAGCAGGTGACAGGAAAAGAATAGGTGCCTCTCTCTTGATTTGGGGGGACATTTACCAGCACCTCCCCTTACTAGAAGGCCTCCTCTAATGTCCAGACAAGGAGGCACTGGCCACCTCAGCTGCAAAGAAGGCTGAGGTTGTATCAGCATGCTTGGACTTACCTGTGGGAATGTGCACTCTGTGGGTAGTAAGAAAGGATTGGGGGTGAGGAGGAAAATAGGGTAAGTGACCAAGGGGTCTGCTTGGTAGACTCAGGGGAAGAAATGAGAATCGTAGAGGGATTCTGGTCTTGGAAGGGCTTGAAAGCAGGCTGGGAGTTAATAGGACAGCAGTTCTCCGACCCAGCACACAGTGTAAGAATGAGTTATCTGTGCATGCTTGTCCCCCATCCCCAGAGATTCATGTTCCAGAGGAAAGGAAAGGAGAGCCCAGGAATCTACCAGTGTGGTGACTCTGGAGCAGGCGACCTGGTGGCATCACTGTGAAAGGTGCTGCACTGAGAAGGCCTTGCAAAGTCTGGACCATGAAGAATCGTGAAGGGTTAGGAAGGCCATTGGCAGCCCTGACTTGAGTGGGGGATCCAGCCCGAGCCCTGTGAATCCAGGAGGACACAATGACCACAGAAGATGAGACTGGGAAGAAGAGACAGGACCAACAGCTGCTTAAATGTGGGAAAGGAAGACGTCAAAGGCAAATGGAGGACTCCTAGGTTTCCAATTCTAAAAAGTAATGCAGAGAAATTGCCCCCACAGCAATCAGGTGGCTGAGTGTCGGGGCTCCTGGGACCAGATTTGTGGGAGCAAGGGATGCTGTGGGCCTGTTGACAATTCCAAGGAGCAGAGCTGTTCACTGCCTCAAATCTCAAGACAGAAAGACCAGCTTTTGCAGAATCCAAAGCAGTGAAGGAGCTATGTCCCCAAACCAACTCTAAAGCACAGACTTCACTCAGACTTCCACAGGCCAAGCCTCATACTGGTGACAATAACTATCATAATAATCATTTACGAATCAGCCCCTGGCAGCCAGACGCTCTTGTTGCCCTACCCGACAGCCATTCCTAGTCCCACTTGACAGATGAAAACTTTGAGGGCCAGAGAGGCTAACTCTCTTGCTTCTGTTCATAGCTGTCAAGGGCAGAACTGGATCTCAAGACTTTTCTGTTTCCGATCCCTTGGAAAGGGGGATCCCAAGGAAGGTCACTTCATAACTTCTCTCCATGGTTTCATTGATGGTTACCAGTCCTCTCTCTAAGAAATGGAAGTAACTAAAAGAGAAGCCACGATGCTGGTTGAAGAAAATAAATCCCATGTTTGTTTGTTTCTTTTTTGCAAGAAACTATGGCTTTTCCCTTTCTGACAGCATTTTTTGTCATCATAGAAAATATTTACAAAGTATGACTGCATGCCACAATGAAAGTCATTATTTTGTAAAAGTAATATGCACTAATAAAAATGGAATTCGGGTTGGATTTCCCAATGCAGATCCTCCATGATATGTGCAAAATAGTCCTAGGTAGTTAGAAGTGTGCAAAGGATCAAATTCTGTTGAAGGTGCACATAGTTTTTCAAATAACAGACCTGGGCACAACCAAAATGGTGGCTAACTGGTTATAGCTGGTCTCCTGGATAAGTAAAAGACATGCAGGAAAACTGCTAAACACCAAAACAAAATCCTTGCCAGGTTTGAAAACTCTTTTGTGACAAGACTAAAGCCAACCTGGGCTGAGGCTGGCGGTGATCTTCAGCCCTCGGCAGCCACTCAGCTCCTCCTGGCTGAGTCGCTTCTGCAGCAGACCCTATCCTGTTGGCACCTCCGTGCTTGCTGGACTGACAACCCACTCCTCAACTCATGCGTGCTCACTTCTTGATGCTTCCCTGATCACAGAACAGAGGCTAAGTCACCGTCATTCATAACTTCATGACTGACTTACGATTTTGTGAGGTAAAGGGAAAAAATACCACAGCTACAGGAAGGAAAGGAAGGTATTTATAGAACTGCACAGTGATTCTGAGATATTAATAACACCTGGGACTCACCAAAAGAGCTGTTGCTTCAGAATGCTTTAATAAACAAAACAAATCACGCTTTCCACATGCCTGCAGAGACAGGGAGGGAAGTGATTGTCAGTCACCAACCCCCAGTTGACAGCGTCCTTATGGAAGTCCTGGTGGAGCATGCCGCCACAGCAGACACAAGCCTGAGCGTACAACTTAGGTCACTGCCAGCCCCTAGAAGGTGGGGCTCTATCTCTTTTTATAGATAAGGAGGTGAGGATGTGGCTACTCTTCCAAGGCTAACCACTGGTGAACAGAGGATCCAACCCCATCCTGGGCCTGCCAGATGCAAACTCTACCTGTGCACCTACCTATGGAGTCTCCAAGACGGAGGCCTACACAGAGCACAGGACAAGGGACAGGAATGCAGACTCCCATGGACTGGACTCCCCTGCTGTCATGGGACATGAAACATGGTTGAGAGGCCAAAAAGTAGAGACCGAAATCAGGGCCCTCATCAGGATTCTGACGTTCACAGCTCGACTGATTCTGATTGAGCAAGATGTATGGGGTTTCAAAACTTCCATCCACACCCTCATCTTTAAAATGAGGGCTACCAGATGTTTCCAGGTCACTCTGTGAAGCAATATTGGGTATTGAGCTTATATTTGGACCACAAGCAAATACAAAACTGGAAAAGAAAAAGTGGTACAACTGTTTCAACCCTTGTACAAGATATTAGGACAGTGACCCCTGAGAAAAAGACACTTGAAATGTGTGTGCTAGAGTTCTGCCTGAGAACACATTCTAAATTGTGCCATAAACATACATGGGACTGAAATAAAAAGCAGTGTTCTCATTGGGTGAAGGCAAAATGTTACTTTGGTGATGAAGGGCAGCTAGAATTTGAGAGGGGAGGATACCCAAGAAGAGGAAGCTACACAGGGAAAAATGTCCCAGGAATCTGCATCATGGACGTCCAGAGTCAAGGTACAAATACCAAGCTACAAGTGTACAGGTGAAATTCCACAAGGCCTGGTAGAGAAGGGCCGCTGGGAGTTGAGGGGTGGATGAGGGCTGCAGAGATGGCCCCGTGCTGAAAAACACAGGAGGTCCAGCTAGTCAGAGGGAAGAAACTCACTAATGAAGGAGGAATCTTTGGCATTCAGTCAGGATGCCAGAAAAGCTATGCCCTAAAGTAAGGGCTGCTCCAGCCTCCAGTAACCAGTGTTGCCAGAAAATTAGCTGCCTTTCAAAATAAAGCTCAAGGCTCTCAAATGAATGAAAATATAATTCAGACCCCTTCAACAATATAGCATGCACAACATTCAGCATACAAGAAAAAAATCGCTAGACATATAAGAGGTAGGAAATATGACCTAATTCCAGGAAAAACATAGTCAACAGAATCACAGAGATAACCACAGAAATGGAATTAACAGAGTAAGAGATCTTAAAAAGCTGTTTAATATTTATTCAAGGATTTATAAGGAAAATGTGGGCACTATAAGTAAACGGGATTCTCAACAGAGAAATTAATATACTTGTACTGTTTTAACATGTGTGTAATTGTAGACTCAAAAGAAGGGGCACAAAATATTACAGCAAAAATATTGAAAAAATACCTGACAGAAATTATCTACACTTGATATATATCAAACTAACAAGTTCAGATCGAGCAAGCTTAACAAATCCTGAGTGTAAACAAAGGAAGACTAGATTTTGAGATACGTTAGTAAAATTTCTGAATACTAAAGATAGAGAAATTTTTAATTTAGGCAAAGCAAAAAGACTAATTATATATAGGAGAATAACAACAAGAATACCGAAAATGGAAAAGCATCTAACTGCTAAGGAAAAAATCAGTTTTGAATTCAATTTCCAGCTAATATAGCCATGAAAAATTAAAGTGAAACTAAGATATTTTCAAACTAAAAAGAAGCTTAAGAAATTTGTCAATACACGACATTACCAGAAATATTAAAAGAAGTACATTTGGCTGAAAGGAAATGAAACCAGATGGGAACTCAAATGTATATGAAAGAATAAAGAGATGAAATGATAAATATAACATTTTTATCTTTTAATTTTTTAAAGACAAATAACAGTTTAAAATGAAAATATTAAGAATACATGGTGTGGTTTAGTGCCTGCTTAAAATTAAAATGTAGAAAAAAATAGCACAAAGATAGAAAGAAATGATTTTAAGATTTTACATTTTATGTGAAGTATAATATTAACTAAAGGTAGACTGTGGTAAGTTAATATATATTTTAACCTCTTGAGCAACCACTGATAATCTAATATCACTAGAGGAGATAAATAAAAATTGTTTAATTTATTTAATAGGAAAGAGGGAAGTAGAAAAAGAACAAAGAACAGTTGTGGTAAGTAGAAAACAAATGGCAAAATTGTTCAATATTTCAATGAAAAAATAGCTGTCAAACCAGATAAAAAGGCAAGATTCAATTACATTCTACATTCTACATACACCTTAAAAATAAAGGCACACAGGAAGTAAAAGCAAAAGAAAGGGGAAGGATATATCATGCAATCACCAATCATAGGAAAGCTTTTATTAATATGTCTAGGTAAACTTCAAAGAATATTATCAGAGATAAAGAGGGATATTTCCTAATAATAACAGAATCAGTTCATCAAGATCTAAAAATCCATTTGTGTACCCTGTTAATGAAAGAGCATTAAAATATATTTAGAAAAAAATGAGCAGAATGACTAAAGAGAGAAAGAGACAAATCTGCAATCATTGTTAGATATGTCTACACTTCTCTCTAAGTAATTAGTAGGAGAAATAAAAAAAATTTGAACAACAATGTCAGCCAACTTAATTAGTATTTATAGAACATAAAATCCAACCCCCCACACATTTATTTCAAAGTCACAAGGAACATTAAACAAAATAGATGTTATATGAGCTATTCAAAAAGTCTCAATAGATTTTATAATCATGAAGACCATCTTCTTGAACATAAACAAAATGAGAGATTAAAAATTTTTAAATCCTCAAATATTTAGAAGTACAGCTATAAGTTCAAAATATTCTGAACATCGAAGAAGAACTCACAGAAGGAGTTAAAAGCATTTACAAATGAATAATAATAAAATAAATTAATATATGTGGCATGCAACTAAAGAAATGCTGACCAGGAAATATATAGCATTAAAAAGTTATATGAATAAAGAAGAGACAATTAAGACCAATGATATATTATTTTAAGGAGTTAGGGCAGATTAAATAGAAAAAAGTGGAATAAAAGATAATGAAAATAAAATAAAAGAATTGAAAAGAAAACAAAAAAGAGAAAATCAATGAAATCAAAAGTTGATCTCTAAAAATATTAGTGAAAATATTAAATGATAACTCCATATTCAGGCTAATCAAATTAAAAAAGAGAGAGGGAAGGAGAGAGAGAAAGTGAGAGACAAATTGTCAGTTTCAGGAATCTAAGGGGAGCCACCACTACAAACCTCACAGACATTAAAAATGTAACAAGTGAATATTATGGAAATATTATACCAATAAATTCAAGGGCTGGGGATTTACCTCAGTGGTTTCACTGCCTGCTGTGCAAGCGCAAGCACCCTAGTTCGATCCCCGGTACCAAACAAACAAACAAACAAACAAACCAATAAATTCAATATCTTACATGAAAAGAATAAATTCATTGAAAGACACAACTATTAAACTGAAATAAAAAGAAATAGAAAAAAATCTAAATTTGCCCTTATTTCCTAAAGAAACTAAACTTATAAATAAAATATTCACTGTTGCATTGTATTGAGCATTTAAAGATGAAATAATACCTTATTAATGTCTGTAAATAAGATTTTACAGAAATTGTTCAGAAAATAAAAGCAGAAATACAACCTACCTGTATACCAAACCTCACAATTACACTAAAAAAAAAATCCTTAAGAAAATATTAGTAAATGAAATTTATATATAAAATAACAATGCAGTATGACCAAGTGAGATTTATATAAAAAATTCAAGATTAATATTAATCAAGAATGTGATTTATCATATTAACAATAGACTTGGGGAAATGAAATACCCATTAATTATATGCAGTTTTAGTCATTTTCCTCATCACTGAGACATAATACCCAACACCCTCAAAGAGGAGAAGTTCAGGCTCATGTTTTCAGTCCCTAGTCATTTGATTCCAAGGCAGAAAGGGCATGGCTGAAGGGCCTGGTGGAGGAAAGCTGTGAACATCATGGTGACCAGGAAGCAAAGAGAGAAGGGAGGAGTCAGGGAGGGAGATGTTCCAGGTCAGCCCCCAGTGACCAACCTCCAACCAGACTCTCCCTCCTAAAGGCACGTTCAACTCTGAACTCATCTTTGGATGAATCCTCTGACAAGTTTAGCACATCCATGACCCAATCACCTTCCAAATGCCTCCCCTCTCAATACACAGGTTTTTTTGGAAGACATTCTAGATTTAAACTATAATACATCCAGAATATTCTGATAATATTCAACAACCCCTCATGATAAAAATGAAAATTTTTAGAAAACTAGAAATAGAAAGGAACTGTCTTAGCCTGATAAAAGGTGTCTGCAGGAAAACTCCATTCAACAATGAAAGGGTACTTGCTTTCCCCCTAAAACTGGGTACAAGAAAGAAAGTTCTTGCTCTCGCCATCTCTATTTGAAATTGTATTGGATGGGATGTATTAGATAATACATGGATTTAAGACAAAAAAGACATATATGTTGAAAAGAAAGAAGTTAAAGTCTTTATTTATAGACAGCATGATTGTGTGTACAGAAAATACAAAGAAATCCATATAAAAACTGCCAGAGTAAGTGAATTTAGTGAGATTACAGAATATTAGGCCAATACATAAAAATATTGTGTCTCTGTATTAGCATTGGAAAATGCAATTTCAGAAAGCCAAGTCCATTAACATTTGCATAAGAAATAAAAATACTTTGGCATAAATTTATCAAAAGCACAAGACCTCCACATTAAAATTTTTAAAAACTTACTATCAAGTAAATAGTGTGAGAAATATATTCATGGATTACAAGACCTAAAATTAGTGAGAATAAATTGTTCCTAATCCAGGAGGCTTTCTTCTGGTAGAAATTGATTAACAAATTCTGTAACTCATAGATAAATACAAAGGACCTAAAGTATCCAGATCAATTTTAAAAAATCAAATTAGAGTATATATTACCTGATTCCAAGAGTTTCTATAAAGCTACAGAATCAATACTGTATAATATTTTCATACAAATTAATAAAGAGATAAATGAAACACAGTATAATCAGATATAGATAAACACATATACAGATACTGATTTTTAAGAACAGTGAAAGATTCCACCACTCCCAGCACAGAGGAGGTGAGACATTCCCAGCGCCCAGGAGGAGGCTACCAGGCCGCCATTCCACCACTCCCAGCACAGAGGAGGTAAGCAGCACAGGCATCAGCAGCACCCCCCCTTCCCCGTCAAAATGAGAAGACACATAAACAAGCCTCAAAAACAGACTTCCAGAACATCTACAGCAACCCCAAAGGAAAACAAGATGGAGTAATCTGATACTCAACCACCTGGACTCCCTAAACTGGCAACAAAAGAGGATCTGGCAAAAATGAAATCAGAAATAATTTCTGACAGCAGAGATTGTACCCATAGTGCAAGAAATGATTAATAAATCTGGAGAGGACACAGATAAAAAGATAGAGGAGCTGAGGAACATGATGGAATCCCAAATAGGAAACAAATGGAATCCAAACAAACAGATTTCTAGGAGATTAAAAACTCCATTGAAAGCTTATGCAGCAGAATGAGCCAATGTGAAGACAGAATTTCAGATACAGAAGATAAGATTGCAATTAGTGACCAGTAAAAGAAAAATTTCTTTAAAATTGTAGGGAACCATGAGAAATCAATCCGGCAGCTGCTAGATGATGTAAAGAAGAATAACATAAGACTGATTGGAGTCAATGAAGAAACAGGAGAGAGTGCAGATGACATAAAGAAAACTTTTCAAAGAAGTGATGGCAGAAAACTTCCCAAGCAGGGCAAAAGAACTTGACATACAGATAAGTGAGGCATATAGGACTCCAAATAGCCTTGATTAAAAAAAAAAACCCTACACATAGGCATATAATAGTTAAGATTCCAGAAACCCAACAGAACAAAATTCTACAAGCAGTTAAAGAAAAGAAACAAATCACATA
>NW_004624749.1:5511126-5523580 GCF_000247695.1 Heterocephalus glaber
AAAAATATGAGAAAAGGAAAAAAATGGAAACAAAGTCTTTGCAAATAGGGAAGGGTGGAGGGCGTGAAGGGAGGGCAGGGGAAGGGGAAAATAAGAATCAATATACATCATGTAATGGTACAAGATTCCCAATGATGACTGTACCTGTATTTTATATCTAAAATGTACCAATAAACTTAATGGGGAAAAAAAGAACAGCAACAAAAAGTAATTCAATAAAGAAAGCAACTGAACATTCATATGGGGGAAAATGATTCCCTGCTCCCACACAAAATCTTATTAAAAGTGAATTACATATCAAAATATAAATGGTAAAACTACAAAATTCTAGAATAAAACATGGAAGGCTATCATGACTATGGGGTAAGAATAAATTTCTGCTCCTAAAAGCATACACTGGAGAAAATATTCCCAAATCATATATCTGACAAATGTACCATTTCCATTATATATAAAGAATGCCTAGGACTCGATGTTTTTAAAGAATGTTTTTCTTTTTAAAAAAGTAAATGACTTGAACAGATACTTTACAATGAAAAGTGTACCTATGATCAATAAATACATGCAAAACTGTTCAACATCTTGGTTTTTTGGGGGGTTTGGGGGGGGGGGTTTGGTGCTGGGCATCGAACTCAGGACCTTCCGCTTGCAAGGCAGTTGGTGGCACCCCTGTTCAACATCTTTAATCATCAGAATAATGAAAATTAAACCATAGTGGCATAACACTCTTTATGCACTATAATGACTACAGTTTAAATGTCCTAAACACTAAATATTGGTGAGAATGTGGAGTAACTGGAACTTTCATTCATGGATGATGGCAATGTCTTAGAATGATGGAATTGCCTTAGAAAACTGGCAGCTTCTTATAAGAAAAAACAAAACATGTATCTCTTCTATTTCTGGGTATTAAATCAAGACAAATAAAAACATATGTCTGGACACAAAAGTGCCTGCACTTATTGTTCACAGCAATTTTATTAATTATAGCCACAAATAAGAAACAATTGATATGTCCATCATACGGGTACACAATTTCTAGAAATACTAGGAAGTATTAGTATTAGAAGTACTACTCTATAGAATAGAAGTATTACTCAGCGATAAAAGGAACAAAAAATACATCTAATAACCTTCGGAAATATCAAAATAATATGCTGAATAGAAGGAGTCAGACATAAAAAGAGTGCCTTCTGTACATTTCTAGAAGGTCCCAGGACAGGCAAAACAACCCACAGTGATTATCTGTAAGTGATTATTTTAGTCCATTTGGACTTTAGACAGTGCAGCTTACAAACAGGAATTTATTTCTCACAGTTCTGGAGACTGGAAGTCCAAGATCGAAGGGCTGGCAGGTCCCTGTCTGGTGAGGGCTGCTTCCTGGTTCAGAGGCAGCACCTTTCACAGCCTTCACAGGGTGGCAGGGGAAAGGTAACCGGCTAGAGTCTGGTTTATAAGGGCACCATGTTACCCAGGAGGAGTCTTACCGTCATGACTTAATCACCTCTCAGGCCTCCCCACCTACCTCTATCACTCTGAGGATTAAATTTCAACATCTGAGTTCGCACAGGACATGGACACTCAGTCTAGAATCTGGATGCTTCTTGTAGGCAGGGAGGCTGGGACTTGACTGTAAGGGAAGCATGGGGTGATATCCGGGTTCCCTACTGTGGAAGGAGTATGCCCATGACTGTATGCATTTGTCAGATGTCTTCTGTGTACGTTTCACAAGAGGTGAAATTAGGGTGATACTTATTAATTGAATACATAAAAGAAAAATAATTCCTCACTATGTCACATGAAAATGCATGCGAACACACTTTGTGGCTATGAAGTGCAGCACAAGGGCATCTCCCCTATAGCATCTAGGGTGTCTAAGAGGTTAGTGCAAAATTTAGGATTGCAGAACTACCCACAGCAAGATAGCATTGACAGCAAACACACCTTCTTGTGATTCTTAAACCAGCTACTCCTGGCAGAAAGTTCCAGCAGAACAGCTCACACATGTTAAGGTCACAAAGGAAATACACACAAAAGTGCCAGTTTTGGACCGGGGATTTAGCTCAGTGGTTTCACTGCCTGCTGCGCAAGCTCAAGGACCCAAGTTTGATCCCCGGTACGAACAAAACAAAACAAAACAAAAAAAGGGCCAGTTTTGGCGGCACCTCTGAGAGTACCCCACCTCACCCTGCCAGCTGCTGATGCTGGCTCCCCACATTGCACCCACCCCCACCCCATCTTGCCGGGCAGGCACAAAAGATGAATCTCAAAAGCCTACTAATCTTGGGGGGAAATCATCTGATTTGGTTGCAAAGAGGGAACCAGAAGGTACCTTGATTGTGAGCCTATTTGTCCCCAGATCAGGAAGCTAATAGCAGCCTATCTCTCCTAGGTGCAGAGGGCTGACTTTTTGGCCAGTGGGGACCTGATACAGCTTCCAATAGTAATCACTTAAATGGCTTCCTTGTTCTATCTCCCTGCCCAATACACCAGTTATATTGACTTTACTTTTGTGTTCCCATCTATTTTTATATGTTATCCTGGGGCCAATGTGAAATAAGAGGAACAAACACACATAAATAGCTGTGGCTTGTGGTGAGGTTGAACCTAACAGATATTAAGGTTCAAGGCTTCTGGGCATGCATTCCTAAATGTACATGTGGATCTTCTATTCCAAACTTCCTACCCCCAAATGCACCTAGAAAAGTATATGGGCACTAACGTGTGGAATTTGGTAGAATTTTTTTTTTTTTAAATACACCCCCTTTTGGTGTAGGCTGACTGGCCATTGTTGGTAGCTTTAAAACTTACCCTTCAAGGAGACATGAAGCCTGAAATCCCACCAAAAGTGACTCAGTATTAGAATGAGTGTACTCACTCCCTGAGGTTCTCTCTTAAAATGCAAATGTTCCTTGCTACAGTCTTGTGACCCTCTGAAAAAAATCAACTGATCCTAAAGTTGGAGATTCAAGGCAGGCTGACCATGAGCCACACCCCTGAACCTGGGCCGAGTTGCTAAGCTCTCTTTGAACTTCTTTCATCACTGGACTCTTGTGGTAAAACTACATTCTTTGGTTGGTGTCCTAAAGGACAATGTCTTGGTTCCAGGATGATAGACAGCAGGTTGTCCAGCCACTTTGGCCATTGGATGGTACCTCCCTCAGCCTTGGGGGAAGGGAGACAAGATCTGAGCATGGCATCTCCACTGCCATACCTGCCAGTGACCAGATGCCTTCCTGGCCCTGATTCATCTCTAGGTACTGCACAGTGGTCAGGTAGGTTGGGACCAAGTGCATGGGACAGTCACCTTTAACTCCTAGCTCAGACAAGCTGCACAGACACCAAGCTATAATTTGTTATTTGTAAAAATAGGGATAATGCTACTTGGTTTAAACTATTTGTTGTAAAGAAGAAATGACATAAGCTCTACCTTAAGGTTTTTAAAAATCTTTTTTGACTATATGTTTTTAAGCACGTGGAAAGCATCACAAATATAACAATTAAAGCAAATGCACACTATGCGTTGCACTGTGATTTTCCTCTCCCCCCGCCTTTTAGAGCTATGCATCTCTGTCTCATTCTTTTTTTTTATTTTTTAAAAAACAAAGACCTACATTTCTGAGATAGGGCATGTTCTGGGTAAGATGGCCATAGACATTTCTTTTGCAACCCACCAATGGATTAAGATGCACCATCTAAGAAACTCCAGCCTAGTCAACAGCCCTGGGATTCCCAGACAAGAAGGACCAGGGACAACAGGAGTTCCATGGACAGTTCTGAGATGAAAACCTCACCCATCCAGGCAAAGGCTTGTCTTCCCACTCACTTGAAGGCTGGAGTATTCATTTTCTAGGCTGTATCACAAGTGCTTAGTGTTCCCCTAAGACAAACGAAATGCATTCTTTCACACTTCTGGAAGCCAAAAGTCCAGAATTAAGGTGTCCACAGGGGTGTTGCTTGCTGGGAGTTCTGAAGGAAAGCCTACCCCAAGCCTCTCTCCTAGTTTCCAGTGGTTAACAATGGTTCGCAAAGCTCCTTAGCTTTTAGCTCCATCATTCTGATTTCTGGCTACTGAGATTCTTCCCATCATCTTCCCTGAGTGCCTGTCTCTGTGACTCATCTTCTTAGGACACCAGTCATATTAATTACTCAAATATGACCTAATCCTAATTACCTCTGAAACAACCCTCTTCACAAATAAGCTCCCAATCTGAGGCTCTTGGAGGACACAAATTCCTGGAATATGCTACTTAAGCCAGTGCAGCCAGGGTTTTTGTCATTTGTTTCTCTCTGCAGAGCCCAAGGGGTGCCCAGCTCATCTGATGCTGTTGCTGTGATGCTGGGCTAGTGCTGAGGATGACAGGAGTCAGAAGTACATCTCAAGGAGGTCTTCAGGGTCATCCTCTCTTCCAGAGTGGTGTTTTGTCACTGAATGCTGGAAATGTTGGGTCTTGGGAGTTATTTAGGGGAAAATATTGTGTCTACACCCAGGTGACCACCCAAAAGCCTATTTGGGGACACAGTGGTCCTCCAAACTGGTATCCACTCCCAAAATTAGGCTTCTAATTTTGGGGAAGGAAATCAGCTTTGGGAGAAAGACAGGCAGGCAGGAAGGGACCTGAGAGGGCACAAAGGGCCGAGTGTGGGAGTGGGCCAGTATGCAAGAGGGGCCCAGCGTTCTGAAGAGAGGACTCCAACAAGAAAGACTGATGCCCAGAGAGACCACACACTCCTCAGCTAACTTTAACAAAACACATAAGTCTTTATTTTTTCAACAAAGACAAATGAGCAGAATGTAGCTGCTGCAGGGACAGAGTTTTCTAAAAGATGATTTATTCACCTATAATTCACAGAGCAGCCTGAATGCAGGAAAAGTGGCTAAGAGCTGAGAGCCACTGATGAAGAATTTATTGGAGTGGTTTGCAAGGCAGTCCCAGGGTGTGCAAACCCATCTATTTTCCAATTTGTAAATCCAAGTGTTCTGGGTCAAGCAGGAGAACTCGGTCTGATGCTAAGGGCTGTGGTGTGCAAATCAAAACAAAAATCTGCTGTCAGGAATTTAGAAACTGAAGTGTAAATTCAGTTTCTCTTTTGTTTCCTCCAACCTCAAGGCCCCTCCTACTCCTCAAACCAGACTTCAACTCTCAACATCACATTTAGCTATAAACTGTTCAGTAGACTAATCTATCCATGAGTATCACATCCCCATGTTCCAATCACCTTTCTTGAGGTCCACCTATAAGGGCATGAGGTCTTAGGAGACATCTATATAAAAACCATAACACACTGACTAGTGGGTGGGTATATATACAGTGTGGACACACTGGGCAGAGAGAAGATTCACATCCCCAGTGGGATGCAGTGACACAGGTGGTGAGATTTCATCATAGCCAGAATGGTGCACAATTTGAAACTTATATATTATTTACTTCTGGAATCTTCCCTTTAGTCTTTTTAGACTGTGGTTAACTGTGAGTAACTGAAACTTCAGAAAGTGAAAGTATTGATAAGAGGGAATGAAACTAACTCATTTCATCTTCAAACTAATGTTTTGTAATAGACACTATTATTAGTTTTACAGATAAATAAACTGGGGCATAGAGAGAAGTCCAAAGCATCTTTTTATTAAATATTTATATATATATATATATTAATGTATTTGGTGGCACCATCATTCATCCTTGGGTCCCCCATAAAGGCTGAGTCTTTGGAGGATTCCTTGTTTCCTCAGTTCTCAGAAATCAAAGCCAGGTCTGGGGAGGAGATGGGTGAATACAATCAGACATCTTGTAACTATGAAAGGCATTCCCTGTCAGATCTGAAGATTTCTTCCCTTTTGAATGGCAGCCATTTAAGGAGCTGTTTGTCTCTGAGACTTGCTTTGGTTTTCATGCTTTCCAATAATTAAAGTCAGTTATACCCATGACCATGCATGGGGTGGGGCTTGGGGACATGGAGGGCTACTACATTTGCTGTGATTTTATATTCTCTCTCTCTCTCTCTCTCTCTCTCTCTCTCTCTTTCTCTCTCTCGTACCCCTGGAATGCTCCTCAGAACTTCCTGGGCAGGTGCATAAGGTCTCTTCCCTTAGACAATAAGCTCTCTGAAGTGCATTTTAAAAGACAAGAAAATAGTCAACCTGCCTCCAAGAAGCACAGCAACAGGGGAAGTCCTGACCTACATACCCAACTTAGGACAGTGCCAGTTGAACCTGTTACATCACTTGGAAAGCCCATTTATCCCCAGTAAACAAAAAGTCCTTTGCTTTGTGGACAATGACAGAAACCCACAAATTGAGAGCTTCGATAGAGCTTTAGAATGTGCACCTCTTTGGTGGAGTCACTGGGAGCCTGCCCCAAGATGTGTCTGCAACTTTCTGGGGACAGAGTCTCCCAGTTGGTCTCTGTCCTTCATTCTCTCACAGATGCAGCTCTGATTCTGCCTGAGGCTGAGAAGGGGTCCCAGACCATCATATCCCTAGCATCTCCCACTTTCCCTGCTGAAACACTCACCACACTGTAATTACTTCATGCCAGTGTTTCCTGTGGGCTTGCTGGGCATTTCCCATGAGAACAGTGACTGTGTTTGCCCTGTCCACTGAGTCTTCAGTGCCTGTCACAGCCTCCAATATGCAGGAGGTCCCCAATATGTGATTGTGAACTGGCTTCAAATAACCAGATAACTTTTCTTGAACCCGTACAGTGAAGGTGTGTCTAGGAAAGACCCCTTGTCCATGAGGAATATGTTCCAAGATCCTCAATGGACACCTGAAATCACAGAGACAGCAAACCTTATGTTTAGCCAACTGTCCTGTCTCTGAGGTACAAAACCAATCACCCACAGCTTAAAGGACGAAAGGTTCAATTTGGCTCATAGTTTCAGGAGATACGGTCCATGGTTTGCTGGATCCAAGGTAGAAACATCATGGTAGAAGGATATGGTGAAACAAAGCTGCTTAGCTCATGTTGTCCGGGAAGCTGAGCAAGGGAATAGTGCCAGAAAGGAAAGGGCCAAGGCCTAGATATGGTATCCAAGGTCACACCTCCATGACTTACTCAGACACACCCAGCCTTCGTTCATAATCTGTGAGGAGTTTCTTAGACCTTTGTACATTCCCATTTCACAGTGGGGTAGTGTGAGGCACAGAAAGGCTCCTCAATTTCTTTGAAATTACATAGTGTGAAAAAGTTTAAAGAGAATCTGAACTCTATTAGTTTGACACCAGAGCCCAAGTGCTGGATCATAAGACTAGACAGTCCTGGCGAGGTCTCCTTACTACTACTGAAGCAGGAAGTAGCTAAGGAAGACTGACAGAAAGGGGGCTGGATCTACCTTCTGTGTTATACATTAGCCCAGGAATAGGATGCCCAGGTCTAAGTACAATAGAAAAGGTAACCAGGTAACTTACTTTATACACAGTGAGTCCTTAGGCATGTAACCAGTGGTCTTCTGCAACCACTGATGACCCTAACCCTCATTACCATGTCATTGACTATGCAGATATGACCTCCACCCATGGGTTTTGGACCAGAATAGTTTCTCTAAGGGCCATAAAAGGTCAAAAACTCCACCACCCTACAGAGGGGCTGAGTCAAGCCACTCATTGGCAGGAGTCATACCTCAGACCAATCCCTTTATCCCTCCCCCAAACCCTAAGGCTCAAAATTCTCCACATCCTATCCCTTCTCCCTGCCCATTCCCACCCTGTGGAGTGTATCTTGTCTTTTCTCTTTCAAATAAACCACTGATCCTCCTGCTAGTCTTGGGCATTCTACTCACTTCTTTGTTTAGGACATCAAGGACAGAGACAAGATCCCAACCCAGTAACACTACCATACTGGAGCCTGGATTCACCAAGGTCCTCAACTCCTCCATGCCAAAAGATCTGTCCCCTGAGACAGACCCCATTCTCCAGCAACCTGTGCAGACTCAGGGCCTCTTAGAGAGGTGATGTCCTTTCACACTAGTCATCACAAGGCCTGAGCTTGGCCTGGATCAACCACTCACTGCTGTTGTAGCCTCAGGCCAGCTGCATAACTTTTCAGGGTCTCTATCCCCCATGCAGGACCAAGACCTTCTCCAGGTGATCTTCAGAACACCAGCCAGAAAGATTTGGGGCCTAAGGACTGGGTTTCATTTATGCTGCTCCACTTATCAGTTCTGTGACTGTGAGACACAACAAATGACACTTCAAGCATTTGCTCCATTAATAAAACAAGGAAGGTCACCATCATATCTGCCTCCTCACCTGTGGAGAACTAGGACAGGGAGGCCATTGTGGTTGATAAGGACCTCCAGAAAACCAAAAGAAAAGCTGGAGTTGGACCCTGTCAACCTGCTGGAGTCACAACTCTTATGCAGAGGGTTTAAAAGCAAATGAGAGTTCTGGCTATAGAATCTGAGCTACCTGAGTCCTTCTCTTGTCTCCTCCACAAAGCAAGTGTAAGAAGGTGAGACATAGGGGGCCACGGATTTAGCTCAGTGGTTTTGCCGCCTGCTGCACAAGCACAAGGACCAAAGTTCGATCCCCGGTACCAGAAGAAGGAGGAGGAGGAGGAGGAGGAGGAGGAGGAGGAGAAGGAGAAGGAGGAGGAGGAGGAGAAGGAGAAGGAGAAGGAGAAGGAGAAGAAGAAGATGAGACATAGACAGCAGAGGTGTTAGCCCCATGTGACTTAATGTGACTTTGTAGATGAGTTACTTCACTTCTCCCAATCTGATACCAGTAAGGACCCTTTCCAAAGCAACAGAATTTTGTTCCAGCTGGGAGGAAATGGTATGAATAAGAAATTAATCCAATGGCATGACCTGTGGGAGTCCAAAATGGCAGAACAAGTTGCTCAATAGACTCTAGTCCCAGCAGAACAAACACTTGACTAGACAAAATTTTAAAACAATGAGAACAAGACTTATTTCTAAGTATCTGAATGTTCCATAAAACATACAGAAAATAAAAGATATTCATTCAAGAAATGTACTAAATCCCAATAAGAATAGGAAAAGCTCACAGCATTTGGGCCATGACCTGCCTCTCCTTCCACCCCCTCCAGAGCCCTCTTAGAAAAACTCAACTTCAGCTTTTCTCCCAGGCCAACACAGCTGTGGTGAAGGTTCCCTTGTTCCCAGATCTCTAATCTAGTCTACAGTCTCATCCCAGGAAGGTTAGACCACTGGCATTTCTCCTCTTTCCCAATCCTGTCACCAGCCTGAACTCCCAGATTCCTGACAACTTACTGTCCTGTCAGCTCGGTTTCTTCATAGATACCACTTTCTTGTCAAAGATAACAGTGGATGTCCATCACCGCATGCTTCTGACTTCCCACCACCACTTGTCACCCACCAAAGGAAACTTTAGACTGGCTCTGCCCAGTTCCACCATTACGTTGATACTCCAGATGATCTTAAATTCATTGCAATCTTATTACAATGATGAAATCAAACCCTCTAGCTCCATGACAGGTCCAACTATACCCAAATTAGGGAAGAAAAGAGGTAGCACTCTGGTTCCTGGAAATTTCCTTCTTTCTTCATGGAGAGCTCTGATGACAGCATGCAAACCAGACCCTCTCAGGACCCAGCCCCAATGAAAACCAAGATCTCAGACCTGCTAGGGAGAAGGTACTTTAGAGCATGAGCTCCCCTTCTCCTTTTTGGTCATTAAACTAAATATAGCTGCTTCTAGAATCATTTGGTTATTTGTGAATGGTGTTAAGTAGGAAAAGAACCTGTACACTCAGTACCAGTTCCATGCTATAACAGCTCCAACCTGTTGGCTGCAACCAAGAACCTGCATCTCCTTTCCCTATCTTCTCTTACTCATAGAAGAAAGCTCTGTTCCAGGTTCAGCAGCACAAGATTACCAAGACCCAAATTCCTGCCCTCCTCCCTGGCCCAGCTTTATTGAAGAGTGGAAGCTGGACACTTGGTGGGGCAAGCCAAGAAGAACAGAAACTACCACACTTCCCCCAGTGACACCAACAGAGCAGGATCAATCCAGGAAAGATAGGCAGCTAGATAGACATTCCCTACCCCATCCCAGATCCTGGGCAGTGGTACTGAGGTTCCACTAAGGAGGACTTAAGACAAAAACCCCTGCAGCTGTGCCAAAGGAGACCGACTTTATTTGGAACAGAATATGGAGAATTCCATGCTTAAGGGAAAGCACTGCCAAAAACAGTGGAGGTCTAGGTGAAGAAGCATTAAGTGAGCTTACCTGGATTTGAGGTACTGGTTGCAACAAGGAAAACAACCAGAAGTTGAACAATGGGAATGCATTAAGAGGAACCAAGAACAGCTGTCCTGAGGTTACAACTAAACCTGGGATCAGGAAACCCATGGGTATAGACTAAGATACTCCCATTCAAGAGTAATCAAAGCATTCAAAGCATTCTGTGAGGCAGACTTAAAAACACTCAAAGATGTGTACAAATCCATCATCCAAAGAGCAGAAGCCTCACTATGGGCTTAATTGCAGCCTCTGATAAACATTAATGGAACAGTACACTTCTTTATCTATGGGAAACTTTTACAGAATTAAAACTTAAATTCCATGCATCCCTGACCATCTGGAAGATTTGTGCATACTTACAGCTGTACCCCTCAGTAGGGACCAGAAAAGGAGCATTCAGGCTACTAAACATGGAGCAAAACAAATTTCTTGAGCTATGACATCAATAGTGAAGTCCATTCACAGTAAAAGGTAAAACATTTAACAAAACAAGAGCACATAAGCACAATCTTTGGCCAAATAAATTTTTTTGTGATGACCCTGAGTAACCCCTAGATAGCTAGACTAAAAGATAGAACAAGGCAAAAATTTGAGCAAGGACATTAAAGGTTGAGAAGAGCATGGAGTTGGTTCAGCCAACAAATATGCAAATCTCCAAGCAAACAGTAAGACAATATTAACCCAGGTAAAGGGGGCACAGAATCAGTATATCCAAAGTGACTGTAATCCACTATCTAACATATCAAGTTTTCAACAAAATCATTATGGGGCACATAAATTCTAAATAACCCAATAACAGTCAATGAAATTAAAGAGGTGATTAAAAACCTACCAACAAAGAAAAGCTCAGGTCCTAATGGATTCACTGCTTAATTCTACAAGAAATTTAGAGAAGATCTAATGCCACTGCTCCTCAAACTCTTTAAAGAAATTAAAAGGGAAGAAATACTCTCAAATTCATTCCTAGAAACAAGTATTACCCTGATACAAAAACCAGAGAAGGATCCAACCAAAAAAGAGCACTACAGGCCAATCTCTCAAATGAACATAGATGCAGAAATCCTCAATAAGGTACTGGCTAACAGAATACAGCAAATCATCAAGAAGATTATATACCACAACCAAGTAGGATTTATCCCAGGGATGCAGGGATGGTTCAACACATGCAAATCAATAAATGTAATACATTGTATTAACAGAGACAAGAACAAAAATCAGACAATCAGCCCAATAGATGCAGAAAAAGCATTTGACAAAGTCCAAAAGTCATGATAAAAACCCTACAGAAAATTGGAATAGATGGTCTTTGTCTCAATCTGATAAAAGCCATCTATGACAAACCAACAGGCAACACCATTCTAAATGGTCAAAAACAAAGTTTTCATTCTAAAAAATCAGGAACAAGACAAAGATGTCCACTATCACTACTCCAATATAGTTCTGGAAACATTACCCAAAGCAATTAGATAAGAGAAAGAAATGGGATAAAGCTAGGAAATGAAGAAGTTAAACTATCATTATTTGCACACGACATGATACTCTACATAGAAAACCTCTAGGTGCATGCCCTACCGAGGTCCCGAGTCGTACAGAACATGCTGAATCACCCTGCTGCAGACAGGCAGGTCTACCCATGCCCTACCAAGGTCATGAGTCACACGGAACATGCCGAATCACCCCACTGCAGACAGGCAGCCACCTGGTTCCACACGACAAAGACACAGAGGACACCACACCACCAGACCAAGGTACTGAGTCTCACTGCTCCCGGCCCAGAGGTAGGGGCTTCTGAGCCATCGTCCCACTGCTCCTGGTCCAGAGGAAGGGGCTTCCCAGCCACCATCCCTCCCACTACTCCCAGCCCAGAGGAAAGGGTTTTTGGGTCACCTTCTGTCCCACTGCTCCTGGCCCAGAGGAAGGGGCTTCCCAGCCACCATCCCTCCAGCTGCTCCCAGCCCACAGGAAAGGCCTTTTGGGTCACCATCTCTACCACTGCTCCCGGCCCCTGCCCCACCTCACCCAGCTCAGAGGAGGTAATCCGGGCAGGTGCTAACAGCCCCCTGCCCCAGTCGAAATGAGAAAACATATAAATAAGTCTCAAAACAAGACTTCCAGATCACCTACAGCAGCCCCAAAGAGAAATGAGATGGAACACTCTGATACTCAACCACCTGGACCCACTGAACTGGCAACAAAAGGAGACCTGGAAAAAATGAAATCAGAAATAAT